>SJYO01046538.1:51498078-52218088 GCA_006410555.1 Capra ibex
ATTTATTCGTCTTACTGTTATATGTCGGAACTGCATGAGGAAAAGGATAAACCTTGGTCAGACAACAAGGTACAGGTCAAGATTGACAACGAAGGACTGGACGTATATCCAAAGAGTTCTCCGTCCAGTTCACCAGACCATAAGGGTAGAGAGAGTCTTAAAAGGTGTCAAATAACACTAGCTGTGTCAGTTTCAGAAACCGTATCAGTTATTTCGTCTTTATCTACAAAAAGACCTTGAGAGAACGAAAAAGGTACTAGGTCGTCTACAACCGTTAAACTAGAGACCAAGGAGACGGAAAAGAATTTGGTCGAACTTGTACTCCTTCAAGTGCCAAGTTCATAACGACTTCGGACCGAACCTCTTAAAACTCGTAATGAAATGACTGTGTATCTATTAGTCATTACCTAATAGAAGGAGGAAAGTAACACGAAAGGAAAAGAGATAAGGGGGGGACAAAACTTTCCTTTCCCAATCCCAATACACAAAAAAGACTTCGTTGAATAGTACGTGTACAAAAATAGATGACACCTTTTCATCGTTTTTATATATGACATAGACTAAACCCCAAGAGGGTTCGGGTAAGTATTATCTGTAAGATACACTTTTATATCCTGATGAGAGATAATCTAATTATCCTACGAACAAACTTTTACTAGCGAATTGTAATAGTACTTCATAAATAACTCTGGAGGATATATCATGAGACACTACAGAGAATGTACCTTAATGGTGGTTGTAAAAAGTTGTATCAATAACATCCTTCTATATTTGTCTTTCGGTGTGTATGTCTTATCTGTGAAAAAGGGGTTTATAGTGTTTGTTAATACCGGGGACCGGAGACACTCGAGGAGTGTAACAATGACTCTTTATATCGTATCCCGAATTCTTGTAAAAGTCCCGTAAAGGTATTACGTCTCTAGTCCGTAAAAATTCTCTTGTCATACTTATAGTTACAGGAAGGGCAATGAGGATAAAGTAATTGACCCTGACAGTACTGTGGACACTATATTACTGTGTGGCTGTAAAAAAAAGGGTATCTTATTTTACCAAGTAATCGGTTTTTCTTCCTACGAGTCATGAGTAACTACAAGTCCCGGAACGATACACTTTCACCTACTCACACAAAATAATTCTACTAATTCGTAATTCATACCTCCTCCGTCGGTCTGGACGGACGTGATAAGAGTTACGTCACTCCTTATGTCCTGTATATCCTTTACTAAGATGAGTCAGAACTTCTCAGACCACTTAAAGACAGTACGTATTCATTGTCGAGGAGAAATTTTTACGGAGACTTTCGAAGGCTGTCTCCTGAACTATTTTATAAAACAAAGTGAATACCGAAAGGAAACACAAGGTACTGAGAGACTTATTTCGAGATGGTACTTGTACTAACATAACATAATAACATTAAATAGACAACAGAAGGAGTAACCTCCCTAGTCCTCGTATACGTTGAGGACTGAGTAAGAGTAGAGGTGACCTGGTCCGTAGGTTGGGGGCCCTACCTTTATGAGAGTTGAGATGGGTGACTACTCCCTCACTCAAAAGAGACGTGTCGGTAAGTAGTTTCGAAGGAACGTAAGGGACAAGAAGTGATCAAGGTATCTTTTGATACTAGAAATGGTAACAGACTAGGAAAGGGGAAGGAAAGAGCATCAATTGAGGTCTCACTTTCAGAAAGTGTAGGAAATATAGGATTGACCTTCGGTTGAAGGGAAACTAGTCCCTAGTCCATTTTAATATGAACGTACAGTACATTCTTTAACCTCTGTGAAGGGTAAATAGTCTTCCTCTGGAAGTCGTCTATACTTTACAGAAAGAGGGAGTATGGTGATCGGGTGTCCCTAAGAGAAGGACAAAATATTAGATATAAACCTTATATTGGATATAAGGTAGTGTCCTTACGTTAAAAACGACTTTACATATTTGTTTCGTTTTTCAGACACACGACACACGTCCTCGTCCCATACTCTTTAACGTCCGACTTTCTCACTGTCGACTTGTCTCCTTGTGTCCTTTACCTAAATTTGGTCCAGGTCTTCTATATAATTGGATTGATACGAAACCTTTTACAAGAGGAAGACTTATACCCTCCTAACTATTCCTTACTGTCTTAGTCTGACGTTGACTTGTATATATAAAAATCAAGTCAAGTCGAGTCAGCGAGTCAGCATAGGCTGAGAAACGCTGGGGTACTTAGTGTCGTGCGGTCCGGAGGGACAAGTAGTGGTAGAGGGTCTCAAGGGAGTCTAAGTGCAGGTAGCTCAGTCACTACCGTAGGTCGGTAGAGTAGGAGACAGCAGGGGAAGAGGAGGACGGGGGTTAGGAAGGGTCGTAGTGTCAGAAAAGGTTACTCAGTTGAGAAGTGTACTCCACCGGTTTCAGGACCTCAAAGTCGAAATCGTAGTAAGGGAGGTTTCTTTAGGGTCCCGACTAGAGGAAGTCTTACCTGACCAACCTAGAGGAACGTCAGGTTCCCTGAGCGTTCTCAGAACAGGTTGTGGTGTCAAGTTTTCGTAGTTAAGAAGCCGTAAGTCGGAAGAAGTGTCAGGTTGAGAGTGTAGGTATGTACTGGTGTCCTTTTTGGTATCGGAACTGATCTGCCTGGAATCATCCGTTTCATTACAGAGACGAAAATTTATATGATAGATCCAAGCAGTATTGAAAAGAAGGTTCCTCGTTCGCAGAAAATTAAAGTACCGACGTTAGTGGTAGACGTCACTAAAACCTCGGGGGGTTTTATTTCAGACTGTGACAAAGGTGACAAAGGGGTAGATAAACGGTACTTCACTACCCTGGTCTACGGTACTAGAAGCAAAAGACTTACAACTCGAAATTCGGATGAAAAAGTGAGAGGAGAAAGTGAAAGTAGTTCTCCGAGAAATCAAGAAGAAGTGTAAGACAGTATTCCCACCACAGTAGACGTATAGACTCCAATAACTATAAAGAGGGCCGTTAGAACTAAGGTCGAACACAAGAAGGTCGGGTCGCAAAGAGTACTACATGAGACGTATATTCAATTTATTCGTCCCACTGGTATATGTCAGAACTGCATGAGGAAAAGAATAAACCTTGGTCAGACAACAACGTGCAAGTCAAGATTGATAACGAAGGACTGGACGTTTGTCTAAAGAGTTCTCCGTCCAGTCCACCAGACCATAAGGGTAGAGAAAGTCTTAAAAGGTGTCAAATAACACTAGGTGTGTCAGTTTCCGAAACCATATCAGTTATTTCGTCTTTATCTACAAAAAGACCTTGAGAGAACGAAAGAGGTACTAGGTCGTCTACAACCGTTAAACTAGAGACCAAGGAGACGGAAAAGATTTTGATCGAACTTGTAGTCCCTCAAGTGCCAAGTGTATAACGACTTCAGACCGAACCTCTTAAAACTCGTACTGAAATGATCGTACACTCTACTTACGCTAACACACCATCAAACTCGTAAGAAACCGTAACGGAAAGAAACCCTAACCTTACTTTTCGCTGGAAAAGGTCAGGATACCGGCGACGACTCAAAAGGTTTAAACGACCGTATAACTCACGTCGTGAAAGTGTCGTAGTAGAAAGTCCTAAACTTTATCGAGTTGACCTTAAGGTAGTGGAGGTGATCGAAACAAGCATCACTACGAAAGATTCCGGGTGAACTGAAGTGTAAGGTTCTACAGACCGAGATCTAATCACTAGTGTAGTAGTACTAATAGGCCCAGCACTTCTAGAAAAAACATGTCAAGAAGGCACATAAGAATGGTGGAGAAGAATTATAGAAGACGAAGACAATCCAGGTATGGTAAAGACAGGAAATAGCTCGGGCAGAAACGTACTTTACAAGGGCACCATAGAGATTAAAAGAACTTCTCTAGAGATCAGAAAGGGTAAGACAACAAAAGGAGATAAAGAAACGTAACTAGCGACTTCTTCCGAAAGAATAGAGAAGAACGATAAGAAACTTTGAGACGTAAGTCTGCGAATATAGAAAGGAAAAGAGGAAACGAAAAACGGAGAGAAGAAAAGTGTCGATAAACATTCCGGAGGGGTCTGTCGGTAAAACGAAAAAACGCAAAGAAAAGGTACCCCTACTAGAACGAAGGACAGAGGATATGTTACAGTGCTTTGAGTAAGGTATCAAGTAGTCCGTTGAGATAGATAGTCTAGATCCGGGAATTTAGATAAAGAGTGAAGGTGACATATTAGTATTCCCTAAACTAAATCCAGTATGGACTTACCAGATCGTCAAAAGGGATGAAAGAAGTTAAATTCGGACTTAAACCATTATTCCTCAAGTACTAGACTCGGTGTCAGTCGAGGACCAGAACAAAAACAACTGACATATCTCGAAGAGGTAGAAACCGACGTTTCTTATATTAGTTAGACTAAAGCCACAACTGGTAGACCACTACAGGTACACATCTCAGAAGAGAACACAACAACCTTCTCCCACAAACGATACTGGTCGCGTAAAGGAACCGTTTTGAGATAATCGGAAACGGGACGAAGTAAGGTGTAAGGTTCCGGTTTAAACGGATAATGAGGTCCACAAAGAACTGAAAAATGAAAACGTAAGGTCAGGGGATCTTACTTTTCCTGTAGAAAAAACACACAATCAAGATTTTCCAGAACATCCAGAAGTATCTTGGCAAGTTGAAGTCGAAGAAGTCGCAATGATCAACCCCGTATCCGAACCTATTGACACTATAACTTACCAAAAGGGACCTCTGTTTGTCTTGCACTGACCTCTTCCCTTACCGTTCGGTGAAGTCATAAGAACGGAACTCTTGGGGTACTTGTCATACTTTTCCGTTTTACTATCCTATGGTTTTCTCCTTGAGGGGTCCAGTAGTCCACGGGTTTTACGATGACCTCTAGTCACCTCTTTATTGAGGTCTTTCTTACTTTCCTACCTCGGTTTCGTTTTTGTTATGGGTCAACACCTACACTGACCACTATCTTCGTTCTAGACTACGACATTTCTCGTTATAACGTATCCTTGGACCTTACAGTCCAGGTACTTAGTTCCGTTAAACCGTCACCAGTTTGTTCTCTACCGTTCCCACTTGCAACTGTAAGATCCTTAGTCGCTTGATTCTACCTGACCTTACCCACTTAAATTGAGTCTACTGGTAATATAGATGATGACACCCGTCCTTAGGGAGTCTTCTTTACCTCATCGGTAGTACCAGTTGTTTTCTCAGGTTTTACGTCATGAACCTACGTTAGAGTTTTTACTGTCTTACTAGAGACAAGTACAGGTTCCGTTTGGTAAGTTATATAAAAATCATTAAAGGAAATTCAGAGATGTACATGTAACTGATCTAGAAACTATAAAGTAAGGTATGACATCCAATAGAAAGACTAGATATGTCATAAGTAAATTTTTTGATATAATAAAAAAATTCTTTCTGTGATCTCGTCTAGTCCAACTGTGTCTATTGTAACACCAATAATAGGACTGTGGTCCAACTTCACTCATCAAGATTTATACTTAATAAGAGTCAACCACGTCTATTATTATCGATGTCATATAAATAGGGAAATTGGTGTACGGTCCATAACATGATTAACGAAATTATATGACACAACTTATGAGTATATTACACCGGTCTAACCATCCAAAATAGTAATACAATGTAAACTCCTTTGATCACGTCTCTCCAATTTAATAAGTATGTAAACTATTTATAAATATCTTGTAAGTGACAAACGTCCTTGTCCCGACTCACGACCCCAATGCAACTTACTTCTTCTGTTCGAACATTGGATTACCCCAAAAAGTGAAGAAAAAAGAAGAGGAACACTCAAACCATGAAACACTCTTTAATTTGTATCGTGATTTCTTTGTTTTTAGTTTTATAGTCGTTATAATAACTATTTGGGATAACATGGAAGACGGGGTACCAGCGACCGGGACGTCCTGTTCATGTCTAGGTGAAAGAAGGTTCCTATACGGAGAATGGGTCCTACTGTAAAGACGGTCGTTTGGTCGTCATCTTTTTAAATGTTTCCTGACCCAGTGTAGGTGGGCCAAGAAGGTGAATAGAGAGCTTTGAACTCTTATTTTTCTCTTTCTCCGTGGTCCTAATGAAGTATTTTCATGGAGGTCCACTTTTGTTCGGTCTTCCTTCCTACAACGGGGGAAGGGTCGTTTTAGATCACACCTTCTGTCTGTAATTTGGTTTTTTAATTTAAAAGTGAATTAAAAACCGCGGCACCACATCTTAGGTGGACGGGACCCAACCCTTCTAGGGGACCTCTTCCTTTACCGTTGGGTGAGGCCATAAGAACGGACCCTTTAGAGTACCTCTCTCCTCGGATCTGTCGATGTCAAGTACCCAAACCTTTTCCCAGTCTGTACCGAATCGTTGATTTGTTGTTTGTTACTTAGTCTTCGTCTCCTACGGTGTTCTCATATATTGTCCTTTTAAAGGGTTCTGAAGGTTTCCTTCATTATACTTACTTATCTTCACAGATCCGTTTTTCCCTCTTATACGAGGTCCCTCTTTCCGAGACATGTACGATTCCGGGACTCCGTCCTTCCCTACACATCACAGACCCCTTCGTTTTTTGGTCATCCGACAGTGTGTCAAGTCAAATCAGTGAGTCAGCACAGGTTAAGAAACTCTGGCGCACCTTACGTCGTGTGGTCCGGAAGGACAGGTAGTGGTTGAGGGTTTCAACTGAGTTTGAGTACAGACAACTCAGTCACTACGGTAGGTTGGTAGAGTAGGAGAGAGCAGGGGAAGAGGAGGGTGGAAGTTAGAAAGGGTTGTAGTCCCATAAAAGGTTACTCAGTCAAGAAACGTAGTCCTCCGGTTTCATAACCTCAAAGTCGAAGTCGTAGTCAGGAAGGTTACTTATAAGTCCTGACTAAAGGAAATCCTACCTGACCAACCTAGAGGGACATCAGGTTCCCTGAGAGTTCTCAGATGAGGTTGTGGTGTCAAGTTTTCGTAGTTAAGAAACCGCGAGTCGAGAAAAATATAAGGTTGAGAGTGTGGGTATGCACTGATGACCTTTTTGGTATCGAACTGATCTACCTGGAAACAACCGTCTCATTGTAGAGACGAAAAATTGTACGACAGATCCAACCAGTATTGAAAAGAAGGTTCCTCGTCCGTCCGCAGAAAATTAAAGTACCGACGTCAGTAGTAGACGTCACTAAAACCTTGGGGGTTTTTATTGCAAAGAGTGACAAAGGTAACAAAGGGGTAGATAAACGGTACTTCACTACCCTGGTCTATGGTACTTGAATCAAAAGGGATATCCCGACAGGATGTCCCTTTCTCTTTTTAACAATCTTATCGAACCACACCAGATTTAACAAGCACAGGAAGGGTTTGAGTGTATACTTTAGAATCGGGGACATCAACTACCATCATTATCTACCCCTGAAAACCTCGACAAATCTAGTACTTCCGTCTCGAGAATACTCACCTTAAACACGAGAACACTTTCAATGAGGGGTTCAGGGAAGGTAGTACGCTTCTGTGTCGTTCTCCAATGGTCGAACTCCGTCCTTCTTTCGGGAACAGAGTAATATGAGTGTGGACTAGAACCTGAAGGACTGGAGGTCTTACCACTTTTCGTGTAAAGACAACAAATATTCGGAGTGTCACACACCATAAAATAATATTGTGGATCCTGTTCCGACGTCTCTACCTGTCTTCGAGAAGGTGGTACGTACGGAAACACCTCCCGTTTCCTAAATCTTGAAATCTAATTTTTGGTACATACACACGATTCAACGAAGTCAACACAGGTTGAGAAACTCTGGGATACCTGACATCGGACGGTCTGAGGGGAGAGGTACCCTAAGAGGTCCGTTTTTATGACTTCATCCAACGGTACGGGACGAGGTCTCCTAGAAGGGCTGGGTCCCTAGTTTGAGTGTAGAGTACAGAGGACGTAACCGTCTACTCAAGAAATGGTGATTACGGTGGACCCTTCGGGTACTCTCTAGTCCTTCAGTGATTTTACTCTTCAGTGATTTTACATGATTCGTCCCTCAACTCCAGTTGTCTTAACAGGTTTACTGGAACTAAGGTATCATTATTAGTCGTTAACAACAAGTCAGTTAGTCAGTACAGGTTGAGAAACGCTGGGGTACCTGGTGTCGTGTGGTCGGAAGGGACAGGAAGTGATGAAGGACTTAGTTAATAATCATCTAAGCTTAAAAGTTTCTCGAAGGTGAAAAGAAACGGTGGTCCATGATTAAGAGAGGAGACCATGACAGAGTACGTAAGAGTCGTTTGAATGTTCATGTGACTCTCGAGACTCCAATAAAAATCAAAGTACTACTTCGCCATAGGTTTCCCCGAAGATCACACAAGACCTCGAAAGCTACCTAAGTAAAAGTGAATTATCCGACCGGAAGTTGGTTACCAAAATAAATAAGTACGGAAGGAAAAATTTAAAATTAAATCGTTTCGAATCATCTACAGTTTGGAATAATGAAGAACCAGACACTAAATCGATCAGACGGAAACGACTATTGTACAAGGTTAGATAGTTATAGTGACATGTAGATTCGAGAGACCCAGACTCTACCAGCGACGACAACGAGGGACTGAAAGTGTACTTTTGCAAAAGAGGGTCCTTTACACGAGACGAAATCGCTTGACGAAAACACGTATAAACTACGGAGAAAAAAGTTTTACAATATATCAACTGAGATGGTTGTGTCTAAACTTACCGTGCCCAGGTGACGTCTAAAAAAAAGTCATCTTTTATGATGTCAAAATGTGCTAGGTGTCAAGTAAGATGTCAAAATGTGCTAGGTGTCAAGTAAGTTATACACCTACTCGTTGGTCCTATGTCTCCCGACTGTAAGAAAAAAAGGAATTTCTTCATAAGAAAGAAAAAATTTTTTCATTAAAATGGGTTAGTTTTTTACCCGGTTTCTTGATTTATCTGTAAAGAGGTTTCTTCTGTATGTATACCGATTGTTTGTGTCCTTTTCTACGAGTTGTAGTGAGTAATAATCTCTTTACGTTGAGTTTTGGTGTTACTCCATGGTGAAGTGTGGTCAGTCTTACCGACGCTAGGTTTTTAGACGTTCGTTATTTACGACCTCTCCCACACCTCTTTTCCCTTGGGAGGATGTGACAACCACCCTTACGTTTGATCATGTCGGTGATACCTCTTGTCACACCTCTAAGGAATTTTTTAACGTTTATCTTGACGGAATACTGGGTCGTTAGGGTGACGACCCGTATGTGTGGCTCCTTTGGTCTTAACTTTCTCTGTGTACATGGGGTTACAAGTAGCGTCGTGACAAATATTATCGGTCCTGTACCTTTGTTGGATCTACAGGTAGTCGTCTACTTACCTATTCTTTCGACACCATGTATATGTGTTACCTCATAATGAGTCGGCAATTTTTCTTAAGTAAACTTAGTCAAGACTACTCTACCTACTTTGACCTCGGCTAATATGTCTCACTTCATTCGGTCTTTCTTTTTGTGGTTATGTCATATGATTGTGTATATATACCTTAAATCCTTCTACCGTTACTGCTGGGACATACGTTCTGTCCTTTTTTCTGTGTCTACACATATTGCCTGAAAACCTGAGTCTCCCTCTCCCTCTCCCACCCTACTAAACCCTCTTACCGTAAGATTGTACATATGATAGTACATTCTTAGCTTAACGGTCAGATACAGACTGCGTCCTATGTCGTACGAACCCCGACCACGTACCCCTACTGGGTCTCTCTACAATACCCCTCCCTCCACCCTCCCCCCAAGTACAAACCCTTGCGTACATTCTTAATTTCTAAAATTTTAAATTTTTTATTTATTTATTTATTTCATTAAAATAATAAGTAAAAACTGAGACAACCCAAAATCGACGAGATACCCGAAAAGAGATCTACGTCGTTCGGCCCCGGGAGAGAAGTAATGGTAAACACCCGAAGAGTAAAACCAACGAAGAGAACGTCACCTCGTGTCTGAGATCGACGAGTCCGAAGTCATTAACGTCACGTACCCGAGTCATCAACGACGAGACCCTGAAATCTCGTGTCCGAGTTACCAACACCGTGTGTCCGAATTGACTAGGGGACGGACACAGAAGACGTGACCGTCCACCTAAGAAGTGGTGACTCGGTACGGTCGTTCCTTCGGGTTCTTCCGACTGAATATGAACTTAAAGATGGAACGTCTCCCAGTCACTGGAATTGGAGGTATAAGCAACTTCTTAGTTGACATTAAGGTTTTACACCTATCATAGACTCCTTAAGAAGGAATGGACCTCTTGGTAGATCATAAACAACTTGTAGACAACCTTTGTTGTTTAGATTCAGGAAACCCTTTAAACTCCCTTTTCATATGTATCCCATAGATATTTTTGGATATATAATATCCAAAACGGAATTAAGACGAATTTAAGATCGACGTTCCCTTTTGTGTGTGTGTAATTTCTTATTGACGAGTGTGTTCCGTTATCTACTATGAACGGAATATAGTAAATTAATTATAGTAAATTATTTAATATAATTTGGGTTTATGACGTCCTCATGTCCCCTCTCTCGTCGGGATCATTTTCTTTGCCTAACTGATTTACCTAGATCCCCGTACCTACCCCAAGTTACCCGTCTCTTCAACCGATCTCGAAAGATCTACCTTTGTTTAAGGGTTACTCCCCTTTACCATATACTCCTTGTCAGTCTCTTTGGTCCCAAACTCACCAATAAACTCCTTGTTCGTTCTGAATTTACCATTTACCAGTATCCTAGTCTAATATTTCCTAGAAGGTACATCCTTATAATAATCTAATTAATCATTTAGTGTCGAAATGATATTACAAAAATCTTTACCTTCGACGACAACGATTTAGTGAAGTCAGTACAGGCTGAGACTTGCTGGGGTATCTACCGTCGGGTGGTCCGAGGGGGTAGGGACCCTAAGAGGTCCGTTCTTGTGACCTCACCCAACGGTAAAGGAAGAGGTTACGTACTTTCACTTTTCACTTTCACTTCAACGAGTTAGTACAGATTGAGAATTACCGGGGTACCTGACGTCGGATGGTCCTAGGAGGTAGGTACCCTAAAAGGTCCGTTCTCATGACCTCACCCCACGGTAACGGAAGAGGTAATCTTTACCTTCTCTACTACAGTTTAGAGTGAAAAAATTTACTCCTTTAATTTTGACTTCTACTTACAAAATAAAGTCAAAATAGATAGATATAAAGTATGAAATAGATGAATTGTTTCGAAAACTCCACAAAGGTAAAACGGGTTCAGTAATGAAACTAACAACAAGTTGGTTCGTCTTTCTATTAAAGTTTTATTAGAGGACAACTTATACCGACAACATTTGTGGTTTCAATAAACCAATCGGATCTCAAAAATCACAACCTGATATTTCTTTTGACTCCCGACTTCTTTACTACGAAAACTTGACCCGATGTCGATACACACATATGGATGCCATACATTGAAATAATCTTTGATAGTTTCTCGAAAGGGTTTACAGACTTCGTTTTCGATGAGGGTAGTCTTTTTTATATTTATAACGTTAACAAGTAGTAAAAGTGGTTAAAAGAACAACAGATGGGGAAATTAAGATCATTAAGACTTTTAAAATCTCCATGCAGTAACACCAAAGGTACAATGGACTATAAAGTATTACTTGTGGATAAGCATATGAATTCTTCAGAAGTCTACTGTATAAAAGTTCGGATACCAGGTAAAAATGTGACCTAACAGAAAACTGAACATCCTTAAGAAATACATAAAAGTTGTGTTCAGTTTATATATATATAAAGTTGTAAAAGAGGGTCAATCACCGAAAGGTAAACTGAAAAACTGTAACAGAAAGTCATTCGTTTTAAAAAGAGTAAACTACTTTAGGTTAAGAAGTAAAAGATAAGGTTGTTTCTAAAAAAAGTGATTAGACATACTAATCACGAAAGATACACGATTTATTAGAAACGATCAGTTTATAATTCTTCTATAAGAAGATTCAGGAGAAAATTTTTGAAATATTAAAATTGAAAATGAAGTTCCAGATTCTACATACAATTTGGTTCAAAATTACACATCTCACTACATACTTAACTCCATTAAGTACACCAATAAGTCGAGGTCACGGTAAATAACTGTTATAGAGATAAAGTGTTACTCTAAAGAATACGGGAAACCCGAAGGGTTTTTCGAACGGACTACCGAGTCTACCATTTCTTAGACGGACGTTACGTCCTCTGGACCCAAACTGGGGACCCAGTCCTTCTAGGGGACCTTTTCCTTTAACGTTACGTGAAGTGACAAGAACGGACCTCTTAGGGGTACCTGTCTCATCAGACCGTCCGGAGTCAGGTACTCCAGTGTATCTCAACTTATACTGACCCTCTGATTGTGAAACTGTTTTAAAATTTAGTACCATCATTTAAAACTTTAGACTATTTATTCGGGTGGTCGACACAAGAAAAAGAAGTTCTAACAGGACCTATGAGAGACAGGAACGTAAAGTCATGTGTAGAACCTTAGTCGAGTAGAAGATGTTTTCGTTTCTGACTACCCTAAAATTAACACTATGGTACATAGATATTTAGTTGAACTATTCTTAACTGTAGGATTGGGATTAGGATTAGACCAAGGTTTATCCCTTTTCTCATGTAGTTCCGATATATGACAGTGGGACAAATTAATTAAATATACGTCTCATGTAGTACACTTTACGGTCCGACCTACTTCGTGTTCGACCTTAGTTCTGACGGCCCTTCTTATAGTTATTGGAGTCTATGCGTCTACTGTGGTGGGAATACTGTCTTACACTTCTTCTTGATTTCTCGGAGAACTACTTTCACTTTCTCCTCTCACTTTTTCAACCGAATTTTCAGTTGTAAGTCTTTTACTTCTAGTACCATAGACCAGGGTAGTGAAGTACCGTTTATCTACCCCTTTGTTACCTTTGTCACTCTTTGCAATAAAACCCCCCAAGGTTTTAGTGACTTCTACCACTAACGTCGGTACTTTAATTTTCTGCGAACGAGGAACCTTCTTTTCAATACTGGTTGGATCTGTCGTACAATTTTTCGTCTCTGCAATGAGACGGTTGTTTCCAGGTAGATCAGTTTCGATACCAAAAAGGTCACCAGTACATACCCACACTCTCAACCTTATATTTTTCTCGACTCGTGGTTTCTTGACTACGAAAACTTGACACCACAACCTCTTCTGAGAACTCTCAGGGAATCTGACGTTCCTCTAGGTCGTCAGGTAGGATTTCCTTTAGTCAGGACTTATAAGTAACCTTCCTGACTACGACTTCGACTTTGAGGTTATGAAACCGGAGGACTACGTTTCTTGACTGAGTAATCTTTTGTGGAACTACGACCCTTTCTAACTTCCGCCCTCCTCTTTCCCTACTGTCTCCTACTCTACCAACCTACCGTAGTGGCTGAGCTACCTATACGTAAACTCGTTCCAGACCCTCAACCACTCCCTGCCCCTTCGGACCTCACGACGTCAGGTACCCCGGTGTCTCAGTCTGTTCTGACTCGTTGACTTGACTTGACTTGACTGTAGGATTGTTAAACTCACAAGGTCAGTTGGTAGTACTATATAGAGAAGTTAATAATATATAAGGAATTCTAGAGGGTTGTCACAAAACATAAAAAGTCATATCTCCAGAACGACCATAAAACAATTTAAATAAGTGTCTCCGAGGTTAGTTCTACCACTTCATCTTCCTACACCTTGAGTGGAGGAGGGTGTTTATGTAGTTTTTGTAAACGTTGACTTTGGCAAGAGTATCTTGTGGGTGACTTGTGCTCCTCTTCTGGAGTTTGTCGACTTTTCTGTTCTTTCTAGGGGTACATTGGTCCTCCCGTTTCCCCCTTTTTTCCTTCATCCTGTCTTAGACATAGGATTCTCCCTGGACTTTTTCTCTTTTCCAAGGGTGCGACACCCTTCGGGGTAGCGGTCACCCCTCTAGTTGGTCCTGTCTTCCCCTCGAAGTCCTCCGAGTTTCCTCGTGTGTTGTTGGTTAAAAACCATCCGTCCTGTCTCTGTCGCTGTGTGTCTACCAGGGCCGGTGACGGGACCTACGGGGTCGGACTCTGTCATGGTGACCGCGTTCGTCCCCGACCCACGACCTTATGGACAAATCCACTGTCTACTGTGGTGTCTCTCGTGATAAGGTCCCAGACCCTCTCCTGACGACAATCGACACACCTCTCTCGGACTTTTCCAACCCCGACCTCACACGATGCCAATGTCGACCCGTACAAGGGTCTTCGGGTCCGACCGGTACATCTCTTCTCAGTCCACAATTCGTCGGTCTTCCCTCCCCGGCCCCGTGTAAAAGTCGGAAAAAGAGGTGTGCGCCGGGGCGGGGGAGTCCGAGGTCTGGCCGGGGCGGGGGAGTCCGAGGTCTCTCGACGCAGTGGATGACCGAGTTCCCGAAGGTGGAGTCCCCTGAGGTCCCGTCGGAGGTCGTCCAAAGAGTCGTGTCTCCGCCCTGGCTTTGGTGTCGGGTCAGGATCCCAGGGACAGTCGAATCCCGACTGTAGAGAGGGTACCCGAAGTTCTCGGGGCCCAAATATGGAGACGACACCCGAAACATTGATGTCTCAGACTCCCGGAAAGATTCCCAGGCTATCACCCACGCGGACACCACCTGTCCAGACCGGAATGTCGACACCCGTAACACCCGGACCCGACCCAGTCTCGGTCTCACCGGAGGCATAGAGGGTGTCACCCAGGGGTACGGGTTGCTGACTCTAGGACCCTGGACTGAAGTCATCGGACCACTTTTTTGCTGACTCCCTGTGGCCCCTGCCACCAGCCGTAAGGGTTCCAACTCCGCCCCACCTCCCGCCGCGGTTGTTGTCACAAGACACACTCGGGCGTGTGTCCACTGTCCGCTGTGGCGTCTCTTGTGCGGGCCTACCTGTCGCGGAGACGGTCCCTCGCGAGGGTAGGGTCGATGGATTGGGGTGTCGAGTCTTTGCCCAGGCCCTCGAAGATAAGGTTCAAGATCTCCCGTTCGGGACGGGGACTGTCCCGTCAATGTTGGTGTCTCGTTTCTCCTCCGGGGTCGAGTTGTAGGTCCGAGAGTCGTGGTGTTGTTGTGGGCAGTGTGGAGGATCGTTCCCCGATTACCGATCGTATACGACTCCTTTCTCCACCGTCAGTAGGTGAGATTTTTGTCGGGAGTGTGGTTTTTATACTTTGGGTTCGTCCGATGTGTCCCTACGAGGGTGAATTTTTTATCGGGAGGTTCTGGTGTCATCTATTAACAAACAGGATTTGAGTGTCTCCTTTTATTTATATTCATTTTACTTCTTCGTCTTCTTAGTGGGGGTTACTTTTCTAGTTCTCTTAACGGGATTTGTTACTTTATCTGGAGAAGTCATATTATCTGTGCCTCAAGTTTTTCCTCTATTACTTTTATGACTTCTCTGAGTCTTCCTGATGACTATCTTTACGTCCAATGACATTTTTCCCTTGATCTCCGATATTTCTCCTTGGTTCTTTTTAATCTCTTGAATGAACGGATCTGTTTTCGACTCGATTTACGTTACTTGTCGTCTTACTTATTCCGTCTCTTATTTATTCACTAAACTTTCTATCTTATTACTTTTAGTGTGTTAGTATGGTCGTCTATCTTCGGTTTACTTCCTTTTTTTTTTACTTTCGTTATATTCTCTGGATACCCTATGATATATAGTACTGTTAAATACGTATTATCCCTAGGTCCTCTTCTTTCTCTTTTCCTCTAACTTTTACATAAACTTCTTTAATGTTGCTTTGGGAAGGGTCTGGATTCCTTCCTTTGTATAGGTCCATGTCCTTCGTGTGTCCCAGGGTTTGTCTGATGTGGTTCTGTATTAATTTTGCCGTTTGGTACGCAAGGGTCTATAAGTCAAGTCAAGTCGAGTCAAGTCAGTGAGTCAGCCCAGGCTGAGAAACGCTGGGTACTTAGCGTCGTGTGGTCCGGTGGGACAGGTAGTGGTTGAGGGCTATAATCCCCTCAAAAAACTACGATAACACTTACCATAATAAGAAAAAGTGAAAAGTTAAAAAGGAAGGTATTTATCTTCATCGACATCTAAAAACCTATAACCACACATAAGGGGTCGGAACCACTTTCACAATCAGGTAGTAAGTACAGGTTGAGAAACATTGGGGTACCTGACATCGGGTGGTCCGAAGAGACAGACACCCTAAAGGGTCAGTTCTTATAACCTTATCCATCGGTACGGGACGAGGTCCCCTAGAAGAACTGGGTCCCTAGTTTGGGTCCAGAGGACGTAACGTCCGTCTGAGAAACGGTAGACTCGGTGGTCGCTTCGGGGATTTCAATGAATTATCAAGTTTAACAAATATCTAAGAAACTCTAAAGGATTGTATGTCAATACAGTCGAAACTTAACTCTATGAAAAGGAAAAAGGAAAAATTCGTAACCAGGAAAGTAAAGAAACCCCCTTGAAAGGTGACCGATTCAGAGGATCATGTTGCAACTTAATCTTCATCACTGTCCTTTGTAGGAAACAGGAAAGGTCTAGAATCTCCCTTTCGTAACTCGCAAAGTGTTAAATATATAATTGATATCAAAAAAATATCTACATGAAATGTCATATGTCAAACTCTTTAAAAGGAAGAAAAGAAACCTTTTTAAAATTGGTATCTGTCGACAGCTTAAAATAGTTGTAAGAGATGTATATAATTCTACTGATATACAAAAGAGGAAATAAGACCATTACATCGTCTAATATAACTAATGAAATGTTTATAATTTGGTTAAATATAAGGACCCTACTTAGAGTAGACTGGTAATACATGATGGAAAAAAGTATAAAAACTTAACGATTATTACCAACTATTGAAAAATAGATATAGATGTTTACTATAATTAGATGTAGAAAAAATATTACAAAAACAGTTCAAAACTATGGTCCTAACACGACCGGTGTAATTTACGTAACTCTTTATCATGGAGAAGGAGATAGGAGACTTTACTGAATACATTCTAACCATCATAAAGTAGTGATTAAAAAAAAAACAATGTTGAATAGTCATTTCTGTAACCGATATTTCTGTCATGTCCGTCATACAAATTTAAATATTATTTTCGTCATTTCAAACCTCAAAAAGACACTTCAAAAATTAATGTAATAAAAGAAAAAATCAAAAATTTAATTAATCAAAGAAATACCGACGTGACCCAGAAGTAACGAGTGTCCTCTAAAGAGATCAACGTCACTCGCCCCCGATGAGAGATCAACACCACACGTCTGAAGAGTCAGTGTCCTACACCCTAGAAGGGACTGGTCCCTAGTTTGGGTACAGGGGACGTAACCGCCCAACTAAGAATAGGTGACCTGGTAGTCCTTCAGGATGTAATAAAAGAACTTATCTATATCTCGATAAACCCAAAAGGAGAAGAAGAACTCTAAGTCAATTTTAAACGTAATTTTCGTTCCCTTCAATTTTGAATTAACACAAAATGTCGAAAGTTTTTGTACTAAACCAACTAAGAATAAAGTGTCGTAGAAGGAAGGTTTCCTGGTCGAAGGATGGCACCTCTGGATACCTCGAGAACCTTATCGGCGGTTCAGGAAGTTGTAGGGGGACCTTCGTGACCTTCATTTAATTCATTCAACGTAATGAGAGTCAGGAGTCACTACATAAAATCGGTAACTTTACCGTAGACATGTAGTGAGAACTAGGCACATCTAGATTAGTGTGAAATCTATGAGAGTGAAAGATTCGGTAAGAGGGTCCTGAAAAAGAACATAAAAGCCACTCTAATAACTCTTGACCCGTATAAACAGATACGTTCAATGCCTGGGAACCTCGGTGACAAAGTTGAACGTAATCACTTCACAATAGAGTGTATGGGGTGTACCCTGACGACTAACATAGGGTCAGCACCCGTGAAGGATCTTGACATCTGGGGTCTCGGTAATGGAATGTAGTAACTGAGTCTACGATAGATATACTTTACGTAATAAATAATAGAGGTAGTGATCTAAAATTATAAACCTTTCGTTGATCGTACGAACGTTATATCGGATTTGTTTATTTTCATACAGAGTATCGATGATTAGGACTCGACCCAACCGACGTTGCTCACAAACAAATGTAAATAAACCGAACGTCTCAAGACGAAAGAAATCCTCCATTGGAACTTTAAAGAAAAAGACAACCCTTAGTAAATGACTTCTCCTGTAACCTTCACTACTCATGTAAGCATCTCCAAAGATGTTACGTTAAAACTTCCTTCTTTTCTTTCTTTTGTTTTCTCCGGTCCTTCTTGGGACCTTGTTATAAGGTTACACACCTCTTACTTTTATCGAGACTGTGTACATGTTTTCCCCTACTACACCAGTCCCTTCTTTTAAGACCATGCAAATCTATACAATACTACTGTACAAGAGTACTCGTCTGGATTCCGGTGTTTGGGTCATATAGTCCCAAACTCTCGACGAATAGACACACGTTCGTACCTCCTGGAGGAGAATCTTCTATGGTCCCCTCTTTCCTTCTACTACGACAGATAACGTAGGACTCTGGTTCAAAGAGACGTGAAACTCCGATATCATCTCCACTACGTTCTCGATTCTTAGGAGTGGAGTCATGTCGTCGTCAGTCGATACCTGGTACTCTGACCGACAGTACCCGAACGAGAAGACCCCTTCGGTTATTACTCGGGTGAATAAAACCGAGACAAACGAGAAACCTAAGAACCGTAACCTAACTTGAAATTGTTTTCCAGAACTGACGTAGAGTCTTGGATAAAAGATAAAAGACGAGAAAAGTCAATTCGAGAAAAACCTCAGAGAGTCAAAGAAAGGTTTAGAAAATGGCTGAGGGTACAATCGAACGTAAAAAGATGGACAACCGAAGTCGGAGGACTACGACAGAGTGGGGTTTTTCGTCGTAAAAAAGTATATGGTGAAGTGGAACTTAGTCGTAGCTATCTTCATAGGTACCTATAGACTCGTAACCAGGTCGAGGTTTTTCTTAGTGAATCTCAGTATTCTTCAGGGGTAAGACCCACCCCCTCATCTTTATCTTTCAGATATCTGACTCTTCCATCAGTCTTTTCGGTATCTTGTATCAGTTCTCGACCCGTCTATGGAATTCCAAATGTAAAGGTGGTTATCGTATTCTCCTAAGAAAAAGAGGTGTGGATAAGGTCACAAACAATAAATATCTGAAAAATTACTACCGGTAAGACTGGTCACACTTCATTATAGAATAACATTAAAGTTAAACGTAAGAGATTAATGGTTACGATTCGTAGAAAAGTACACAGATAACCGGTTACACATACAGAAGAAACCTCTTTACTCAACATACTCGACAAACATAAAAAAACTTTCGTCGGGGAACAGTCAACGTTGAATAACGTTTATAAAAGAGGGTCAAGTTTCCAAAAGAAAAGTTAAACAAATACCAAAGGAAAGGACACGTTTTAGAATATGCAAACTAATCCAGGGTAACAAATGACAACGAAAATAAAGATAACGGAACCCTCTGATTGGATTCTTATGTAACGATGTTAAATACAGTCTCTTACAAAACGGATACAAGAAGAGATTCTCTAAACACCACAGGACAGAATATAAACTGAGAAATTCGGTAAAACTCAAATAAAAAACAACGTACACTCCCTCACAAAACTGAAATGTAAATGTACCGATAGGTTGAAAGGGTTGTGACGAACGACTTTTCTGACAGAAAAGAAATACATATAAGAACGGAGGGAATAACTTCTAATTGACATTCACACACTCAAATAAAGACCCGAGAAATAAGACAAGGTAACTCGGTATACAAAACACACGGTTATGGTGCAATAAAACAAATGACATCGAAACATCACAACAGACTTCGTCTCAACCGGGAAGACTTAAGTTAAAAGACTGAAGGATCTGAATATCACGGTAGTAGATTCAAAAGTAATCGAAATCCCCGAACCTAGGAATTTAACCCGAACGTTTGAATCTAAAATCAAGGACTCCATCGGATCTGGTTCCGTCATTGAAAGATTACCAGACTTAGGTGGTCAGATTCCCACCACAGGTAAAGCGAAACCACCCAAATGTGTGGGAGGATCCACATTGAAGTAAAAGTCAGAGTGATGACAAACCAGGTGAAAATGGACCCAAAACTCGAAATGTATCAGAGGCTAAAGAGTGAACGTGACCTTCAAGCGACGACACTTAAGTCCTAACAGACTTCAGGAGTAGTCAGTGTCTCCCAACCTAAATAGTGAGAGATACGATCAGTGATTGAGTTCAGAACCGTACTTCTCTAATTAGAGGATTTGGGTAAGTCACCCTTATCTCCACCCCAACTTTTACTAAACGCAATACATTGTAAAGAAAAAGAAACTCACCACGTTTGGAGAATTGTGAAATCAGACAACCGACCCTTAAAACGTTACACTATCCAAACTAAACGGGTAGACCCTTATATCTCGCTACCTGTGTATAGAAGTCCTTTACCTTTTGAAAGTATTACCGGTCATGTTTCACGAAAGTAACTCTATCAGTAACAAAATGAGTAGAAGCATGGATGGTCACAGGTCTTCTCGTGGTTCGGGGTCATCTATAAGTCTGTTATATATAAGTTTTTCCTCGTAAGATCACTCGGTTTGTTCGATGTTTAAGTAAAGGTACTGTAACACATTTTAGTGAATAATGGTCATAAGATACTTCGTGATGTTTAGACTCACTTTAAACTGGGGACGAAAGTTTTTTAAGTGTCACACCATCTCTCTGTATATACACGAATATATAATCAAACGAACCCGGTGGTATTATTTATGGTGTGTGTCGCCCCGAATGTGTTACTTTTAAATAGTAGAGTGTCAAGACCTCCAATCTTCAGGTTCTGGTTACACGACTGTCTAAACCAAAGGTTCCTTTGGAGGTGGAGGAACCGGACAACGACAGAAATGTACCGACAATGAGACATATGTACACGGGGATAACAGACTTTAAAGGAGAAGAATACTTTGTGTGTTCAGTTAAACCTAATCTTCGGTAGGATGGTTGAGTAAAATTGAGGTATTGGTGAAAGTTCCGGTATAGAAGTTTAAGACTCCATGATCCTTAACCTCGAAGTTGTATACTTAAAATCCCCCCGAGTTAAGTTGGGTACTATTACGAACATAATATTATACTGACCCAATATTCCACTCTGTAAAATCGTTTCTTATCTAAAATGATTTACTTCCTGTTACTCAAAATATTTTATTATCCGAACGATCACGATTTCGAGAAGTCCCTTCTTACTTTTTAATACGATGATGAAAGAGTCAATTGGGGATTTTTAGTGAAACTTGATTCATCTTGGGTCTAACCTCCACGGTAAATAAGACCAAAGACTTTATAATAAAAAAAGAATTAAATTTATAATTTTACATATTTTATTTTATATTAAAAAGAGAATTAAATTTCACCGAGTACAAATTACACAGTGAAGATCCTTCTCTTGGTCTCAAATTAAATGGAAAAGTCCCTCTAAATATAACAAAGAAATTACTCAGTTACATTTTTAGTAAACCGTCCCCAAAGTCAAGCCAAGTCAAGTCAGCGAGTCAGCACAGGTTGAGAAACGCTGGGGTACTTAGTGTCGTGCGGTCCGGAGGGACAAGTAGTGGTAGAGGGTCTCAAGTGAGTCTGAGTGTAGGTAGCTCAGGTACTACGGTAGGTCGGTAGAGTAGGAGACAGCAGGGGAAGAGGAGGACGGGGGTTAGGGAGGGTCGTAGTGTCAGAAAAGGTTACTCGGTTGAGAAGTGTACTCCACCGGTTTCATGATCTCGAAGTCGAAGTCGTAATAAGGAAGGTTTCTTTAGGGTCCCAAATAGAGGAAGTCTTACCTGACAAACCTAGAGGAACGTCAGGTTCCCTGAGAGTTCTCAGAAGAGGTTGTGGTGTCAAGTTTTCGTAGTTAAGAAGCCACGAGTCGGAAGAAGTGTCAGGTTGAGAGTGTAGGTATGTACTGGCGTCCTTTATGGTATCGGAACTGATCTGCCTGGAATCAACCGTCCCCAAATGAGATAGTAATTTTAGGTCTATGATTTAAAGACAAATTGTATCAAAGTGGGCTTTCACTAACTTCCACACAAAACTAGGGTTATCAAATAAATACCCTCAGATAAGGTCCTTAATAGACCTCCACTTTCCTTTATTTTATAATCCACAGGGAGTGGTGAGTTTAAGTTCACGTCTCTCGACTCGTGTCATACTTTGACTTAGTTATCTGTTTTAGTTAGGTAGTTAGTCACACTAAGTAAATGGGTTGTTAAATGAATCTGTTCACAAACAATTTACTTCCTTATCATTTAGTTACTCTATAAATAACTTGTGGGGGATAAACAGTTCTAATACGACTCGAGGGTCCTCTCGTGTTTTCGATAAATTATCTACTTTATTCTTTAAATGTTAATGTCACTCTCTATTTTGATGGTTTGTATTGTATCTCCTGTTAATTTACTAATTAGCACACCATCATTACTATTTAATCCTCACTTTTTAATCATTTCTAAAATATCTTCTCTGATGTTTTTGTCTTAGAATCTACTACGGATATTAAACTAAGTTCCCAGTTATCAGTCTTCCTGTACGACCTACTTCTGTTATTATAATGTGTTACATCTTTGTTGCGGTTCGTACTTTTCAAGCACACCGTGGGTCTGTCGAACTGATTCCACTATACCCAACTCCTTCTCACCCTCTATTGTAACCTTTACAACCGTCTACCGGAATTTGTAGTCTGACTCTTCGAAGCTGTACTTTGTTACTATATGTCATTCAGAGGATGCATGTTTACTCAAGACACGACTCTCGTGTAAATATTCAGATTAAACAAGTATTCAGGTTGTTTCAATCGGATCCATGGGTTGATTGTGTTAGCAGATATATCATGATACGACAGTATCCAAATATTATGAAAAGTGTGTTTATCATGTATTCTTTTTTTTTGTGTCTTTTATTTCTTTTGTAAAAATTAGAATTTCGAATCATCGAACCTTTCATGTCAACATGTCACGGTGTCAACAGTATGTCCCCGACCGTGACTCACTTGTCCGTTCTTCTCAATGACTGACCTCCTTCCTCTCCTCCACCCTCTACCATCTCGACTTCCTAGTAGTCGTTATCCTCTACCTCCCGTTGACGTTAAAATGAGTGTGGACTACAACTACTTTACTTGTAAACGTAGAAACTTTCGAGTGTCGAACTTCCAAGTAGTCATTTCCTAATGACATATGTCTAGAGAACTTAGACGGAAAGGTCTCTTTACTGTCCTATTTTACACGAGTCCATCCTATTCTCTTTTTCTCACTCTTAAACTAACCCGTCGTGTTCCTTCAAGGTCGTTAGACCCGTTCATCATTCCGTTGGACTCTTTGTCCCACCTTTACCTTCATTTACTATACTCTATACCACTTCTTTTTTTACGTTAATACAGTGTCCTTCAAAATCTAAACAATTCAGACTCATTGAACGTTTTATAGGCATGACTGTTTCACGTCTACTTCTCTAACCTAAACAAACCGTCTTCATCGGTTACTAATATAAACTACTCGAACCCCACATTCACTTATTAAATTCACCTTATTGGGTATCCGAGAACCTCTATAGCTTGACCCCAAACCCATTCTTTTGACTGAACCTTTATGTTCGTAAAGTGTATTTTTAAAGACGTCA
The DNA here is from genome assembly GCA_006410555.1 of Capra ibex. Classification (NCBI taxonomy): domain Eukaryota; kingdom Metazoa; phylum Chordata; class Mammalia; order Artiodactyla; family Bovidae; genus Capra; species Capra ibex. Next base: position 51,521,752 of record SJYO01046538.1, read on the forward strand.
ATCCACAAGACATACAATAGAAAGTTACCTTATCCTACATCCATATTGAAACTTCCCGAACGGACAACCGAGTCTACCATTTCTTAGGTAGATGTTATGTCCTCTAGGACCAAGTTAGGGACCCAGTCCTTCTAAGGGACCTCTTCCCTGACTGTTGGGAGAGACCATAAGAACGGACCTCTTAGGGTACCTGTCTCCTCGGACCGTCCGATATTCGGTACTTCAGTGTCTCAGTCTGTGTTGATTTGTGTGTGTGTGTATTGAACCTTTGTGTTAAATACACAAATCATAGTCACCTCATTGTTACAGTTGTGTTCTATCCTCGTACCTTACGTGAAGGAATCGGTTTCTCTCAACTCGTTTCTTAGTCAAGTCCTCTGACTCCCTTTGAGTCTTCTCATTATCCTTTTAGTTTTCTTACTTTACATTACTCTTGGCTTCTTCCTATCTTAAAGTGTCTCTGTTCTTTCGCCGGTCTCTACCCCCGTCACTACACCCCTTCCTCTTGGTTGTTATGACAGGTCAAGTCGTCTCTCATGTCCGATTACTTCTCGATTCTTGTCTGGTGAACTCAATATTTCGTGGTGGAGGTTTTCTCTCAATGGAACTATCTTATTGTCTTTGTTTTGGACCCCTGGCTCTTAATTTCCAATTCTTATTCTGTCCCTCTTCCTTTACGTACAGGATAGTGTCTATGAACTGTTAGTTCATCCAACTCTTACTCTCGAGTCTTCGAGTGTAATAACCCTTGAAGGAACTACCAGGTCACCAATTCTTAGGTGGAACGTTACGTCCCCTGTGCCCGAGTTAGGGGCCAGTTCTTTTATTCTAGGGTGGATGATGCCTCGTACGAGACCTCGGGAACACAGTGTGGATCTTTCGGGTTTACTACGGTACTTCTAGGGTGTACGACGTTGATTCCGGTCTGTATCGGTCTTTTTACTTTTTATTTATAAAGAATTTTTTTCTTCGGACGTAATAAATCTCGAAACACCCTTCACCTTGTGTGGGTCGATAGTGGGGACATTCTTCTGTAAAGGAAGACCCTGACCGTCTACAAATTATCAGATTCAACCAGCATGGTTGTCGTACTCCCGAAGGGACCACGGAGTCTACCATTTATTAGACCGACGTTACGCTCTGTGGGTCCAAGTTAGGGACCCAACCCATCTAGGGGACCTCTTCCCTTACCGTTGGGTGAGGTCATAAGAATGGACCTCTTAGGGTACCTGTCTCCTCGGACCGTTTGATAGCAGGTACCCCAACGTTTCTCAGGTTGTGTTGACTCGCTGATTGTGAAAATGAAGTGAATTGGTTCTTGTACTTGACTGTCCTAAGGTAGGGATCTCCTGTCGTTCACTTCTGTTATTGGGTTTGATACTTTTGACTTACTGATGACGAATCGATAAATGTTTCGTTAAACTCCTGAGGCTTTTTATTCATAGAAACGGAGACACTTTGTTCGAGTCATCTTCCTATTCGTCGACCCTGTCAATCGTCTGGCGTTGCACTCAGGTCCGAATAGGTCACGTTAGCTAATAAACACAAGACACGACGACGGGAGAACTAATTTTGTGGATCACTACGGGGACTCACCAAAGTTTCGACTGTGAACTTTAGTCGGGCACGTCAAAGTGTCTTTAATGATTTAATTCCAATTGTTTAACCGAAGTAGAGTACACGGTTGAGACTATTCGACCAACACCGACAATGCACATGTCACAATTCTTTCTAAGACTTCAAAGAGACCTTTCACATATGAAACTAGTCGTCGAAAATTGGACCCGGAAGGACATCGTCCTTTACCGTTCGGTGAGGTCATAAGGAGGGACCTCTTAGGGTACCTGTCCCTTCGGACCGTCCGATGTACCCAACGTTTCTGAGTCTGTGCTGAATCGTTGATGTGTGTTGACCCGGAATATCCCCCTACAACATCGTAACTACAAAGGGTAGAAGCCGGAAGGATGTTTTACTGAGAGAATGTTACGTTCTATGCATTTGGGGTACTGAACTATTTTAAACGAGAAATAGGAAAGATGCATAATTCAAATCAACTCCGTTTTAAACACAATGTTTACGTTTTGTCTGAGTACTATCTTCTGTTTTATACTTAACTTTTTCTCAGATCTTCACTTTAAGTTTCATATCACTAATTGTTACTCCCACCCCATCTCTATGTCCTCTTTCTTTCTCCCTACTTGACTAGTTCCTTTACCCCTCTTTATTTTTCTTCTTTATCCAGAGACAGGATCAGTGTGGAAAAAGAAGGAGTTCAGGAGAGAATAAACGACGAAAGGACAAAAGTTAGACTTAAACCGTCGGACCCCAGGTGTTTCGTACAAGGTCTGCTAGAACGACGTCAGACCATCTTGAGGGGTTTAGAGTCTTCTGTAGTTTTAGTGTACTGTTGACGTAATTTTTCCTAAGAAGGTCAGTCGTTGATTTTGGACGTACTTAGAAAGAAAAAATGCTAAAAAAAAATTACACCTAGTCAAAATTTCAGATAACTTAAACGATGTTATAATGAAGACAACAAATACCAGACCAAACCTCCGACACTCCTAACACCCTAAAATCGAGGATACGGTCTCTCGATTTTAAGACGTATGTAGGACGTGACGTTCCAGTTCAGAATTGGTGACTTGACGGTCTCTTCAGGGTCTAGAATTTACAGATTTTGTACATGGAAAATGTCTATTGTCTATTCGGTCGTTACATTGGTATGTACGCCAGGGAAAATGACTGGACCTAATTTTTTTTTTTTGCCAGGTCTTAGAGGTAAATTTAAGGTTAGAACCAGGAACTTTTACAGACACGAATTGATCTTCGTGATACTTTATAAATAAATTGGAAGTTCTGATCCTAAAACGTCGTTTACCTGAACAAAACTGGTATGATTTTCGAATGACGTCAGTAGTCACCGGAAGACTCAAATTAAGTCACAGTGTTTTTGTTAAGTCTGGTCCTTACCCTTTTTTTTTAAGTTTTGGTGACGAACAGAATCATCGACTTACATTTAATAAATATGACAGAGTAGGACCTCTGTCACTCTCCTTATCTTACTGAGTCGTTATAAGAAACACTTCGACACCCCCTCTTATATTTCGTAGTCGTACCTACTCTACTCTTTCTTTCCATATGCAAGAAACGGAATTACGAATCGAATTTTGGTGTCTAACCGGATGGCAAAACCGTAAAGGAAAATTTCACTGGTCTGGTGTCAGGTCTTATCCGAAGGGTTGATCGACCGTCGACTTGAGTGGAACAACGGAATGTTGTTCCACAAAGGACACATACTGAGGAAGGGTTTACCTCCGAGAACGCAAACGGAACACACGTTAAGGAGTGTCAACACCGTCAGGTTTGTCTAACCTTTTCTTAAAGGTTTGTGTTTCATAACATCTTTCCTCACTCAAATAAAATTTCTTGTTTCTCATCTCTATTACACCCGTGACACTCGTATCGTCCGGTTGGAGGACTGTCCGGTCCGTTTCAGTTACAAAAAGAACCCAATCTTCCGTTAAAAATATCGGAGTTTTGTTTCTCCTTCCCACCGTAGTCCACTGACCAATCTTGTGAGATCCCATTCGTGACCTTACCCATAAAAACGGATTATCTCCAGTTCTTCGGACGACCACTACTAGTCCTCGTAAAACAGTTACCAAAATTTCCCCGAATCAGTCTCCAAGTCTCTACTAGAACCAAGACCCGAGGTGAAGACACAGGAACCACGTTCCAGAAACGGCGACACTGGAACCTTAACCTGAGGTATGAGTGGCAACGATCGTAGATTCGGGAAGTAGACATACAGTAAGTGGTTTATTCAACAGTCTTGTTTACTGTCACTTTCTTGTGTTACCCTGATTTTTATAGGTAGTCCAAAGTCCTCTTTACTTTATAAATAATACCTATTGTACCTAGACCCAATAAACATATACTCTTGGAATAAGACCCCGAGATTCTTTTCAGAAGATTCCAGGACTTCGACCTAAGTACATCCCAGAAGAATCCCTACTGCTCTCACGGGGTTCTTTACAATAACAACAACAACAACAACAACAGTAAATCAACGATTCAGTCTAGGTTGAGAAAACGTCGGGGTACCTGATGGTCCGAAGTTCCCCAAGAGGTCCGTTCTTATGACCTCACCCAACGGTAAGGGAAGAGGTCCCCTAGAACGGTTGGATCCCTAGTTTGGGTACAGAGAACGAAGAGGACGTAGCCGTCCATCTAAGAAATGGTGATCACGGTGAACCCTTCGGAGTAGGGTTTCCTGTAGGGGTCGCTTTCCGTTCTAATCTGTTTCACAGGTGGACTCGGAATAGCCTCGGGTCCCTGTACGTAGAGAAAGTCCTTATTCTTTTGTTTACTATAATCAAAGGTCTCTCACCAAGAGTACGATAAATCTCGAAGGAAACCCTTCAGACTAGAAATAGGGGATATCTACTTTAATGCTCGTGTTTCGGAGCGAGACCGACCTCATCCTTGAGACTATTACTTCCCTTCTTGGAACTCCCGTCGTCACTTGAACCGTTCACTTCTGTAAGGAAGAAAACAGACTACAGTAAATGAGCTTTCAAGAAAGTGACTGAATAAGTTGTTTGGAGGGAGCGTCAGTTTGAGATTATGCATTCTCCTACATTTCTTACCTCTATGTCGGAGACCCCCGAAGACCGGGTTACTCTGTCTGTGAATCTCTCGCCTAAGAATCTTACTCAGAACTAAAATTACATTAAATAACAAAAGAAAGCTCAAGAGTGTTATGGAAGTAATAGTTTTTGAACCTATGTCTTATCGTGTTATGTTCCAAGTTTCAGTGATAGATTTGTTCTAATTTTTACTCTGTCATGGAGTGACCCACGTTTTGAGGAAATAAGGATACATACAGATGTGTACACAGTGTATGATGGACGACCGAATTCGAAAATAAAATTAACTTCATATCAACTAAACGTTACAACACAATTAAAGACGACATGTTGTTTCACTATGTGTGCGTGTGTGTGTGTGTGTGTGTGTATATGAATATATATATGTATAAGAAAAAGTATAAGAAAAGGTAATACCAAATAGTGTCCTATAACTTATATCAAGGGACCACGATATGTCATCCTGGAACAACAAATAATTAGAATATATATTATGAAACGTGGACGATTAGGGTTTGAGGGCTAGGTAGGGAGGGGGCGAGGGAACGGGGTAACCGTTGGTGTCCAAACAAGAGATACAGACCCCTAGACAAAAACAAAGTATCTATTCAAGTAAACACAACATAAAATCTAAGGTGTACATTCACGATAATATACTAAAAACGGAAAAAGACGGACCGAATGAATTGAATCATACTAGTAAGTACCTAGATAGGTAAAAATTTGGAATTTCCATCTCTGATCCACTACGGATGAAAGTAAGGTCCACTAGAACCCCTGTTAGACGACACATTAACAGTCAGTCAGTGAATTGGTCAGACAGGAGTTAAGGGTGAAGAGATGTCAAGTTTACCCACCTGAGAGACTCCAAGGACGGTCCAAATCTAGGGATCCAAGTTCTGACCAGACAAATTTACAGTGTGACAGGTCTACTTTACCTCTACATTAAGTTATAGGTTCGTACTGTATGAATTTTGTGTGTCCGTAACCCATATTTTTTCTATTGACTCTGAACCGAAAATAAATTTACAGAGAATCTACGTTCTTAGGAGGCATTTATCGTAGGACCCCTTTCACGGTGAATTATGTCTCTACTTGAGGAAAATACATATCTTCTCCGATTGGAGATTCCGTTCCGAGGAGACTTAGTACAAGACTTGTTTTCGACGATACCCCTTGCCAGCGAGGGACTGTCGGAGGCGGGACGCCGTCACAAAACGACGTAGGTAATCGTAAGTCGTCGTCTAGAGGACGTCAGACTCGGGGTGTACGACGTCTCCGGTACGACTTTAAAGTTAAACAATTCTCCTTAACTGAACCGAACTTCTTCTACTACCTAGTGTCCTCGATAATCGATTATCGGACATAGTGGGTTTCAGAACAAGAACCGTCTATTATTCGTCGCTTTTGTACCCACTTACAAGTGTCAGTGTATAGACAAACGGAAAAGGAAGTTTGGAACACCTACACTCCCACCTATTTTCCTAAGTTCAAGAACTCTGGACCCTCGCAACAGACTCGGAGGTAGACCGGAAAACGAAACCCAGGGAGGGTCGAATTCGGACTACTAGTTATTTGGAAAGTTAAAAAGTCATGTATCGTCTCGACTAAAATTTTTTCGGAAACTACAATTATTAGGACCCAGATTTGTCGTACTTCAGTTCACTTAGATCCATCAAACTAATCATAGTTACTTAATAGGAGTTTTTACGTCATGTGTCAGAGGGCTTAAGAATCCTTTGACTTCAAGTCTTACCGACGGAGATTCCCAAGAAAAAGACGAGGTCACTACGAAGTCTTTTCGCGAAATTTTATAAGGGACGAATGTTTACGTGAGTTAACTTAGACCTTTAGGGTCGTTCCCAGAGATTAGAGGTCGTTTATAAGATAAGAACTGTTGATTAAGGTGGCTTCTTAAAAAAAAAGAATCTAGATTACCCTAAATTGTAGAAAATATTATGTTTGCCCGACGGGTGCACCTTGATCGACATTTCTTGGGCGGACGGTTACGTCCTCTGTTCTCTGTACCTAAAATAGGGACTCAGTCCTTCTATGGGACCTCTTCTCTTACCGATGGGTGAGATCAAAAGACCGGACCTTTTAGGGTACCTGTCACCTCGGACCACCGGACGTCAGGTATCCCGACGTTTCTCAGTTGTGCTAACTTCGCTGAATCATACGTACGTATTATGGTTGTAGTAAAAATTCCTCCTACCGACAGAAAATTTTATTCGTCGACATCCAGACTGAATAATACGACCATAACTAAACTAGTAGAGTGATTGTGCAAAATTTTTTTATGAGTCTACGAAGAATCTCGGAAAACTTATCTATATCAAATTTCTGTTTAATACAATTAGATTCGGTTGACCAGTGGAGGGTGTAAACCAATTGACAAGATACCTGGATTGTCTTCTAATCAATAATCTAATAAAGAGTTATTTTTTCTTTCCCTTTCTCTCGGACTACCTAAATATCCAGAGAGATCTCTTCTGTGGGACACCGGACTTTCGTAAATCTCCGGTACTTTTATCCCTCGGAAGACCTTTGTAGGTAGTTCGGAAAGACATGACTAATACCATTTAACGTCAGGGATGCCCCTACTTGATTACGGACAGAACGAGAATGGGTGATTTAAAATTTGTGTTCAGTGGTGATAGACACAGGTTTCCGGAGACTAAGTCTTTTCAAAGAAAAGACACCCCGATCATAAAAAGAAAGTACAAAGACTGGTAGAGTTCACTTCCATTAATTTGTATACTTCACTATCCCACGGGAGGTGTCTGGTGTCATAGAGGTCCGTCTTAATATACCGGAACTTGTTTAGTTAATCGTGGTAGAAAGACATCATATCGTAGGACGTCGAATGAATCTCAAAAGGAGGACCTTTGAAACATTTGTTTTAACGTATGGGAGGTTCAACTCAGTGAACCGAAGTAGTTATCGGGACTCCCGTAAGTCACTCCTTCTGTCGGTCCCTGAGATACTGAATGTCATCACTTGACTGTAAGTAGAACGACGAACACCGATCATGGAACTTACGGACGAAGATCTACTGTCTACTTTCGATGGACTTTTGAGTTTGGACACTTTTCACACGAGTACTATCTTATACGTGTCCTCCGTTACCTTCTTCAAGGATTGTAAAAAGCCTATTACTCCATTCAGAGATAAGGATCTTCGGAACTCATGTCCGAAGGGACCACCGAGTCTACCATTTTGAGACGTTAAGTCCTCTGTCTAAGAACTTAAGTCCCAAGCTAGGGGCCTAACCCTTCTAAGGGACCTCTTCCATTATGGGTGAGGTCATAAGGACGGACCTCTTAAGGTACCCATCTCCTTGGAGCACTCGATGTCAGGTACCCCGACATTTCTCAGTTTGTACTGACTCGCTGATTTTGATTGTTGGGTGATACCCCAATCCGCCTTACAGGATCGTTATGTCAGGAAGTAACCTCATTCCTTAGGAAAATTTTTTATAAAAATAATTACTCGACAGGTTGAGTGAAAATTTTTTTATAAATAAACATTTTTAATAAATAAGTAAAACCCCAAGAAGTGACACGCACCCGAAAGAGATCAACGTCTTTTACTTTAGACGAGAGATCAGTGTCATGTTCCCGAAGAATAACGTCACTGAACAAAATGAATCAATATACGTAATTAAAAAGAGGTATAGGAAAGTATTGAGTTATCGAGTAACGAAAATCGTGACTTATGATAAGAAAAAAGACCTACATGGTGTAAGGATTAAGCAAGTGGATGATTCTGGTAGAACCAACGAAGGTTCAAAACCGTTAGTACTTATTTCGACGATATTTGGAAGTACTCGTCCAAAACCACATTTCTATCCAGAAGTTGAGAACACTCTTAAGAAAAAAAAAAAAAAAAAAAATGAGGGTTACCTCAAGAAAAAAATATTACGGAACCTGAATAAAGGAGAAAATAGTGAAGGGATACCTTAGGACCTTGAATTTTAAAGAGAGGGACGAACCAGATACTGTAGGAACTTAGTTATCTACAGTTCCCAATTTTCTTTTGAAAACTAGGAGTACGATCGAGGAAATAAAATATCCTTACTTTTGGTCGGGTCTCTCTAAATCAACAAACAGGGTCCCTTGTAGGGCCTTCGACCGGAGACTGAGATCCTGGCTACGACAAGGGGGTATGTTACGACGGGGGTGGGAAGTACTTTCCCCGACGTCTAGGAAGAAAGAATCCAACAAAGACAAGACCGACTTGACCCAGAAGGAACGACGTGTGCCCGAAAAGAGGTCAACGCCACTCACCCTCGAGGAGAGGGCAACGCCACAAGGTCGAAGAGTAACGTCTCCGAAGAGAACACCGCACGTCCGAGATCCTGTGAACCCGAAGTCATCAACACCGTGTACCCGAATCAACGAGGTGTTGATTCATACACCCAAGAAGGGTCTGGTGCCCAACTTGGGGACAAGGGACGAAACCGTCCACCTAAGAATTGGTGACCTGGTGTCCCTTCGGGGTCCCAAAAAAGTCAACTGATTTCAATAGATAAACCATACTACGTTTACACTAGAACATGTTTCGATTCTCCTTTCTGGTTCAGATCTTCTAGAGCAGACGACCTCCATTAAAAACAACAATGGAAAAGCAACTGATGATAGTATCACAGAGTCAAATAAGAGACCCTTCATCTTGTTTCGAAAACTAGGATAAAATATTTACTCTTTCACTATGCCGTCCAGGTCCCGGTCTCAGAAGACGTAGGACCACATTACTTACCCCGTTGTGAACAAGAAAGATTTCCCATATTGTCCCTGAAGGGACCACCGAGTCGTCATTTCTTCGGTGGACGGTTACGAGTCAACTGTCCAGTCCTTCTAGGGGACCTCCTCCTTTACTGTTGAGTACGGGTATAAGAACGGATCCTTTAGGGTACACGCCTTCTAGGACCGTCCGATGTCAAGTACCCCAGTGTTTCTCAGTCTGTACTGAATCGTTGATTTGTTGTTGTTTCCCACCTTCTCTCTTGAGACTACGGGCACGTGTATATTCCACTCCACACTAGAGATGTAAACGACCTTCCCTTCTCAAAGGTACCTCCTTAGTGTCGAGACTTTTAGAGGATGGAAGGGGTGAGACGACCGATTGACCTATTTGTGCAACTCGTAGTACCATAGGTTCTTGGATTGAGTACTATAACTTTAATAAACAAATATTCAGAAGAGAATTAGTCTGATATTCCAGCAATTCCTGTACCGGTATTTTATCGGGTAGTCATCGACATACGACTTACCGTAAATGCATATTAGATCTTTGATGAGAAAAACTTCTCACGACTGTCGATTTCTTAACCTTATTTTTACACTAAGAAAATATTAAAACGCAGGCGTAATGACCGACAAATTGTACCCAATAATGTTGATAGAGTAGATCTTACAGATTAGATAAAATTATTTTCCAAACTGACATGAAGTAGGAGTCCGAAAAGTAGTGTCCTTCGTCAAAATATCTAGTCTACTATTTGTCCACTTTCAGTGAAAATTTTCGTGATCGGTAAAGGGACTTCTTTTCTAAATCACACCTATGGATCCTTTTTCTTATAATAATAGGACTCACAGAGTCGACAGTCCAACACCTTTCTTTTTTCATAACCTCTACCACCACAATCACTTTACAATGAACGGTTATGGGGGTTATTATCGTAGAATTAGTTCCACTTACGTTTTACTATCTTTACCTCTCTCACGGTACAATCCTCTCATTATATCGTTCTATTGACTATTCTCTCTTTCTTGCTCTTTTCTTCTATCTTAATCTTACTAAAGAACTTACTCAGTCGACAAACGAATTTGTAAAAGTAGCTACGACGACGTTCTATTAGGACGTGGAGGTTATAGGGACTAGAAGTTATGTCGACTTGAACCCCATGCACGTCGAACACACACACACACACACACACACACACACACATGTGTACAAGCCTCCATAGTCCTCTTAGTATTTTCGTTTAGTTACTCGAAATGTAGAATTTTCAAGTTAGGAGTCTTCACTGAGTAAAGAAGGTTTTCTTCGAAGGGAGACACTACCTATCCATCAGTTAAGGACAGTCGATTACGGATGTAGAGGGGTGCCAGACCCTTGGATTTCGACAAGAGAGTCTCCTTCCTGAATTGTTATCGAGAAAATACTACTATACGTTTCTCTTGTGTCTTTATCCTAAAGTCGAAAAACTTTCTACCACTTCCCTTTTGTGTTAGTGTTTCGAGACTTGGTAACCTTCTGAGACAATCGGACGCGAGACGACAACCGACGGATACACTGGAACCTGAGATATCCTAGAAATTGTAGGAAGGAATTTACGACGTCAAATCTCGATGTAACGTAAAGGAGTGTGTGAAAAGTTAGACGTTAAGAGACTGTCTTAAAGAAGACATATCGGTCGATATGGTAAGGAAGTAGTACACATTAAACTAGGTTGCTTACGATAGGTTGTGATACCATACGACTTGTAGTATAACATTGGAGGGATTTCCGTCAAAGTAAAAGTATAAGAGATGACAGATTAGGTGACAATAGTTTCCGGGTCACTAATAAACAACCTAACTCAACTTACCACAGGAAACCAGTTTCTGATCTGTACGACAAAAAAACAAAAAAAATTTTTTGAAATAAAATATAACCTCTTATCGACTAATTGTTACACTACTATCAAAGTCTACCTGTCGTTTCCCTGAGTCGGTATGTATTTGTACATAGAAAAGAGGGGGTTTGGGAAGAGGTCTGACGATACATTGTGACTTGTCTCAAGGTACACGATGTGTCATCCTGAACAACCAATAGGCAAAATTTATATCGTTACATATACACAGGTAGGGTTTGAGGGATTGACAGTGAAGGGGAGTAGGAAGAGGGGACGTTGGTATTCAAGTAAAAGATTCAGACACTCGGACAAAGATAAGACATTTATTCAAATAAACATAGTAAATAAAAATCTAAGGTGTATATTCGTTACAGTATACTGTAAAGAGAAAGAGACAGACTGAATGAAGTCAATCATACTGTTAGAGATCCAGATAGGTACAACGACTTTTACCGTAATAAAGTAAGAAAAATTACAAACTCATTATAAGACAAAATATATACATACTGTAGAAGAAATAGGAAAGGAGACAGTTACCTGTAAATCCAACGAAGGAACAGAACCGGTAACATTTGGTTCGAAGGTACTTGTGACCCCACGTACGTAGGCAAGTCTGGTACAAAAAGAGGTCTATATACGGGTTCTCACCCTAACGACCTAGTATACCGTTGAGATAAAAATCAAAAAATTCTCTGGAGATAAGGTAAGAAGTATCACTGACATAGTTAAATGTAAGGGTAGTTGTCATATCCTCCAAAGGGAAGAGATCTGTACGATGGGATCACGATATTTTGAAGTAACACAATCTTTATCATGTTCAGAACTTCAGTTTCTCTGGTCTCAAGTTTAGGGTTGAGTCGGTGGCGAACCTTTGGAACCCATTCAATGAATTGAAGTTTCGCGGAGTCAAAAAAGGTAACCTTTTACCCTTACAATTAAGGACAGAGTCTCCTATCAGTAGTTTCAATTTATACTTACTGGTCCATTTCGTCAGGAGTTTATAAAGGAGATTCAAAGACCCCGAGATGAAAAATTAAGGAAGTAAATGGAACGTTAAAAGGAGTCTTGATTACGACAAGACCACGAGACTCCCCAATTGGGTCAAGAATCTTCGAGTAAATTACCCTCTTATATCGAGTCTTCAAAGTAGTATACTATTATACTTTTACGCAGTACCGTGTTACCTTTACCTGATCGGACTTAGTCTATCAGAGAAGTTAAAGTTCAATAAGTTCAATAGAGTAGTAAGTGTACTATCCCTTTAAGGTACGTTTGGGTCCTTTCGGTATATCAAATCAATTCATTCCAATCCTTTACGTCGACTGGACGTGACCCCCTCTTTGTCCTCGACGTCTCGACCCAGAAACTTAGAAGGGAGGGACGACCTGGTCGATTGGATCACGGATAGTCCGTCTCTCCTCGGACCCCTGGTCTGTGACTTGGACTCCTCAGATCTGTACTACCTTGGGATCTTGTCGTTCGACAAAACCACCCCCTTACCTCCAACTCAGGTCACAACCCATGTCTCAATTAAAAAATTTCATAATATTAAGATAATCGACGAGCATAATTCACTATACACATCTGCAAGAACCATTAAAGGTTGAAGGAATTACTTTTAGTTTAGAGTCAGGAGGTTATGACGTTGACGTCTTCTCGAGATGCACCTCATGTCCACCCTGGGTTCGGAGTCTCAGAAGAACGGACAATAGACTCTAAATGAACGGGTGACCCCGAAAGATCGATTAATAGTTAGAATCTTCTAACCAAGGTTGGAGAACGTAAAGTATATTTGGATTGTATACTCTCTGAGTTATTCATAACTCAACCGGTTTTTCAAGGGTCATAAATAGACAAGTTAGTTAATTTAAGATCCATATTTTGTCTCCTCCACTCAGGTTTTTAGAGACCATTAAGACCAAAAATCACTGAATTCCCTTGTGACATTTAATCATGGAGTCGAAAGTCTAAGTTGACTGGTATAGGTAGTGGACGTAGACTGTGTTTTAGGAAATAGAGACTTCTCTGCCCGTTTGTAAAGTTAACGGGACGGTCGTAGTTAGAAAGATAAACTCGGACTTTATTCTTAATCACCCTCGTGTAAATTTAAGTCTTCTTTGTCCTGAATTTCAAATAAGTATAAAACATAGTATCTTCATTGAAGTTTGGGTGTCTAGGTGTTAAACTCCGAAATACATCATTTATTCATAAATATAAATTAAAAAAAGACTCTTTTTTTTTGATCAGATATATGTCAAAAGAAGTAGTAACGAAGAATATTGTAAAGTAAAAGTGAGTACTTTAGAAAAATAATCTTTGTAAAAAGATCTCACGTGAGATTTACAGAATTTTTAAAATTTGAAGGTAAAAATACTATGAGAATAAGTTTGTAATCTAAATAAAGAATAAACGGAAAAAAGAAACCTGTAGGCTAAGGTTACCCAATGGGGGTTTCTCAGATCTAGAAAGAGTTTACGAATAGAAGTCCAGTGGAAAACTACCCCGAGGTGTCAGAAGAAGTGTACGTCGAAGGTTCAGAGAATTATACAATTCTTATCGAAAAAAATTCGGATGAAAGAACTGATCAAAGATGTCACCTTTACGAACGGAGAGGATCTATTCATACCCATAACTCAAGGACTATTGGAGAAGACTAGGACTCAGGGAGGGAGTGGACGTTGTCTTGAAGATTATCTTTTCAGTTGAGATTTCATTGTACCTTTTATGACCCAGTCTTTGATCTTAAGAGTTGTAGGTAAGAGGACAAACGATAAACATTTGACATTCTTGAAAGTGTTCAATGTATTCGAAAATCTCGGACTTAAAGAAGTAGACATCTTCTATCTATTCCTGAGTAGGACTGGACGACAATTTAAAAATTTCTAGTGAGACATTTACATGGATTACAACAAGAGCCCTGTATCATCCACCAGTCTTTCATCTGACTGTAACTTACATGGTATAAAATCCTGAGTTCATAGAGGACGGATTTGAACGATGTCATTAAAGAATCAAATAACCCAACAAAAAAAAAAGACAATGTAGGTAGGACTTAAGATCACGGTCTAATTAGCAGATTTTCGTAGTGAAAATAATATAGTGGGAGAACCGAATTCCTGTATCTAGTCTTTTCTTATTTTTAGGAGTAAAACTGTAAGTCTCAGGAGACACAGGATACTGTTGTACTGTTGTGTCTTCGAGCGGACGTTGAGTCGGTCAGAAAAGTTATAGGGACGGAGAGGGATGGGGTGAGCCGGAAATGGGAGTAGACACCAAAGGTTAGGGAAGGAGAGAATCCAAAGGAGTGAGGAAGAAGAACAAGAATTCGGAGACGTTGATCAAGATAGGGTTAAAATTAGAGAATAGGAGGTTCGTAGGGATGTATGTACTGTACGTGTATAAAAGACATCATATGAAAAACATGTTTTCACAATCAACGAGTCATATAGGTTGAGAAACGAAAAAACTCTACAGAAAGAGCTCATCTACAGTACGAAGGTAGTAGTCGAAGAGGAGGTCCAACTCGTCCCCTCAAAGGAATAGGGATTTACCAGTTCGGTCCAGGTGTTTCATAACAAAAAATACACACGGCTCTTGTATGGGAACCCCAGTAATTGAAGGACTCGAGTGACCCGTCCTACACCCAGAGTACGGTGGTAACAAAATAACAAACCCCCGTTCAGAGTACGAAGACAACGTGCCAAAACAACGATTCGTCCGGAGGAGCCGAAACACCAATTCACTCGGACGAAAGAACTCATTAGTAATTGAATGTCCCCAGAGAGTATAAAAAGAGATGAATGTTAGGAAATCCCCCTACTTGATAAAGTAGTGGATGAACCAGGGAAATGAGACAGGGACACTCGTCGTACCCGGACTCTGGAGGGGAGGTGTCCGGTCCAAAGACGGAAGACGACTACGAGGGGTGTTGTCTTGGACGTCACTGTTTCACGAAAAGACCCAAGGGTGTCGACGGAAGAAGGGAGACACTTTGGTAAGAGGGATGTATCTCTCATAATCTTTGAATGGGTGTGACGTGCAGGACACTGACCCAGATGTGACCCTTGAAAGGTCCCGTCGACGTCATTGGGAGGGGTAAGGACCCTTCTTCTAAGACACGGTCACTGACGAAGGTCGAAGGAATCCAGGGACGAGACCCCAGTTCTTCCTTCTCCTTATCCCACGTCACTTAAGAAAACCCTTACGGACTGGATGACGATCTTGGAGATTCTGTACAACGAAGTAAATTGGGAGTATCATTAAGACACTATCCTCATAATAGTGAGGAATAAGACGTACCTTCCCTTGACCCTAGGTCTCTTTAATCTGCAGACCGATTTTGGAGTTTCATCCCGTCGTTAAGTCTTCGGGTCACGTGGACGGAGTAGAGTCTCGAAAAGACATCACCTCGTGTGTCCCCCAAAATACACCTCGGACTCCCCGAAGGGACCACCGAGTCTACCATTTCTTAGACGGACGTTACGTCCTCTGGGTCCAAAACAAGGATCCAGCCCTTCTAGGGGACCTCATCCTTTACCGTTGGGTGAGGTCATAAGAACGGACCTCTTAGGGTACCTGTCTCCTCGGACCGTCCGATGTCAGGTACCCTAGTGCTTGTCAACCTGTACTGACTCGTTGATTCTTAAAAAAAGTAAAAGTTCGGGGGTTGTTCACTTCTTTTTTCAACTTGAGTCGTAGGAAGTAAAGAGGGAAATCATTGGGGAACGAGAACGGATAGAAGATAGTCTAGTGTATATAAATCCTGGGTAGTCTACGGTCCGAGATCCGTTTCGTGAAGTGTCTATAATAGAGTAAACCGAGAGGCTTATCAAGTTACTCGTAAGCGTAATAATGATTGGGGTGAAATGACTACTCCGTCGACTCCGAACACTCCCGAACCAATGACAACAAATCTTCTAGTCAGTACAGACTAAGAAACTCTGGGGTACCTGACATCGGGTGGTCCGAAGAGATAGGGACCCCAAAAGGTCCGTGGACTACGAACGGTCACTTATTTCTGTCTTAGTCTGTGAGTAAGGTCTGTTGACGTAAATTTTTTGTCTTAGCTCCTGAAGACCACTAGGTCACCAATTCTTAGGTGGACGGTTACGTCCCTTGTGTCAATCTAGGGACCAGACCCTTCTAGGGTGTACGGCACCTCGTTGATTCGGACACGGAGTTGATGATTCGGACACGAGATCTCGGGTGCACGGTGTTAATGACTTCGGACACGGGGGGTCTCGTACATGAGGGGTTGTTCTTTTCGGTGGTGTTACTGTTCGGGCGCGTGGTGTTGACCTCTCATTGGGTACCAGTGACGTTGATCTTTTTCGGGTGCGTATCGTTGTTTCTGGGTCGTATCGGTTTATTTCTCTTTATTTGTTTATTAAAAAAAATTTCGTTGTAAGGAGAGGGTCACTCCCAGGAGACTCCCCTAGACTGGACCAGAAGGGTGGAGAACTGTGGAGTTCCTTAGTTAAGTCGGTTTGGTCCCTACTAGACCCCAGAAGGAAAAAAAAGAGGATTTAAGTTGAAAAAAGGTAAGGGGAAAAGGTGGAACTTCAGGAGGAATGATTCAGACTTTCCATTCTTCATTCTAATTACGAGTAGTGTAACCTTCCCTCGTAAATTTATAAATAGAAACAAATATCTCCTTTTACTTTCATTTTCGATACGAACGTGACACTTACAGGTCAGGTCGTCTTATAAACCATATATCATTCGTGAGTTGTTACAACGGACGAACTTACTTATGTCACTTACTTATATCCTTGTTTACTTACTCTATTTTGACTTTATCTTTTTTTAACTATGAGAGGATCGTTTGTTCTAAACATACCACTGTAGACTTTTATTGTAACTCTTATCAAACGTATATAATAAAAAGAGACAGACCTTATAGGGTGGGGGGTTGGACGGACCTCTTCCTGGACAGGAAGTCCCTGGTGAAGTTTATGATTCCTAAAGGAAAAAATTTTAAATAAATAAAATTAACCTTCGATTAATGTTATAACATCACCAAAAACGGTATGTAACTGTGTTTAGTCGGTACCTACGTGTACACAAGGGGTAGGACTTAGGGGGAGGGAAGATGGAGGGGTAAGATAGGGAGTCCCATTAGGGTCCCACGGTCGGGACTCGTGGAACAGAGTACGTAGCTTGGACCTGACCGGTAGATAAAGTGTATACTATTATATGTACAAAGTTACGATAAGAGAGTTTAGTAGGGTGGGAGTGGAGGGTGCCTCAGGTTTTCAGACAAGAAATGTAGACACAGAGAAAACGACAGAACGTACATGCCAGTAGTAATGGTAGAAAGATTTAAGGTATATATACGTAATTACATGACATTACCATTTCATGATTCCTAAAAGAAAAATGAGAGAAAGGTAATCTATATTAAAGATTGGGTGGAACTGTAGAGTACCGTAAAATGAGAAAGGACCGTACTGAGAGAAAGTGGAGTTCAGATCAATAAACACATCTTTTTCTTAACGTATCTTCGACTCGTCGGACTGAGACGAGACTATGGTCCGATGGACTCAAAATTAGTGTCAAACAGTGAGTAACCGACACACTGGAAATCGTTCAATGAATTGGAGAGACAAAGTAAAGAGAGTGGACGTTTTATCCTTATTATGATCATGGATAAAATACTCCAATACCACTCCTAAATTACTCGATTTATATATTACTTAATTATGATATAGTAGGAATGTCCAATCGGGATGCACAATCGATAATAGTACAGGTGTACCCGACCCTTCCGTCCTCGTCGCAGGAGGAACCAAATCACAGAGTAAGGCAAGACTGGTGTCCCGATACCTGTCTCCAATTCAAGTGTTTTTAAGAAACTGGTAGAAGTAAAATAACTCCGTAAGTCGTTTGTGCACCGGGACAGTCTCCGGACCTTGGACTCAGTAAAATCAACTACTGGAGGACCGGGGAAAAGGTTTTCCACTCGAGTGGAAGAGAGTCCCCCTCGTCGCCTGTCGAGGAGTGGTCGGTTCTAGAGTGGGACCCCGTCTATACGAGGGTAGGGGAAGGACGTGTAGGGTCGTTACTGGGGGTGCGAGTGGGGTGAGGTGACAGACGTGGGAGTGGAGGACGACGTGGTTTACGAGAGGGCAAGGGGTTACACGGTCTTCAAAGAAAAGTGGGACTTATACGGGAAGGGAGACGAAGATAGGAGGAAAGGATGGGTAACCCACAAACACTTGAATACTTTGTCATAACTGTTGGGTTGGACGTCACGACTAAGTGGAAATCGAAGGAAAAGGTTCAACTACATAGAACAACAAATCAATCCGTACAGACTGAGAAACGTTGGGATACCTGATATCGGGTGGGTCGAGGAGACAGGTACCCGAAGAGGTCCGTTCTTATTACCTCAAAGGAAGAGGTTCTTCTTTCCGAAGGGACTGACTTTTAGTTTGGGTCCGGTGCCGTCAAGAGGTTGGGTTCTCGTGACTTAGGATGGGTGATCTGGTGGTCCCTCTTAGTTACACAAAATACCCACTAAGGTGTAATCATTTCCATCACGACAAAACAAGAAATGTCACCGGTGTATCGTGAGACAGCATATTTATATGGTCATAAATAAATTAATTAGGGGATGACCCCCTATCTTTTATCAAAGGTCAGTAAAAAAGAAAATTTTATCTTTCTGGAAACGTGCTTATCGTGGATTTCCGGACCGTGAAGTGACACTGTCCGAATAGTCTACAAAGATTCCGTTGTCCATGTGGTACTCGTCCACGGGTCTACCCTTCTCAGGACCCACCTACCTCACATGGCAAGTCCGGAGAGGAAGGAGTCCTCTGGGCTACTGTTTCTTCCTCCTCTAGTAAAATAGGAGTCACCTCTACTGAAATGACCCTGGACCACCAGTGATCTTGACCTGTAGGTCTGGTTTCGAGGACCTTTCCAATTTTACTCGAACTTTATGTCTCCCCCCTTTATGTCTTTCGTAAAGGAGAACGTTCACTTTGACCCGAAAATAATCTCGTTAGTCCAACCTAGACTTCTAAGATTATTCTTCTTTACATTTGATTGGTACTGGAAAGACGGGATATGTCTGACACCGGGACTTCCGACTCGGGAAGGACCTCCGGGACAGGCTACCACGACCTAAGAAGGTCTACGTCGGTTGTTATCTCGGACCGACCTCCTTTAATAGGGCCCGACACGGAAATTGTTCCGACACGGAAATTGACGTCGGGAACGCGACGTCAGAGGTGACGTCACTCGACACCCACGTCCCGCCCCCTTACAACCCGCCTACGACAGGGACACGTCTCCGACTCGGGATCGGGTCTCCACTGTGGGGAATGTCGGTCGTTGTGGTCCCGGTGGGCACTCGACGAGTCGGAACCGATACGGGACTCGAGGATGACAGATGTTTAATTCTACACCCACTCCGTACCGTGTTTAAGACGAAAGGAATTTGTCCTGAGGTCTGAACTTTGTTAAGTAATACCCACTTCAGAATTGCACTTTGTTCATTAAAGATTTCGAATCTAGTCTCGGCGAAAGTCTATATGTGTCGTAACACGAAACTGTCTTAAAAGTCCGAATTCTGGACTTACGTTTACCCAACGGAATAACTAAAAAAAGTGTGAAACCTTTCTAAAAGAAGAGGTAGTAACGATAAGAGACTCCCAAACAAATTGGAGAAAATTATCGTTTTTGAAACGAACAAATTTCTTACACTTCTAATATAGTTCTGATATTCTTGTTGTTCATAAATGACATATCGTGTCCCTTGATATAGATAATAGAACATTATTTGATATTACTCTATCTTATTTTTTATTATGTCTCTTTATATATATCTGTATATTGGTTTAGTGAAAAGACATGTAGACTTTCATTGTGATGTCATATTATGAAGTTAGTATGTAGTTAATTTTCCTTCTTGAACTACATTTTTCTAAAAAATTTTTCTAACATTTTACGTGTTTGGAAGATCTTTGTCCAACAAAAAGTATCGTAGTGACGGTACAATCGACATCAAGATCATGTTAAACACTCGTAAATCTCCTGACCGGACCTAGAAGTGAAGCTAGTCAAAAGGATCCAACGAATACATTCTAAGGGGGGAAAAGTTCTCGGACGACAATGTATTCTAAATATCTTGTGTGTTTTTTATTTATATATATCTTGTGTTTTTTTATTTCTATATATCTCGTACCGTGGTTAATTCACGGAAAGGAGGGGAGAAATTTGGAGGGTATGGAGGGTCGAGATTGTTTCTGTTGTTCGGGTTAATTCGCTAAATTTTATCTTGTAGAGTTACTATCAAGGTACATCCGACGATATATACTGAAATGACGTAAAATGTGCGACTCTCTATGTGAGTCTTTTCCTTTGTTTCTATAATTATACAAAGACAAGGTCGACCGAGGACTCAATCGAACACCTCGTCAGTAGTGTCTTCTCGACTTACAAGGTCGGTAAAGTCCTCCGAGAGTGTATGTAAGGGGAAGGTCAATAAGGACATACTACCTTCGTTTTGGATTCCCCTTTCCCTTTTCTACTCTCAGGGTGTTTGAAAATGAAAAATTTTAAATAAATAATAAATAACTCCCTATTAACGAAATGTTTTAAAATGACAAAAGACAGTTTGAAGTTGTACTTAGTCGGTATCCATATGTATATAGGGGAGGAAAAACTCTGAGGGAGGGTAGAGGGAGGGGTAGGGTAGGGAGATCCAACTATGTCTCGGGGACAAACTCAAAGGACTCTGCATCTCGTTTCAGGATAACCGATAGATAAAATGCATACCATTATATTCAAAGGTACAATGAGAACGGTATGTAGAATGGGAGAGGAGGGGAGAGGGGTACAGGTATTTAGATAAGAGATACAGACAAAGAGGTGACAACGGAACATTTATTTAAGAAGTCATGGTAAAAAGATCTAAGACACATATGTATATATATAATCTTATGTGATAAATAGAAAGAGAAAGACTGAGTGAAGTGATATTATCTAAGATCCAAGTAGGTGGAGTAATCTTGACTGAGTTTACGTAAGGAAAAATACCGAGACATTACAAGGTAACACATATACATGGTGTTGAAGAAATAGGTAAGTAGACAGCTACCTGTAGACCCAACGAAGGTACAAGATCGATAACATTTATCACAACGTCACTTATTACCCTATGTACACAGAGAAAGTTAAAACCAAAGGAGTCTCATATACGGATCCTCACCCTAACGACCCAGTATACCACCAAAATAAGTATCAAAAAAATTCCTTAGATGTATGACAGAAGGTATCACCGACATAGTTAAATGTAAGGGTGGTTGTCACGTTCTCACAAGGGAAAAGAGGTGTGAGAGAGGTCGTAAATAACAAACATCTGAAAGACTACTACCGGTAAGACTGTTAACACTCCACTATAGAGTAACATCAAAACTAAACGTAAAGAGATTATTACTCGCTACAACTCATAGAAAAGTACACAAACAATCGGTAGACGTACAGAAGAAACCTCTTTACAGACAAATCCAGATAAGGGGTGAAAAACTAACCTAACAAACAAAAAGACCATAACTCAACATACTCGATGAACATATAAAACTTTTAATTAGGAAACAGTCTACAAAGTAAACGATAATAAAAGAGGGTAAGGTTCTCGACAGAAAAGTGGAACGAATATCGAAGGAAAAGACACGTTTTCGAAAAATTCAAATTAGTCCAAGGTGAACAAATGAAAACAAAAATAAAAGGAATGAGATCCTCCACCCAGTATCTGCTAGAACGAAACTAAATACAGTAGCACACAAGACGGATACAAAAGGAGATTCTCAAAATATCAAAGACCAGAATGTAAATCCAGAAATTAGGTAAAACTCAAATAGAGACACATACCACAATTCTCCGTAAGATTAAAGTAAGAAAATGCACATCAACAGGTCAAAAGGGTCGTGGTAAATAACTTCTCCGACAGAAACGGGGTAACATATAAGATCGGAAACAATTTTTATTCCATGCGTATCCACGTACCCAAATAAAGACCCACAAGATAGAACAAGGTAACCAGATATAAAGACAACAACACGGTCACGGTATGGCAGAACTACTGACATCGAAACATTATATTAGACTTCAGTCCTTCCAACTAAGGAGGTCGAGGTAAGAAGAAAGAGTTCTGACGAAACCGATAAGTCCCAGAAAACACAAAGGTATACTTAACACTTTAAAAAACAAGATCAAGACACTTTTTACGGTAACCATTAAACTATCCCTAGTGAAATTTAGACATCTAAAGTAAACCATCCTATCAGTAAAAGTGTTATAACTAAAAAGGATGGGTCCTTGTACCTTATAGAGAGGTAGACAAATACAGTAGAAACTAAAGAAAGTAATCACAGAATATTAAAAGACACATGTCAAGAAAACGGAGGAATCGATTCAAATAAGGATCTATAAATTAAGAAAAAAAAAAAGTCACCACTTACCCTAACTAAGGAATTAAAGAGAAAGACTAAAAAGTAACAATCATATACCTTTACGTTCACTAAAGAGACATAACTAAAACATAGGACGTTGAAACGATTTAAGTGACAAATCGATATCGTTAAAAGACTATGATAGAAATCCCAAAAGATACATGTTATAGTACAGTAGACGTTTGTCACTCTCGAAATGAAGAAAAGGTTACACCTAAGGAAAATAAAGAAAAAGAAGAGACTAACGACATCGATCCTGAAGGTCTTGATACAACTTATTATCACTACTTTCACCTGTGGGAACAGAACAAGGACTAGAATCTGCTTTACGAAAGTCAAAAATAGTAACTCTTATTACAAACGATATCCGAATAGTATATGCTGGAAATGATACAACTCCATCCAAGGAAGATACGGGTAAAAAAATTCACAAAATTAGTATTTACCCATGACTTAAAACAGTTTCCGAAAAAATACGTAAATAACTCTAATAGTGTACAAAATTTAGAAAGTCACACAATTGTACCACGTAGTATAACTAACTAAAGGCATATAACTTGATAGGAACGTAGGGACCTTATTTGGGTTGAACTAGCACCACGTACTCGTAAAACTACACAACGACTTAAGACAAACGATTTTAAAACAACTCCTAAAAACGTAGATACAGGTAGTCACTATAACCGGACACCAAAAGAAAAAAACACAACAGAAACAGACCAAAACCATAGTCCCACTACCACCGGAGTATCTTACTTAAACCTTCACAAGGAAGGAGACGTTAAAAAACTTGCTCAAAACCTTCCTATCCGTAATCGAGAAAAGATTTGCAAACTATCTTAAGAGGACACTTCGGTAGACCAGGACCCGAAAAAAAAACCCCCCCCCCCCCTAAAAACTAGTGTCGAAGTTAAAGTCACGAACGTTAACCCAACAAGTATTAAAGATAAAGAAGGACCAAGTCAAAACCTTCTAACTTGAAAAGATTCTTAGACAGGTAAAGAAGATCCAACACATAAAATAACGGTATATCAACAAACATTACCAGAGAGTATTGGGAGACACAAAGACGTAACAGACAACATTGGAGAGGAAAAGGTAAAGATTAAAACAACTAAACTAAGAAGAAAAAAAAAGGGAACTACTCAGACCGATTTCCAAACAGTTAAAACAAATAGAAGAGTTTCTTGATCGAAAATCAAAATAATTGGAAATGATAACAAAGAAAGTAAAGAAAAAGTTAATAAAGACGAGTCTAGAAATACTAAAGAAAGGAGGATCATTAAAACCCTCAAAAAACAAGAAGAAAAAGGTCAACAAAATCCACATTTAAATTCAACAGATAAGTTACAAAAAGAACAAAGGACTCCATCCTAACGTAACGACATTTGAAAGGAGAATCTTGAGGAAAACGACGTAGGGTATCCAAAACTCAACAGTACAAAAGTAACAGTAAACAAAGATCTTTAAAAAAATAAAGGGAAAACTAAAAAAGTCATTGGACAACCAATAAATCTTTTCACAACAAAGTAGAGGTACACAAACATAAACAATGTGAAAAAAAGAACATTGACTATAGATCACAGTATCACAACACCAGTCTCTTCTACGAACTATGTTAAAGTTAAAAGAATTTAAATGACTCCAAACTAAACACTGGGTTCTGTACCAGATAGGACCTCTTACAAGGTACACATGAACTTTTCTTCTACATAAGAAGACGTAAACCTACTTTACAGGACTTCTATAGTTACTCTAGGTAGAGTAACTAGTAAATTCTGAACACAAAGGAATAATCAAAAGACAAAGCTACTAGACAGGTAACCACACTCACCCCACAATTTCAAAGGATGATAATAATACGATGACAGTCAAAGAGGAAAATACAGACAATCACAAACAGACTACATAACTTCACGAGGATACAACCCACGTATCTATAAATATTAATAATATAGAAGGAGAACCTAATCAGGGAAACAGTAATACATTACAGAAAGGAATAGAGAACAATTAGAAGAAATAAAATTCCACATAAAACACACTGTACTCCTAACGATAAGGTCAAAAGAAAACGAAGGGTAAACGTACCTTATATAAAAATGTAGTAGAGTGAAAGTAAGATATACACAGAACTCCAGACTTCACCCAAAGAACATCTGTCGTATATATACCCAGAACAAAAACATAGGTAAGTCGGTCAGACACACAAAACCAACCTCATAAATTAGGTAAATGTAAATTTCATTAATAACTATATGTACAAGGATAACGGTAAAAGAATTAACAAACCCCAACTAAAACATCTACAAAAAAGAAGAGAACATAAAGAACTGATATATTCAGAGAAATTGTAAACAACACTTCGACCAAACCACCATGACTTAAGAGAATTGAAAACGAACAGACTTTTCGAAACATAAACAGGTAGTCAAAACTAACTCTAGGAACGACCGATGTCATTAGAACCAACATCTAAAAAGGGAAAGTCATGAAATTTATATAGGACGGTAAGGGAAGACCGGACGTCTCAAAGACGACTTTCTAGTCGTCAATTTGTATACCCCAAAGGCAACATACAATGAACAACGAAAAGGGAACGACGAAAATTATAAGAAAGAAACACAAATCAGAAACAATCAAACTAATCAACAGAACCACACAAAGAGGAACCACCCAAATAGGATATACCCCGTGAAACACGGAGAACCTGAACTAACTGATAAAGGAAAAGGTACAACCCCTTTAAAAATTGGTATTAGAGAAGTTTTTAAAAGAGTATGGTTAAGAAAAAGACAAGAAGAAGACCCTGGTGATATTAAACTTACAACCATGTAAACTACAACAAGGTCTCCAGAGACTCTGATAGGAGTTGAGAAAAGTAGGAAAAATGAAATAAGACGAGAAGTCTTCAATAAAGGTGGTAAAATAGAAGGTCGAGCAACTAAGCAAGAAGACAAAGTCTATAAGACGGTAACTAAGAAAGCTTACGACCCTCTCTAACCCCCGTCCTCCTCTTCCCCTGCTGCCTCCTACTCTACCGACCTACCGTAGTGGCTGAGCTACCTGTACTCAAACCCACTTGAGGCCCTCAACCACTACCTGTCCCTCCGGACCACACGACGCCAAATACCCCAACGTTTCTCAGTCTGTACTGGCTCACTTACTTGACTTGACTTTCATAAAAATTAAAGTCATTAACACAACAAACAGAGACATACAAATCAGAAATTATGAAGATCCAGAAACAATTAACTAAGAACGTAAAAGAGGTAAAACAACAGTTCCAAAAACTAGTAGAAGTGATGACAATAAGACTAAGAAAAAGTCCATCAAACGGATAAAGGAGAAGTAAATAAACCTGAAGACACAAAGATCAAACATTAAACATGTCGTAGAGAGACGAAAAGAAAAAAGAAAAGAAAAGAAAAAAAAAAAAAAAAAATGAATGACACAAACTCCAGAGAAAAGGGGTCTGAAGTCCCTTTTAACTTAAGAAAGGAACTTCTTCTAACTTAATAAAGGAACTTCTTCAAACTTAAGAAAGAAGGAAAACCAAAGACGGGAGGATTACGACCAGGTCACCAAACACACTCGAAAGATATCCCACTCCAAACACGACTCAAAAACAAACAAACAAACAAACGAACAAACAAAAAGGAGACTACCCGTTCCGACTCACTACACCATTAGGACAGACGACTACTAACCCAAACATAAAAACAACAAATCTATTCCGTAGGATGTGTCCCACGATGACCACCAACCCACTACGGTCTAAAACATGACTTCACCAAAAGAAACACACTCAAGGTGATAAACTAGGAGGGATCCCAATTAAGAGATCAACAGATCCCAGAACCTTGGTCACAAGGGTGAGGTTTCCGAGTCCCCGAACTAGAGACCAGTCCTTGTTTCTAAGGTGTTCACCTAACAATACCGTAATTCACTCTAATTTTGTTTATAGGTTTTTGCCCTTTGGTTTCTACTTGGGGTCTGTTTACCGTCAACGTTTTAATTCGTTTATTATTAATTTTATTACCTTATATGTGTATATGTACATATGGGTACTCGTTTCACTTTTGTTAGGTTCTTTTATTTCATGTAATCTAACTGAGACACTTGTCTCCTTTAGTTTTTAATATAAATGGTCACTTCTTGTTTCGATTGAATTCGTGTTTGACCTTTTACTTTAATTTCGTTCCACGGTTCACCCCTTATTTCGTTACTTTTGTTTTGATTGTTTATACAAAACTCCTTTTCTTTCTTTCTTATCTATACGTTTCAATTTATCACCATTTACTTCCAAACATATGTAAATTGAAAGTACGTAATCTCTTGTTTTACCGTTGGGTGAGGCCACAAGAACGGACCTCTTGGGGTCCCTCGGACCACCCGACGGCAGATACCCCACCGTGTCTCAGCCTGTGTTGACTTCACTGAATCATCGTCGTCGTCGTTCTAATTGACGTTCCCCTTTTCTTGTCATCCTTTCCGTTTGTTTCCTTATTTACATCTTTTTATATTGTCCAAATTTTTAAATTTAATATTTTTTCTCTTTTCTTTACTTTCTTTTTTCTTTTTTCCCCTTTTTTTTCTTTTGAGATGTCTTAACGTTTTCGGGTTGTATCTCTGTCTCCAAATATTGTTGTTATATTTTACACTGATTTATATGTGTATGTGTATATATGGGTATTCGTTTTAGTTTTGTCAAGTTGTTTTTATTTCATGTTATCCAACTGGACCGTTTGGTTCCTTTGGTTTTTAATATAGATGGTCCTGTTTTGATTAATATCGTGTTTGACCTTTTGTTTTGATTTCGTTCCACGGTTAACCCCTTATTTCGTTACTTTTAATTTGATTGTTTATACAACTCTCCTTTCCTCTCTTTCCTTTCTTTCTTATCTACACGTTTCAATTTATCTCCATCTATTTCTTCTAAATATACGTAATTTCTAATTGACGTTCCCCTTTTCTTGTCATCCTTTTCGTTTGTTTCCTTATTCACATCTTTTTTATTATTATCCAAATTTTTTAATTTTAATTTTTTTCCTTTGACTTTTTTCTTTTGAGGTATCCTGACGTTTTCAGGTTGTATCTCCGTCTCCAAATATTGTTGTTATATTTTACACTGACTCCTTTTTTTTTTCAGTTTTCCAATTAATCTAAAGAAGCATGGTTATTTTAACTGTTGATGTTGTCTCCTCCTTTTTTTCCTTTTTGTTTTTTTTTTAGGTTTTCTTAGATGTCTTGTTCGACTTTTTATTCTGATTATTTACAAAAAGAACTCAGTGACGACAGTCACAGGAAAGGGAGCGACCCTCAGTGTCAGATGGAGTGGAGGGATCCTACGGGAGGTTGTGACACGACTAGGACGACACCCCCGTCGAGTCTAAGATTAGACCAGGATGAGGACACACAAGAACGGAGGTTACAGGTGTCGATAGTCTCGATCACGTAAAAGAAAACACCCTTGAGAGTTACTGAAAAATATATAAGGTATCTGTGTCTAAGACGAATCAACTAGCACAGATAAATTAGACGTCGAACATGTCGTCCACCCTTCCAAACTCCAGAAGAAGAAATCAGTGTCACCGGGACCCAAAGTTGACACCAAAATAAAGGTGGAGACGCACACCCAGTAGGCGACCCCAAATAAGGACTCCGAAGGGACCTCCTGAACCCAAACGGGGACACTCCCGGTCCACACCTCCACCATATCGACGACTCAGTGTCGTGGTCTATGAGTTCCCTCAACCACCGATCCCATCGTCCTTTATGTCACGAGATCTTCCCATACCGTTAGTTATAACCGGTTACGCGAGGTCATAAGAACGGACCTCTTGGTGGGAGAGACTGTCTCTTCGGACCGTCCGGTGTCAGATGGTCCAACGTTTCTCAGCTTGTACTGGCTTCGTTGGGATACGTGCATCAGTGTTCTCAAAAAAAACGGACACCGTCACTACCGTGGGGTGAGGTCATGAGAACGGACCTTTTAGGATACCTGCCTCCTCGGACCATCCGACATCAGGTACCCCAGCACTTCTCAGCCTGTGCCGACTCGTTGAAGTGAAAGTGAAAAGTGAAAGTACGTAACCTCTTCCTTTACCGTTGGGTGAGGTCACAAGAACGGACCTCTTAGGGTCCCTACCCCTTCGGACCACCCGACGGCAGATACCCTGACGTGTCTCAACCTGTTTTGACTTCACTGAATCGTCGTCGTCGTCGTCAAGACGGAGTCACTCTCAACTCGCACTTCCGCCACGTTGACGAACCGAACACCCCTGGGGACCGTCACGGTTCACACGTCCCTGTACCTGACGGAGGTGGTGTCCTCAATACCTGGATAGTCTCAGAAAAAAGTTCGGAGAACATCGACCGCTAGTCTTCCGGAGAACCCGGTCAGGAAGAGGTATCGCGACAAGCAACCCCGTGAATCTCCCGAGGGAACGGACCCTAGGAAGAGACAACAAACTACACAGTCCGTGTATCTCCCCGGGGAGGGACCGACCCCAGGATGAGACATTTAGTCGTGTCAGTCCGAGAATTGCCCCGTGGGACCCACCCCAGGATGAGACATCAAGTCACGCAGTCCGCAAACTACCCGGTCGGAGAGATAACAAGTCGACGGCTACGACCGACTCAAGACGTACCAAGATATATAAGAAAAGGTGACCAGTCCATGACGACAGACGAGAGCCGTCCACGACGCGTACGTGAAGACACAGACTTCCACATAAGGACTACATAGGCACCTCTCTCTACATGAGGTGTAGGTGGATGAGGAGGTAGAACAAGGGAGGGTGTTTGAAAATGAAATGACCTCGTATAAAGAAACCTCCTAAACCAGGTGTTCATCTTATTCTCCGCTTTCTCACTTACTCAAATCATACAAACGTGTACACACATTATAAATACCCCGAAGGGTCCACCAAGTCACAATTTCTTAGACGGACGGTTACGTCTTCTAATTCTCTACGCTCAAGTTAGGAACCCAACCCTTCTAGTGTACCTCCTTCTTTACCGTAGGGTGAATTTATAAGAACGGACCCTTTAGGGTACCGATCTCCTTAGATTCCTCGATGTCAGGTACCCTAACGTTGCTCAGTTTGTGTAGATGCACAGACTCGTGTACTATGAGTATGTCTGCGATAGTTACGGAGCAAAAGTTGGATCTAAATGACACACTTCCTAGGACGGGGAAATACCATTTTAGTGTGGTGTCGTTTCGGGTTTAGTCCCCCGAACGATAGCATACATTGGACCGCCTGAAGAGAGAACCTAGTTTGATAAGTTTCTTGTAACTACAGGAGGACTCTAGTGTATGTCTCCACCATATTCTTATGTCGTACAAAGTCGTACAAAAAGGTTCAGAGAACTCCTTTCTCCTAACTAAAGATGCATTAAACATTATTATTATTTTTTTTTCTCACGAACCGAGTAGTCCTTTTTGATCTAAACCCAAAACAAAAATGACAATTGGTCTACAACTCTTCAAATTAGTGAGGGTCAAATTTTTGAATTACCTCTTTAACTTGTTTAGTCCTGTTACAGACAAGAAGTATTGACCAAACTTACCTTTTAGTCCACCTAAGTACAACCGACGTCATATAAGTAAAGTCAAGTCAAGTCAGTGAGTCAGCACAGGTTGAGAAACACTGGGGTATTTAGCGTCGTGTGGTCCGGAGGGAGAGATGGTGGTTGAGGACCTCAAATGAGTTTGAGTACAGGTAGTTCAGCCACTACGGTAAGTCAGTAGAGTAGGAGACAGCAGGGGAAGAGGAGGACGGGGGTTAGGGAGGGTCGTAGTCCCAGAAAAGGTCACTCAGTCGAGAAGCGTACTACACCGGTTTCATAACCTCAAAGTCGGAGTCGTAGTCAGGGAGGTTACTTGTGGGTCCTGACTAGAGGAAATCCTACCTAACCAACCTAGAGGAACGTCAGGTTCCCTGAGCGTTCTCAGAAGAGGTTGTGGTGTCAAGTTTTCGTAGTTAAGAAGCCGTGAGTCGAAAGAAGTGTCAGGTTGAGAGTGTAGGTATGTACTGGTGACCTTTTTGGTATCGGAACTGATCTGCCTGGAAACAACCGTTTCATTACAGAGACGAAAGATTATACGACATATAACCAATGATGGTTAATGTAGAACTCTCCTCCGTTTCTATGACTCTATGCCCCACCTATGTTACAATTTATCTGTGTGTTCAACTTGTCAAATGGTTTTCGGACCAAATAAAATTGAACCTCTATCAAATCTAGTCATATGTACACTAATAGATGTTGAAGTGTCCTAGTTTATTACTAATATTATTGTATATTTTGACATAATTATCATTTATATTAATTTAGGATTGTCATTTTCGTTGTCTATGTTTTTTAGTTTTAAGAACTTGAATAACAGTTAACCGAAACCTCGATTCTAAAAAACAAAATATCGTAGACTTAGTTCTTATACTAGACAACGTACTTAAAAGAAAAGGTAGAGAGGGTTTAATAGTACCTAAATACTACTGAAATCTGACCTTCCATCCTTTCCTTGATTGTAGACTTGTGGAAGATCTATGACCTGTGACCACCCACAAAAGTCCATGTAGAAAAGAAAAACGTATATTTTGGGACTATTCTCTCCCTGACGACAGGAACAAAAATGTCTCTCCTTTACCTCTGAGTCGTCAAGTCACTAAATTGGTCAATTGGTCGATTACTAACTTTCTCGAACCTAGACTCGATTTGTGATCCTCCTACCCATTTTCATATTAGGACCCTTGAAATCGACAACTGAGTTGTACGTCATGAGTAAGTTATTCTTTTCAAAGTTTCGTTGACCGTGTAATTTCGAGGTTTTTACGTTGAGTGGAGAGGGTCCATGTATATACACTTATTCTTAAGGGGGTCGACTGGTCTCCATGAATCAATTTGATCCTCTTCCTTCACCAATGGTGTCGCCAGAGAGAGACTTACACCGATCCCAACTAGGGGTCGAGACTGCAACCCTACCACTTGAGAAATCTACACTCAATCTTTCCCTGAACCTGAAATGGTCGATACTTCTGTGCCACTTTGGGTCCTGACAGTGTCGTCCACCCCTGTGACTTATAACACTCTGTACAGTCCCTAATTCACACGAATACCGGTCGTCGGGTACAAGGTGGAGAGAGGGGTCGGAAGTCTATGGGATCAGGGTTTGTGGAGAATCATAAGACCACTTTTATCTGTGGAGACGGGTGTCGGTCCTTATGTTGTGTCTCGATTTCTACGTTTTGTTGGGGCCTTTCCTCTGTTTTTACGCCACGGGGGTCGTAAGTGGTGTCGACGGGAGACCCTTCTAGTCGCCCCAAAGACCGATGTCAGAGAACTTAAAGTGAAATTTTACGTCGAGTCTATTTACTGTTAACTATAGAAAAACAGTGACCTGTTCTACTGTGACAACGTCCCGTACTTGGCCCAATAGACTGCCAACACTACTTTTTTCTTTACACAAGAGGACGACTGTCTTTCTTCCGACGATGGTTAAGACGTCGCTAATCTCTGTCGATCTCGAAAGAAAAAGGGGAGACTCGTGCCTCCTCCTCTACGCCCCTATTCACTATCCGGTCGGAAGTTTAAATCCTTAGGAACCGGGAACGGTCTCAGTAAAACGGTAAGAAAGGAAAGGACAAAGGAGGGACACCTCCCCTCTCACACCAAGGGGGTAGAGTCGACTATGGAGACTCGTTGATAAGGTAGAGCGAGTCGGTCCCCCCTTCGTGTCGAGTCCGACGTCGACGTCAGCGTCACGTAGGAAGTGCCTTCGAAACGTGAGTTTCGACTTTCCCTGATTCTGACCTAGTCGACGTCAGTCCTAGCCCTCCTTCTTCTCCCCCAGTCACAAGGGGGAATTTATAACGACAAAGACCTTCCTTCGAGACGGTACAAATCCAAAGTTGGACTGAAGTTATGGGAATCCAAGATCCAATTTGTTCTCCCCTCCAACTCTGTCCTTCCGCAAGGAGGTTTTCTGGTTGGCAAGGCTTGGATAGGATCTTACCTACGAAAAATTTTTATAAATAAACCGACGTAGTCCAAGGTCGACGTCGTGTACCCGAGAGATCGGACACCCGAGTCAGCAAGGCACCTTACACCCTAGGGTGAAGGGGCTGGTCCCTAATTTAGCCTCAGGGAACGTAACGTTCGGCATGAGGGTTGGTGACCTGGGTGGTCCCTTCAGGGTTCTTACCTACGAATTCAGTACTGGGTTAAGTTTGTAAAAAAAAAAGGGAGAAAAAGACCCCAGTACCCACCCTCGTCAGACCTCCGTCAGACTACTTCGGATACTTGGGGTAGAGTATTATTACGAGAGTTAGGGTATTTTTATTCCCCTCTGGTTAATATAACTCTCAGTCAAGATTCTAAGAGACCAAATCTTATGTCAACACCAGATTGACCAAGTCTTTATTTAAAACAGAGAGACCATTCCAAAATTCAGTAAAATCCAGTTGTGGATGGGAAAAATAAAAAAGATTTTGAGGGGAAAGACTCACGGAGGTGTTCAGAGGGGTTCATATATCATATTGTGAATCGTGTCAAACCCTCAAACAAATAAATTAAATTTATTCAAACAAATTAAACAATGAAAAGGGTATATTAAAAAATTCAACTATACAACACAAAAGTAAAAATCAGTCAAGTCCTTAAAAAAAAAAAAAAAAAAAAAAACCGGAGCACCGTACACTCTAGAATTAACGGACTGGTCCCTAGTTTGGGTACGGGGGACGTCACCTTTGTGCCTCAGAGTTAGTGTCCTGGTGGTCCCTTCAGGGGACTCCAAACAATTTCCATACACAAAGAAAGTACCTAATATTTGAGTTTCTATTTTTTACATCGAATTATACATATTTAAAAAATAATGAGTGTTGAGTAGGAGACGTCTACCCCTTTGATTCTAAGGTGGGGGAATTAATGTAGTGGTTTATACTTATTTATGTAGTTGTACGAAAATAGTAACTCTTTAGATGTGATTCCTTACTCCAATGAGGACCAATGGACAATTCTAAAAGTCGCGTAGGAAAGACTCGAGTAACATAAACAGGACTCGAGAAGACAACTTACTAGACTCCAATACGCCACGAGTTTAAGCTTTCTCCAGTGTATAACTTTACCACCCTCCGAGTAACCATCCAAGTGACTAATGGTGAGTGGGACCGTCTATAGTGTCATTCCTCAAGTAACGGTTCGAGTATCTATGATTAACTAGAAAAAAAAAATTAAACAAAAAGGGTATAACAAAAAATTAACTCCACTTTAAGTGTATTGTTTTGTTATAAGTAGTAAAATTTCAGACATTAAGCCCCCTGAAGGGAGCACGAGGTCATTCTGGAACGGAGGATTACATCCTTCACGTCCAAGTTAGGGATCAACTCCTCGATTCCAGGGTGTACGGAGGACCGGTTTTTTGATTTTGGATTTTGTCTTCGTTATAACATTGTTTAAGTTATTTCTGCAATTTTTTTTATCAGATGTAATTTTTTTTTTAGAAATTTTTTTATTTCAGGTGTTAAGTCATCGTAAATCATGAAAGTGTTACGTTGGTGGTGGAGAACGATCAAACTTTTGTAAAAATGGTGGGGTCTTTTTTTGAGACTAATTTGTTAGTGAGGTTTAAGAGAGGAAATGGGTCGGGGCCATCGTTGGTGGTCAGACGAAGGACAGAGATATCTAAACGGATAAGACCTATAAAGTACATTTTCCTTATATTCAGGAAAGACAGACTGAAGAAAATGAATCGTATTTCGAAAGGGGTAAGTAAATCCAATATCGTACATAGTCATGAAGTAAGGAAAAATACCGACTTATTATCAGGTACACAGTAACGACAAAAATCAGTGATTCAGTACAGTTTGAGAACCGTTGGGATGTCTGATATCGAACGATGTGAGGAGACAGGCATCCTAAAGGTCAGTTCTTATGATCTCACCCATCGGTAAGGAAAGAGGTCCCCTAGAAAGACTGGGTCCCTAACTTAGACGTAGACGACGTAAGGTCCGTCTAAGAAATGATGACTCGTGGTCCTTTCGGGCAGGATAACACACCTGTGTTTCATAAACCGAATAGGTAAGTGGGTGACTACTGTAAACACAATAAAGGTGGATGACCAATAACACGTATCACGACGATACTTGGGTGAGGTCACAAGGACGGACCTCTTAGGGTCCCTGTCCCCTTGGACCACCCGACGGTAGATGTCCCAACGTGTCTCAGCGTGTGATGATTTCGTTGAATCGTCGTCGTCGTCGACGATACTTGGAATTACAGATACCTCCCTGATCGGTCGGGAGTGTCAAAGACGAACTGATTGTATATGATAAACTAGAAGACTTCCGTAAGTCACAACCCTGGATTGTTTGCGGTACTATCCGAAGTCCCTGATTCCATCCTGAGTCCCCTTTTCGACTCAGTAACGGGTCACTCCAGTAGGGGCTCCTACGGTCCTGAACAGATTAGTCGTATGAGGGCCATTGGACCAAACTCAAATAGTCCTACATTTTCTGTAGGGGGACGTCGGTTATCGGTTAATCATTTATGGTCCTTTGGGGACGTCCGTTATTTCTAATCGGTTAATCATTTATGATCCTTTGAGGACGTCGGTTAGTCGGGAACGGTTGCGAGACAAGATTTTGGATATTTATGACGACATTTAGACCCGAGCCCCGAGCAACGAGGTGAGGTGGCGTAGCCTACACCGCCCTCGGGATCGAACTCGATCTTTATTTTGGGGAAGTGCGAAAACGTAACGACACCTGCAGAATAAGAGAGTCAAAACCCCTGAGCCTGAGACCCGTGTTGTAAGTCGTTGAAAGACTGAACCCTTCCGGTCAACACTCTCTTCAGAGAAGACGACTCCCCAAGTGGACCACTTTTTGACGTCGTTAATAAACAATCTATTCTTCCGTAAGTTTAATATATAAATCGAACCTTTTTCGTTCCCGAACATCTCATCGAGGACCTATGGTTCTAAAGAAGATCCATGAAACACAACAGGATACATTAGTAGAGTTCGGACTCTTATGTCCTTCAGGCGATGTGTACTTACTCAAGACAAGACTCTCGCTCAAACAATTCAGGTAACAAGTATTCAGGTTGATTCAAATCGGATCCATGGGTCGATTGTGTTAACCGATATATCATGACATTATCCAAACGTGATGGAAAGTGTGTTTATTATGTATTTTTTGTTTCTTTGTGTGTTTTTACAAATTACAATATCATGTTGTGGAACTTTTCATGTCATCATGTCATGTTGTCGACCGTAAGTCCCCGACCGTAGTTCACTTGTCCGTTCTTCTTAATGTTGACCTCCTCCCTCTCTTCCACCCTCTACCATCTCGACTTTCTAGTAGTGGTTATCCTCTACCTTCCGTTCGACGTCAGAGTGAGTGTGGAATACATTAACCTGTGCGTTTACGCGTAAGTGTTGAACTTCCAAGTATCCATCTTCTGAATGACGTCATTGATCATGGAGGTAAAAGGTCCTCTTTTTCACTATGAGTTTCTAGTCTAGCCACAAAGATATCCCCTCTTGTTTTAGTAACAGAGAGATGAGAAGACTCAAAGAACCGACTCTGAGGATATTTTCTCTCCATCGAAACTCATTGAGTAATTTATGGTAGAAGTTGATTTCTGTTTTCATTTTTTCACACACCCACACACACCCCCTCCCCACCCACACACAACCTCCCGTCTCCCCCATCAATACCCTCGAATCGTCTTTTGTTACCGTTTATTCCCATTCTAAACAATGCGACTAAATTCAGACGGGAGAGGTGACATTCTAGGAAAACACTACATCGGTGGGAAGAGAAGGACATGTCTCTCCCGGTAGGGAAATGTTCCTCTCTCAACAAATATTTACATTTAGAGGGAATGTTTTCTGATTGAAAATAAAAGTCTCAAAGAAGATACAGACGACAAAGGGTCTTATTAGTCGAGTTTTATGAGGAATACGGTTTTTCCATAGAAACCCCCACAGTATAAGACAATGGGAAGTAAGACTTGGGTTCAGACGGATTTAGGTACCGGGTGTGTCAAGGGAGTACAGGACGTCTGTTGTTCTTCTGTCTACGCAGTCTGGTTCCCATCCTCCGAATGCACTCTCTCAACGACTACCCGACATGGGTCATGTCTCGAGGGAACATGAATTACTCACGAGTTAATTACACAGTTAATTAAACCAGACTAAATAAAATGAAGACATAAATTCCCATACTTTGACTTTCCTCGGGGTGACTGTCTTAACTCTTTCCGAAAATCTTACAGGTTGACTCGGAGTCCAAAATCGGACTTAAAATTATTCTTTGGTAATGGCCACAATTTTTTGTCTGTTGTCTGTTTTATCTCAGTGAATGGATTCTGGTGTAGTGGATTGGTTTCGAATTAGGGATTGGGTCAACATCACAGACAGAGGGAGTCCTTGTGCCAGAAAAAAATTTAAAATAAATAAATAAATAAAAACCGACGTGATCTAGAAACAACGACGTACGTCCGAAAGAGATCAATGTCACGTGTCCGAAGAGTAACGTCACAGAAGAGAACAACTTATGTTCCCGAGATCCCACGTACCCAAAGGTATCAACGTCGTACGTCCGAGTCATCGACACTGTGTGTCTTAATCAACGGGGTACTGTACACTTCGGAAGGACCTGGCCCCCAGTTTGGGTACAGGGGACGTAACCGTCCGTCTCAGAATTGTGGTGACCTGGTGGTTCTTTCAGGTCTTTACGTCAGAATTGGTCAGTCAAACCTTAAAAGACCAGTCGTGGTTACTTCAGTAGACAGTGTAGGGGGTTTCCTTCCCCTCCACTAGGTGAGAGACGGACAATTTTGGAAGGTAAAAATATCGAGGACCCTCGAGGAGAGGTGAACGATCCGTCCTACGACGTGTTGAGTATTTAGTAAATTATTTCGGTTGACATAGAAATTTTAAATGAGCTAACTTAAAAACAGTAAATTGTAATTAGTAAATATCCCTCACTGTAATAAATTTCCAATTACACCCTCGACGGACTTACCTTACTCTTCCTGCTATAATCTGTGTCTCCGTTGTCAATCCTATTATTAAACCGAAGGTTTTTAAGACACTTTTTTCTTAAAACACATATATACGTTTTAATGTAAAAAGACCTCCTTTTTCTAAGGATTTAAGGTCACTTTGGAGTCTCCTCATGTGTGTTATTTCGTCACACACACATACACACACACCCACACATAAAAATAACTCTGTCCTGTCCCGTCAATACCCCCGAATCGTCTCTACCATTCCCTGAAGGGACCACCAGGTCACCAATCCTGAGGTGATAAGGTGACGTCCCCCAAGTACAAACTAGGGACCAGTCCCTTGATTCTAGGACGTACGATGTGTTGTGTCGGTTTTCTCTTTTCTACCGTTCGTTTTTCGTATTTTCAACTCTCACCCACCTGTCATCGTCTTTATATTTCTTCCCCTTGGTTACGTTTACAAAACCCCTATTTAATTGTTCTAAATCACTTACAAATATTCGTTATTTTCTTTCCTTACTCAGTTTCTATTATTTTTCTAAAGTTTACACTACCAGTACATCACAACAATAGTCTTCACCCCTTCTGCCCTTAGGTAACTTAAGCACTAGTGTTTCTTTATAAGTACTCCTTTGGAAAACAACATCCCTCTTTCATCTTTGTTTAGAACGACTTTCATATTAAAATATCAGTAGACAAATCTCTACAAAGACTCCTCAGAACTTTTGTTCTACGGAAGACGACGATGACGACGATTCAGCGAAGTCAATACAGACTGACTGGGGTATCTGCCGTCGGGTGTTCCGAGGGGGTAGGGACCCTAAGAGGTCCGTTCTTATGACCTCACCCAACGGTAAAGGAAGAGGTTACGTATTTTCACTTTCATTTCAGCGAGTCAGCACAGGTTGAGAAGTGCTGGGGTACCTGACGTCGGATGGTCCGAGGAGGTGGGTGCCTTAAAAGGTCCGTTCTCAAGACCTCACCCAACAGTAACGGAAGAGGTTCTACGGAAGATCCATCCTTCTTAGGTTCTCTCACCCTTTAGGGTTCTCGGTTCTCTCTAATCCTACTTTCTTCACTAGTTATTCGTCTACGTGAACTCTCTAGTTCCCGTAACGTGTGGTGGTTTATAAGATAATCACTGAGTTTCGACTACAAGCAAACACTCGCCCTTCAGATGAATTAAAGTCTCCCCACCACGGTGTTATCTTAGACATACTCTAAGTCCCAAACCAAATTCCACTCAGAAAGGTACGACACAGAAGAATCCTGATCCATCCTTAGTACGATGGTATCAAATCCTGACCACCTGTGACTTTTCACTCCCGAAACTTCTCTGAACATCTTAATTACGATAGTCGATAGATAACTTTTTACGTTGTCAAGTAGATTTACCCAAAAAGGTGTTTTAAGGACGTTACTATTACTTTCAAAAACGTTGAAAGAAGAATAAACCGTTTTCAAAGGTGTTATCATTTGTGTAATTACTTCTTTTTATTCCAATACAATCACCCATGTCTACTTATCATCAGTGCCAGTACATATGTTGACTCTCCATATCTTTCAAAGTTCAGAGTCGCCATTCTGAAATGTCGTTTAGATCAATCGTCTTTCAACAATTACTCGAAACTTCAACGTCCCTAAACTTAACGAGGTCTTAAGTTTAAGGAACAGAAGGTAGTGTCGAGGGGTAAGGGAATCCAGGTTGGGTTACAGGTCAGACCAGGACATCGGTGTTTTCACGAGATATGAGAATTCTATCTTGGACCCGTCTTACAACGATGGTCTGACAAAAGTTGATAGGCTAGCAACTCCAGGATTAAACGTATGACAAAACTTGTGTAAACGTCACGATTGACGTTTTGTGGGGTAAACACTTAGTTTTCTTGTCTTAAAAAACGTCAGACGACGTTAAGAAGAGTTTGGTTTGTAAGTCGTCGTATGTGTTTTTTTCATCATATCTCTTAAAATTTCCTAGTGTCCCTTATCCTTTTTCCGTGGTAACCGAACGATATAACTCTTATGAATGTACTGAGATCTCACGTCTCCTTCCTTCCTTCGACTGGGAAAGAGAAGATGGGA
Organism: Capra ibex; assembly: GCA_006410555.1. Lineage (NCBI taxonomy): Eukaryota > Metazoa > Chordata > Mammalia > Artiodactyla > Bovidae > Capra > Capra ibex. The sequence continues at coordinate 51,561,594 of SJYO01046538.1, forward strand.
ACCGGAAAGTACGAGAGAGGTGGAGAGACGAAAACCGATGATGCCGTTCTTCGTCGGAAGTGGGTCCGTTAACGGATTTCTATCTTAGTCCCCCGTCTCTTGAGTTAGGGACTTTGGTGCTTAGAGTCCTTAGAAGTAAGTGGAGGTAGTAATAGGACATAGACATAAAGGGGATCCTATTTCGTGTCTTACATGGATAGTACTTCAATTCACTTATATAGTACACTACATAAACGACACTATTAATATCGTAACAATAAAAAAGGAGTCTCCTTAAAAAAAAGAATCTCTTAAAGACAGACGTCCTGTTTTCGAGACGGGACAATTTCGAACAACTCAAGTATTTCGGGACTTACGAAACACAAAACGTTTGGAAGGGACCATTCCCCAGTCCCGGTATGTCTCGAGTATAGAGGTACTGTTGAGGGTTGAAAGATTAGAATTAGAATCCCCACAGAGCTTACCGACACAATTGCTATAACAAGAGACGTAGTCAAGGACGGAGTCTATCGACACTAACTTTCTCTTGACGTGGTACTCAGTCGACTTTCCTTACGTGGCTTCGGTACCGGAGACGTCAGCCAAACCTACGGAGATTGTGTGCGAGAATCTCACTGTAGATCTCAACTGTTCCATCTCTAGTCAACAAGGGACTTCTACCGTGGCTGTAACGCAAGTATGAGGACTACTGACGTCCACCCAGTGAAATGCTTACACTATGTACTTAACCTTAGATGTAGTCACATGGAAAGGGGGAGACTTACAGTGGAAAGGGGGAGAGTTAGGTTTTATTAGACTACACTAGGTGGTAGGGTACTCCAACGGTCTTTGTAAGATAAAGTCAAACGAGAACTTGATACTACGACCTTTTCTGAGAACTCCCAGGGAACCTGTCGTCCCTGTAGTTTGACCAGTTAGAATTTCTTTTATTTAGGACATATAACAAACCTTCCTGACTACGACTTTGACTTCGAGGTTATGAAACCGGTAGATTACACTTCTCTGTTGAGTGACCTTTTCTGAGACTACGACCCTTTCTAACTTCCGTTTTCCTCTTTCTCCTCCGTCTCCTACTCTACGAATCTATCGTAGTAGCTGAGTTAACTGTACTTAGACTCGTTTGAGGTCCTCTATCACTTCCTGTCTCCTCGGACCGTTCGATGTTAGGTACCCCAGTGTTTCTCAGTCTGTACTAAATCGTTTACTTGTTGTTGTTGTTTTACTCAAAGGAGAGTTGGATAATAAACTCTTACGGAATACTCTAGAATTTATTGTGTCCTGTAAATCCTTTCACGGGGGTGTAAAAAGTCGGGTTTGTTCAATGGAGACGAAACGAGCAACAGGTCCTATATCTATCTGTTCACAAACTTAGGGTGGAACCAGTTGAGACTTTCAATGAATTAGAGGGATTTAGAGTTAAAAGAAAAGGAAACACCTTCCTTTGAGTTTTATCTTAGTCATAACGATTCTCTTGAAAGATTTTACGTCGGTTCCCCGGTAACTCCTACCACTGAAGACGTGATAAGTCGGAACGACCTTAGACTAAAAACCTGACAAATAACAAGATTACTTTCGTAGGTCCTGTAGAGGATCTTTGAGTTTGGGAGTGGGATTTTATTGAGTACTGTCGGACAGATGAATAACCTGGAGATGGGATTTTGTTGAGCACTCAAGAATTCCTGTCTATAAAAGAGTGAGTAGAGTCTCAGTTGGTGTTAAGAAGCCCCGTTACAAATTGTCGGAACACCGAAAAACGGAAATATTCGGGGACAGAGAAAGAGAAGGGACTTTGTGAGAAAGGAACGGGGGTCTTAATGTTAAGTGAGAAAAGGGGAATTAAACATAAATAAAAACCGGTGCGACCCAGAAACAACGAAGCATACCCGAAAGAGATCAACGCCACTCACACCCAATGAGAGATCAACACGACACGACCGAAGAGCAACGTCCCTGAAGAAAACAACACCTCGTCCCCGAGATCTCGAGTCCGAGTCATCAACGACACGTACCCAAATCAACGAAGCACCGTGCACCTTAGGAGGACCTGGTACCTAGTTTGGGTACAGGGGACGTAATAGTCTGGTGGTCCCTTCACCTCTTAACGTCAAGAATTCTGGTGTTTATTCGAGAAGAGTGAAAGACATAGTAAGAAACCAACTGTTGTATTTTAGTAAGGTAGATGAAGAACAACTCCTAATTTACTCCATCTCCCTTCCCTCCAGGTACGGATTGTTTCATCTACAAGTTTCAGGAAAATAAAAGCGTAAAGGAAATTATTTTGGAGACGGAGGTTAGTACGAACGGGAGTAAACAAGAATGAACCAAGGATCGTAAGATGACCCCCAAACTGTTTGTGAGAGACGAAACAGTTTGAGGTCTGTCCGGGGTAGTGACTCGTACAGCAGTCTTCGGGTCAAAAGTGTTCTTAGAACGACTGAAATAAGTCGGTGTCAGGGAACGGGAACCGAGAGATTAGGGGGAATTGTAGACTAGTCAAAGGAGTCGGAGGTGGCAGAGGGACGACTATAGACTGCTGGGACCGGACGGAAGCCATTCTTAGGACAATCTAGTCGAATCGTTTCTTAATGAGATGAGAGAATCCTTAAAAGATAGGTGTCTGGAGAGAGGAATGGGGGAGTGTCAAAATATTTAGGAGTAAAAAGGAATAATATAAGTTTAAACTCGGGTCAGAGAGAGGGAGTAACGTTTTGGGGTGACACCATTAGAGATGTGGTGTTACTACTGTTAGGATTTATTTCGGACGGAATGACAAAAGTCAAGTCAAGTCAGTGAGTCAGTACAGGCTGAGAAATGCTGGGGTACCTGACGTCGTACGGTCCGAAGGGACGGGTAGTGGTTGAGGGTCTCGAATGAGTTTGAGTACAGGTAGCTCAACCACTACGGTAGGTCGGTACAGTAGAAGACAACAGGGGAAGAGGACGGTGGAAGTTAGAAAGGATCTTAGTCCCAGAAAAGGTCACTCAGTCGAGAAACGTAGTCCACCGGTTTCATAACCTCAAAGTCGAAGTCGTAGTCCGAAAGGTTACTTATAAGTCCTGACTAAAGGAAATCCTAACTGACCAACCTAGAGGAACGTCAGGTTCACTGAGAATTCTCACAAGAGGTTGTGGTTCAAAGTTTTCATAGTTAAGAAGTCGTGAGTCGACAGAAATATCAGGTTGAGAGTGTAGGTATGTACTGGTGACCTTTTTGGTATCGAAACTGATCTGTCTAAAAACAACCGTTTCATTATAGAGACGAAAAATTATACGACAGATTCAACCAGTATCGAAAAGAAGGTTCCTCGTTCGAAGAGAATTAAAGTACCGACGTCAGTGGTAGACGTCACTAAAACCTCGGGTGTTTTTATTTCAGACTGTGACAAAGGTTAAAAAGGGGTAGATAAAGGGTACTTCATTACCCTAGTCTACGGTACTAGAAGCAAAAGACTTACAACTCGAAATTCGGTTGAAAAAGTGAGAGGAGAGAGTGAAAGTAGTTCTCCGAGAAATCAAGAAGAAGTGAAAGACGGTATTTGTACCACGGTAGATGTATAGACTCCAATAACTATAAAGAGGATCGTTAGAACTAAGGCCCAACACGAAGTAGGTCGGACCGTAAAGAGTACTACATGAGACGTATTTTCAATTTATTCGTCCCACTGTTATATGTCGGAACTGTATGAGGAAAAGACTAAACCTTGTTCAGACAAGAAGGTACAGACCAAGATTGACAACGAAGAACTGGACGTGTGTCTAAAGAGTCCTCAGTCCAGTCTACCAGATCATAAGGGTAAAGAAATTCTTAAAAGGTATCAAACAACACTAGGTGTGTCAGTTTCCGACACCACATCAGTTATTTCGTCTGCATCTACAAAAAGACCTTTGAGAGAACGAAAAAGTTACTCGGTCACCTAAAACCGTTAAATTAGAGACCAAGGAGACGAAAAAGATTTAGGTAGAACTTGTAGACCCTCAAGTGTTAAGTACATGACAACTTCGGACCGAACCTCTTAAAACCCGTAATGAAACGATCACACACTCTACTCACGTTAACACGTAGTCAGACTTGTAAGTAACCGTAGCGGAAAGAAACTCAAACCTTATTTTTGACTGGAAAAGGTCAGGAATGACAAAATTGTTCGTAGTTTTATTAAGAAATTGTCGTCGGTTCCCTCTTTTCAGTGTCACGTATAAGGACTGTGTGTTTCTGAAATCGGAGTTTTATAAGAGTTGAGAGATAGATTTTAAGACGACGCAGTAAAGAAAGGACCTTAGGACTTTGAAGTGTGTAGAGATCGTTAGGAGTATTTTTACTCTTAGGTTCTTTTTGACGGAATTTAGACGTCCTATGGACCACTGATCTCTACGGGACCTCTATTTTTACTGAGACTTCGTTCTTAGTTAGACCTGATAAAGACGGAGGTGTACTACGTCAGTTATAGTTTCACTTCGAAGGGAGTATATCTTTTACACCCAGAACGTGACCCCGTCTGTAAAGTTATTTAGTGTTTCGGTGGTGGTCGTCCGTGTTTCGTTTAACAAATCTTTTTCCCGAATAAATAGAGGTAGTTTCAACCAACGGAAGAAAGGAAAAGACTGGTAGGTTTGTTCAAGAGTCTATAGTGTCAGTAAAACGTTTACACTCTTTGTTACTTTTACCGTCTACCCGACATAGTCTTTCCCTCGGTATAACCTATTTCTTATACCTTTTGATAAAGGTGGAGTACAGTGTTAGAAGAGAGTGTAGACTGAGAAGGACTGAGAAAGAAGATATTTCTTTAATTAAGAACCTGTCTCTTGGTGTCTCTTAACCGGTCCCCTAATCATCTTTAGACAGTATGTAACTGGTGACTGGTGGACCTACGGGTGTAAGTAGTTTAGTCATGGTTATTTAAAATTGACACAATAGAACAAACGATTAACAATGTACCCTATAAAATAATTGGAATTTCTTAGACAAACGACTTAGAGTATCGTAGGTATTATGGATATCGTTGTGATCTCTGTGTTATCCACAAACCATGAACATAAAAACAAACAAACAACAACACTAAAAATTTAAAAATAACCTCATGTCAACGAAAAGTTATAACATAATCAAAGATGACATGTCGTTTCACTTAGTCGTGATACATATGTATATAGAGGAGAAAAAACTACAAAGGAAGGGTAAGTCCAGTGATGTCCCACAACTCATCCGAGAGTAATCAACACAGACAAAATATACATCACAGTTGTCACATATACACAATTAGGGTTGGAGAGTCAAGTAGGATGAAAGAGTAGGGGGGAACAGTAGGTGTCTAAACAAGAGAAACAGACACAGAGATAGAGACGAAACGTTTAACCAAGTAGACATGTAAAAAGATCTAAGGTGTATATACACAATTATATACTACAAAAAGGGAAAGACCGAATATAATGAGTTATACTGTCAGAGATCCAGGTACTAACTAATTCAGAGTACAACCTCTGTAATATGTGACTTTCTCCTCGGTATATGTTGTGTGGACACCAAAAAACAAACAAACAAACAAACAAACAAAAAATTTTTTTTCGGGATATTTCCGTCCCGTCCTTGTGGTCAAAGATCAAACTGACACCCCGGAAAGACAAGGTGTCTAAAGTCGTATTTCGACCCATATATTATCGAAAAGTTATCTAAGAGTCAAGTAACTTGAAGATGGTGTCCATTATACTTTTACCCTTACTGTTAAGTCCTAACTGTGTCAAGACTTCACAAGGTATAAGACTTTTGACCAGACTCCTTTCTTAAGTTAACGACGTTTTATTATTATTATTATTATTATTTTCTCTCTTACTATAGAAGGAGGGAGGGGAGGTGTGTTCTTATACGTCATACAGTTTAAAAGGTGACACTTGAGACTTCTTTTTTTGACATTTTTTTTTTTTACTACGTTCACTTAAGAAAGTTATTTGAATTGTCGGGGTCCTCTTTTTATTCAGTGTCGATTATCCGTATGATAAATGTCCCTTCAATACCGTTATTCTGTCGTCGTATTAGTCTTTTCTTTTCGTAGGGTAAGTCGAGGAATCAATCGTTGGATTTTGACAAAGTGCATACAACTCCTGGGTCCTAACAGTGTGAGAGACTTACAAAGAATAAGGAGGACTAGGTAAATGAGTCATCAATCATGCTATATTTAAGTCAACGATATTGTTTCTGAAGTGTTAAAATTTTTTACCGAACTCGTTTTAATTTCGAAGAGAAAATACATTTTGTGCTCCACCCACGAAGTCCCGTCTAAGTCACCGAGGTGGGGTCCGTTAAAGATAGTAAAAGAACAACAGGAGTTGAACTCCGAAAATAAAGGAAAGGGTCATACCGACAAGACTGAGGGCGACGGGTAAGGTTGGTTACCTTTGTCCCCTCCTCCTTCAACTTTTGTGTGGGGAGAGGAGACTCTAAAGACTCTACTGTGTCTCTAAAGAGTGTAGTTAAGGAGATGTTGTGTCAGTCGTAAGAGTAGATCATGTTTCTCTCGAACTTTCCGTCTGATACAAAACCCGTCGAGACAAGTGTGAAATTTTAATGTTCAAGATAACAGTTTTCCCTCTTCCACTCTTACCTATGACCCCCTGTCAGTCGTCAGAGACGGCATAATCCAGTTAACAAATCGTTAGAGAATTGAAAAAGAACCACTGTGTCTTGTCACTTAAAGTTTGAACGCACTCCTCCATTTTGTGGACTTTTTAGTAGTGGGTTTGTACGTGAACTCTACGAGGTATAGTCACAAAGTTTTGACAGAGGGTACCCTGTAATGAGGGTGTCCTATCTGTCCTTTTTGCTAGACCACACCCCCAGTTTATTAAAACTCTTTACGACATTGAAGTAAGAAAGGACCACCATACACCTGTGTCAGAGTGAAATATCTAAGACTTTTTTGTCAAATTGAAACAAATTAGGTCCTAAGGGGACTGAAAATAAACTGGTACTCGGTTTTGAGGGTGTCTTAATCACACGATGTTTCATATATATAACCTCCTGTCCGAATGAAAGTAAGAGGTTTGACCCTCGTTGAAATCATCCTCCTTTGTACTGACAATGAATATTATTAATTTTTAGTGTTGGTATTCGAGAATTGTCCGAAAGTCTGTTCCTTATTAATCCACAAAGATCCAGAGAACGAAACACACACAATGAAAAAGTCAGTAAAATAGGGTATTTCCATCGTCCATGTTTTCCAAAATCTTTTTCTCTTCTCGAACGTTTTTGAGACAACTAACCAATTTAAGAAGGTCCTTAACCCTTTAAAGGGGTCGTTATACACTTACTTTGCAGATTTAAGGACAGTGTTTTACCAGATATCCTTTTGTCGAACTTTTAGGTATCCGAAAATTCTATGTTAAAGATAAAGTTTGTATACATTGGATAAACCCTCGTTACTGAATGGGTGTTTTATGTCGTCCAAACTTCTACAAAAGGAGATACACGGCCATGAAGTATAAACATGGATAAAGGTTAACCGAGAGTGAAGAGTTTCTTTTAAAATTTACTATTATCGGGTGAAACGATTCAGTAACATCTTCACACTTTACGAGTCAGCACAGGTTGAGAAACGTTAGGGTACAAGACATCGGGGAGTCCGAGGAGACACATACCTTAAAAGGTCCGTTCTCATGACCTCGTCCAAATTCAGTGTACGAGGGGTGATTCTTGAGGTTTCTCCGAGGTACCAAGTACGTGATACTGAACCAGAAAGAAAAAATGGGACATTGTCCGGCATCATCGTTATAAAGATTTTCCATCTAGTATACCCGGGAGTGTGTAAAGACCAAAACTTCAAAACAACCATTGACAAGGGTAATTTACCGAGGTAGTGACATTTTACTAATTAAACTCACTTTTAGAAGTTAAACATATTTTGTTAAACCTTCGTTTACTGAGTTCAAGGTTGGGGCGAAATGGAAAAAAAAAAAAAAAAAAGACCGGTACGGGGTGTCGTATATCCTAGAATCAAGGGGTTGGTCCGTAGTTTGGACGTGGACGACGTAACTTTCACATCAGAATTGGTGACTTGGTGGTCCCTTCAGAGAATGGAAAGAAAGACTCACTAGGGTAGGTACGAGTGCCGAAGTTGTAAACAGATGCGATTAGTACAGTTCAGACATAGAGATCGGGTTTAGAGGGGGACTCGTGGTTTAAAACAAGTCAAGTCTATTGTTTGTTCTTATCATGTATAGTTAAGGTACACTTTAGATTTTCTTTTGTGTTTGAGGAACTATGTCTCTAGTTAAACCACCTACGGTCTCCACCCCGTACCACCAACCCATTTTGTCTACTTCCCCCAGTTCTTCATTTTTCGAAGGTCAGAATTCTATTTATTCAGAATCCCTACATGACGACCTCTTCCTTTACCGTTGGGTGAGGTCACAAGAACGGACCTCTTAGGGTCCCTGCCCCCTCGGACCACCCGATGGCAGATACCCCAGCGTGTCTCAGCCTGTGCTGACTACGCTGAATCGTTGTCGTCCCTACATGACGTGTCGTACACTGGTATCAATCGTTATGACATGACGTAAAAACTTTCTACGATTTTCTCATCTAGAATTCACGAGTAGTACTCTTTTTCCTACACTACACATTGATAACACCACTATATACAATTGACTTAAATAACACCACTAGTAAAACGTAATATATCTATCTCGTTTAGTAGTACAACATGTGGATTTTGATTATACTAAAATATACAGTTAATATGGAGCCAAAATTTTTTATTTCGGTACATTAATTTATAGAGTCCTTTCAATAGAGATACATTTTAGAACGAAGGTATTCGTTGTACTCACTTACGTAGAGAACTATGAAAAGAAAATTTTTTTCTTACCATGGTACTAGGTGGGGTAAGGGGACCGTTATTTTAACTTACAGTGGGTTCTGGGAGAGGACAGGCAATTATTCGTGACAACTAAGAAGGATGATTTGGAGAGTTTATGTGAGGAATAGGACTTTGAGACGAACCGGGACGGGTTCAAGTTCATGAGTAGTAGAGAACGAACTTGACAATGTTATCGAAGGGACAATTAGAGAGATATTAGAAGTCAAACAGACTACATAGGAGATTGGGTCAAATGGGAAAGATTGTGAATTTAAGGAAGAGATGAAAAATTATCGGAAATAATGGATATTCGTCACTAAGAGTTTAAATCCTTCCTAGATAGAAGAGTATTCAATTTTTTTAAGGTACATAATTAAAGGATGACGACGGATAAATGTTATTTGGTCCTGTACCTTTGTTGGATTTACAGGTGATCGTCTACTTACCTATTTCTTCTACACCAGGTATATATGTTACCTTATGACGACGACGATTCAGCGAAGTCAGCACAGGTTGAGACACGCTGGGGTATCTGCCGTCGGGTGGTCCGAGGGGGTAGGGACCCTAAGAGATCCGTTCTTATGACCTCACCCAACGGTAAAGGAAGAGGTTACCTTATAATGAGTGGGTATTTTTTCCTTACTTTAACCCAGTAGACACCACTACATCTACCCAGATCTTAGACAGTATTTCTCATTTCATTCAGTCTTTCTCTTTTTGTTTGTAGTGTATAGTTATATATATATAACCTCTTCCCCTACCGTTGGGTGAGGTCATAAGAGTGGACCTCTTAAGGTACTTGTCTCCTCGGACCGTCCGATGTCAGGTACCCTTGTGTTTCCCAGACTTTGTTAACTCGCTGATAGTAAGGAGTGAGTGTTGTGTATATATACCTTAGATCTTTTTACCATGTCTACTTGGATAAATGTCCCGTTCTTATCTCTGTATCTCCATCTCTTACCCATACACCTGTACCACCCACCCGTCCTTTCCCACCCTACTTAACCCTCTCATCACAACTGTATATACGTGACGACGGCGAGTCAACGAGTCGACACAGACTGAGAGCCGTCGGGAAACCTGAGATCGGACGAGGAGACAGGTACCCTAAAGGGGTTCGTTCTTATGACCTCACCCAACGGTACAAGAAAAGGTCTCCTAAAAGGGGTGGGTCTCTAGTTTGAGTGTAGAGGACGAAACGTCCGTCTAATAAATGGTGACTCAATGGTCTCTTCGGTATATATATATATATATTTATATATATATATATATATATATGTGATAACACACATTTTGTCTATCGATCACCCTTCGACGACATGTAGTATTCCTCGAGTCAAGACACGAGACACTACTGGATCTCCTCACCCTACCCCCCTCCCACTAAGTTCCTCCCCTAAATACATATGTGCATCGACTAAGTGAGTAAACATGTCGTCTTTGACTGTGTTGCAACGTTTCGTTGATTTGAGGTTATTATTAAAATTTTGAAGGATAACGATGTTTACTGGTGTTAATTTTAATGTTTGATGACATATGAACTCCGAACGACGACGACGATTCTGTGATTACATAACAGAATTCAAGACCTCCGGGTTCAGACTTTAACCCAAAGAGACCCGATTTGAGTTCCATAGTTGTCCTGAGGAAAGACCTCTCGGACCCCCTTTTAGGTAAAGGAACGGAAAAGGTCGAAGGTCTTCTCGGTGTAAAGAACCGAAAACCAGGGAAGACAAAAGTTTCGGTCGTTGTCGGTTTAACGAACACGACGGAGTGCGACCGAGGCGACGACAGTGTAAAGGAAGAGACTCGGAGAACGAACAGAGAAAGTGAATATTCGTAGAACACGAATGTGATCTGGGTGGTCTATTAGGTCCTATTGGAGGGGTAGAGTTCTAGAAATTACAGTAGTGCAGACGTTTCAAGGAAAGCGGTGTACATAAGTAAACGGTGCCGACGCCGTTGTTATAGTGTCTGACCTACAGAATTTGGTGCGGTGGAGTTCACAAACGAATAAAATTTCTGATTTGTTCTATTGAGTACTAAATCGTTTACGGTTTGAGTCCCACGTGAGTCTAATTTTATAAATTTACTTTTATATTTTGATCTCATTAGACGAGACTTAGGGACGAAATAGACACCAAATTCGACAAGAAACCCTCACAAAAGGATTCGTAATTATGTTCGTACCCCACCCGTGTCTTCTCTTTCTCTTCTTTAGACTTAGAAATTTTTTTTTTTTTTACTTTCTCTTTCACATCTAAAAGAAATTAGTCAAAACTAGATTCTTTCACTTTACGTTGTATTTCTTATACTTTTTTACTCGAACTGAAAACCCTACTACTTTGACAAGACATAGAACCACGAAGGAACCCTACATTATAGATAGTTTTAAGTAGTCCGACCCTGAAGGGACCACCAGGTTACCTATTCTTAGGTGGGGGCTAAACCCGGTCGGGTACGTTTGACGGGTACGTCAAAATAAACAACAACAGTAACAACAACAACAAGTCAACAAGTCAGCACAGGTTGAGAAACGCTGAGGTACCAGACGTCGTACGGTCCGAAGGGACAGAAAGTGATAGAGGGTCTCAAAAGAATCTAAGTACAGACAACTGAGCCACTCCGACATATTGGTAGAGTAGGAGACGGTGAGAGAAGAAAACGGAAGTCAAAAAGGGTCGTAGTCCTAGAAAAGGTTACTCAATAAATAAATAAATAAACTCACACGACCCAGAATAAACGTCGTACTCATGAGAATCAACTCCGTAGACCCTAGATCGAGGGACGGGTCCTTAACTTGGACCCGAAGGACGTAACCCTTGGGCCTCAGAATCGGTGACACGGTGGTCCCTTCAGAGGGTCACTCAGTAAAATTTGGGGGGGTTTATTTCCCACTACGGACCTTATGAGTCCTCTAAAATCATTTCCCTTCCAGGGTCTCGTACATGAAAAGACTCCAACTGGTCTTGGTCGATCTCTAAAGATGGGGTAGTAGGAGTGTGTCTAGGGTAATCTCCCTACATGGTGACCGGGTCCTTGATGACGTCATAAGAGTAATTGAACCCTGTCCGGAAGACGGGGTGGTTGTGAAAGGGGTCTCGTCCCTCGCACAGAAGGTTCCCGTCCCTGGTTCCTACCTTTTAGAGGTCATGTCTATTCTCAGACCACTACCTTACTTCGTTTACCGATGTAATCGTCCTTAAATCCAAATTCACCGGTTTCGGTCTCACCAGGTGTTATCGGAGGTTGTAAAACTAGGATATGAAATCTAAAAGCGCCTTGTTCCTTGTATAAAAAAGGGAGAGTTCAAGTATCTGTGACGGGTCTTTGAGAACTGGAAGGGGTTTAGAAACCAGTTGTCAACGTTAGTCACGTGTCATTAACGTTTGGTGTTTATTCTACGTCGGGTTATCAACCCGTTGTTCCAGTCTTTCCCAGTTAAAATCTCCTTATTATCCTTAAGTATGTTTCATAAACACATTTCTAAAGGTCACACAGTTGGGGTAATTTACTATAAAACGTCTACACTGATCTCTTTTATCGTATAGAGGGTGTCTAGAAGTCTTATGGTTCTTACGGACGGGGTTCAGACCAGTTCTTCTCTGTCTATTATACGTAATACCCATCCCTGAAGGAATCACCAGGTCGCCAATCCTGACGGTTGCGTCCCCTAACCCCAAGATAGGGACTAGTTCCTTGATCTAAGGGGTACGGTGTCGATTTCTAGAGTGTACGGTGTTGATTCTGGGCCTCACCGGTTTATTTATAATATTTATCTTTATTAAAAAAAAAAAATTTATGTACCACTCATTACTGACCCTCTTCCGTGTTCCCGTCGAATACCGCACGACCATCGTAAGACAAAAAACTAGACCCACAATCAGTAGTCTACACGAGGTGAACACTTTTCAGTGGCTCGTTACGTAATAATAACACAGGAAAAATCATAGAGTTTTATTTAAAATCTTTCTTGATCCCTCTCTACGGGAATATTTAAATCGATGGTAGGTTACAGATTTATAAACCTTCGTCAGAAAGTTTCCTTCTTACCTAGTCTACCATTTCTTAGACGGATGTCACGTCCTCTGGGTCCAAGCTAGGAACTAAACCCTTCTAGGGGACCCCTTCCCTTGCCGATAGGTAAGGTCATAAGAACAGACCTCTTCAGGTACCAGTCTCCTCGGACCGTCCGATGTCAGGTACCTCAACGTTTCTCAACCTGTGTTGACTTGTTGTGAAGTTTCCGTCTTTAGGAACCAGTAACCATCCCTTATGTCTGTATATTATTAAACCATCATCCGTTCAAAATTCCAAATAGGTCTAGAAACATCCTCTTTTTGTCTGACTGTTTACCTCATCAGACCAATCTCATCACAGACGAGGATATTCGTTCCTACTAAGAGAACCTAAGGAGTGTTCTATCCCCGAGTAGACGAAACAGACCAGTCCATACGACACGCGGGGGACGACCGGAACTCGTCCCAGACAAAGAGTCCGTGAGACTGTCGTGACTCTCCAACAGGGTTCCCAATCTATATTCTGCAAATACGGGACCGTCGTGTTTCGGTGCCAACAAATGCGTTTTGGGAGGTCCGGTCTATACGAAACCTTTTGTCTATATAAGTTTAAAATCTTTCCTTTGTCTCGTTTATGGGATATAAGTCAGACATTTGTGGAGAAGGTCGTTTCGGACCCTGTTGTGGCACGTCGATTTATTAAGGGGGGTTTAATAATAATAACAAGTATATTGGGTTATATAATTGTCATATACGATATATTTACGTTGTATAGTTAATAATTATTTAGTTATAATAATAGTAAACGTGTGTAAAACGTCACGTCTAGTACTTATAAGTGTCCTTCCCACTAAGTTCCTCTGAAATTTATTGGAGTGTAGTCAAGTACCTTCAAAATAAGACTTCGTTCATGTTTTTGACCAAAACTTTCTAAACCCTGTTATCCAATGTCTACTTCATCTGACTTTGGTAAATATGAGTAGTAAAAATTAGTCATTCAATTATAAGACCCAAATATTTAAAGAATATTAACAAAAATGGTACTTATGTAAAGAATCTCGCTTTATGAGAAAGTATAGGTTGACATCCATTTAACTATTTTTACGTTATCGATCTTGGTCGTTTGGGTTCTTTTTACGACTTGTCCCCCGGAGAGATCAACCCACAGGTAGGACCTTCCTCATCTACTGTTACCGGACGGTCTTGAAAGAGAAGTCGGATGACGTTCCGTTGTAAGTAAAAACCTATTGTACGGTACTAGATTCTGAAAAGGAAAATGGAGAAAGACTTTTTAGTGGGTTCTCTGAAGTTACCAGTTCATTTATAAACAGTTGTCCTTTTCAGTAAGTTGAGGTATTTAAATTGTTCATACCCTTAATCCTGACATAATAAAATTGTATGTGTTAAAACTACGAGTTCTATACTAGTCCATGGAATTGTTCCTCAGTTAGAGTTAAAAGGACTTTGGACGTTTAGATTTTGACCCTCTTAACAGACTGGAAAACAAGTCCCTCCTAAACCATTGGGTCAAAACTCCTTAAAACCAATTCTTCATTTCAGGTAAAGGACGAGTCCTTACCTCTCAAAGTGTTTGTACCTTGGGATAACACGAAAATACACACGATTCAACGAAGTCAGTACAGGCTGAGACACACTGGGGTATCTACCGTCGGGTGGTCCGAGGTGGCAGGGACCCTAAGAGGTTCGTTCTTGTGACCTCACCCAACGGTAAAGGAAGAGGTTACGTACTTTCACTTTTCACTTTCACTTCAGTGACTCAGCACAGGTTGAGAGTCGCTGGGGTACCTGACGTCGGATGGTCCGAGGAGGCAGGAACCCTAAAAGGTCCGTTCTCATAACCTCACCCCACAGTAACATGTCTTAACGTNCTACCGTCGGGTGGTCCGAGGTGGCAGGGACCCTAAGAGGTTCGTTCTTGTGACCTCACCCAACGGTAAAGGAAGAGGTTACGTACTTTCACTTTTCACTTTCACTTCAGTGACTCAGTACAGGTTGAGAGTCGCTGGGGTACCTGACGTCGGATGGTCCGAGGAGGCAGGAACCCTAAAAGGTCCGTTCTCATGACCTCACCCCACGGTAACATGTCTTAACGTAAAGACGTCTAAAAATAGGCCGACCTACCTTCTTCCAGGACTTTATGTTTCTTCAACAAAGGGAGAGAAATCCGATATCTCTTTTTTGTTGGGACTTCTCCACCCGTGCCAGTTTCGTTGAGGTGACCCCTCCCATCCGAGTAGTGTCGTGTACCCCGGTCCGGTTCCCGATTTCTCTTTTTCTCTTTTTTTCCCTTTCGTGGATTCCTCTCCGTACCGGTCTCTTGAGATAGTAGTCACTACAGGTAAATTCCAACAAAAAACTAAAAGTAAAACAAAAATTAAACCGAAACTAGAAAAGTCGAGTCATGAAAGGAAATTGAAGGAAAAATAAAACGTTTCATACCAATTTGTAAAACCTGCTCTCGTGACTTAAACGTTTTTCTTATTTATGTTGGTTTGTTCTTTCACGATTTTCTTAGAATTTTTCTTAATACAGGTTGAGACGTTAAGGTACCTGACACCGGACGGTCCCAGGAGACGGGTACCCTTACAGGTCCGTTTTTATGATCTCACCTAACGACAAGGGATGAGGTCCCCTAGAAGAACTGGGTCCCTAGTTTGAGCATAGAGAATGTACAGGACGTGACCGTTCGTTCGTGGTGGACCCTTCGGATTTTTCTCATTTATATACACATTTTAATTAAGTGAAGTGACATATGGACTTTGATTGTGTTGTAACATTTAGTTGATCTCAGATTATGTTTAAATTTTTCTTTCATGACTCTGACTCCACTCTCTCCCAGTCTAGTGACGTCATGTCAGGTAGGATAAATAACTGATCTCGTCCGTCGACTGTCAAAAGTCCCTATGATTTCTCTTCCTATCTTAAGATAATTTTTTTATTAGTTACCTATTACTGAACCGTGAATGTTGTTACATCCGTTGTCGTAAAATTGACTTTCTTAGGACTCGTAGTGTCTTACTCTCCAAATTGAAGACGGACGGTCTGTGTTCTGGTCCGTTGCACTGAGAGTGTTCCTCCCAGTTTGACGTACTGGGGTTGTGACTACAATTTAGAACGGAAGTAGTGGATCACCCAGACATTAAATGTTCTCAGGAACTTTTGAGAGGTTCGGACAAAGGGTATTACATACACACACACACACATGAGAGAGGATAGACTGAGAAAATACTGGGGTATTTGACATTGGATGGTCCAAGGAGACAGGTACCCTAAAGGATCCGTTCTTATCACCGTACCTAACGGTAAGGGAAGAGGTCCCCTAGAAGGTTTGGGGTCCTAGTTGGATGTAGAGAACGTAACCGTCCGTCTAAAAAAATGGTGGACCCTTCCGGAGTAGATTATATATTTAAATGAGTAAGGACGGAGGACCCCAAGGATGTCTCTGATTTATTCTAACGAATACATTAAAAAATACGTTAAGGGTTATTTAATAATAATAACATTCATATTGTGTTATATAATTATCATAGACAACAATAATAAATCAGAGATTCAGTAAAGGTTACAAAACGTTGGGGTACCTGACATCTGGCGGTCCGAGCAGACAGGTACCCTAAAGGGTCCGTTCTTATGACTTCACCTAACGGTAAAAGAAAAGGTCCCCTAGAAGAGTTGGGTCCTGCCTTTGGTACAGAGGACACAATGTCCACCTGAGAAATAGTGACTCGGTGATTCCTTCAGGGTTGAATGATTATTTAGTAATAATAATAGTAAATGTGTGAGTAATTCCAAATACTCGAAAAGGAATCATTCTCTTCTAAAACTTAACCATATAAGAAATCTCAGATAATGTATATTGGGGTAAGCACTTACTATAGTAACGTATGTTACTACCTCATTCATAAAATTTTATTAGGACCCTGAAGGAAGAACCACCACGTTACCAATTCTGAAGCTCAAGGTTACGTTTCCCACGTTCCAAGTCAAGGACTAACCCCTCGATTCTAGGGTGTCCGGACCGTCGGTTTTTTGGTTTTGTATTTTGTCTTTGTTATAACATTGTTTAAGTTATTACTGAAATTTTTACCACGTGTAGTTTTTTTTTTTTAGAAATTTTTTTATTTTATTAGGATAACAGGAGTGTTTCGGAGTTCTTTTTCTTGTAAAGTTTTTGGGTAGTCTCATTGTTTTTATAAGTTTAGACTTCACGGTTTACAACCACCGATACCCGAAAACACCTCTTAGGAATTATGACCGAAACTGTCACTTTACTCCTTGTAGTGTGACCTTTCGATAAGTCGTCGTACTGGGTCGGAAAGGTGGTATTTCTTCTGACTCACGGTTTCTTAACTACGAAAACTTGACACCACGACCTCTTCTGAGAACTCTCAGGGAACCTGTCGTTCCTTTAGTTTGGTCAGTCAGGATTTTCTTTAGTTGGGACTTATAAGTAACCTTCCTGTCTCCTCTGAGCACACGATGTCAATACCCCAGCGTTTCTCAACCTGTGTTGAATCACTGACTTATTGTCGCTGTATTACATACCCAGACGCAATTTGTACATCCCGGTACGTTTCCTTTATCAACCGTTTAAGTAAGTTTAAGTGAACGACGGATCGAAAGGGAGAAATAGGATTTTATCGTTGTAAAGAGAAGTCCTTAGTCTTAAGAGGGTCAGTGTGACTCAAGGGAATCGATTTCTCGGTACAACTTCCCTTGTCCGCTCGGTTGGTGTGACCTTCTTGGGGACTGAAACGAAATGACAAGACACTGTGACGAGTCTCCCATGTCTGGTCCCAGGAGTCACGTTTTAGTGAAAGTGACACGAGCTATGTCGTCCTTAAAGAGAATTCTACAGACATATTTACTGTAAGGAACTTAACACGTCTGTGTCGGGATTACTCCTGTTCAGACATAATCGTTTTTGTGTAGGGTAGGGGAGCCTCTTAATCTTTATACGAAGTGATCTCTTAAATGAAAACCTTACTCTCCATGGCAAAACTGAAGACAAGCAGGACGAGTCAGGATCTTTAGTTGGGGGTTTGAGTCCAGAGGATAGTCAAGTCAAGTCAAGTCAACGAGTCAGTACAGGCTGAGAAACGTTGGGGTACTTGACGTCGAGCGGTCCGGAGGGACAGGTAGTGGTTGAAGACCTCAAGTGGGTTTGGGTACAGGTAGCTCAGCCACTACGGTAGGTCGGTAGAGTAGGAGACGGCAAGGGAAGAGGAGGACGGGAGTTAGAAAGGGTCGTAGACCCCGAAAAGTTTACTCAGTCGAGAAACGTAGTCCACCGGTTTCATAACCTCAAAGTCAAAGTTGTAGTCAGGGAGGTTACTTGTGGATCCTGACTAGAGGAGATCCTACCTGACCAACCTAGAGGAACGTCAGGTTCCCTGAGAGTTCTCAGAAGAGGTTGTGGTGTCAAGTTTTCGTAGTTAAGAAGTCGTGAGTCGGAAGAAATATCAGGTTGAGAGTGTAGGTATGTACTGGTGACCTTTTTGGTATTGGAACTGATCTGCCTGGAAACAACCGTTTCATTACAGAGACGAAAAATTATACGACAGATCCATTCAGTATTAAAAACAAGGTTCCTCGTTCGTAGAAAATTAAAGTACCTATCTTTTGGGAATAAGAAAATAAAAACCGACAAGACCCAGAAGGAACGACGAGCTCGTCCGAAAGAGATCAACGTCTCTAGTCCTCGATGAGAAATGACACCACGTGTCCGAAGAGGAATACCACCGAAGAGGACAACGACAAACGACTCGTGTCCGAAATCCTCGTGTCCGAGTCATCAACACTGGGTGTCCGAATCAAAAAGGCTCCGTACACCCTAGAAGAGGCTAGTCCCTAGTTTGGGGACAGGAGACGTGACCGTCCACCTAAGAATAGATGACATGTCGGTCCCTTTAGGTCTTTTTAGAAATAAAAATACTCTATAAACAAAAATTTCTTGAAATCCACCGTATTTTTTCTAGTATGAAAGGGATTAAATCGGTAAAGACGGAGACACGAATCTTCCTACTATAAAAACGTAAGTGATTTCACAGTAAATTACTCTTATAGTTCTACCCGAGGTCTTTTATTTAATAATTACTCTCGAAAAAGAAGATCTTCCTTTAATTTACTTATGGTTCATCAAGACAATAATCTAAAATTTACTGAAATTAAAGAATTGTGGTTGACCTTTCCTTTATTGGTCATAAATAGTCCATATCAAAGACTATTATTATTATTATTTATAAAATAAACGTTAGAATAGTAAGTCACCCTTCGAATGACTCGTTAAATGGTCTCACACCCGACTCCTAACATTTTGAGGGTAAACGCACGTTTACTAGGTCACGAAACAGTACCACTCCCTGACCAGTTCTGTCCTATTGTAAACTTTAAATGGCTTCACTACTAATGTACTATATTCTTTCGCTGAAACAAGAGTAACAGAAACTTGAAAGACCCCCCTTTTTACGTTTTTTTATAAATTTTGATTTTTAAGATTTCGGGAACGAGGAGTTTAAACCGACATACAACTATAGTAAACCTTTTGACATTTTATGTGGCTTTCAGTTTAGGGTGGGGGTTTCTAAGACTAAATCACCCACATTCCTCGTCCGACCTTTACACTAAGAATTTCAAGAAGTCCGTTGAGATTGTACGTCGTTTCAACCTCTTTGTAAGATCTACCACAATATCGGAAGGTAGGTCTCTCGTCTCATTTTCACTTCGAATGACAAGTGTATAACATAAGTTGTAATTACTCCCGAAACAAAATCCCCGTCAATATAACCATACAGATTTCCGTTCGTAGTGACTGAATTACCGACACTTAGACTCACTTAAGGTCCTCAACCACTACCTGTCCCTCCGGACCGTACGACGCTAAGTACCCCAATGTTTCTCAGCCTGTGCTGACTGGCTGACTTGATTTGACTTTCCGTTCACTTCCCTGAAAAGACCACCAGGTCACCAAATTTAAAACGGAAGGTTATGTCCTTTACACCCAAAAACTAGGGACCACCCTTTCGATTCTAGGATGTACGGAGAGTCGGTTTTTTGGTTTTGTATTTTACCTTTGTTATAACATTATTTAAGTTATTTTAAATCTTTAACAGGTGTAGTTTTTTTTAGAAATTTTTATTTCTGTTTACTTCTTTATTTTTGTACCTTTACCTTATCTTTATTTTGTATCTTATTATCTAATATATTCTAATATTGGTATCATAAGCTAATATAAAATATATAGATAATATATGATTATACTATTCTCTTTATATCTTTCTACATATTAAGGTCTCATATATTTCTAAAGGTAATTTTACTTGACTTAGAATTTAAAACAAAGGTCTCTTACAGGTCATGAAAGTGTAAAACTTCTTTTGGTTGACAGAAGTGGACACTTTCATCCGACCTGTCTACTGTATCCACCAGAACTATAACCCCAGCCCCTTCCCCCCGTTGACTAAACCAAAGGTAACCTCAGACTTAATAAATCGAAGTAACGTAAAGTACCTCGGTTTGATACTATGTGTCTAATCGTGTTCTAGTGTATTTATGTGTCTAAACTAGTGTTTCCTATATTTTAAATTTAGTTGATAGTAGTCATCCCTTTTGTTAAGTGACCAAAGTCTTAAGTATATAAGTGTGTATCCCGTAGAGAACTTGTGGATGATAAACGTTTCGTTACTTGAACCACTTTTACCTCCTCACTGTTGAAACATTTCAAAATAATGAATTTTTCCTAGACTCCGATTATATCCAATTTAATGTTCTAAACAAGTCATACTGATCACTGATGTATAGGATGGGTAGATCCAGTAATGTCTCGTGTCTCGACTCGACGGACACGATATGCCGTCTAAAGGTGATCGATCGATGGAATGGTTAGTATCACATATTCGAACGGACGTACGTTTCAGTGAAGTCAAGACAGATCGAAAAACGCGGGGATACTCGATATCGGACCTACGAGGAGACAGGTACCCTAAGAGGTCCGTTCTTATGACCTCATCCAACGGTACGGGAAGAGGTTCCTTAGAAGGGTTGAGTACCTGACTTGCGTGTAGAGAATGTAGAGGATGTAACCGTCCGGTCAGGAAATAGTGATCACGGTGGACCCTTCGGACTATCATATATATATAACTAGAATTGGAGGGTTAGACAGGATGGGAGGGGAAGGAGGTGACACAGGTGTTCAGACAAGAGCTGCAGACGTGGAGATAAGGACGGGACTTTTATCCAAGTAGGCATGGTAAAAAGATCTAAGGTGTATATACATAATTATATGTTATAGACAAAAAGAGAAACACTGAATGAAGTGAGATATACTGTCTGAGACGTTTGTTTACGACCTCTCTCACACCTCTTTTCCCTTTGGAGAACGTGACAACCACCCTTACATTTAACTATGTCGCTGATACCTTTTGTACTGGGTCGTTAGGTGACGACCAGTATATGGGATTCTTTTGGTATTGAGGTTCCTGTATACATACGGTCACAAGTATTTTCGTGACAACTGTTATCGGTCCTGTACCTTCGTTGGATTCACAGGTAACTGTGTACTTACTTATTTCTTCTATACCACGTATATATGTTACCTTATAAAGAGTCCTTATAAAGAGAACATGTACGTTCGTTATGTGATGATACGCATTCTATCTAGTGATCACCCTTGGACGACATATTGTGGTCCTCGAGTCGAGACACATGACACTACTGGGTCTACCCACCCTATCTATGTACATAAGTGATCGGTAAGTCCTTGCTTGAACCCAGCAAACATCTATCTGTGACGAAAAATGGTTTCCCTAATCCTTTTTACACTACCCCTTCCATTGCAAACGTCAACGTGAACTTTTTGAAACCATAAAACTTTATGCGTCTTTAAAATAAACTCCACCCCCTCATTTTTGCTACGTGTTTCCGTTCTTTTATCTCTGATACAAGGTACGTTCCTTGTCTCTTGTTCTTTCCCTCGGTCTCGAACCTATTCGACACGACTATAAGTAGACCTTCCCACACGTTTAACGATTTCGGTGACTTTCCAACAACAACTCGGTACTTTCTACGCCTCTAAGTGCCGGAGGCCTCCTCTCCTTAAGTTATGTCCCGGTCACTGCTCCGAACTAACGAGTCTCGAAAACACATTATTTCGAAATAATTTCATATTTTCTGTATCTCTTTTGAAGACTGTATCTGTAGTCTTCCCCCGTCTTTCTCACGGGGGGACGATCAGAAATCGGTCTACAATATACAGACAACGTTTCGATAATTAGTCTATTCTCTCTGTGTAGTTCCGACTGCCTCAAAGTAGTCCGGGGAGAGGGTGTTATACGTAAAAACTCTATCCCACCGTACTCCACACAGTAGGGGGTCGGTATTTTGATAACTATACTTATGACCAAACAACTCGATAATAGTCGAGTTCCAAACTCTTTTCTTTTTTTCAATCAGAATCCACCTTGGTAAAACTTCTTTCCGTTTAAGGTTTCGTTTATGCATCAAAGTAATTGTATCGAATTCTTTTTGTGAAGGAATTCATTTGTGCGTAACCAATCGAGTTCCAAACTCTTTTCAATTCAAGTCCACCTTGGTTCACAGCAGGACCGTTATGTCTTAAAATTCTCGTTTTTAGACTGTCAACGTCGGGTGAAGGAGGTAAACCTCTGGGGACCGGAAGGACGGACAATGGGAGAGTGTTACTTTAACAACAACAAAAAACCAGAGATTCAGTACAAGTTGAGAAACGTTGGGGTACCTGATATCGTACGGTCCGAGGAGACAGGAGGTGATAGAGGGTCTGAAACGAATTTAAGTACAGGTAACGTAGTCACTATGATATTACAGATTGGTAAAGTAAGAGACGAAGGGGGAAACGGAAAACAGAAGTCAGGGAGGGTCGTAGTCCCAGAAAAGGTCACAGCCGAGAAGCGTAGTCCACCGGTGTCATAACCTCGAAGTCGAAGTCGTAGTCAGGAAGGTTACTTATAAGTCCCAATTAAAGGAAATCCTCATTGACCAAACTAAAGGATCGTCAGGTTCCCTGAGAGTCCTCAGAAGAGGTCGTGGTGTCAAGTTTTCGTAGTTAAGAAATCGTGAGTCGAAAGAAATACCGAGTTGAGAGTGTAGGTATGTACTGATGACCTTTTTTGTATCGAAACTGATAGGTCTGGAAACAACCGTTTTACTATAGAGACGAAAATTATGTCAGATTAGAACAGTATCGAAAAAAAGGTTCCTTGTTTATGGAGAATTAAAGTACCTTTATACCTCTTCCTTTACCGTTAGGTGAGGTCCTGATAACGGACCTTTTAGGGTACCTGTCTCCTCGGACCATCCGATGTCGGGTACCCCAACGTTTCTCAGCATGTGCTGACTCGCTGAAGTGAAGTGAAGGTTCGATCAACATTTACAGGTGGTCAGGGTCGAGGACTTACAGGTGTGACGGAAGGGTCAACGAAGGACCCGAGGGATCTAGTGGGGTGGGTGGTTACCTGGTCTCGACAGGGATTGTGTCTGGGACGAGGTCACGACTCCAGGATACTCAAAACCGACTACTCGTGGGTCTAAGATGATCAATAATGAAGTATGACTTGTGGTAGAGTCTCGTATCCTAATACTCTCACTGAGTGTCGTCTAAGCCTTTACACCCGACCTCTGGAGCTTACGGTGACTTAACATAAGTAATTCTCCCTCCTTTTACAAGTAGTGTCTAACAGAACTCATCCGTTCATTATACTAGTCTCGAGACAAATCTTTCTACTCAGACTGTCGTCGATTAAATCCTACTATACTTCCTCTCTTTGATCTTCGTCCCTAATTCACTAGAAACATTCCTTACTGTGGTAAAATAATTTTGTCGTCCCTGTGGAGTAGATTAATCAATGATTTCAATTCCATTCTCTTTATAACGGTTGTTTGATCTAGTCTGAACTGGAATAATGAAACAAGATAAATAGTTACAAATATTGACACAGTGTTGATGACAACAAAGACGTAATTCACCGTGACAATAAGACGACATATGGACTCCCGAGGTTACGGTTCTAAATTCTCATAGTAACCTATTGGTAGAAGGCAGGTGACTCAGGTAGCAGACACACTCCCGTTCTTGGACGAGACAAGACAGACAATAAACTCCTTGTATGGACATTAAGGGGGTAGGGTTTTAAAAGGGTGTACAGGTGTGGGAGTGTGTATGTGTGGACTCCTTCGCACATGTACATTCGTGTGTGTGTTCCTGTGATCGTAGATTCTCCCTTGGGATATGGACGAGGGCACAATTGAGCTAAGATGAAAAGGGGTAGAAGCGGTCGGGGGACAGGGTCTCTCACCTGTACTAAAGGTGAGAAGGGAAAGATCGAAAGTCTGACGAGTGGGTACTGAGTTCTTAATCTCGGTCTAGTAAGAATGACACATTGAGACTCCGACTCCCGGTAAGCCTAATGAGTCTGATACAGGAAGGGGAGGTGAGTCCGAGACCTTTACTTGGGACCAAAGGTACGGAGATGGACCCAAAGTAGAGTTTCGTAACCGGGTAGAACCCCTGACAGATAAACGGGGTTCAGGGACGAGTAGAGAAGAATTACAGGGGACAGGTTCTAACCTTGACTGGGGAGTAAGGGCCGTATGGACACACTGGGTGCGGTTTATCACCTCTAGACCAAACAAAACAAAGGAAAAGTAGACTTCGACTACCTTTAGTAAACACTTACCGTTGAAGGTCTTACGGAAAGAGTCACGAGTCGTGGATGTCAGAGTGATGTTCGAGACAAACCAACCCTCTCTTACTACGGACCCTTCCTGTAACCTGATTTTTGTGTCTGACACATTAGACCCGGGACGACAGAAATGAAGTGTCGGTATTAAGGAAACCGGAGTCAAAGGAAGAGACAGTCAGTCACAAAGGAGTTTGAGATAGTACACCTTGTACCGAGACTTTGTACTCCCTTCCCCCGTCCCATGTTGGAAATTTTCTTACTGTACCGAGTTCCTGTACTGTGTTAGACTAATCTTGGTTTATCCAGGGTTTACCATCTACTCAACTGAAGGTGATCTGGAACTCGGAACCCGAAGGGACCACCGAGTCTGTCATTTCTTAGACGGACGTTACACCCTATAAAACTATAGGGACTCAAACTAGGGACCCAATCCTTCTACGGGACCTTCTCCCGTACCGTTGGGGGAGATCATAAGAACGGACCCTTTAGGGCACCTGTCTCCTCGGACCACCCGATGTCAGGTACCCTAGTGTTTCTCAGCCTATGGTGACTCACTGATTCGTACCGTGTGTCTGGTACTCGGAGTCATGTGTGAGTGACATTGTGTAGTGGTACTATTCACTGTTCGCCTGTGGTACAGTACTACACACTGGGGTGCCACGGGTGGTCGTGGTACTTCTGACTTTTCACCCGTCATCGGGTTAAGGGTCTTCAGAGATGGGGAAAGGGTTTTCTCAACTTTATTAGGAAGGTGAGTAGTCGTACACCTTAATGGGTCGGGTATTTTTGATTGGTACGGGATAAAGTTTCAGAGAACAGAAGGTTTTACCGGGAGTGAACCACTCCCCACAAAGAGAGATTTATTTGGGTGAAGAATGGATAGCGAAACAGAGAGTGACTTAAGAAAGGTACGACTCTGTTTTTCTTGGATTCAGGTCTGTGGTTCCTTCACTAAGATTAATTTTCTAGCACCTAAACTCAGGGTATGACCCAAAACCGGCCCAAACTCATGACCGGTGTCCGCAGTTCAAGGTCAGACTCTATGTGTCAAAGTCAAGAAACCCCTTTATTATCCAACTCCCGTCCCTCCGTTTTACACAACCCTCATACCCCAACAAAAACATTTATATATCTGACTCCTTTGTTCAATTTGTTTTTGTTCAAAGAAACGATTCCCTTACGAGTCTCGGACATTATAAACTTCTTTAGAATATTATTAGATTTTTTTCAATACTATGTATCGTAATTCGGGAAAACAGAATCTCGTAAAACTGTCTCATTGTAAGGTTTCCTGGGTCCAAAACGAATTTCATTGGAGTCCCGGGGGAGGTAAGTAATTCTCGGAGGAGTCTACTGGGGGTTCCTAGGACTGAGAAGGAGAAAGACAGACTTATAGTACAATAGAGATCACAGGTACCGTGAAGACCCGGAGGTAGAACTTGAACAGAAACGTGGACTTAGAAACCAAGTTCATATTAAGGAACATTCTCTCGTGTCAAGACTTCACAGACACGAGTCAAGTCAAACCAAGTCAGCGGGTCAGCACAGGCTGAGAAACGCTGGGGTACTTAACGTCGTACGGTCCGGAGGGACAGGTAGTGGTTGAGGGTCTCAAGTGGATTTGAGTACAGGTAGCTTAGTCACTACGGTATGTCGGTAGAGTAAGAGACAGTAGGGAAAGAGGAGGACGGGGGTTAGGGAGGGTCGTAGTCTCAGAAAAGGTTACTCAGTTGAAAAGAGTACTTCATCGGTTTCATAACCTCAAAGTCGAAATCGTAGTCCGAAAGGTTTCTTGTGGGTCCTGACTAGAGGAAATCTTACCTGACCGACCTAGAGGAACGTCAGGTTCCCTGAGAGTTCTCAGAAGAGGTTGTGGTGTCAAGTTTTCGTAGTTAAGAAACCGTGAGTCGAAAGAAGTGTCAGGTTGAGAGTGTAGATATGTGCTGGTGTCCTTTTTGGTGTCGGAACTGATCTGTCTGGAAACAACCGTTTCATTACAGAGACGAAAACTTATACGACAGATCCAACCAGTATTGAAAGGAAGGTTCCTCATTCACAGAAACTTAAAGTACCGACGTCAGTGGTAGACGTCACTGAAACCTCGGGTTTTTTTATTTCAGACTGTGACAAAGGTGACAAAGGGGTAGATAAAGGGTACTTCACTACCCTGGTCTACGGTACTAGAATCAAAAGACTTACAACTCGAAATTCGGTTGAAAAAGTGAGAGGAGAAAGTGAAAGAAGTTCTCCGAGAAATCGAGAAGAAGTTAAAGACGGTATTCCCACCACAGTAGATGTATAGACTCCACTGACTGTAAAGAGGACCGTTAGAACTAAGATCGGACACGAAGAAGGTCGGGTCGTAAAGAGTACTACATGAGACGTATCTGTAATTTATTCGTCCCCCTGTTATATGTCGGAACTGCATGAGGAAAAGGATAAACCTTGGTCAGACAACAAGGTACAGGTCAAGATTGACAACGAAGGACTAGACGTATGTCTAAAGAGTTCTCCGTCCAGTCCACCAGACCATAAGGGTGGAAAAAGTCTTAAAAGGTGTCAAATAACACTAGGTGTGTCAGTTTCCGAAACCGTATCAGTTATTTCGTCTTTATCTACAAAAAGACCTTGAGGGAACGAAAAAGGTACTAGGTCGCCTACAACCGTTAAACTAGAGACCAAGGAGACGGAAAAGATTTTGGTCGAACTTGTAGACCTTCAAGTGCCAAGTGCATAACGACTTCGGACCGAACCTCGTGATGAAATGATCGCACACTCTACTCACGTCAACACGCCATCAAACTCGTAAGAAACCGTAACGGAAAGAAACCCTAACCTTACTTTTGACTGGAAAGGGTTAGGACACAAGATCTTCGGATTAAAGGTCCATGGTCATCTTTGAGACACATGAAACGATATGAATAGTGAATAAGAGGATTGTAACTAATCACGTCCTTTTAAGAGAGAGGAAATAACAAACATTTATCTATGGTTTCGGTATTAACAAGATTGACATTCCCTTGGATACGAACCTATCCCGAAGGGTCCACCGTGATCACCATTTCTTTTTTTTTGGGTGGATGGTTACGTCTTCTGTATTCTCTATGTCCAAACTACGGACCCAACCCTTCTAGGGGATCTCTTCCTTTTCGGTTGGGTAAGTTCATAAGAACGGACTCTTTAGGGTACCTGTCTACTCGAAGGTCCTCCAGAGTTTCTCCCAGTTCTTCTAGGGGACCTCTTTCTTTACCGTTACGTAAGGTCATAGGAACAGATCCTTTAGAGAATCTCCTGGGACCGTCCGACGTCAGGAACCCCAGTGTTTTCACAGTCTATACTGAATCACTGATTTGTTTTATAATATTTTATATGTTTCTCTTCTTGCGGTTTCCTTTTACAGGTTAGTGTAATATTATACATGTTAATCCAGTGGGTCCGAATCCAAAATCAAAATCATAATACTGAAAGAAATCGGAATTCACTTTCAACTAAATATATATTTAGATAATTATATAAACTCGAGTGTAAAAGTATAGGGAAATAATCACTACTATTATATTTTAATAGAGTCCGATACTTTGGTATTTATACGGTAAAAATGTCGTGACTTATATAAGTCCTCTTTATACAGTAAAGACGATAACATAATTTTATAGTCTGTATCTCGATAAAGACCAGGTGGGGAAACAAAATATTTACACACTTGGAAAAATATTTTTAGGAAACAAAGTACCTGGTAAGACTACGTTTTTATAGCTCGTAGAATTTTAGATACTATTTAGGTGTCACTAAGAAATTTTTATCGAGTAAAGACACTGACTTTTTGCCTTTTCTTTCTCGGACTCAGGTTCTCGGGGTTCAGATCAAGGAAAACGTAACTAAGTGGTTTCCCACGGAGAGTTTTGATAAGAATAAAATTACGGAGTCACGGAACCTTTCTTTCACTTAAGTGGGAATTTTAAAGTCTAGAATACAGAGATCCTAAGAAACCTAGACTACTCGTTACTCTACAGAGACTCGGACCTAGGTTGGTCGAGGAGAAACGTGAAGTTAAGATTTCGTCACATTACACGGATTTGTGTAATCAAGTTTCTAAATGTCAATCAAGGATCCGTCATTCTTCAGTCCCATATCTCTTTTCGAGTATTTAAAAAGAGTCGTATTTTTGGAATATATTTAGTACTGTAGAAAAAAACCCTTGGTCATAATTGTCGGTAGGACTGTCCATATGTAAAATTTTCCGAAAAAACCGACGACAATGATTGAGTCCCTTTATTCATATATTTTCCTTCATTTGGGTTTTATCAACCTCTGTCGAATCTTCCTCACTGTCACTTTACTGTTCCGTTTACGTACGACAGGAAGTTTTGTCAGTGGTACCTCTTCTTATGTGCATAGGATCACTAGGGTGGTAAACGTACACAAACCCCCTGGTAAAACTTAGAGAAAACTCGGTGAAATTCTCTGAGTGATTTTTTTTTTTAGTCAAATTATCCGTCATACGAGAAACTGTATGAATCGTTATAAAATACCCCATACAGAAGAGTCTGTTTTCTTTGTTTTTGTTTTTATTTGTTTACCCTGACGTAGTTTGATTTTTCGAAGATGGGTAGTTTCCTTTGATATTTGTTTTTCTTCTCTGAAGGGATCACCAGGTCACTGATTCTGAGACTTGAGGGTTGTGTCCCCCGTACTCAAGTTAGGGACCTGTCCCCTGATCTAGGGTATACGACGTTAGTTTTTAAGGTGTATGGTGTCACTTCTAGTTTATGGGTGCACGGAGTTGATTCTGGGCTACGTCGGTTTATTTATTTATTTAAAAAAAATTTTTCTCTGTTTATGTTTTTTTGTTCTTTCTTTCCTTTTTCTTGAATGACTTACCCTCTTCTATAAAGGTTTAGTATATAGGTTCTTTCCCAACTATATGTTTTATGTATTTCTTAAGTATGTTGAGTCGTTGTTTGGGTCAAAATTTTACCCGTCTCCTAGACTTATCTGTAAAAAGACTTCTTCTGTATGTCTACCAGTGGTCTGTGCACTTTTCTGCAAGTTGTAGTGATAATCCTTTTACTTTTAGTTTTGGTGTCACTCTATAGTGGAGTGTAGACAATCTTACCAGGAGTTTTTCTGCTTTTTATTGTTCACAACTTCGTCTACACCTCCTTTCCCTTGGGAGTATGTTTCAACTACCCTTACATTCAACCACGTTGGAGATACCTTTTATCGTGCCTCTAAGCAGTTTTATCATACATATTTTGTTCGTATACTGGGTCGATGAGGTGAAGACTCATGAATAGACTTCTTTTGATTTTCTCATTAAATTTTTCTATATACATCGAGATACAAGTAGTAGTAAAGGATGTCCTTTAGTTGGACTTATCAGTAACTTGATAACTACGACTTCGGTTTCGAGGTTATGAAACCGGTGGCCTACGTTTCTCGACTGACTGACCTTCTCTGGGACTACGACCCTTTCTAACTTCCGTTTTCTTCCCTCACCGTCTCCTACTCTACCAATCTACCTTAGTAACTGAGTTACCTACACTCAGACTCGTTTGAGACCCTCTATCACCTCCTGTCTCCTCGGACTATGCGATATATGTCAGATACTTTGACGTCTCAGTCTGTTCTGAATCGTTGACTTGTTGTTGTTTTATAAGTAGTGTCGTAATAAATGTTATCGGTCAATACCTTTGTTGGATTCACGTGTGTCTACCGACGACTTACCTATTTCTTTTATACTGTATCTATAAATATAATGAGTCGGTATTTTTTGTTACTTTAGAATGGTAAACGTTGTTATACCTATCTAGAACTCCCATAATACGATTTAATTTATTTAGTCCACCTCTTTCTGTTTGTGGTACACACGTTAAAATAAAGTAAGTATACTTCTTATATTTTTTATTTTGTCTCATCACCATTGGTTTTCCCTTGTCCCTTCCTCTTCCCACTCTACCAATTTCCCCCAGTCAACTTATCACTGTCTACTTTTCACTTCGAAACCACCACATACTTTCACTTTTCACCTTCACAAGCAGCGAATCAGCACAAACTGAGAAACACTAGGGTACCTAACATCGGTGGTCCGAGGAGACGGGTACCTTAAGAGGTCCGTTCTTATGACCTACCCATCGGTAAGGAAAGAGGACCCCTAGAAGGGTCGGGTCCCTAACTTGGGTCTAGAAGGTGTAACGTCCGTCTAAGAAATGTCAGATTAGTAGACTCGGTAGTACCACCACATATACTTTCAGTTTTCTATTACAACACGTGTACTATGAATATGGTACAATATTTGGTTACAGTAGAGTTAAATTTGTTAGTCAAATCAGTGAAAGAAGAGTTAAGACTACAAACACTGGCTCCTCTTAAAAGTATCGAGTCACACAATGACCTAAACCAAGGTTCATTCAAAACCTACAAAGGGTAATTGTCGATAGAATTTTCAGTTTGTAATACATAGACAACTCTTACGAGACTTTTTACCTTAAGAAAGGATTTCGTTGAGGTTCTGTCTTTAAGGTTCCACAAAACGTAAAGCCCATATTGAGTTCACAATTGAGAGACACAAGGATAGGACTATCTTTTTTTTTCAGTGACCTTACAAGTCTAAGACCATAAAACAATCACTTGACCAGTGTTGTAAAATGTCTGGTATACGAAATCGACATAGAAAATTTTTTATTAAAACAATTAAAGTAATAAAAATAGATAAACCGACACAGCCGTGTGTCCTACAAGTGACGTAGCACACCCTAGAAAACAACACCATGTGTCTGAGAGATCAACACCACACACCCGAGTCATTAACACCGTGTGTTCGAATCAATAGGACTCAGTACACCCTAGAATCAAAGGTCTAGTCCCTAGTTTGGACGTAGGGGACGTAACGTTCCATCTAAGAATTGAAGACCTATTGGTCCCTTCATATGACACGGAGATTCTTACCTTTTTTGAAGTTGTTAGAAGGGGTCGTAAAACGAAAGGAATGGATTAATGTTAGAAGTAAATTTATCCTGTGAAAAGGTCCTACGTAAAGGGTTATTTTCACAGTGTAAGTCAATGGAAGGTCTTGTCAGTATTACTTATTTCCGAGTGTTTGTTTCTTTCTGAAAACAATAGTACTGTACTTATCACCTTACATGAGTTTTTAACGTCGTCTTTTTAAAGAGTTGTCGAGCTCACTGGTGTCACTTTGGTTGTCCGGTCGTTTCCCTTTGGTGAAGGACTTTCACTTATAACCAGCAACTACCATTTACAAGACAGGGAAACTTAATCAGACGAATCCGACAGCATTGTTTTATGGTAACTGGTACACCGAATTTGTCGTCTTTAAGTCAAAGAGTGTCAAGACCTCTGGCCTTTCGGGTTCTAATTCCAAAGACCACTCTTGGGGGAAGGACCGAACGTCTCCTGGCGAAACAGAAGTGTACCTGAAAGGAGACTTCTCCCCCGGGGTCACAGAGAAGGAGAAGAATATTCCCGTGGGTGGGATAGTCAAATCCCGGAGTGGGGTAATGGAGGAAACTGGAAATAGTGGAGGAGTGTCCGGTGTAGAGGTTTATGTCAGTGCAGTGTCCAATCCCAAAGTTGTATACTTAGACCCCCGCCCCTCGTCCCTTTGTGTCTGGTAATCAGACATTGTGGGAAGGAAGACTTGTGACTTCAGTAAAGGTGACCCAAATTCTGTCTCTAATTTTATCTCTTATTACTTCGATATGACAGTTCGGTTACCTAAATGATTTTCACTATAGGTTCAATCGTCTATTTCCAGTCTTGTTTTTGAGTCTTAGACTCTTTCTTAGTCTTCTGTGTGTGTCCACAACTCGTCCTTTTTTTTTTTCTACCTTGTTGATTGATACTCGAGTAATGAACAACCCTCTTTTTATTTTACTTTCTTTTTTATAGATGGTCTTCACTCTCTCACTCCGAATTTATAGATGCTCGTGGCACAGGAAAGACACTCGAGAGACTACAGGAGAGTTATTTAAGGTAAAGACAACTTTGACCTGTCTCCACTAGAGAAAAACGTTGATTCTTCGGACAGATTGTATGGTGAAGACCAGGGCTATCTACCTTACCTAAGATTCGGTCTTTTTAATAGTCTTTAACTCGTATCCCTGAAGGGACCACCAGGTCACCGATTCTGAGGGACGAGGGTTGTGTCCCACGTGTCCAAACTGGGGACCAATCCCTTGATCTAAGGTGTAGACGTTGATTCTCAAGTGTTCGGTGTCGGTTTCTCGAGTACTCAGTGTTGGTTCCAGACCACGTTGGATTAATTAATTTATTAAAAAATTTTTAGTTCGTATTGTCGTTCGTAGTTCATACAGTTGACCTGTACTTGCACTACACCTTGGTCAATTTTGTCTTTCCGTTTTTAGGGGGTTCGTCAAAAGAAGGATAACAGGGACTCCGAAACATTTCCAGTACGTCTGGAAAGTTGTCAAAAAAAAAAAAAAAAAAAACTGTCGTCTGTTTTGAGAGGACTTAGACTTTGAGGAGTAAACCCTTTCTGTATGAAAAAACTAAACGAACCGATCAAGAGCTTCAGTTGAGAGACGTCACAGAGTATTTCGGGTTCGTTGAAATTTTACTATTGTCTAAGGAAAAACTCACATTTTGAACCGGTTCAAAACTCTTCATTAAATAAGTGTTGGACTACACAAGGTAGTTCATCTTCGGGTCCCCAGAGAAAGTATAGATCGTACAGTCCTTGTTTACCCGAAACCACCTAAGGTCCTTTGTTTCTGTAAACCCCTTGTTAAACCCCCTTTGTAAGTCTTGAAAGATTGTGGTGTCCCGGATCAAACGAAGATATAACTTAAAGTATCTAGGATTAAAACCTCAAAATGTTGTGGACGACCATTTCGGTATTGAAAGAGAATGACTGAACTATTCATCCATTCTCTATTACGACATAACTCTCAACCCATTAGTCCTTTGTCCTTCTTTTATTTTTCTACGTAACGACAAAGAGAGTCTCTTCTCGGGTGGGTCGTGTCGTACTTTTCAGATATAAAAGTGTGGTTGATTAATTTGGATGAACTCGGAATAAAGTAATCTACCTAAAGCAGATTCGATTTGTATACGTCTCTGAGAATGTCAGTTGCGTTAATTTTTTTATGTCCTATACTGTAAATACTCCAACGGTTAAATCATCTGTCTGGAGAGAAATAGGTCGTTTCTACACACAAAGGATAGGTTGAACTGGAGACCAATCTAATTTCCGAATCGACGTTCCCATTTACATTTTTATTAACGTGACGTCCGTCACCCAACTTGAGTCACCTATTAAACTCCTACTTGAGAAATTACTCGAAGGGTCCACCGAGTGACCATTTCTTAGGTGGACGTTATGTCCTCTGAGCCTAAGTTAGGGACCGAACCCTTCTAGGGGACCTCTTCCTTTACCGTTTGGTGAGGTCATAAGAACGGACTTTTTAGGGTACCTGTCTCCTCGAATATCCCGATGTCAATTATACCAGTTTCTCTCAGTCTGTATTAAATCTTTATTTGTTATTGTTCATTCTCGATAACGATATATGATCGTAAGGACCATGACCCAAAACCCTAAAGAAACAAAAAATAGATAATATCGATATGTAATCCATCTTAAAAACCATCGTTCATTTTCTTTAGTGGAGACCGACTTTATCCGTCTTTCTTATTAAATACTTTTCCTATAATTCTTCGAGTACCTCCTGAAGGGACCTCCAGGTCGCTATTTCTTAGGTGGAAGGTTACGTCCCCTGTACCTAAGTTAGGGACCGGTCTAGGGTGTACGGCTCCCCGTTGCTTCGGATGTGCGGTGTTGACCTCTTCGGACACATGACGCTACTTCTGGGTCACATTTGTTTTAAAGAAAAATTAAAATTAAAATTTTTAAATTTTTCCTCGAGTACCCTAGCGATTCTCTGTACTTCTCGGTCCGGTCCTTAGGACGTCAGGGTGTCATCTCGACAAAAGGTCGAGGTTCAACCGTCGAGGGGGGTTCGGCACCTGTGGTGTCTAGTGTGACGGTGGTGACGACGGTGTCTTAAAAAAAGAAAATGAAAAATAAAGCATAGTCTTATATCGACTAATTGTTACAACACTATCAAAGACCACTTGTAGTTTCCCTGAGTCGGTAGTATATGTACATATTTAAGAAAGAGGGACGTTTAAGTAGGTCCGACGGTGTTTTGTGTCGTCTTAAGGTACACGACATGTCATCCTGGAACTACCGGTAGGTAAAATTTACATCGTTACACATGTACAGGTAGGGTTTGAGGGATGGATAGAGAAAAGGGGTAGGAAGGGGGGTCCCGTTGGTATTCAAGCAAGAGATTTACTTAGACACTCAGATAAAGACAAGATATTCATTTAAACAAACATAGTAAAGAAAAATCTAAGGTATATATTCCCTACAGTATACTATAAAGAGGAGACAGACTGAATGAAGTGAGTCACACTGTGAAAGATCCAGGTAGGTACAACGACGTTTACTGTAGTAAAGTAAGAAAAATTACTAACTCATTATAAGGTAACATATATACTTGGTGCAGAAGAAATGGGTAAGGAGACAACTACCTGTAAATCCAACGGAGGTACAACACCGATAACACTTGTCACGACGTCACTTGTGACCCCACGTACATAGAAAGGTCTGGTACAAAAAGAGGTCTATATACGGGTCCTCAGTATACCATCGAGACAAATATTAAAAAAATTCTTGGAAGTATGACAAGAGGTATCGTGATACTTAGAATTGGAAAGACCTAGGTCGTGCCATCTGCGGGGAGTCGATCTTTTTGCTAGTACGGAGTCGACGGAAGTGGCGGTCAAGAGATGTCAGGGACGAAGACCCACAGGTGTCGAGGACCGAGTTTGGGTTCCCGTCGTAAATTCCAACCGTTTCGGATCCAGTATACTAGTGTCGGAGTGATGTTCCCACTGACGCTTGTGTTCATGGACCGTTACAATCAAGGGTATTACCGTCCACCCGAGACTGATGGTACTTCTAAGTATGTCGTCTCTTGAGTAGTGTGACGTCCGTAGTCGTACCTTGAGTTCACTACTCGTTGGTTTTGCTTACCGTCCGTAACTAATATCCGTAGATTATTTCGATATTATCTCCCAATACCTGACTTACAAACACAGGGGGGTTTAAGTATTAACTTCGGGTCGGGGTCACACTACCATAAACCTCCATCCCAGAGACTCTTTACTAATCCAGGACTCCCACCTTGGTAAAACCATATTAATCACAGGAACATATACCTCTGTGTTCTAGTAGAAAGAAAGAGAAAGACAGTGAACCCCTGTGTCATTCTTCCGTAACAGATATTTGGTCCTTCTCTCAGGAGTTGTCTGTGGTTTAGACGACTGTGGAACTAGAACCCGAAGAGTCGTAGATCTTATCACTCTTCATTTATAGACCGTAAATTTCGGTGGGTCAGACACAACAAAGTAATCTCTTTGGTCTCGTCTGATTGGGTTCAACCCTACCTCGATCTGGGGTGACCCCGAAGGGGTCACCGAGTCACCATTTTTTAGGTGAAGGTAACGTCCTCTATGTCCTCTGTCCCCAAGGTAGGGTCCCATCCCTTCTAGAGGACCTCCTCCTTTACGGTTGGGTGATGTCAAAAGAACGGACCTTTTAGGGTACCTGTCTCCTCAGACCATCCGATGTCAGGTATCTCACCGTTTCTCAACCTATGTTGACTCGTGTGTGTGTGTCTGTGTGTGTGTGTGTGGTCTAGGGTCACACGGTACTGTTACGACTGGAAAGGGAGACTGAACGAAACGGAGTGAGGGGACCAAAGTGCCGATAGGGAGACGGGCTGACTGATGACCCCGAAGAGTTATAGGTACAGAAGACAAGAGTAAACGGTGGAGGGAGCAAGGACTGGATGACGAGGGAGACTGGAGACCTTAGACCGAAACTGAACGAAAGGATAAACGAGTCCCGAAAAGAGTAAGAGTGTAAGACCGGAGAGTTCGACAGACTACCAGAACGGTAACGTTTACTAAGACTGTGGTGAAGACTTAGTACTGACCCGTCAGGAAACACTATTTCATAAGATGATATAGAATTCTAGTATCGAGACATTTCAGTGTAATATTATTTCGGGATATCCATTGACTTAGGGGTACCTCCTCCGACATTATATATACTAAGTACGGTTTGGGACACAGAAGTACCTAGTACAATTCGATCGGCACGACATAGTAAATGCTCTATAAAAACGACTGAACGATATTATCCGAGGGGTTGGTCAGTAGGGGGACCTCGAATAGACTTAAAAGTTATTGATTCAATTTTATAATGAAATTTTATGAAGAGAGAGCTCACGAGAAAATATTATTAACGGTATTTAGACTGTCCTTCAAATCCCCTTCTCTTTCACCGGTGTAGTCGTCAAAACGTTATTTCGGGACCAGAGGCAAAACACCGACGAATAAACGTTCTAGACATCTGTATCGGAGTCGACGGGATACCGATTTAAGAAGTTGAGACTCCAGGAGTTTCTTAGGGTCCCTGTGTAGAGTCTTACGACGACTTTATTTGTGAGTTCTTACAAACTTTTACCCAAAGTGACCACAGAGTCACCATTTCTTAGGTGGACGGTTGCGTCCTCTGTGTCCAAGTTAGGGACCAGACCCTTCTAGGGTGAACGGTGTCTTGTCGATTCGGGTACACGGTGTTGATAACTCAGACACGAGATCTCGGTCCGTCGACGTCAATTCCTCGAGAGCACGACGTTGACGACTTCGAGAACGTGGAATCTTGGGCAAGGGGTATTCTCTTCGGACTCGTAACGTTGATCTCTTTTCGGGTTCGTCGTTGTCTGGGTCGTTGGGCTTCTATTTATTTATTTATTTTTAAAAGATTTTCTAACACAATTTTCGTAAAAACGTTTTATTCTACGATCTTCATTAGACCTTTAGTACTATAGTAAGTCTTCCGGTTCTCTGTTTCCTCATTGTTAGTATGAACCTGTTCAGTAAAAGAGGAAAGGTAGTTCCTAATTTACACCATAGACTATATGTTATATCATCGTAAGGTAAGGGTTCTCAGGGTCTCCACTCGTTTCTTAACCAAAAAATACCAAAGAAAAAAATTAAATTAAAATTTTTTAAAAACTTCTTTCAAAAAAACTACAAAAAACCGACGTAGCCCAGAATCAACGTCGTACGACTCGAAGATAGAAGTAACGTCAAACATCCTAGAAATCAACGTCACACGTTTGAGAATCAACACCGTACACCCTAGATCAAAGGACTGGTCCCTAATTTGGACTCAGGGGACGTAACTCTCACATCTGAGAATCGGTGACCTGGTGGTCCCTTTAGGGACTCGTTCCTCAATCTAAGGACCCTTCCTTTTTGTACCTTACTCGGGTTGTGTCCCTACTATAATTCGGAGGTCAAAGTTTCGTCAACTATTTGGTAGAGATCCCCTTAAAATACACCAAAAGAAGTGGAACACCGTGTTTTGACAAGTGACACTTGAACCTGAACACTCGGACAGTTAAGTACACAGTTCGAAACATACAAAGACAGACTACGAGAACCATACCCAGAGACGAAAGTGTTCACGAAACTTCAGACGTTTTGTGAGAGTGTAGGTAAAGAGGGAGACTTGGAGTCCCGTCAAGGCGTCTATTTGGTTCCTCTATTTTAGTGTTCGGAGGTTCGTGTCCGTATCCCAGGGGGTGAGAGGGACTTACAGAGTCCCTCAGTCCTTACCACCTAGATCCAGGGACTTAAGGATGAGGTAACGACAAAGAGGGTACGGTCACAGTAAAGTGTAATTCGTCCAAGAGAGAAGGTTCTGTATATTCTCTTTGAAAGAAGGGAACGAAAAGTCCCTCTGTACCCGATAAAAATGGGTGGGTCGTCGAGAAGAAAAGAAACCCCTCGATGGGGAAGAGATAAAAACGACCATGACTACAGTGACAGTAGCTCTCTACCCGAGTCTCAGGGGGTCGGACCCGGTCTTGGAGAGAACGGTGTGTCGTATAGAACTAAACCACTGTGTGTATACCTTTGATTCTCTAATGTCCAAAAGGAGATAAGTGGGTTTTCCCTCTCAACTGAACAAAGACGAGGACTCTAGACGTTTGTAGACCACGACAGGAAGAATTCCGGTTCTTGAGTATAAAAAGAATTCAGGTATAAAACGACCTGATGTGACTTGATTGGTTAAGTGAAGATACTTGTTGGAATCAGTCGAAGGGGTCCCCTCCTTTTTCAGAACTAGAATTCAGGATCTCTTCGTTTGTTTGAAATCGAAAACCCTTTGTACAGTTTTCAGTAAAAAGAACGTCTGTCTAAACAGATGCTTCTAAACAGATACATACGTTTGAACCGGACCGTAGTTGTTGGTTCAAATACGTCCAGGATATCGTAGTCGTGTCTTCCGGAGTGTTTAGAAAGTCCCCTACCATTGTGGAAAGTCTGTCAGTGAGCACCTCCTCGTCTATCAGTGATTGGTAGAAATAGTAGAACTGGTCTGTCTAGATTTATCCGAAAACTCGGATCTAACTGATCGTAGGATCCTCTAGAAGTTATTGGTAGACGGCTTGTAAAAGTTTTCATGTAGTACGAGAGGCTTAAGGTAATCCGGGTTACTTAACCGTATCTCGGTCAAAGAGAAGGAAACGAGAACCTTTAGCAGGGGTAAGAAGGGTCATGATCAGACTACGTTTTTACTCTTGGATCAACCCAGTAAACATCTCTACACCCACCTGGATCTCAGACAGTATGACTCATTTCATTCAGTCTTTCTTTTTTATAGTATATTATAACGAATACATACCTTAGATCTCTTTACCATACTTACTTGGATACATGTCCCATTCTTATCTCTGTGTCTACATCTCTACCCGTACACCTATGTATCCACCCGTCTTCTCCTCCCACCCTGTTTGAACTTCTAATTATAACTGTATACATGTGTCACGATACACTACACGAATCAGTGAGTCAGTACAGACTGAGACACGTTGGGGTACCTGATATCGGACGGTTCAAGGAGACAGGTACCCCTAAGAGGTCCTTTCTTATGATCTCACCCAACGGTACGGGAGGAGGTCCCCTAGAAGGGTTGAGTCCCTAGCTTGGATCCTGAGGACGTAACGTCCGTGTAAGAAATGTCAGACTCGGTGGTCCCTTTGGGTTCTTATGACCTCACTCATCGGATAGGAAGAGGTCCTATAGAAGGACTGGGTCCTCAGTTTATCCAGAGGACGTAACGTCTGACCAAGAAATGGTCGACTCGATGGTCCCTTCGGGTTTATATGTGTGATGGTACCCGTGTTATCTATCGATCACCCTTCGACGACATATTGTGGCCCTCGAGTCGAGTCACTAGACACAACTGGATCTCCTCACCCTACTTCCCCCTCTCTGCGAATTTTCCCTCCCCTACATACATATGTATGTCGACTACGTGAAACAACATGTCGTCTTTGTGTCGTGACCTTTCGTTAATACGAGGTTATTTCTTTTAATCTTGGGTTCTTGTGTATGTAAACGAAAAGAAGTTTGAGTCGGGAAGTGACCCCGGTAATGGAGAAGGACCGGGAGGGAATGTAGTGTCAAATGAAGATCGTTTCTTTTGTTATAAGTAATAAATAAGACGACGTGTATAAATATAATTTCGAGGGATAAGATCCTGTAATCGTCCGAGGGAAAGTTGAGACTCAGTCGTCTACTTCCTTTGCAGGACTCCCTATTTGTCAGTTATGAGGGAAAAGGAAAGGAGGTGGTCATGGGTACTTGTACCGGTACAGGCAATAGAAGAGACTGTAATCGACACGTGAAAAAAAAAGAAAAAAAAGAAGAAAAAAAAAAAAATCGACACGTGAAGATTCAACTTCTCTAACCTCCCCTACTTTCGATCCTGGGGAAGTTGGTGATTGTAAGACGTGACGTACAGATGTAAGAGGTCTCTCGACGGTAAGAGGACACACTACCAGTCCGGATCGATCACACACCTTTACTTTAGTCCATTTTGTTTCGGTTGTTCTCTGAAGGGACCACCTTGTTACCAATTCTGACACGGAGGTTACGTCCCCACACCCAAACTAGGGACCAGTTCCTTGATACTAGGGTATACGGTGTATCACGTCAGTTTTTTGTTTGTTTTTTTTCGTTTGTTTTGTAGGGATCGAACTTGATATTTAATATACGTTAGTAAAACGTGTTGTCGTTTCTTTGGTTAAAAAAAAAAAAATGTACTTACCACGACTCTTTATAACTGTACACAGGTGACTTTTGGTTACGTGTTGGATTTTCAATTCTTAATACGAAATAAGTCGTCTGACCGATTCCTGAAAAGGGACTTTTGTCGGAAAATCGAGACTCCCAGACAAGACTTCTACTCCCTCATCGGTCCTATATATCCTCAAAAACGTTTTTTTTTTGATTCATCAACCTTAAAGTTTTCTAATGACAATTAATTTCTTTTTTCTGTAGAATGCAATTACTTAAATTGTGAAAAGAAACATGTCCTTCTAAGTTCTCCGAAGTAACTTTAGTAAGGAAACTACACACGGACCTGATACATCCCGGTAATAGGACGAAAAGAGGTGGACTTAAGGGAGGACCACGTGTCACCTCCTCCCACCCTTCTCCCCCACCGACGTCACCGACTACCAAACGACCTGTATTGTAAGAAACAAATGACTATACCGTTCACTGTGAAAGTAGGTGTGTACTAAACACATAGAGACCATCAAAATAAGTAATCCTGTTCCTGTTTATAATTTCTATCATAAGGTAACGGTACTCGCTTTCAACCCTCCCCTGTCCTCGTCGTACACCTCCCCGTCCCATCTTATCCTTGATGGACGTAGAGTGGTTTAATAGAGATTTATACATATATTCACTAGACTTCTCTCGTCCATTGAAACTATGAAAGTAGGAATTAAACTTTACAATTTTTTAATTAATAAAACTATGTAGTATTAAGGTTGATCAGATACAGTCCATCGTATCCCCCTACGTATCACTGGGAGTTTTTCTATACAGGTCCCTAAAGAGGCCATCAGGTCACCGATTCCGAGACACGAGGGTTCCATGGGCCCAAGCTAGGGACCAGTCCCTAGGGGTGTTGATTCTCAAGTGTATGGTGTTGTTTCTAAGTTCTAGAGCTCACACCACTGATTCTGAGTCGTGTCTATTTATGTATTTATAAATAAAAAAGTTTTTCTCTCTACTAGTGTAGGGTTAGCAAGTCAAGTCAGTGAGTCAGTACAGGCTGAGAAACACTGTGGTACCTGACGTCGTATGGTCCGAAGGGACAGGTAGTGGTTGAGGACTTCAAATGGGTTTGAGTACAAGTAACTCAACCACTACGGTAGGTTGGTAGAGTAGGAGACAGCAAGGGAAGAGGAGGACGGAAGTTAGAAAGGGTTGTAGTAACAGAAAAGTTTACTCAGTCGAAAAGTATAGTCCACCGGTTTCATGACCTCAAAATCGAAGTTGTAGTCAGGAAGGTTTCTTGTGAGTCCTGACTGGAGGAAATCCTACCTGACCAACCTAGAGGAACATCAGGTTCCCTGAGAGTTTTCAGAAGAGGTTATGGTGTTAAGTTTTCATAGTTAAGAAGCCACGAGTCGAAAGAAGTGTCAGGTTGAGAGCGTAGGTATGTACTGATGACCTTTTTGGTATCGGAACTGATCACCTGGAAACAACCGTTTTATTAAAGAGACGAAAAATTATACGATAGATCCAACCAGTATTGAAAGGAAGGTTCCTCATTCGTAGAAAATTAAAGTACCGACATCAGTGGTAGATGTCACTAAAACCTCGGGGGGTTTTATTTCAGACCGTGACAAAGGGGTAGATAAACGATACTTCGCTACCCTGGTCTACGGTACTAGAATCAAAAGACTTACAACTCGAAATTCGGTTGAAAAAGTGAGAGGAGACAGTAAAAGTAGTTCTCTGAGAAATCGAGAAGAAGTGAAAGACGGTATTCCCACCACAGTAGACGTATAGACTCCAATAACTATAAAGAGGGTCGTTAGAACTAAGGTAGAATACGAAGTAGGTCGGGCCGTAAAGAGTACTACATGAGACGTATATTCAATTTATTTGTTCTACTGTTAAATGTTGGAACTACATGAGGAAAAGGAAAAGGATAAACATTGTTCAGACAACAAGGTACAGGTCAAGATTGACAACAAAGGACTGGACGTATGTCTAAAGAGTTCTCCGTCCAGTCCACTAGACCATAAGGGTAGAGAAAGTCTTAAAAGGTGTCAAACAAAACTAATCTCGGACACTTACAATGGAATATACTGTTTTCTCACTTTCAATGAAATATACCGTTTACTATACTAATTCTTATGACTTTTACTTTTTATTTTCCTATAACTTTGCCCAATTCATATGTAGGATTCCGTTATCTTCCTTTTATTATTTCTATTCTGTTCTTTTATTAAATTCTTCGTTTTTCTTATCTTCTTTTCGACCAAGAAACTTTTATACTTTATCTTTTTTAATATTCTGACTGTCTTTTTTTTTTTCTCTCTGATATTTTATTCGTTGGTCTTTACTTTCACACCTTCAGATCCATCTTATCTCTAGAAAGATGTCATACTTTGTTATTATTATACTTTACAATACGGTCATTTAAACTTGAGTCTTTTCTAAATATTAAAGAATCTTTAAAAATATTTAAGGATTTTAGGTATCTTTTTTCATATACTCCTATCTAGTAAGTCATACTTTTTCTTAAAATATTAATCTATGATATGTAAAATTACTTTTATAATTAATTCACCCTTTAATCTTTTTTTTAGAATGGGACATTCAATTTCTTAATGTGTTTTTACAAAAATTTTTGATCTTTTATAAAAGTTGTTTATACTGTCTGTTTACAATTATATCATTTACAAGTTTTTTACGAAAGATTGTGTATGTCTCCATTTGTAGGTTCACCTTTTATCTTTTCTGTGTCCATACGTATTAAATGTTTTCGTCTTTAGTTTACCCGAAACTAAAAAAAATTAGGTGGGAAAAAAGTTGTTTGTTTATTTGGTTTGGTTTAGTTTGTTTTCGTTTTTTTAGACTCTTTTCAAAACCAGAGTCAGATTGATATTTGACTGTCTATTAAATTCTTTACATACTTGTGACCGTATTTCCACGTGAGACCACATTATTACCTCTTCATTTACCGTTGGGCGAGGTCATAAGAACCGATCTCTTAGGGTTCCTACCTCCTCGGACCACCCGATGGCAGATACCCCAACGTGTCTCAGTCTGTGCTGACTTCGTTGAATCCTCGTCGTCGTCGTCGACCACACTATGACCAGTCTCGAATTGAACTGTATAACGACCTATCGTGAAACTTTTATGTATCTTTTGTGAAATTTTTATACATGTAAGGAATCTAAGTTGTTAAGATCAAGACATTAAATGAGATCCTTTTTAAGTACCTAAACGTCTTTTGAATA
Organism: Capra ibex; assembly: GCA_006410555.1. NCBI lineage: Eukaryota > Metazoa > Chordata > Mammalia > Artiodactyla > Bovidae > Capra > Capra ibex. The sequence goes on from SJYO01046538.1 coordinate 51,605,650, forward strand.
AAGATCCCTATAAATACAAAAATGGTCTCTTTCAACCATTGTTTGATTTATAGATCTATACCCTTTTTGTTGTGAAACGCTGAAAATTTCCGTCACGACATTACCACGTTTCCATCTGGTCATCTGGTCATTTGGTTGTCTTGTCTTGTATCTCAGGTCTTTATCTGAACGTGTCTGTGTTGGTTGTCTTCGTAGTCATTTAAGTGACCCCCTTTTTTACTAGACCAGTTACTTACCACAATCTTGTTAACTTATAAACATACCCTCTTACTTGAAGTTTTAGATCGAGTGTAGTATCTGTTTTAATCAAAGATCCCCTAGTATCGAGATTTCCAGGTCCATTTTAATAGTTCGAAGGTCTTCTTCTGTATTTGTTTATCGGAGGACTCAAATATCACCCATTTTGAAGGAATTCATCCTATGATTTTCGAAATTGGTGTTTTCTTTTTCTTCGCTATTTAACCTGAAATAACATCAATTTTAGAAGATAAGTAGTTTTCTGTAGTGAAACACTTTAATCGTAAAGTATTTTCTCAGACAGGTTGTCGACCATTCGTATATACTTTCTACAAGTTGGAGTAATGAGTAGTCCATGTATGAGTAAATTTGGTGTCAATATAGTTGTATATAGGTGGTTTTACCAATTTAATTTTTCTAGTTCTTACGGGTAACAATCACTTTCTTTAACTGAGAGTATGTGGGGACCACTCTCATAGTTAACGAAGTTGGAACCGATTATTTTGATTTGTAGGTAAATAGGGTACTAAGTACGGAGTCATGAGTTCTCTGGACTTTGGTATAACCGTGTTTCTCTAAATATCTTCTTACAAGTGTCGGCGGAATTAATATTATCGATGGGTTGCCTTCATTGGGTTCCCAGACAGTTGTCTTCTTACCGATTTAATACCACAATAAATATATCGTTTTATGATACACCGTTGTTTTTTTTCTTACTTGGTAACTATTCACCTACTTAGAAAATTATTTTAATACAACTTACTTTACGTCCAGGTTTTCTCTTGAAAAATCCGGTGTGACGTTCCGTACACCCTAGAATTAAAGAGTTGGTCCCTGACTTAGGTACCCGGGAAGTCACCTTCGTGTCTCAGAATTGGTGACCTGGTAGTCCCTTCAGGGGGTTTCTCATGAAAAATTTTTTAATAAGGTGAATTTGTTTCAATTTTTTTTTCCGACTTTACTAGATGCCACGATTTTCAGTCTTATCTTTCTTCATGGACTTCCCTTTATAACTTTTCCTTCCCTAGATTCCTTTGGACATACGACTGCCTTGTAAGACTTATGACTAACAATGACAACAATAAGTCGGCGGGTTAGCACAGGTCGAGAAACACTGGGGTGCCTGACGTCGTACGGTCCGGAGGGGCAGGAAGTGATAGAGGGTTTCAAACGGGTTTAAGTACAGGTAGGTCGGTAGAGTAGGAGACTGCGGGAGAAGAGGAAGACCGGAGTCAGAGAGGGTCGTAGTCCCTGAACAGGTTACTCAGTCGCCAAGTGTAGTCTACTGGTTTTACGACCTCGAAGTCGTAATCAGGAAGGTTACTCATAAGTCCCAACTAAAGGGAAGTCTGACTGATCAAACTAGAGGAACGACAGGTTCCCTGAGAGTCCTCAGAAGAGGTCGTGGTGTCAAGTTTACGTAGTTAAGAAACAACAAGACTGAAGAAATACCAGGTCGAGAGTGTTGGTTTGCACTGGTGACTCTTCCGGTATCGGAACTGATATACATGGTAACAGTCGTTTCATTACAGACGAAAAAGTTGTGTGACAGATCCAATCAGGGTCGAAAGGACATTCTCCGTCAGCAGAAGACTAAAGTACCGACATCAGTGGTAGGTGTCACTAAAATCTCGGGTTCTTCTCCTTTAGACAGTGATGAAGATGGAAAGGGGGGAGATAAACGGTACGTTATTACCCCGACCTACGGTACTGGAATCAAAAAAATTTATAAATCAAAATTCGACCGAGAAAGTGAGAGGAGGAAGTGGGAGTAGTTCTCCGAGAAATCAAGGAGAAGCGAAAGACGGTAATCTCACTATAGTAGACGCATAGACTCCAACAACTACAAAGAGGACGGATAGAACTAAGGTTGAACATTGAGTAGGTCGGACCGTAAAGAGTAATACACAGGTCACATATCCAATTTGTTTGTTCCACTGTCGTCTGTCGGGACAGTATGAGGAAAGAGTTAGAACTTGGTTAGTCGACAAGGTGTGTCCCAAGGTTGACAACGAAGAACTGGGTGTATGCCCAAAGGGTCCTCTGTCCATTCGACCAGACCATAAGGGTAGAGAAATTCTCGAAAGGTGTCAGACAATACTAGGTGTGTCAGTTTCCGAAATCGTATCAACTACTTTGTCTCCATCCACAAAAAGACCTTAAGGGAACGAAAGAGATACTAGGTCGCTTACAACCATTAAACTAGAAGGCAAGGAGAAGAAAAAGATTTGGGTCGGGCCTGTAGACATTCAAGAACTATACGTACTAAGACTTCGGATCGTACGTTCTAAAATTCGTCCTGGAATGATCGTACCCTCTACTCACGTTAACAGACTACCATTCGTGTAAGAAATCATGATGGGAAGAATCCTTAACCCTACTCCTAACTAGATAAGGTCAGGACACCGGTGACACCCCAGAAGGTCTAAACGACTGTATAACTTACGTTGTGGAACTACCGTAGTAGAAAACCCCAAAACTTATCAAGATGACCTTAAGGTAGCGTAGGTGACCGAAATACTTGTCGTCGCGAAGGATTCCGGGTGAACTGAAGCGTGAGGTCTTACAGACGGAGACCTACTGATTGGTGTGGTAGTATCAATAGTCCAAGTAATTCTAGAAGAAACGTGTCGAGAAGGTACATAAGAAAGGTGGAAAAGAACTAGAGAAGTCACAGATAATCCAGAGATGGTAAAGACAGAAGAAACACGGGTAGAAACCCGTTTCACAAGGGAACTATAAAGTCAAAAGTACTTCTCTAGCGATCAGAAATGGGAAGACAACAAAAGACGACCAGAATACGTGACAAGTGACTCCTTCAAGAAGAGCAGACAGGTGCGATAAGAAACCTTGAGACGTAAATCAACCTACATGGAAAGGGAAAGAGGGAACGAAAAGTGAAGAGAAGAAAGTCGTATGTCTAATCCGACCCCGATTATCTACTGTTTATACGTTCGTAAATAACTCTACATTTTCCTCTCGGTTGGTCAGGTAAGATTTTCTCTAGTCAGGACCCACAAGTAACCTTCTTGACTACGATTTCGACTTTGAAGTTATGAAACCGGTGGAGTACGCTTCTCAACTGAGTGACTTTTTCTGAGACTACGACCCTCCCTAACCCCCGTCCTCCTCTTCCCCTACTGTCTCCTACTCTACCGACCTACCGTAGTGGCTGAGTTACCTGTACTCAAACTCACTTGAGGCCCTCAACCACTACCTGTCCCTCCGGACCGCACGACGCTAAGTACCCCAGTGTTTCTCATTCTGTGCTGAGTCGCTGACTTGACTTGACTTGACTGTGATTTTTATGTCAAAAACCATACATTGAACATGGTAATTTTGAGAATTTGTCTACAACATTATCTTAGTACTTATTATACCCCTTTCCAGTTGAAATATAATTCATTTTTGTTCAAAATAAGTAACTAAATAGATAAGTTGTCTGTGAATAACCCGTATATAATTTACGATTAGTAACTGTCTCCTGTGTCTTATTATCACTTATTTTATCTTTTACAGAGACATAGTCCGTCGAATGTTAGATCACTTTTCAAACCATTCTTTATTGATATACATTTTAGTGTGAATATGTACCTTAAAAAAAATTTCTAACTTAAATATACATACCCTTTGTCTGGCCACCAATGGTCTCTGTCCCCTTGTACCTCCTCCCCTCCGTTCTATTCACTTCCACCAGTTTTCCATGTTTAACAGTCAATATGTCATTTATTTAGGACTCCTAATATTATATGTCGTACCACTAATATCAATTATTATGACATAACATATAAACTTTCTACGATATTCTCATCTAGATAAAATTCATCTTGGATCAACGAAATGTCAAAACACAATCAAAGACGATATATTGTGTCACTGAGTCGATATACAACATATGTATAGGGGAGAGAGGGTGTGTGGGGGTAGGGTGGGTAGATTCAGTAGTGTCTCGTGGTTCGACTCGAGGAACACGATATGTCGTCCAACGGTGATCGTTAGACAAAATGTATACCATCGCATGTATACAGTCAGGATTAGAGGGTTAAGTGGGGTGAGATGGGAATGGGGGTGATTTAAGAGTGATGTGTACGTATTTTTACGTTGACGCATACTACACCTACAATTGATTTCTCATTGTAAATCGTTACATACGACGACGACGACGAGTCAGCGAAGTCAGCACAGGTTGAGACACTCTGGGGTAGCTGACGTCGGATGGTCCGAGGAGGCAGGTACCCTAAAAGGTCCGTTCTCATGACCTTACCTCACGGTAGCGGAAGAGGCATCGTTACATATGTACATTGGTTTAGAGATACATTGGGTTTTGATTATGTTACAATATCCAGTTAATATAGAGTTAAAATGTTTTACTTTCAAACACATTGCTTATGTAACTCAATTTTACACAACAACAGTAATATCACAAGCAGTGAGTCAACACTGGCTGAGAAACACTGGGCCACCTGACATCGGGGGGTCCGAGGAGACAGGTACCCTAAGAGGTCCGTTCTTATGACTTCACCCATCGGTAAGGGAAGAGGTCCCCTAGAACGGTTCGGTCCCTGACTTGGGTCCAGAGGACGTAACGTCCGTCTAAGAAATGATAGACTCGGCGGTCCCTTCGGGATTTTATATAATGCATAGTCATTTTTATCTTTCCTTTCTAGAAATCGTGACTCACAATCCCATCAATGATCTAAGAACTTCTTTTAAAGTGAGACGAGGTAAGAGTGCAACAGAACGTGTGTGAAGTATACGTCATTTGTAAAAAACTTACTCACTCACTTCCGTACTAACAGTGGCATATTTTAGATATGAAAAAGTCTATTATTTTTATTTAGACAAAAGACAGTTTTGGGGTTTCAATATTTTATATAACAGATGTAACGTTTCTATTAATGTTTCTTTACAAATATTTAAAAAACCATTCAATAATATTGATAACTTAATAGACTTTACGAGAAACGTATAGATAAATTTAGATAAAATTTTGTACTTAATAAGGTGTCGTTTTTGTTACTCATGTATCTCTTGTCACGTAATAACATGACACACACGTGTACACACGTATGTGAGTAAAACGGTTATGTACAAATTTTATTCGTATCTCATTTTCTGACCTTTTAAAATTGTCACCATAGACAAACCTCCTAATGTTCATTAAAAAATAATAGAAACGAAAATAGTAAAAGATGTTACTGCTTGTGTGACGAAAGTTTTATCCTTTTTTTTACAATAACTGTAATGTGCCTTATATCCGTAGAACCAAGATCGACAAAGAGTCGTCTCTCGTTCGGTGTGATACGAGGGATCCTTGAATATCGAAGATTCAAAACTGTCGACACATTGTGGACCTCGTCGATATATATTGGACTTACTTGGAGAAATTTCGTTAACCACACCTCCAATAATAATTATTTTCTTTCTCCTGTTTTCCGTCGGTCCTTTTTGAATTAACCGTAGTACTTTACCAAAGACGTCTCAATAAACGATTCGGTCCTAGAAAGCAACTTGTACTCCAGTTTCAGAAATTTAGTTTTGACCCTTTCTTATACCTGACGTCATCTCATAAACAGATTGACGATTTAGTATAGGAACGGAGATAATAACTGAACATCTTATCGGAAGCCTTTTAAATATGTTGAACTAAAGAGTAAATACTTTATCTTATTAGAGATTAATCTCAAGACGACGTCAAAGGGTACACCGGCAGTGTTTGGATTTGACAATGTGTGGGTCCAGGGGTTAACTGGTGACAAATAAAGAAGGAATTTGGGAAAGTACACGGTATAGTATCTTGTGATTTGAGATATGATTTCTTTTTCAATAACGTACGGTTATTCAATCTTTCCCTTAAATCTAATAAATCTTCACATGTTAGACACTAACTAGACTAGTAAACTATGTCTTGTCAATTTGCTTTTCAATTGAGACCTCCAATTGAGAACGACATACATGTAGGAGTAAAGAGATTCAAGTACTTCAGTAAGTCGATACACTTAGGTGAAGTGAAACGTTCGGGAAAGAAAGTCTCGTTCAGTACACAAGATCTTTTCATAAGATTTATTGTGATTACAATTAACATTCGTTACATATCTGAGTACGTGTATACATGTATATACCACTACCAATTAAAAAAAAATTCTTCCTAGAACAAAACCCGACGTAGACCAGAATCAATGTCGCGTCCTAGAATCAACGTCGTATACGCGAGATCAAGGGACTGGTTCGAAACTTGGATCCGGGGGACGAAACCCTTAGAATCGGTGACCTGGTGGTTCACCAGGTAGTGTTCAGGAAACACTACCAAGTGAAATACACAGTTGAACTCATCCAGTGTTATCCGGGTCTATAAACCAGTGTGTGCTAAGACTCACACATTTACCATCACAAAGACTCACTATAATTGTAAACTTAGTCACCTGAATCATTTCGTAAAAGGGAAGGAATTACAGCCACCTGGAGTAGGTTAGTCAACTTCCGGACTTATCTTGTTTTTCCGGATGATTGGGGGTTCATTCTTTCTTAAGAAGGAGGAAGAAAGTTTGACTCTGTAATTGAAAAAAGGGAAGGAGGTTTGAACTTGACTTTGTAGACGATAAGGACTCAGATTTCGAATGTTGTAAACCTGACCTGATTCGGTAGAAGTCATGACCAAGAATCTGAAAACCTAAATTCATTCTTGATCCGGTGACCGAGAGGACTCAAAGATCGAAAGATTGAATGAGACGTCTTGAACCCTGAACGGTGGGAGGTAGTGACAAACTCGGTTAAAGAGACACACAAATAGATAGATAACTATAGTTAGAGAGATATGTACCCGCCCCCCACCCATCTTATGACTTATTATGTCACACTTTCTAAACACATGACTTTGATATTTTCCGACGACTTTTTTTAATTACTCCGTGGTCAGTCACGTTTCTGGAGAGTGTAAGTACCTAGCCTTCTGTAATAACAGGTATGATAGAATCCACTGGATGTGTAAATTACACTTGGGATAGTTTTAGAGTTACTATAAAAACGTCATCTTTTTAGGTAGGATTTTAAGTATACTTTAAAGTTGACCGGGACTTATTGGTTTTGTTCGAATTTTTTCTTTGTTTCAACCTCTAGAATGTAAAGGACTAAAGTTTTAAATAATGTCCCGATGTCATCAGTTTTGTTATACCAAGATAGTATTTCTGTCTGAGTATTTGGTTTCCTTATTTTTTCTCTCAGGTCTTTGTTTAACGGTATATACTTTAGTTTATTAAAAACTATTCTTACAGTTATAATAAGTTACCCCTTTCCTGTCCTAAAAGTCGTTTCCCACAACCCTTTTACCCTATATGTATCCGACCTTTTTTTTCGACTTGGGAATGGAATGTGGTATATTTTTTTATTGAGTCTTACTCAATTTCTAGATTTACATTTTGGATTTTGAGATGTTGAGAATCTTCTTTTATCCTTTCTAAGTACTGTAACTGAAACCGTTACCAAAGTACTTATACTGTGGTTTTCGTATTTGATCCTTTTTTATTTACTTAAACTGAAGTAGTTTTATTTTTGTAAAAAATGTAGTTTTCTGTGACAGTTATCTTACTTTGTTTTTGGTCAGGTACCTCTCCCTCTTTTATAACCGTTTAGTATATAGACATTCCCTAACTATGGGTGTTATACATTTTTTTGAGGATGTTAAGTTGTTGTCGTTGTTGTTGTTTCGGGATAACTTTTTATCCGTTTTCTAGCCTTATTCGTAAAGAGGTTTCTTTTATATGTCTAACGGTTATTCGAAGACTTTTCTAAGAACCATAGAGATTAGTATCCCCTTATCTTTAGATTTGGTGTCACTCTATAATTCAACGTGGGTAATTCTATTGATGACGAAGGGACTACTCAGTCACCCATTTCTTAGGTGGACGTTACGTCCTCTGTGTCCTCTACACCCAAGCTAGAGACCCAACCCTTCTAGGGGACCTCCTTCTTTACCGTTGGGTGAGGTTATAAGAACGGTCCTATTAAGGTACCTGTCTCCTCAGACCGTCCGATATCAAGTTTCCCAGTGTTTCTCAACCTGTGTTGACTCGTTGACTCGTGTTCTATTGATAATAGTCTTTTTTTTTTCTTGTCTTTTATCGTCCACAACTACTCCTACAGTACTTTGACCTTATGAATACACGATGACGACTTTCACATTTTGTCATGTTAGGAATACCTTTTATCAAACCAACAATGAGTTTTGTATTTTTATCTAAATGGTACAATAGGTCGTTAAGGTAAGGGTCATATATGAGTTTTCTTAAGTTTCGCCCCTGAACTTGTCTGTAAGTGCATTTGTCTAACATGTAAATATGAATGTCTTCGCAAAAAGTGTTATCGGTTTTCCACCTTCTTTGGGTTCATGGGTAGTCACCCATTTACCCATTTGTTTTGCACCACAAGTATGTGTTATCTTATACTGAGTTAGGAATCTTTTATTACTTTAAGAATGTATACGATGATGTATCTACTTGGTACTTTCGTAATACAATTCACTTTATTCGGTTAATGTTTTTGTGTTCATGAAATAAAAAAACAAAAAAAAACAAAAAAAAAAGGTTTATGAAATATTAATGAGAATACACTCTATGGATCTCAACAGTTTAGACTTCTTTACCTTTCATCTTACCACTAATGGTCACGGATCCCCCTTATCCCCGAAGGGACCACTGAGTCTACCATTTCCCAGACTGATGTTACGCCCTTTGGACCCAAGTTAGGGACCCAGTCCTTCTAGGAATCTCTTCCTTTACCGTTGGGTGAGGTCATGAGAACGGACCTTTTAAGGTACCTGTCTCCTCGGAACATCCGATGTCAGGTACCCCAGCGTTTCTCAACCTGTGCTGACTCGCTGATGTGAAGTGAAGAAGTCCCCCTCATCTCTTATCCTGTAATAAATAGATAGATAGGATAAACACACGAGTCAGTACAGACTGAGAAACGTGTTGAGGTACCGTGACTTGACTTATGAAATTTCACAGGTTTTACAATTTAAAACACTAAACATATAATCAGGTTTTATTTTTTATTAGAACTTTTTTCACGTTTTCAAAACAACCCCCTTTATAAACACTCTCTCTTACCCTTCCCTTGATCTCTCTAGACTCTCTGGGTGGTCTGGTCCTTCGTTAAAGAACAGATTCCTTCCTTACCTCTTTACCTTCCTTCTATATTACCTTCGTGGGATCTGAAGTTAAGTCAAATTTCTTTAAAACTGTTCAACTAACCGGTCACAGGTAGTAGTGTTCAGGAACAAAAGAGGTTCTTTACCCGTATTCCCAATTACCGGTAGATTCCTTCGTCGGGATCCTTTGCAGTCACCCAAACTCGTGTGTCGGTGACCTCGGAAACTGGTTACTGTGAGACATCACCCTCTAGTTGTTTTTTGTATGAGAGTACTGGTGGGTTTCCGAAACGTGCCAGACGAGTGTAGTAGTGAGAACTGGGGAGACGGACGAAGGTGAATGTAGAACACAAGGTCGGTGTGACCAGAACGGTCAGGAATCTCTGTGACCCGTACAAGGATGACATCTTGGAGACACGTACAATGACACCGACTTACAAGAAGAGGACCCAAAGCTACACCAAACGAGGAAGTGAAGGAAGTGTAAAAATGGGTTTATGGTGAAAGGGTCACTTCGGACGAGACCGGTGTGATAGATTTTAAAATCATGGCGAAGTGACTGAAAGTATGCGTATGAAAGATAGAGAGAAGAGACGATAAAAAAAGAATGGTAAATAGTCAAATTCTGTATTACATGAGTAAATAAATATAATAATCAAAGGATAGAGAGAATAATCTCACGTTTAAAGTGTAGTTGCCCTCGAGACTGAACTAACCAATAACAACAAATAAGTCGTTCATCTTATCATGTCTCTTATATAATTTGTAAGTTATTTATAGACGACCTATTTTGTAACTTGTGTATCTTCTTTTTTTCTAACTTTTATAATTATGAAGATAACGACTACATGTCTACTCAGTGATGTTCTTTAGGTCTCCCTGTAGAAGAACTGTTGTAAAACAAGTGTCAGGTTTAAAGGTACGCATGGATCTTCCTTCTCTGAAGTACTTTTTAGAAATTAAGTTTGAAAAGAGTTCAAGCCTTTCTAAAAAGTACTGTTTTTGGTTTTCGAAAATTTCTACTTTGGTTCTGTTTTCCCAGTAGTAGTTTCCCGTGGGTTTGGTTGTACTTCACTGAGGAAAACTAATTCTTATCCTATTAAGTACGTAGATTTTTAAATGACTTTCGTTAACTAAGTTTGTGTAACTTACAAAACATTGAGTATCAAGAACTACTATTTTTCTTTCTTTTCATTTTAAATTTGTTGTAGTTTTTGTTTTTAGACTGGGAACTCCGTGTTCATCCTTTCAATTCCATACCTGAAGAATTGGGTTTCTGACCGTTTATTTTATGTGCCTAAGTTGTAAATAGAATTAAAGTCCTATTGGTTTAACGAAATCAACTATTCCTTTGTAAAAAGAAAAGTTTTTTATAGTTCAGTCACTTACTCCTTTATATTATTAAAAATTTAGTAGTAAAACGTTGGGGGGTACTTTACAAACTAAGTCGGCTTGTAGTAGTACCCACTTCACTAATCTCCTCTTGAACTACCCCTTGAATGTTTATTCTATAGTTCAATAGTGGGTAACTTTTTTCATTCGTTAGAATCGTAGTCATCTCCAGCTTCTTCGGCTGGACCACACTACATTATGTTTTGTGTGTCGTAGCGGATACTTCACAAGACCGGTTCTTTCGTCTTCGACTTGGATTAGGTCGAGGTCTTGATTGAAGGTAAATGTCCTTAGTACTCTCTGTCTTCCTATACACTGTCCCGTGGTGATCCTTTTCGTCTGTCTGGGTCTTCCCTGTAGGAGTCCTGTTGACTGGGTTTAAAACTTCGTTCATTTATAGTACCCCTTTTCTCCACCCTCTAACAAGACCTATAAAAAATTTGTGACTTGTTGATTTAGAGACGACTGAAGAAAAAACCTAGGAGTAAACCTACTCAGTTTACATTTTTTAAAAAAACTCTGTTAACTTCTGTAGACTACTACCAAACCCATAGTCTTCCGTGGTTTCTTAATAATAAATAATACGATATATACTTATTACAGTAACATCAATCCATTTTTTTTTTTAGACATAAACATCCAAGTAACTTGATACCTTCTTTCTTACTGGTAGAATATATAAATTCATGTAAATCTTGTGAAATCCTCTTCTCCTTTCAGCTAATTCGGTTACCCCGTTTTTGTGTTATTAATAAATTTTATGTATTACCTATATTACATACACCGAATAGTAGGAGAGGTAAAACGTACACGAACTTTTAAAAGTATTTTATTAATTTGTGTTACCAAATGGGATTAAGAGTTCTTAGTCTCAAATGGTATTCAATTGGTTGAATACGATGTTGTAGGGTGTTATAAATAAAAATAATAAAAAAAGGAAAGTGGTGTGGGGTTCCGTACACCTTAGAATGAAGGAGTTGGTCCCTTTCGTGTTTGAGAATTGGTGACCTTACGGACTCTTCAGGTTGTAGGGTGTTATAATTAAGTAAATTCATTTCTTTTTTGTGTCGAAATGTTATAAATTGGAACTTTGTTCATAAACCCTCCATACTATCGGTGACTTCCGTTTTCTCTTCCCTGTTGTCTCCTACTCTACCAAGTTATCGCAGTTGTTGAGTCACCTGTACTTAAACTCGTTTGAGACACTCTATCACTTCCTGTCTCCTCGGACCGTACCACGTCAGGTGCCCCAGTGTTTTCAGTCTATGTTGACTCAATGATTTGTTGTTGTACTATAGGTAATTAAGTTGGATTTAAAATGAATTTGGTATAATACTTAGTTGGTATCAAGAACTACGACCCTTATATCGTTACTTGTTCGGGGAAAAGAGAACCTTGAATGTATGATCATTCTCACTCTCTCTGTTTATTTATTTTTATGACCATTATTCATACAAGGAACTTCTTCTATTTCATTTCCTTCTTCTCTCTCTTTGTCCTGTCGTCTTCACCTCCTATGAACTTTATTCCACCTGTCCTTTCTTTAAAGATTTCTCCACTACACACACGTACGAGTCAATACAGGCTGAGAAACGTTAGGGTGCTTGATGACATCGGACAGTCCAAGGAGACAGGTACCTTAAGAGGTCCGTTCTTATGACCTCACTCATCGGTAAGGGAAGAGGTCCCCTAGAAAGACTGGGTCCATAACTTGGTCCAGAGGACGTAACGCCCGTCTGAGAAACGATAGACTCGGTGGTCCCTTTGGGTCTCTCCACTATGAACTTGAATTTAGTTTTACCACAATCCTCACGAGTGAAGCCGTCGGACTACACTTCAGAGAGTCAGCACAGGCTGAAAAACCCTGGAGTACCTGACATCGGATGGTCCGAGGAGGTAGGTACCCTAAAAGGTCCATTCTCATGACCTCACCCAACGGTAAAGTTAACCTTTTTATGTCTCTAATCGTCCCGGGGACGTGGTCCTATTGTGTGTTTCAGTACTTCGTAGGGTATACAAAAATATGTCTCACTTCACTCACTCTTTCTCTTTCTATTCATAGTATAAGCTTGTGTATATATACCTTAGATCTTTTTACCATGACTCCTTAAATAAATGTCCGTCGTTACCTCTTTGTCTGTATCTCTTATCTGAATACCTGTACCCCTCTCCCCTCCTCTCCCACTATACATACCTTTCTCATTGTACCTTTGAATGTAATGGTACATATTTTATCTATTGGTTGCCCTTAAACGATTTTCCGAGTCCTTTGAGTTTGTCCTCGAGACGTAGTTAGAATCTCCCCACCCTACCCCGCCCTCTACCCTCCCTCGAAGTCTTCCCTCCCCTATATACACGTGGATACCGACTAAGTACAACTCCAAACTGTCCTTTGTTGTTTTAAGACATTTCGTTAATAGGAAACTATTTTTTTATTTTTCTTTAAACTTTCTCTGTGTACATGGGGTTACAAGTAGCGTCGTGACAAATATTATCGGTCCTGTACCTTTGTTGGATCTACAGGTAGTCGTCTACTTACCTATTCTTTCGACACCATGTATATGTGTTACCTCATAATGAGTCGGTAATTTTTCTTATGTAAACTTAGTCAAGACAACTCTACCTACTTTGACCTCGGATAATATGCCTCACTTCATTCGGTCTTTCTTTTTGTGGTTATGTCATATGATTGTGTATACATACCTTAAATTTTTCTACCGTTACTACTGGGACATACGTTCTGTCTTTTTTTCTGTGTCTACACATATCGTCTGAAAACCTGAGTCTCCCTCTCCCTCTCCCACCCTACTAAACTCTCTTACCGTAACTTTGTACATGTGATAGTACATTCTTAGCTTAGTGGTCNCTTCCCTCCCCTATATACACGTGGATACCGACTAAGTACAACTCCAAACTGTCCTTTGTTGTTTTAAGACATTTCGTTAATAGGAAACTATTTTTTTATTTTTCTTTAAACTTTCTCTGTGTACATGGGGTTACAAGTAGCGTCGTGACAAATATTATCGGTCCTGTACCTTTGTTGGATCTACAGGTAGTCGTCTACTTACCTATTCTTTCGACACCATGTATATGTGTTACCTCATAATGAGTCGGTAATTTTTCTTATGTAAACTTAGTCAAGACAACTCTACCTACTTTGACCTCGGATAATATGCCTCACTTCATTCGGTCTTTCTTTTTGTGGTTATGTCATATGATTGTGTATACATACCTTAAATTTTTCTACCGTTACTACTGGGACATACGTTCTGTCTTTTTTTCTGTGTCTACACATATCGTCTGAAAACCTGAGTCTCCCTCTCCCTCTCCCACCCTACTAAACTCTCTTACCGTAACTTTGTACATGTGATAGTACATTCTTAGCTTAGTGGTCAGATACAGGCTACGTCCTATGTCATACGAACCCCGACCACGTGCCCCTACCGGTCTCCCTACAAAAACCCTCCCTCCACCCTCCCCCCAAGTACATACCCTAGCGTACATGTGGGCACCACCTAAGTACAGTTACATACCGTTTTGGTTATGTCATAACATTTCATTTTATTTCGTTTTTATTTTTAAATTTCATATATTTTTTTTTTCTTTACCACAATCCTCGTATCGTATACTTCTAGATCCGTTACTTCGACCGACCCCACCTCCTTCTCTATTCACATTTTAGAAACTTAACATTGTCTTGATCTATATAATCTTCCTGTGATATTAATTTTTCCTCCTTCATACCCGTTCTCCTAATCCCTTGTTTAGAACATTCGGTACCATTCCTTAAATCTAAAATAAGAGTTATACCACTGTTTGGTAACTTGTTATACTTCGTCTTCTTACTGTATTAATCTAAAGTATAAAATTTTATCTATTGGAACTATCGAAAACTTAAACACGTCGACTCAATTATCGTTCTAACCGGATTTTAAAAGAAAAAAGTAAAATAGGAACTTACCAAAACCACAGTTTCAATATAATCATATTATTTTATTTCATCTTTTGTAAGGAAGTAAAAATAAGAGATCTTGTAAAATATCTTCTGATCTTAATAGACGAGAAATTTATTAAATATTTATAACGGATATTTTGATAGACTAGATCTATAATGAAATACGTGTCTAAACACAGGTTGAATATATCATCGATTTATAGAGAAATACAAAGGGTCAACGAATCAACTTAAACCATTCAAGATAAGAAGATTCTCCTCTTCCTTTACCGTTGGGTGAGGTCATAAGAACGGACCCTTTAGGGTACCTGCCTCCTCGGACCGTCCGATATCAGGTGCCCCTGTGTTTCTCAGTCTTTACTGACTCACTTGCTATCGTATCGTAAGAAGATTCTTGTATGTAAAAAAGGTAAAATTTTATATAAATACATCGGAATGTAAAGATTTTACTTCATTTTCCCTGATCTAAACGGAGACTTGACTTTATTGACAATTAACAACCTTTTTATCTATTTTGCTTCAAAACTCATGTAGACCTGTAGTCCGTTGTTTTTTGTCACTCGGGGCTCTCTACCTTTCTCCTTTTTCTACTTGTGACATTGGTTTTTGTGAAGGTCCGACGTCGTAGTCCACCCCCTGGGGTTTATCCGGTACCTTCTGGGGGGTCTCTAATCTTCCGTCTCCTATCCCAGGTTCCACCGATCTTAAGTGTCCGTCTCATGACCTCTCCTCCTCGTCAGCGTCTCCTTGGGTTGTCTTATTTTTAGTCGTATTTGGAAACTCTGTTAATGAGGTCCGACTCTTGTCCTCACCCTAGTTTCCCTTCTCGTGTGACTCGTATGAACTTCGAGTTTTATCACGAACAAGGATTCCCGGTCAGTCCTTTTAGAGTATTAAGTACCCCGAAATTCATTTCGTGAGTCTTCTTAGAACGAAGGTACCACCTTTTATTGATCGAGATCTAATTTGTGGTACGACCAGGATGGATTATTTAGAATTGTTGTTCTTGGTTTCTTAGTTTGACGCAGACACATTGAACTGACATATGGTTTTATTTCGAGTTCTTAAAAATATCCTTATGTTTAGATAGGTCGTACTTTACTTCATTTTAAGTATTTCAATGCAAAGGACAATTTTAAAGAATTCCTCCGTTTCTTTATCCTTTTATACTGGGTACAGCTCTTCCTTTTATTTAGTTGATTTGGTCGTGTCTTGACTATGTCTACAATCTTAATCACCTGTTCCTGACTTGTCAATATGTTATTAAAAAGTATACAAGTTTTTTAATCTTCTTTTTTATGTATGTGATTCATCTCTAAGTTCACTTTCACTTTTACTGAGTCAGCACAGGTTGAGAAACGTTAGGGTACCTGATTATGTCACACGTACCTTAAGAGGTCCGGTGTAATGACCTCACCCGTCGAATAGGGAAGAGGTCCCCTACCAGGTTTGGGTCCCTAACTTGGGTCCAGAGGGTGTAACGTCCGCCTAAGAAATGGTCGACTCGGTGTTCTCTTCGGGTTCTTACGACCTCACCCATCGGATAGGGAAGAGGTGACCTAGAAGGGTTGGGTCCTTATCTTGGTCCCAGAGGACGTAACGTCCTCCTAAGAAATGGTTGACTCGATACTCTCTTCGTTCATCTCTACGCCTTCTGGCTTTTTGTTTTGTTTTTTGTATTACTAGATTTAGTCACCTCGATTTGACCATAAATCGTTTCTAGTTATTTTGACTATTTGAAGTTTAGGTCACTAAAATTAGACACCCATCAAACGAGAGACTACCTTTGAACCGTTATAGACCTCTATGATGTGTTGTTTTTGAGACTCTTTGGTCACAGACTTAACCTTCATAATTCTAAAACTACCACACCTGAAGGGACCACCAGGTCACCGATATAGAGGTAAGAAGGTTACGTCCCCAGGTCCAAGTTAGGGACCAGCCCCTTGATCTAGAGTGTACGACGATGACTTCTAGGACACACGGTGTTGATTCTGGGTCACGTTGGTTTATATAATTTTTTTTTAAAAAAAATTCTAAGACTACCACCCACTATCGTCCAAGAGTCCTCTTAATCCTACCTCCTAACTTCAAAACTCGGGATAGGGGTTTGTGTGATATACCCGTTCACCATAAGTCTGTAAAACTTTACCTGAGGTACTTTCTTAAAAATTTTCGATGTATAGGGAAACAAGTAACGATTCAACTATAGATTTAAAAGGTGGTATTTAAATGTATGAACGTTTTCTATATTAAAGACCGAATGACATTTAAAACTGTAAAATTTGATTTGGTAATGTAGTAAGAATTTGCATAGACCATCTGAGGTTTATGGGATTTATAAACTACGGGTGGTTGTAGGTAAATTTTTATATACTTGTTCAAGAAAAAAAATCGTCTTTCCTTTTTTTTCCCCCCCCCCCATTATTTTGATAAGCCCTGAAGGGTCCACCGTGTCACTATTTCTTAGGTGGAACGGTTATGTCCTCTGTGTTCTCTGGACCCAAGTTAGGAACCCAACCCTTCTAGGGAACCTCTTCCTTTACCGTTAGGTGAGGTCATAAGAAGGGACCCTTTAGAGTCCCTGTCTCCTCGGACCACCCGATGTCAGGTACCCTAGCGTTTCTCAACCTGTGTTGACTCACTGACTTGTGACGTCTCTTGTTACAGCAGGATGGAGGACCCAAAAAATTGATGTGTAGACAAGAGATACAGACACTCAGACAAAGACAAAGTATCTATTTGAGTAAACATAGTATAAAATCTAAGGTATATATTCATTATAGTACCATAAACAGAAAGAGACAGATTAAATGAAGTGAAACATACTATTAGAGATCTAGGTAGGTACAACGGTGTTTACCATAATAAAGTAAGAAAAATACGACTCATCATAAGGTAACACATACACACACATATATATATATATACAAATATTTATTTTTTATTTAATTTAAAATATAAATTTAATATTTATATATACATAAAATTTTAATATAAACATATGGTGTAGACGAAATAGATAAGTAGATAGTCACTGTAAACCCAACAAAGGTACCACCGATATATTAACACAAGATTTATCCTCCTTTTGTCTCTCTTGCCTAAGTGTTTTATTAAAAATAATATAACCATGATCATCATAACGACAAGATTGGACCCTGATAATACATCAATCCACCCTATTTCATTCATGAGTACACTATCAGATTAAGACCGTAGAAGTTATAGGAACTTTTAATAAGAATCAAACCTTCTTTTCTAAAGTCTAAAGTCTGTCTTTACAATTCCCTTTTGAAACATCTTGACTTAAACTTAACTTTCATAATTAAACTGGAGCACTCCTAAAAAAATTACTCGAAGGATCCACCGAGTCACCATTTCTTAGACGGACGTTACGTCCGCTGTGTCCTCTATACTCAAACTATGGACGAACTCTTCCAGGGGACCTCCTCCTTTACCACTGGTTGAGGTCATAAGAACGGACCTTTCGAGGTACCTGTCTTCTCGGACCGTCCGATGGTAGGTACCCCAGCTTTTCTCAGTCTGTGCTGACTCACGTGTGTGTACCCCAAGAAAGTACATACAATTACATTACGTATCATTGTCACTGGATGGGGGTCTGTACTAACACTTTATAGTGAAATTTGAAATTACTTTAGTTTCGAAGAACTTTTTTATCGATTAAGATCTGAACCCGTTCTTTATGTATTTTGTTCGAATCACGGAGAGTAGTGTCGTCTATTTTATGGTTTTTGGTGTTCTTATAATAGTTTTCCTGTGTCCTCATTGAACTTCTACCTGTTCTACTAGTAGTCCTATTTTTCTGATTTTATTAAGGTTACTGGGTATTTATTCTTTCAAATAGAGAGACTTTTTTTTTATGTGATCAAATCCTTTCTGAAACTTCTGGTTAAAAATATAAGAAGTTACACGGTCGGACAAAAGATCTTAAGATTCCATTAAGAAAAGTGGGTTTACACGTCAAATTTATGTACCCAAGTATTGCTAAGAAATCCTTAAACAGATAGAAACGTCCTTTCATGTCTCAGTTAAGGAATAAAAATTATGACCAAAAAGGTTTTCTTTTTTTTAATCCGTAAAGAGTAGTGAACAAATATCTTCGACATAACCTATAATCAGAACTCATGTAGAGGTACTCATAAAATTATTTAGGGAGACAGGAAACGTAAAGTATACTAAAAAATTATAAATAAACAAATAAACTGACGTGGCTCAGAATTCAACGGTGTACGCCCTAGATATCAACACCGTATACTTGAGAATCAACGTCGTACACCCTAGATCCAGGAGTTGGTCCCTACCTTGGGTCCGGGGAACGTAACCCTCGAGTCTCAGAATCGGTGACCTAGTGGTCACTTCAGGGACGTAAAGGATATTTAACCACGACCCTTGATGTCCGAACTAGTATCCGAACTTTAAAACTCAGTCTAGTGAAGTATTATCCTTTGAGATACATCTGTTTCTAGGTCAAAGAAGTCGTCTATGTTACTTGTTCATTAATACTACTATTTCCCCGTTAGAAAGGTAATTTTCTCCGAATTCACTGTAAAAAAAATCTTTTGTTTTTATTCGAAATAACAAATCCCTATGTGTTGACCAACACATATATCACACATATATATCGACATATGTATAAATATATATAATATATATATATACATACACATACATGTATACCGCCACCACCAAATCAGCGAGTCAGCACAGACTGAGAACGCTGAGGTACCTTACATCGGACAGTCCAAGGAGACAGGTACCCTAAGAGGTCCGTTCTTATGATCTCACCCAACGGTAAAGGAAGAGGTCCCCTATAAGAGCTGGATCCTTAACTTGGGTCCAGAGGACGTAACGTACTCATATATAAATATATACATATATATTTTTAGTGATATTTTGATATTTAGTTTCGTTCCTTCACTAACAATATAATGGACAAATATCCATTCGGAGACAGAAGGGAGATCTTTTTACCCCGTACACCACCCAAGAAAGACCCACCAAGTAGTTCAAAATAGGGAACTATACCCACCATCAACGTTCACAAGCGAAATATTATTGAGAAATAATATGTATTAACAAATTATAATATACACATAGACACGGTATATAAAAATACATCTGGTAAAATTTTCAGAAATGACTTAAAAGCGTTATAACGAAGACAAAGTAAAAAACACAAAAAAAACAGTCACTCCGTACACTATTGAATCGAGGGGACTGGTCTCTAACTTGGGTGTGGGGGACGTAACCTTCCCTTTCAGAGTTGGTGACCTGGTGGTCCCTTTAGGGATACGATATAAAATTTTAATCTTTTTAAAAATTTTCTTTAGTTCTATCACTAATTAAAACCTCTCCTCCTAAATTTCTCTCGTACTTCCAAAACTCCTGTATTACTGTAAGAACAAAACCCAGATTCACCATCAATAAACCTAAACGTATTGTTACACAGTCTTATTTGTAGGTACTAAAGAAGTGAGAAGGCATACATATAAAATGAATTGATCTATAAAAAATTTCTACAAAAATTTTTATTTTCCTTTTTTCGTGTTTTCTCTAAGAGAATCGGTGGCGAATTAAATGAGAAGTAAAAAATGCAATCCTTTACAACGGAAAACCAGATTAGACACAGTACCCTCTTTATATATTAAAGTATGAGCTAAATCTTCCTCAGGTCTACGACAATGTAATAAATCAACCGCGACACACCTTCACACCGCGAATTTCTGTACGAACACCACGGTCTTTAAAGAAACGTTATATAATATAATTTCTGACTACTAAACACAAAATTTTAAACCGATTACGAAAAACATTGTAAACTTAAGAAGAACATTTGACACTCTCAATAGACGTCCCTTAGATCGGAAAGGACAGAGAGTAAAGGAAGTAAACCTATCTATTGTAGTGTATATATCTCTCTCCTGAGACAATAAACGTTTAGGTATCTAAGTAGCCCCGACCCTTTACAGTTTAGTCGTGGACTTATTTATTTTGTGCTCGGGTAATCACGTTCGAATACACTGGACAGTCGTAGTAATCCGAAACGACTCGTGTTCGTCGGTCGACCATCTTCCGGAAGTTATTACTACCGTAGAGAGCTCTCTCGGGTTGTTTAGGTCCGAAACGAAAAACTTATTCGTAAGACTACAAACGAAAGGTCCGTTCCCGGAGCGAAGTGAAAGTCCAACGACATTAAGTTTGGGACGGGAAGAGCCTCAGAAAGGTGGGACGACACTTACCTACGTGGGTCGATCTAAGGTGTCACCTTGAGTTTAGGTGTCCGGATTGTGTGTATCACTGGGGTGTCAGGGTCTTCGAAGTGGTCCAGAATAGGGATCATAATCATAAGAGTTTTCATTAGAGACGGTTCTGGTGAAACAAACTCTTCTAGTCGAGTAGTTGAACTGGCATGTTCAAGTCCAACACTTACAATTACAAATTCTTACATATTAAATTTTTGTTTGTTTTTAAATTCTTTTTTGTCCAATTTTTTACATTTCAAATGTTTGTATCTGCATCTGGGTCCGACAGGTCTAAGTTTAGGGTCGGAATGGAGAATGATCGAC
Organism: Capra ibex; assembly: GCA_006410555.1. Classification (NCBI taxonomy): domain Eukaryota; kingdom Metazoa; phylum Chordata; class Mammalia; order Artiodactyla; family Bovidae; genus Capra; species Capra ibex. Next base: position 51,626,969 of record SJYO01046538.1, read on the forward strand.
ACATTGAGACTCGTTCAATGATTCGGTAAGACCCGGAGTCAAATAAGTAGACACTTACCCCTGGTACAATGGTAGATAGTGTGTCTACTCTTGATTTACCATAATAATGTATATTTTGTGAGTCTTGACACAAATATCGTTCGTGAGACAATAATAATAGTCGACACACTCGAAACGTGTTCATGGAATTGGAGAGACACGAAATCCAAGGAATAGATATTTTGTCTTTATTATTTTTTATTATAGAGAGAATGTCCCAATAATGTTCACAACTTAGTCAATTAAGTACATGTCATACGTCACTTAACGGATCTCGTATCGTTTATGAGTTACTTATTATTGATAATAATGAACTAGAAACGATAAAACCATACAATATGTTTACGTCTATCCTTCGACCCGACCATATGAAATACTTTGTACGAGTGGTTAGAGTTCTTTTCTTGATAACTAATCAATTAAATAGAAAATATAAGGAGTCTAATACTTACTTTATATAAAGATATTATTATGTTACATTTTATCTCTTTTTATTTTAAAAGTATGAGAGTGATAAGTTATTATACGTAAAATATATCACATCAGGGAAAGATAAGGAAAAGAAAAAGAAGACACGTTATATAATTTGTTTGTGACTCCTCTTACTTTCTTTGAGTATTAAAATTATCGGAAACTTAAGTAAAAAAGACAACAGTACAAAAATAAAAATAAAAAAAAGGTCAAAATAACGTTATATTAACTCAAAATATTATTAATTTCTTGTTCTTCAAGATGATAATACAAAAATTAAAACAACGAATTTACAGTGGGTAGAAAGGTTTCGTTGATCAGACACTGGTGGTTGTTTTCGAAACACCTTCATACGTACATAAATACACACACACAATCAGTGTCTTTGTGTGACTCAAGATACAGGTGTGAGTACACCATGTCCTCTCACCAAAGTACACACTCGTACCGACTCTGACTGTTCGTAGGGAGTAGATATAGAAAGGTTTGTCCTGAGGACTCAAGATCGACTTCTGTATCGATGGGTCGACTGTAGAGGTAAAGGTCTCCGTCGGTCCGCACAGACAGGTGTACCTTTCCTGTGCCCGAAGGGTCCACGGCGATTACCATTTCTCGGGTGGACGGTCACGTTCTCTGTATTCTTTACGTCCAAGTCAGGGACCCAACCCTTCTAGGAGACCTCCTCCCGTACCGTTGGGTGAGGTCATAAGAACGGACCTCTTAGGGTACCTGTCTCCTCGGTTTGCCCGATGTCAGGGACCCCATCGTTTTTCAGCCTGTACTGACTTCACTGCATCGTGTGTACGTGTAGGAGTAGGATCGGATGGTAGAGTACGACGTAGAGATTCTCCGTTGTGTCTGTTGCACCCAAAACAAAACATCCACAACCCTTTCCGACAGAGTGTGTGCGTCAAAATCCCGGGGACGAGACGACGGAGTCTTACCCGGACCCCGGACTTTATGAAGGATGGTTCTCTATTTCTCGGGTATGTTGGACACGGTTCGAGACACACCCTTATAGAAAGGAACAAAGACCGAGTTACTCAGGAAAACAGAGACAAATTTCGTACACACACTCTACCGTCGACGGGTCAGGGTAATGATATAGGTAGGAGACGTCCTTTCTCTGTTTCAAGGAAGTTGACCCCGTGGTCGTCCCACTCGTATCCAGTTAACGGGACACAGTGAGGGGTCTCGTTCGGTGACCGGTCCCCATACTCCGTGTGTTAATTTCCAGTAGAATCTGAAGGGTCCATCAGATGACTAATTCTGAGGTTCGAGATGACGTCTTCCGTTCACAAACTAGGGACCAGGTTCTTGATTCTAAAGTGTAAGGAACACTGTATTGGGGGGGTTTTTTTGATTGGAATGAGATGGAGTAGAGATACATTATTTCGAAACAAAGTAGGTCACGATAGAAGGAACCGGTGAGACTATGTTCTACGTTACCCTTCTTAAAACCTGAAGACAAGACTTATCAACGTATCACGATTAGAAACGACAACAGGTACATCAACCTCAGGAGGGGACCCCATCTATTGATCATGTTCGACGTCTTACCCTCTTTTGTAAATGTTATGCGTCGATTGTTTCCTTAACATAGTCTTATATATTTCTTGAATGTTGAGTTAGTATTTTTCTGTTTGTTGGGGTAAATTTTTTTCTGAAATTGTCTGTGAAGTATTTTCATCTATAAGTTTACTGACTAGTTGTGTACTTTTATACGAGTTGAAGTAGTCAGTAGTCTCTTTTCACTTGATTTTGGTGTCCCTCCCTGAAGAAACCGTCGGGTCACCAGTTCTAAGACACGAAGGTTACGTGTTCCGTGTGTGTCCCAAACTAGAGACCAGTCCATTGATTCTAGGGTGTACACCGTGTCGGTTTTTAAAAAAATTATTTCTTTATTTTTGTGTTACTTTATCTGGGTATATGTGTGATCGTACAGATTTTTAAATTTTCTAATTGGTATGGTTTACAGTCGTTATTATGCATCGTTGATCTTGAGATCGTAAGACCCACTCTTACATTTTACCATGTTGTTGAAACCTTTATAAAAACCGTCAAAGAATTTTTCATTTATGTCGAGTCGAAGTCCTCATACTTTCATTGATATCTTTTATACGTATGAAGTAAATGTTTTTCTCGACCAACCGGTCTATACCGGTTACCCGGTAACAAACGACTATATAGATCTTATGGTTAAACACGGTTCCTCTTTCCTTTACGGGTTTCTTACTCCCTTTGAATAGAGTAACTCGGTCAGACCCTATTAGACTTTTAATTTTAATTTTCCCTAATTCTCTAATATTATGTACTTAATTTATCTTTAGTACTCTGTATGTGTGTATTCTTTCTGTACATGTATATATACTTTCCTTTTGAGGTGGAATGTTTTCTTACGGTGAATTATTTACGTCTTTGTTATTACTTTAATCTTTTAGACATAAATCGTTGGTAATATCATTATTGACTAATCTCGTTTCTTAATGATTATCTAAGATTTGATCCCCTTTAAAAGTACTTCCTGTCCAGTAAATATATTTTATGATTCATGTTTTGTAAATAATTGAAATGTTATTCCTTCATTTCGTCCGTGCTAAAATTAGTTCACTTTTTATCAACAGAAGGAGGATTATATCACGTGAGGGACCTCATCCTTTACCATTGGGTGAGGTCATAAGAAAGACCTCTTAGGGTACGTGTCTCCTCGGACCACCCGATGTCAGGTACCCCAGTGTTTCTTGGTCTGTACTGACTCACTGACTATATTACGTAATCCCTCTTGTGTCTTAGTGAAAACACTACAAGGACCTTTATAATATATTAGACTTATACGACACGAATCATTGAATCAACACAGGCTGAGCAACTCTGACGTACCTGACATAGGATGGTCCGAGGAGACAGGCACCCCTAAGAGGTCCGTTCTTATGACCTCACCCATTGGTACGAGAGGAGTTAGACTTACATTAGTACTCCTTTATCATCTGTTTGGTTTTGGTTTCCTGTATACGTTTCATTCAACGGATATGAAAAGCTTTAACAGTTCCGGTCTTTTCGGTTGTCTTCTGACTTCTTGCCAAAGTCTACTTTCTTTGATTTTGTTGGTTTTCGTTGTATACTAAAACCTGATCTAGGACTTGGAGATACCTGTAGTACCCTGTTAGTCACTCCAAACTTACTCTAGACACTTACAATTAAAGGACTAACTACCAAAGGGACACCAATGTGTCCTCAGCCAGAAACAAAAATCCTTTGTAATTCTCCATTTCCCGTAGCACAAAAATTAAATAAGAGATTACTGAATCTTTTTTTCTAATAATGACAAGACAAATAATACGACACATCGATTAATGGGGATTTAAATTACCGTCTCTTGTTGGTCAATGATGCAAGTACTTAAGATACCCAGTCCTTAAGTCGTGTGTGGTACCCTCCGAACAGAGACGAGACACTACAGACCCTAGGAACCCACCTTCTACACTTCGGATTCCCGAGTCGGTAGTGAGAGAACAGACCACCAACTACGACGACTAATTTCGTTTCTTAATGATTATCTATGGTTTTGATGTAACACACGTAGGAGTCAGTGTAGACTGAGAAAAGCTGGGATACCTGACATCGGGAGGTCCGAGGAGACAGGTACCCTAAGAGGTCCGTTTTTATGACCTCACCCAAAGGTACGGGGGGAGGTCCCCTAGAAGGGGTGGGTCCCTAACTTGGGTACAGCGAATACAGAGGAAGTAACTGTTCGTACAAGAAATGATGGACCCTTTGAGATGTCCCCCCGAAGTAAAGAATAAATTAATTGTAATAAAAACCTATAAACTCTTCCATGATTGTTTATGACTTTTTTAGTGAAACGTACCACTGACGTCGGTACTTTAATTTTCTGAAAAAGAGGAACCTTCTTTTCGATACTGTTTGGATCTGTCGTGTAATTTTTTGTCCTTGTAATGAAACGGTGGTTTCCAGGTAGATCAGTTTCGATACCAAAAAGGTCATCAGTACATACCTACACTCTCGACCTAGTATTTCTTCGGACTCGTGGTTTCTTAACTACGAAAACTTGACACCACAACCTCTTCTGAGAACTTTCAGGGAACCTGTCGTTTCTCTAGGTTAGTCAGTTAGGATTTCCTTTAGTTGGGACTTATAAGTAACCTTCCTGACTACGATTTCGACTTTGAGGTTATAAAACCGGTGGACTACACTTCTTGACTAAGTAATCTTTTCTGGGACTACGACCCATTCTGACTTCCGTCCTCTTCTCCTGTTGTCTCCTACTCTACCAACCTACCGTAGTGACTAAGTTACCTGTACTCAAACTCGTTCGAGTCCCTCCACCACTCCTGTCGCTTCAGACCGTATGATGTCAGGTTCCCCAACGTTGACTCACTGAGTTGTTTTTGTTTATGACTTTCATATTTACTTATACAGTAGTTCCAGGATGAGTTCGGACTTGGCACTGTCGACATCTTAAGTCTGACGTCCTAAGTCCGAGAGACCGTCCTCACCCAGTACAGTCAGATTCCTCAGAGAATCCTATGAGAGTGGGATCCCTTTTTTCTCTCCACGTAATTTCAAACCCAGAGACTATGGAGATAGTAGTATACCTTCCTTACGGAATTTCACAGACTCAGGATTTTTTCACTATACATCACCCGTTTCTACCTTTGTAGACAAACAAATAATTTATTTGTCTTCGTCTAAGAGTTCACATATATACAATTTATTCTTTTTCTCTCAGCACTTAAGGAAAGACCAGGTTACCAATTTTGAGGTACGAAAGCGACGACTCCCGTGTCCATACGCCTTGATTCTAGGGTGTAAGACGTTCGACAGACCGTACCGGTTTTTTATTTTATTTTATTTTATTTCGTTCTCGTCCTGTAAAAACTTTAATTTTTCTTGTAACTTGACGTAATGATTTAAATGTTGTATAATAACTTTATTGTTTTTATTTCTATAAAACCACAACTCTGTATTTATTTATTTATCTTGTCTTATCTTTCAGGTCTGTGATTGGTTTTATATACACCCTTAAATCATACACTATTTCCATTTAGAGTATAGTTGTGTACCATAAGTCTGTTGCCTCATTTCTAAAACCTTTCTTCTTTCAACATATTTTTCGAGTGTGAATTTTTCTTTTGATTTAGTTATATTTCTTATTTCACACTTTTTAATTTTTCTTTTTTTTCGAGGGTGATATATGGTCCAATTTAAAGTTCACCTAGTTTTAAATGTACATTTTTTTATAGTTTAGTAATTTTCTTTTATACCCACTTAAGAAAATTATCAACATTTATATCAAATGTTGATATTTACATAAGTGGGAAACGGAGTCGTGAAGGTGAAGATCTTTAAATAGGATGTCTATATCGATGTGAGAAAATTCCCCGGAACGGTGTGCCAAACGTCCTAGAATAAAGGGACTAGTCTCTGACTTAGACCCGGGGTCGTCACTTTCGCGGTTCATGGTAAGTGATCTGACGGGACCTTAAGGGAAGTGAGAATACTTTACTGTATACATGTCCTAATAAGAAACGTTTTAACAAAATAAAAAATGTTACTGTCATCACAAAGTAAGAAAAAATGTCAAAATAATAAAATGAATAAATAAAAACCGACACGACCCAGAAACAACGACACGTCCGAAAAAGAGATCAACGTCGTTTGCCACGTCTCGATAAGTGATTGACACCACACACCCGAAGAATAACACTCCCAAAGAGTAAAAATACTGAAGAGAACGACACCTTCGTCTCTTCCTTTACCGTTGGGTGAGGTCATGAGAACGGACCTTTTAGGGTACCTACCTCCTCAGACCATCCGACGTCAGGTACCCCAACGATTCTCAGTCTGTGCTGACTCTCTGAAGTGAAAGTGAAAAGTGAAAGTACGTAACCTCTTCCTTTACCGTTGGGTGAGGTCACAAGAACGGACCTCTTAGGGTCTGTGTCCCTTCGGACCACCCGACGGCAGATACCCCAGTGTGTCTCAGCCTGTGTTGACTTCACTGAATCGTCGTCGTCGTCGAACGACACCTCGTGTCCGAGATCCCACTCACAACCCTCGGCGAAATTCGTAATGACTGTTTTACCTCCGTGCCGGGGTTGGAGGAGAGGAGTAGGGCGTCCGTGTCAGGGCCCTACTTCCTCAATCCAAAACACTAGGACTGAACAAGAAAGGAAAGAAACCGACTCAACCGACCTTTCTTACAATTCCACGAATAACAAGAACTCTCTTCGTACTCTTTCGTGTTTCGGAAGACATCGACACGGGTCTTTTATTAGATATTTCATTGGTGACTGTAAACAAGTTCCTAAAAATGTTTTTTACAGGGTCCTACTCGTGCATCCGGCGTCGAACTCCGGTACCCTTCCTAACAATAGACTCTGGAGAAACACTCCCTTTCCAAATACCGTTTCCTTCGAACGACTCAAATCCCAAATCCTTATTGATTCTTATCAATCTTCGGAAAAATCCTCTCTATCACTCGAATCCTATGATCCCCGTTCGTCCTAAATCTTTCTATTCTTTATTTGACTCCTTACACCATACGTCGAGTCTGTATTCGTACTCAATGTTATATTAGTGTTCAGTTGTGTTAAGACTCTCTTAGCGACTTCGTCCTTGAGACAAACTTCCCGTTGTTACTCTGTTATTTAGACTTACTCCCCCTTGACTTTTACAGTTTGGAGACTGGATTACGAAAACAGTTTCATATTTTCTTCTGGACTACGAACTTGATTTGTACATCAGGGCATGGAGCTCAGTCTCCGATGTAGTAAGAAGCGGTTGTGGCGAGTAGGGAAGTCCGACTAAGGGACCGACGACCTCGACCTGAGGCCGTCAACTCTTCGGAAGTAATCAACACCATTCACCCGAATCAAGGGACACAGTATACCCTAGAATCAAGAACCTGGTCCCTAGTTTGGGTACAGAGGACGTAACGTTCCACCTAAGAATTGGTGACTGAGTGACCCCTTCAGGGACATGTGAATAAGAATTGTACACCTTGTATATCATATTTCTAAATTATGACTTATCTACTATAAGTAATTCGGTTTTTCCCTTTTTTTTCTCCGTGAATGTATTTCAAAATCGATGTAACAAACTTTACTTTTATACGTCTAAAATTTTGACTTTTTTTCTAGGGTTAACACAAAGAAGTAGTCCTCGAAATTGACTTGGATCTTGAAAAAGTGTGGAATTAATCTTTCTTTTCTTTTCTTTTTGGGTCGTTTTGTATCGGAACTAACCGGCGACTCTGTCGTTCTTGAAAAATGTCTCTGGACATGTCGTAGTGTGGTTCTACCTGTTACAGACCGTTCTCTATTTTATCGACATAGAACGAAACACGTCCAGTGGTTGAACAATTGAGTAGTATGATATTACCCCATCGACTCTTCTGGTTTGACACCCCTACGTTCCCGTGCACGTTACATGTCGTAGTATACATATGTGTGAGCCGTCGTGTCGGCGACGTCGATTTCCAATTTTTGGTCAAGATTCTTCAAGGGACCACCAGTCAACCTATTCTTAGGTGGACGGTTACGTCCCCTGTACCCAAACTAGGGACCGGGTCCTTCTAAAGTGTACGGAGTCCAGTCGATTCGGGGACACGGTGTTGATGACTCGGACACGAGACCTTCGGTACAAGGTGTTGTTCTCGTCGGCGGTGTTACTCTTCGAGTCTGTGGTGTCGACCTCTCATCGGGGGTGAACGGAGTTGTTTCTGGGTCGTGTCGGGTTTTATTTGAATTAATAAAGAAAATTCACCGATTCTATTTAATCCCGAAGGGTCCACTACGATCACCATTTCTTCGGTGGACGGTTACGTCCTCTGTATTCTCTGTACCCAAGCTAGGGACCCAACTCTTCTAGGGGAGCTCCTCCTGTACCGTTAGGTGAGGTCATAAGAACGAACCTCTCAGGGTACCTGTCTCGAACCGCCCGATGTCAGGCGGTACCTCAGCGTTTCTCGACCTGTACTAACTTCGCTGAATTGGTGAGTACCTTCTATTTAATTTTTCCGTTGGTCAGGATTCTCCACTAGAGTCCCGATAAGTATCTTGGTTCCTCCTCTCTTTACTGGAGCACAATTGAATTAAAACAGAAGTTTGTGGGACGTAGGTTTATTCAAGGACAAACATCCATGAACTCCACTCCCCGAGTTGTATAGAAAAAGTCCTTGTGTTCGGTAGGACATTATCACGTCTTATCACATTCTTATCACATATCATACGACGGAAAACACATTCCTTTCCTCTATTGATATGCAATAATTATAAGGATCTCTTTGAGATCTTCTTATGGATTCTTTTATTATACTTAAAAATAAGACCCTCCCCTTATCCTATCTACATCCGTTCTTACCCTTCGTTTAATTGAACGCCTGGTTAAAACTTATAAACTACCTCCTTTTTTTCTAAGGGAATTGAAACTACGAATCTCAGAAAAGGAGTTCTCCATGTCCAAGTCCCTCCACACTGACTTAAAGGAAATGAAAAAGAATAAAGAAAAAATAAATAAACCGACACGACCCAGAATCAACTTCGTCCGTCCTATAAATCAACGTCGTACTCTTGAGAATCAAGTACGGTACACCCAAGATCAAGGGACTGGTCCCTAACTTAGACCCGGGGGACGTGACCCTCACTCCTTAGAATCGGTGATCTAGTGGTCCCTTCAGGGAAAAGATATCCGGGTTACTGGGATAAAGTAAGAAGTTACTGACTATGGAAGTATGGGTAATATAACCTGAGCGATAACTACAGGTTACAATCTTAATTAGATATCAGTTTCGTAGCCGAAGGGATCACCCACCGAGTCTGTCATGTCTTAGGTGGACGTTACGTCCTCTGGACCCAAACTAGGGACTCAACCCTCCTAGGGGACCTCCTCCTTTATAGTTGGATGAGGTTATAAGAACGGACCTCTTAGGGGTACCTGTCTCCTTGGACCGCCCGATGTCAGGTACCCCAACGTTTCTCAGTCTGTGTTGATTTGCTGATTCGTGTAGTGTCGTATATCAGGTTCTTATATCTTCTCAATTAAGTTTAAAGTCTGTTTATTAGGAACTGCTACCTTTTGATTAATATAGTGACTGTTCGGGTCGTTTGTCCTCATCCTCTCCTTTACCTCCTTCTGTATCAATGTTATTGACAACGTAGAATATAATCCCGTTAGTCATTTGTCACAGTTTTAAGTTTCAATCAATTATATATTTCAATCGTCCACTCCCTCACAACTCTCCGTTCTCTTCTTTCCACTCACACAATTTAAGTCCCTTAGTTGTCTGTAAAAATTTCAATTATTTAGTTTTTATCTTTATATATTGGTATAATAAATCTCAAATCATCGTTTGTTCGTCTACTTCATTATTGTCCTTGACAATTTTAAAAGACCTCCAATAAAATGAAAAATAAAATACTGAAAAACTGAAAAAAAAAAAAATGGTACACAGTATCCGTCTTGATTTTACAAGTAAAGGATTACGAACCCCGGATATTACCAATGGAATGTTCCGTTTTCCCTGAAACGTCTTGACCTACTATCGTTTCTACACAATAGAATTCGGTGATTATAAACACCATTAAACAATGTCGTGGTTGTCCTGTACTTATGTGTTACGTTCACAATGAACATGACAAAAAAAATTATAAATAAATAAACCGACACGGTCCAAAATCGACACCGTACACCCTAGATCAAAAGGTTGGTCCCTAGTTTAGGTACGGGGACGTAACCTTCGCACCTCTGAATAGGTGGTCCCTTCAGGGATGAACATGTTAAAGATTCAAATTTTCTTTACCTTTGTTACTGTACGTTCGGACAGCCACCTCCTTTACACTCTTTACCATAGTTTTCGGTAGGAGACGGGAACAACTTCCATCTCTTTCGGTGCAAAAGTAAAACATACACAATCACATTCTTCTGAGTTGAGTCGGTCGTTTGACACCTTATAGGTAAAAGTATCTCGGGTTTATGATCTAATGGTCTGTGCCAACACGATTTATGGGTTGGACTTTCTTTAATGACGGCAGGATGGGGAACGTCGACTGAGTCCCCCTGGTCGTGTCTCTTATTCGGATACCGGTACGTCTTCTTATTTCGGTCCGGGACAATCTCCCATTACCTCCCTTTTGGGGTGGACGGGGTCAGTACCCGTAAACAAATTTTCAGTCATACCGGTGGTCAGTCTTCCAGACCATTCTCTAGTGTCCTGTCACGGAACCTCTCTACCCTACATCCTGACACAGTCGGTCCGTCCGAGACACTCCCGAGGTGAGGTCAGACGGAAGAAGGTAGTCCCAAGGCGAGGTGAGATGGCAAGTACACAAACACACAACAGTAGGGTTCGTCACACTCCCTCGGTCTTCGGGACAGGGTGTAGACGGGCCCACCGGAACTTCTACTTTTGAGTGCGTGTGTGTCTGACACCCACGTCGGAAAACGGTTCCGACCCCCTTTGCACTTCCGTCTTGTGCAAAATCCCGACTCAATGAGTGACTGGTTTAATCTTCGAGCTACGAAAGAGTGAGGTTTACCGAAAACATTGATGAATAACAATGCTGATCAAAATACTCGACAGTGCCCCAATTACAAAAAGCTCCCTAGAAGGAGCGTAGGGGTCAACGGTTCTGAGATATGAAATCTTCATCGATTGTCCTACGCAAGATTCGTGTGGTGATGGAATGTAGTTACGTCACTAAACCTTTCGTGGTGTCCAGAAATAGAATGACCAGGAGTAAATTTTACCATGAGGAATCCTAAAGGGACCATCAGGTCACCAATTCTGGGGGTACGTCCCCTGTACACAAGGTAGGGACCAGCACCTTGATTCTAAGGTGTAAGACACACCGTGTTGTTGTTTTTTTGAGGAGTGAAGGTTGGAGGTGACAATAGTGTTACCGCACATTCGAAATTTTGATGGTCTCTACCGGAACCAACAGGATCAAGGCTTTCAGGCCAACCGTATTGAGTTCACTTTATACTAGAAGAAGGGTGACTTCTTGTCCTTGTCTTCCACTACTGTCCCGTCGACTGTTTGGGTTGACCGTTGAAACTTTACATCGACCTCAACCCCCACCCCTGAAATTTTCACGTAATGTCGACGTAAAACTTTTAAAGAGGTAGTTTTGTCAATTGTGGTGAACTTTCCTAGACACAAGGACACTCCAGGAATTCACTACTACCAAAAAGACGTGCACGATTCAGTGAGGACTTTGGTTGTGAGGAGAAAGGTCGATCACATTAACAAAATCATTTTTGACCTTACTCATCGGAAACGTGTCGAAACCAAGTACCTCCTTTATAAGTAAGAATCCTCCCCTTTTTTTTTTTGTTGGGTCAACCATCTATTCATGGTCCTGTTTTTATTACTAATCAGTTTCCCTGTACATGTCCTTTCTTTTCATGAGCTAGATCCCTGTTCTTCAAAAGGAAATTCCTTGACAACAACAACAATGTCTAACAAAAATAAGTTGACTGTTATAGAACCTTTAATGGGAAATAGTCCTGTATCTCCTACCTACTATATGATATTATGTTCTCTAGTTGGGTGTAACCTTACTTGTGAGTATAAGTCATTATAAAACTATAATTTTGATTACGACGTTACGTATTTGAACCGGACATAATAAGGTAACGATCGTTTACACACACGAATCAGTGAGTCAGTACAGGCTGAGAAACTTTGGAAAACTTGATATCGGATGTCCGAGGAGACAGGTACCTTAAAAAGTCCGTTCTTTTGACCTTACCCAACGGTAGAAGGAGGAGGTCTAGTAGAAGGGGTGGGTCCCTAGGTTAGACGTAAGGACACAGAGAACTTAAAGTCCGTCTAAGAAATGGGTGACTCAGTAGTCCTTTCGGGTCGTTTACTTAGCATATGTATAAATTACTTAAATATTGGACCTTCTAAAAATTGACTCCTTAATAATTACTACCAACTAGGTCCCATATAATTCCGTCCTACTTTTCTACGACTCTCTAGTAATATTTGGGTACTAACTCTGGTAAGTAGGTCACTTCTTCAACTGTAGTTCACTTCGGGTCACCAGTAAATCCACCGATTCCCCATTTCTTAGACGGACGGTTGTGTCCTCCACGTTCTCTGTGCCCAAACTAGGGACCCACCCCTTCTAGCAGACCTCTTCCTTTACCGTTAGGCGAGGTCATAAGAATGAATCTTTTAGGGTACCTGTCTCCTCGGACTGCCCGATATCAGGTACTCCAACGTTTTCTCAACCTGTACTGACTCGCTGACCCGTGTGTGTTTCGGATCACTGACCGGGCTCCGGATCTTCACTTTCGTCTACAGGACTAAGGTTCGGGTCACGAAAGAGAAAATGGTTCGACGGATGAGCAATCTTTCGGGGACTCCCTGCACGGAACACCAGGTCCCCAGTTCTTAGACGGACGGTCACGTTTTCTGTACCCAAGATAGGGACCAGTCCCTTCTAGGGTGTACGGGGTCTCACCGATTCGGACACGTTGTATGGATAACTCGGACACGAGATCTCGGACTAGAGGTGTCATTCTCTTCGGTACCGTTCCTCTTCGGACACGTGACGTTGATCTCTCATCGGGGACGAGCGGTGTTAATCTTTTTCGGGTGTACGTCGTTGTTCTGGGTCGTGTCGGTTTTTATTTGAATATGTGCGTGCTTTTTTCTTTTCGAAACACGTGTGTATAACAGAACGAACACATAGTCTACTGAGTGGAATCTTCATCATACACAGTGAAGACGAGTGCAAATAGTCGGTTTCGTTCGGTACACAGTTGTTCCACCTACCTACATACTGGGATAAGACCCCTCTTGTCACTTATTTTTACCTCTGTTATTGTGTCAAACATGGTGGCGGAGGAAGACCGGAAAGTCGGGTCGTCACCATCGTCGACAACTATTAGAGATCCAATCGAGTAACAGGAGACAAACTGAGAAGAGAAGTGATACATCGGTCATGGGTGTTCACCGTAGATAAAGACAAAATTTACAAGTTAGTTTAAGACGAAGAATCACTCCGTTCGTCACAAATCGTGTAGTTGTATACTTATGGAAGACACAAAATCCTACACGATCCGTGTCTAGTGGTACACACCATACCTAAAAAAATTTCATTATGATACTCATTTTTATTTTCGTCCCACTGTTAAATATCAGAACTGTATAAGGAAAAGGATAAACCTTAGTCAGACAACAAGGTACAGGTCAAGATTGACAACGAAGGACTGGACGTATGTCCAAAGAGTTCTCCGTCCAGTCCACCAGACTATAAAGGTAGAGAAAGTCCTAGAAGGTCAAATAACACTAGGTGTGTAAGTTTCCGAAACCGTGTCAGTTATTTCGTCTTTATCTACAAAAAGACCTTGGGAGAACGAAAAAGCTACTAGGTCACTTACAACCGTTAAACTAGAGACCAAGGAGACAGAAAAGATTTTGGTCGAACTTGTAGACGTTCAAGTACCAAGTACATAACGACTTCGGACCGAACCTCTTAAAACTCGTAATGAAAAGATTGTACACTCTACTCACGTTAACACACCATCAGACTCGTAAGAAACCGTAACGGAAAGAAACCCTAACCTTACTTTTGACTGAAAAGGTCAGGACACCGGTAACGACTCAAAAGGTTTAAACGACTGTATAACTCACATCGTGAAAGTGTCGTAGTAGAAAGTCCTAAACTTTATCGAGTTGACCTTCTTCGTGTTCGACCTTAGTTCTAACGACCCTCTTTATAGTTATTGGAGTCTATACGTCTACTGTGGTGGGAACACCGTCTTTCACTTCTTGATTTCTTGGAGAACTACTTTCACCTTCTCCTCTCACTTTTTCAACCAAATGTCGAGTTGTAAGTCTTTTGATTCTAGTACCGTAGGTCAGGTAGCGAAGTACCGTTTATCTACCCCTTTGTCACCTTTGTCACCGACTGAGATAAAACCCCCGAGGTTTTGGTGACATCTACCAATAACGTCGGTACTTTAATTTTCTGCGAATGAGGAACCTTCCTTTAAATACTGATTGGATCTGTCGTATAATTTTTCGTCTTTATAATGAAACGGTTGTTTCCAGGCAGATCAGTTCCGATACCAAAAAGGTCACCAGTACACACCTACACTCTCAACCTGATATTTCTTTCGACTCACGACTCCTTAACTACGAAAACTTGACACCACAACCTCTTCTGAGAACTCTTAGGGGACCTGACGTTCCTCTAGGTTGGCCAGGTGGGATTTCTTCTAGTCAAGACCCACAAGAAACCTTCCTGACTACAACTTCGACTTTGAGGTTATGAAACCGGTGGACTACGCTTCTCGACTGAGTAAACTTTTCTGGGACTACGACCCTCTCTAACTCCCGTCCTCCTCTTCTCCTACTGGCTCCTACTCTACCAACCTACCGTATTGGCTGAGTTACCTGTACTCAAACTTATTTGAGGTCCTCAACCACTACCTGTCCCTCCGGACCGTACGACACCAAGTACCCCAGTGTTGTTCAACATGTGTTGACTCACTGACTTGACTTGACTACTCATTTCGACTATTATGAATACTAGTGTTAGTTTGACTTAGTCTACGTTCAGCCAAGGTAAGACTCACTGTTTTTTGGGTTTCGTTATCACTGTATTTGTCCTTTCTTGCAGTAAAGGCAACAGGTATTGGTACGGAGTCTTTTCGTTGGGTCCTGAAGGGACCGTCCGGTCACCAATACTGAGACTCGAAGGTGACACTCTCCGTGTCCAAGGTGGAAATCACCCCCTTGATTCTAGAGTTTACCAAGGACCACGGTGGTTTTTCAATTTATTTTCTTCTCCCCTCGTTGGGCACCCAGGCTAAACTATTGAGGTATCAGTAGTCCACGGGTCCTAGTAGTGAACTGAAGACGAAGTACGATGTTCTACATAACTTCGTTACTAGGTCACAAAACTTTGAGTCATCAAGTTAAGGGAAGAAGTTAATGAAACTTTTTCCACTTAACGGACATAATTGAAAAAAATGAACGTTTTTTACATCTAATCATATTACAGTTAACTGGTATTGAGTCGGGGAATGGTCTCGGTCTGTGTTATGAGAACCCGTCGATACACAGGTGGATTTTTAACCTTCAAGACACACCAAAAAACACAAACAAAAAATTTGTACTTTCTATTTGAATAATGTATTGTGGAAAAATTTTAAAAGTAAATAAATAGAAACCGACACGACCCAGAACCAACGAAACGTACCCGAAAGAGATCAACGTCACTCACCCTCGATGAGAAGCACCATCACGAGTCCGAAGAGTAACACCACCGAAGAGAACACCGACTCGTGTCCGAGATCCGTTCGTCCGAAGTCATCAACACCACGTACCCGAATCGACGAGACTCCGTACACCTTAGAAGGACCTGGTCCCTAGTTTGGACACAGGGGACGTAACCGTTCGTTTAAGAATAGATGACCCGGTGGTCCCTTCAGATACGGAACAAAAATTTTTATAAGTAAAGACATCTTAAGTATTACGAACACAGTAAATACATTTTATCAAACTATGTCATGTAACATACAATGTCCGAAAGAAAGAGTTTATAAGATTCCGAAAGGATGAGGAAGAGAAAACGATTTCATTTCCGTGAGTTTTGTTATACGCTTGTTCAAAGTTTTTCTTTTACCCCCGAAAGCACCACCAGATCACCAATTCTTAGATAGAAGGTTACGTCCCCTGATCCAACCTAGGACCAACCCCTTGATTCTAGGGTGTGCGGTGGTTTTTCTCCTTGTGGTGTTTATGGCTGCGGACACATTGGATCTCGGATACGAGGCGTTGAACTCTTTCGGATACTCTACGTTACTTCTGGATCGTGTCTGATTTTTATTTAAATTTTCTGTTCTTTTCTTTTGCTTAACTTGTTTTAAAATCAACGTGATGTGGTTGGTCGAAATTTTAGTCCTGTTTTATAGATTTGACCTACGGTGTGGGAAAATTCCTTCAATAATAAGTACGAAAAAAGTAGAATTTCGTACGAGTGTTTAGTCGTTGTGTCCTTTTTATTTTGTCAGATGTTGTTAGTTAAGACAAACGACTTGGAATGTCCAAATATAGTAACGTTTCTTCCTCACATTTCTTACGTATAGGTCCCTTTTCATCGTTAGAGACTGGTATGTAAGAGGGATCAACTATTTAGAGTTTATTGATTAGACATAAGTTTCATTGATATTTGGGGTACTTCCGACGTCCGTCAAAAAAAGAAATGCCTTTCCTCTCTTAAACGAAAAGTCTTGGGACTTCCTCTAGACTATTTCTTTGAACGAGGGTAATCTCAATATTTCTCCTTTCTTTGTCGATTTTGTGTTCAAGTCTTTAAACGATCTTTACGATAATATGACTATGATTTTGCTTACTTATATAAGTTACAAAGACCCGAAAAGTCCACCGAGTCACCATTTCTTAGGCGGACGGTTACGTCCTCTACGTCCTTTAATATAGGGACCCAACCCTGTTAGGGGACTTCTTCCTTTACCGTTAGGTGAGGTCATAAGAACGGACCCTTTAGGGTACCTGTCTCCTCCGACCGTCAGATGTCAGGTACCTCAGTGTTTCTTAGTCCGTACTGACTCTCTGACTTGTGTCCGTCAGTGACAAAGATATTGTGAAATTTTTTAACGATGTTAATGAGAGTAATTTAGGAGTGGGTTTTTAACATCAAACACACTAGTAGGAGTAAATTGTTTTCTCTTTCGACTTTAAATTTCTTGTATTTACTAAATGGGTTCAAAATTTCGTTACCTGATTTTAATCACAAGAATTCCAGATCTGAAGTCTTAGATACAAGAAAGAAGGGAAGGTCATATGGAGGAAGGTACCTTAAACTACTTCTTGTGCACAGAGGTACAACCTTCATCTACCACTACTGAGGGTTTTTAGAGACCCATTACATAATTATGTTCCACTGGACTCTAGACTCGATGTTCTGTATCAGCCTAGTAACTTCTTTTCTGGGTCAGGAAACAATATTCTAACAGAAAGATATTTGGTCTCCTGAACGACTTTCGATGAAAGAAATAAAGATTCACTCTACATGACCGTACCTTCGGATCTTAAGAGGGTACACGTGACAAAGGACTCTGTAACTCAAAGACTGGGAAAAAGACGGAGTCAAAAGTAGTCGTCAGGGATATGACGATCCTACGTCTTTGTGACACTTAGGTAAGAATCCTGCATAGACTTCGTCAGTTCAGTATCTTTGTCTTTCATCTTTACACCAATGGTTCCCGACCCCCTGTCTCCTTCCTCCTTAAGTAGACTTACTCATGTCTCAAAGTCAAAAAGTTCTACTCTTTCAAGTTCTCTAGACAATATGTTGTATTTATCTGAAGTACGAGAACCTGACCTGAAAAATTTTAATAATTCTACCATTTAAAATACACAAAAAATTAACTCTACGTCAACTATATGTTATAACATAATCTAAGTCCACATGTTGTATTACTAAGTTTTAAAAGTATCTAATACGAGGAAAATTTCAACAATATTTTATAACCGATATAATAGACACGACGTTTTATGTAGGAACCTCTAATAAATAAAATATGTCTGATCAAACATTGAGAATGAGGTGATGGGGATAGAACAGGAGAGGGACGAAAAGAGAAGAGGAACCATTGGAGATGTGTGTCTGTGTGTGTGTGTGTGTGTGTGTGTCTCCATACCTCGTCTTAAGATGTCCACTTTTCATCCTACGACCGGATCCTTAGTCAATGTATCGAAACTCTACGGTTAGATTTAACAGTGATCCATTGATTCGGTACCTGTCTCCTCGGCCCACCCGATACCAGGTATCCCAACGTTTCTCAGCCTGTGTTGACTTCACTGAATCGTGTGTGTGTGTGTTGATTCGGTATCGAAAACTCATGTGGTACACACTAGTCTAACCTTGACTCGATGACTCCAAAAAGATGAAAAGTATCCAACCCAACTTAATTCACGACGGTTACGGTTTAGATGACTCCTCTCCTTTACTTAACTCCGACTAACAACTAATGACACAATCACGTGTCCATCAAGTCAGGAAGAGTGTGGTTTCTGTCACCTGTTTAGAAATAATAACCTTAACTGACTTGGGATTATATAGACCACAGCTGAGAGGACTAAAGTCCAGACAAGAGGATTCTTTACTATGTATGATAGAACCTTTGGGGTCTGTACACGGAGATTAGTCGGACCAGAGACATAGTGAGACCCGAAGGGTCACCAAGGCACCATTTCTTGGGCGGACGGTTACGTCCTCTGCGTCCAAGTTAGGAATCCAGTCTTTCTAGGGGACCTCCTCCTTTACCGTTGGGTGGGTGAGGACATAAGAACGGACTTTTTAGGGTACCTGTCTCCTCGGACCGTCCCAGGTACCCCAGTGTTTCTCAGCCTGTGTTGCGTCACTGATTTGTTGTCGTCGTTGACGTAGCGAGGTCGGCAACGACGATGAATGTCCATACACGACCCTGACCTAGAGGTCGACGGTAAAAAGGTCCTTGAACGAGGACGCATGTAAGAAGAATAAAAGGAAAAAGGGAGAATGACCTAAATAATAGGATGGACATAGAGGGAGGTCAAAAGGGAAGAGGGGATGATCTGAGGTAGATAATGATATGAAAAGGTAAACGAAGTAGGGAAGAGATAAAATACAAAAATTTGTAACTTGTGTTTTACGTAAAATAAATCGTTGTTTGAGACCCTAAGTGACCTGAAGGGGTCACTAAGTCACCATTTCTTAGTCGCATATTACATCCTCTCGTCCAAGCTAGGGACCCAGTTCTTCTAGGGTCGTTCCTCCTTTACCGTTGGGTGAGGTCATACGAACGGACCTTGTACGACACCTGTCTCTTCGGACCACCCGGGGTCAGGTACCCCAGTGTTTCTCAACCTGACTAACTCGTGGCTTCGTGACCCTAAGCAATTTTATCTCACTATTCAAAAGAATCGTAGACGTATGTTATTGGTTTCTTCCAAACTATTGTTATCGGAATCTATATTTTATTCCTGGTTATTCGGTAAGAACAGGAGGACTATCTTTATGTCACCAACACCTTAAGAGTCAGTTTCCCGAGGAAAGTCCTTTTAGACTGGGTAGAAGGATATGGACTGGACACCATGAGACTTTTATAAGTGCTTGTACGATAGTCACAGTCTGTACGTCTAAACGTGTTTCCGTATATTTCCAGACTGTAAACCATTTGTAAAAAATAATTTTACCTTTTCTGGAAGAAGAAACGGGATCAGTATAAAATATTATTAAGTAAAGAAATGCTTGGGAAAACTTCTACCATTTGGTTCCGGCTTCATTACCTTTCTATATAAGACCTTCTAGAGGGTTTTCCCTCAAGGGTTATTCTTCGTTGTATCTTTTCCGTCTTATTGGTGGGATTCCAACTAAGACTGGTCTCTCGGGTTCGAGATTGAGACTGAGACGGAGAGTGACACATATGGACTGGAACCCATTCAATGAATCACTGAGAGTTCGAGATGAGACAAGTGGATAAAATAACCTTATTTCTATGATGGGTGTGCTATTTCAATTATTCCTTTACTCTCCCAGATACGTTTACAGAATAGTGTCAATGAGAGTCCCGTATCATTCTAAACCCATTGAACATTATGACTTTTGTTGTATTGGGGACAAGGACTGTATTCTCTCATCCAAACCCAAAAAAAAAGTACCAAAGTTTAACTGATAAAAAAAAAGGGGTTCGAAATTTACAAAATAAAACATGACCCCATATTGGTTAATTGTTACAACACCATCAAAGTCCACTTGTCGATTCCCTGAGTCGGTATGTATATGTATATGTACATAGGTACCTCTGACATATAACAGTGGAACGAATAAATTGGATATACGTCTCATGTAGTACTCTTTACGACCCGACCTTCTTCGTGTTCGACCTTAGTTCTAACGGCCCTCTTTATAGTTATTGGAGTCTATACGTCTACTGCGGTGGGAATACCGTCTTTCACTTCTCCTTGATTTCTCGGAGAACAACTTTCACTTTCTCCTCTCACTCTCAACCGAATTTCGAGTTGTAAGTCTTTTACTTCTAGTACCGTAGGCCAGGGTAGTGAAGTACCCTTTGTCTACCCCTTTGTCACCTTTGTCACCGTCTGAAATAAAACCCCCCGAGGTTTTAGTGACGTCTACCACTAACGTCGATACTTTAATTTTCTGTGAATGAGGAACCTTCCTTTCAATACTGGTTGGATCTGTCGTATAAGTTTTCGTCTCTGTAATGAAACGGTTGTTTCCAGACAGATCAGTTCCGATACCAAAAAGGTCACCAGTACATACCTACACTCTCAACTTGACACTTCTTTCGACTCGTGGTTTCTTAACTACGAAAAACTTGACACCACAACCTCTTATGAGAACTCTCAGGGAACCTGACGTTCTTCTAGGTTCGTCAGGTAGGATTTCTAGTCAGGACCTACAAGTAACCTTCCTGACTACGACTGAGGTTATGAAACCGGTGGGGTACTCTTCTCAACTGAGTAAACTTTTCTGGGACTACGACCCTCCCTAATCCCCGTCCTCTTCTTCCCCTGCTGTCTCCTATTCTACCGACCTACCGTAGTGACTGAACTACCTGTACTCAAACTCACTTGAGGTGCTCAACCACTACCTGTCCCTCCGGACCACACGACACTAAGTACCCCAGCGTTTCTCAGCCTGTGCTGACTCGCTGACTTGACTTGACTTAAGAGGGGGTTTGAGGGGAGGGTTAGTCTAACCGTGTATTGTAACTCATCTCAAGGTACCCGATATGTAATCTGGGAACAACCAATTGGTAAAATTTATATCGTCACGCATGTACTGGAAGGGTTTCAGGGATTGATAGGGACGGGGGACCGTTGGTATTCAATCAAAAGACTCAGACACTCACTCTATAGTCCATAATTTTCTTAAGACTTGTGAGTATTTTTCACTTTCACTTTCAGTAAGTCAGTACAGGTTGAGAAACCCTTGGGCACCTGACATATTAGGTACCTTAAGAGGTCCGGTCTTATGACCTCACCCATCGGGAAGGGAAGAGGTCCCCTAGGAGGGTTGCGTCGCTAGCTTGGGTCCTGAGGAAGTAACGTCCGTCTAAGAAATGGTCAACCTGGTGTCCCTTCGGGTTCTTATGACCTCACCCATCGAATAGGGAAGAGGTCGTCTAGAAGGGTTCGGTCCTTAGTTTAGTCCCAGAAGACGTAATGTCCACCTAAGAAATGGTTTAAGAAATAAACTCGATTTATAAGTTTTGAGTGGTCGATAACCCATCGACATTAAGTGTAAATATTGTCGTCCACCGTGATTATAGTATGAATAGATTATAATGTACCGGGGACTTAAAAAAAGAAAAAAGAAAAAAAAATTCGTAAGGGAAAACCTAAAGAAAAGGTCTTTGTCGTAAAGGAGGAACTAGAAAAGTTAAAACCAATAGGAAGATACCAAATCATCCGATAAAAGTCATCGTATCGGATCATTTAACAAAGATAAAAATTATAAAAATTACGTCTGTGTTTAAAGGTACCCGACTAATGTACTTTAAAATTTTTAAATAAAACTTCAAAACGGAAGAAAGATTAAGTAAGAGATTTAAACTATAAAAAAGAGATACCCGTAACTTTGTTCTCATAAAATGTAGACACAAGAGGATACTAGGATTCTTTTCAAGTTCGGGGAAAAGGTCTTATGGTGTTCTATTGTTGTTTGTGTAAATAATCTTCCTTACAAACTTCTTTTCTGAAACTCGAACCGTTTTCCTTTTGATAGTTACGAAGACTTTAGTAAAAATTTAACGTACTACCTAGACCAGTACCAATTAAGTCGTCGTTACTAGTATTGAAAAAAGGTTAAGTCAAACGTAACGAGAGTGTTGCATAGTCACATACATTATAGGAAACGACGACGGTAACGTCGATTACCGTCCAGTAAGAGATTGGGTCGGACCTTCGGTGTCCAAACTGAAATACACCAACGTAGTTCGAACTTGACACTGTGCCCGGACCCAAGGGAAAACAGTGACTCAAGTCTCTAGATTCTCAATTGGGCCAACGAGTGTCATTCTACGAGTGAGTCTCGGTTGACTTCCGTTTTTGTGTCCGAGAACGTTTCACATAAACACGTTGGTGTAGGGTCTCAGAGCCAACGTTGGATTAAGACACCAGTCTCGTGTGTGTGTCACCACAATTCTTTCTACCTGGTGTTCTCGTCCCGACAGTCAAGTGTGCCCCTCTCCTCCACTTGAACCTCCCAGGACATAACGGAAAATCCCCCGTCACCGTGGTCGAAACTCCTTCCTTAAATGTTACTGTAGGACGTTGGGTGACTTTCCGGGTAAGGGAGGTTTTCGTGTACGATCACTGGTTTATTGTCGTTAGTCCAACTGGATAAATTTGAAGAGATATTGTTCATTTTAGTAAAACTTGGACTTAAGAGAAGACACAAATTCCTACATATTCAAAAGTCACCCCCACCCCCACCCCCATCCTGTTTTGAAACGTCTTCGACTTTATAGTGTTCACATGTTAGTTCATCATTTAAAGTACTTTATCGGGACAAAATTAAAAACCGGTTACTCCAGGGGAGTGTATCTGTAGTTTTCTTCTCTGTTCTCAGTACTATTTTAAGACTAAATCACCTTTTATAAGTAACAACTAAGACAATCGGTCATTAAAAGGATCGTTTATTACTGTTGACCCCGAAGGGTCCACCACGATCACCATTTCTTAGACGAACGATTACGTCCTCTACATTTTCTACACTCAGGTTAGGGACCCAACCTTCTAGAAGACCTCTTCCTTTACCGTTGGGTGAGGTCATAAAAACGGACCTCTTAGGGTATCTGTCTCCTCGGACCGTCCGATATCAGGTATCCCAGTTTTTCTCAACCTGTACTGACTTCGTTTACTCGTGTGTGTGTTACTGTTAATCTAGAGGACATTAAGGACAGAGTGTAAAGGAACATAGCCGATTTCGTCAGGACCAGATTTCTATCATAATCTCGTCCCCAGGGGTCGGAGACCCTAGATTACGGACTACCTACTAGACTCCACCTCGACTACATTATTATTATCTTTATTTCACGTATTATTTACATTACGAGAATTTAGTAGGGTTTTGGTAGGGGTAGGGGGCCCAGGTACCTTTTTAACAGAAGGTATTTTGGTCAGGGTCCACTGTTTTTCCAACCCCTGGCGACATAATCTCCTGAATTACAGAATAAAGGTCACTTACCCTGTTAAACGTGAAGTCACACTACGTTCGACGAACAAAGATTGTATCTGAGAAGTAGTTTAATTCCTACATATAGGACAAGAGTCTCGAAGGGTCCACCACGATCACCACTTCTTGGACGGACGGACGGTTTCGTTCTCTGTGTCTTCTTCTCCCAAACTAGGGACCCAACCCTTCTAGGGGACCTCCTCCCGTACCTTTGGGTGAGGTCACAAGAACGGACCTCTTAGGGTACCTGTTTCCTCGGACCGCACGCTGACCCTGTGTCACATAGGTTAAGAATCAACTAATTCTCCAACCTAGTTCTCACTTACAATCAAAATAGTTTGTAGAAACGTATAGATGGGTCTACTAGTAAACCAAAAAGAGACTCTGAAAAAGTACTCTATTTAAGACAACTATTTAAAGGATGTTGGCATGGTGGGAAGATGAAAATCTTATTTTGAATTCAGGTGAGATGTAACAAGAAAAGTATCTCTACTCTAAGTGATTATAAAATAGTAGAGACATCGATATAAACATGTTTATATTTAAACGTAAATATAAAAAGAAGATGTGACATTACTCAAAAAGATGGTCCCACTACAACAAAGTATTTTATTGAATCCTTCGTAAGGTAGCAAAAGATACCTTATCAATTATCATGTGAGTTGACTAGATAGGAAGTTTATATGTCTTCATATACGGAAATATAAATCTCGACCGTAAAAAAAGAAAATCTACATTATAGACCCGGTATAAAAGGTACGGAAGAGACGACAAATGTGTATCAGTTTACACACACCGAGTCGACCATTTCTTAGGCAGACGTTACGTCCTCTGGACCCAAGTTAGGGACCCAACCCTTCTAGGGGACCTCTTTCCTTTCCGATGGATGAGGTCATAAGACCGGACCTCTTAAGATACCTGACACATCAGGTACCCCAACGTTTCTCAACCTGTACTGACTCACTGAAAGTGATACGATAAACCAGTCGTGTTTAAAAGATAAAAAACCGAGTCAAAATAGGTGGATGTGAGAGGATCTCTTAAGACAGAAAGGAACACCAAAAATGTTAAATAATTAATTCTTGATACGTCGTATCAGAAAACATTTAAACTAAGAGATATGGATACCCGAATATAGGTAAGCAGAAGGAAACACATGTCATAGATATCAAAAGAGAACTGATCTAAGTGAGGACGACGACGACTCAGTGAAGTCAGCACAGGCTGAGACACACTGGGGTATCTGCCTTCTGGTGGTCCGAGGAGGCAGGGACCCTAAGAGGTCCGTTCTTGGGACCTCACCCAACGGTAAAGGAAGAGGTTGCGTACTTTGACTTTTCACTTTCACTTCAGCGAGTCAGCATAGGTTGAGTCGCTGGGGTACCTGACGTCGGATGGTCCGAGAACACAGGTATCGTAAAAGGTCCGTTCTCATGACCTCACCCCAGGGTAACGGAAGAGGTCCAGATAAGTTAACTAGTCTTACGAGTGTAAGAAAACAAATGTCACAGGTATCAAAAGAAAAGAGAACTGATCTAAGTGAGGTCCAGATAAGTAAATTAGTTTTACAAAGTGAATTTTGCCGAATGTCTTGTAGTTAATTTTATATACCGGTCACCTTAAAAGGACAACAAGTGTAAGATTCATTTGTTCTCAAAGGATAGAAGATTATTCTGTGGTAACTCTTCTTAAGATTGTATATATGGGTCTGGTACTCAATGTTGTTGTTAAAAATTTTATCCTTCTGAGACTGGAGGGACACTCCGTCACCGATTCTGAGACACGAGGGTTCCACCTTCCGAGTCCAAGCTAGGGACAAGTCCCCTCATCTAGGGTGCACCGAGTTGATTTCACAAGTGTACGACGTTGTTGTTGTTTTTCTAGTACGACGTTGGCTCTGACTTCTAGGATGTATGACGTCGACTCTAGAACACGTCGGTTTATACATTTTATTTAGAATTTTTTATTCTGATGTCAGTTCGTTCCGGAAAAACCGTTTAATGTCCTCTTTGGTTTTGTGTTAAGGGTCCCGGTCTGAGAGAGAACCGTGAACTTCACACTCGGTTCGGGTTTCAATTGTTTCTGTCTGAAATTGTCAGTCTACCAAAGACTTATCTTAAACGAGGTCTTTCTTGTAGTCACTCTAATAAAGAGGAGGATTCTCTGAAAAACGTATACAAGATACTCAGCAAAACTCTTTGTTTGGGACTCCGTAGTAAAATACCTCCCTTCCCGAATAAATTTATTCTTGTAATACGGTGTCATTGTACTGATTCTTTGGGACATTCTTTCCTTCTTTGGGGACTCGGTCGACCCGGTCCACTAACGAGGTTCAATGAGTCTCTTTCGAACAATAACACTTTCTTCACTCAAGTCCTTATAACGGATTTCTACTGTGTTTTGTTAGGACTCTACTTCGGTATGGAACTCTACCTTCTGACATGTTCTTTCTGACGTAGGTAATGCGACGGATCTTCAATTGTAATTCCAAACAACGGTTCGATAGTAAGTACCCGAAACGTTTGGCCATAAACGAACCAAGTTTCTTGTTGAAAGATTTATAGAAATTGAATCCCCGAAGGTACTACCAAGTTTCCGATTCCAAGACGTGAGGGTTAAGTCCCCGGGGTCTAAGTTAGGGAGTGGTCCCTTGATCTAGGGTTACCACGTTGAGTCTCAAACGTACGGTGTTGATTTCTAGGACGTTCGGTGTTACTTCTACCTTCTAGGGTGTATGGTGTTGATTCTGGACCGTGTCGGTTTGTTGGATTATGTATTTAAATTTTTTAATTAACTTTAATGATTACTTTTTTTAGATTTAAATTTTAGAATAGTAGGTTTACTTGTTAGGGATTTTTAAATCCACAGAAAATAACACTGATATTGTTGAGACACAATTTACATCCAAGAGAGTTCTCCTATTTCTCAACTGTAAGTTTTTGTACTTAAGACTCCGGTTCCTGGTCAACTTCTGTCGTTTATTAACATGTTTAGGGTAACTTGAATACTTCTATTTTCGTCAATTCTTATGGTGGGTATACAAATAGACTTCCTTTACTTTTGTCCTATAGAGTCTCTAGATACTCGAGGGTACAACTGTTGTCGTAATATGAGGTATCGGTTCCACACCTTTACTGGCTTCAGAGGTAATTCTCTACTTGTCTATTTCTTTTACACTATATATAGCTGTTACCTTATAATGAGTTGGTACTCTTTCTTCCTTTAGGACGGTAAAGATCGATGTACCTACCTGGAATTCCGTAATACGATTATTTGATACAGTCTGTCTCTTCCGGTTCGTGAAATACTAGAGCGAGTATACACCTCGAATTGCTTTTCTTGAGTATCTTTGTCTCATCTTACCACCAACGGTCCTCGACCCCCTACACCCTTTACTCCTCTACAACCAGTTTCCCAAGGTTGAAGGTCAACATTCTACTCATTCAAAACCCTGAAGGGTCCATCAGGTCACCAATTCTGAGGTACGAAGGTGACGTACCCTGTCCAAGATAGAGACCAGTCCCTTGATTCTAGGACGGATAACGTACGATACGTTATACCGGTCTTAAAAAAATTTATTTATTTATAAAGTCTCTTAAGAACTCCCGGTCTTTTGATTTTTCTTTTTTCTATTTATTCACATCCCCTAGATTACATGTCATATCACTGATGTTATGACATAATATATGAACTTTTAACGACTCTCATTTAGAAGTTACAAAAATGGTGTGTGTGTGTGTGTGTGTGTGTGTGTGTGTGTAATTAGTGTACTTCACTACCTCGACGATGGATTAGGATAACACCCTTAGTAAAGTGTTATTATACATGTAGTATAGTAGTGTAACATGTGGAATATATATGTTAACATACAGTTAATATAAAGTTATTCCGACCTTTTTTTTTTCTAACAGATAGACCTAGACAAAGATGTCAAAGTTGTGAGAGTCAAGGAACTGTTCAAAGGAAAGTTTATAAAGACCTTATCAGGAGTCTTATTAGACTGGTAAAAGAAAATAAAGAATGAGACTAGAAACGATCCACCATAGTGGTCACAGATGTTCCGGAACGTTTGGAAAGGTACCTACAAAAGTATAGAGGAAGATCGTGGTACTAAAGACGGTCTGTGAGACAGAAAAGGTAATCCTGTGTGTTCTTTTGTTACAGAGAGGGAGGTGAAGAAATAAAAGGGGGGTCCAATTAACTCTGTATTAATTATATTATGACCCATCCAAATTCGATACATTGTACAACTGAACTATAAATGTATAATGTTTTACTGATGGTGGTGTCGACATCGATTGTGGAAGTATCGTAGTGTATTAATTAATAATATACGAAAAGATGTATCAGATCCACTTTTGTAAATTCTATATGAAAGAGTCGTTGAAAGATCATATATTATGTCATAACAATTGATGTCGTATCAGTAGTATGCCATGTAATCTAGGGGTCTTGAATCTAGGAGTAATCTAAGCGTTGATCTTGAAGATCAAGGTTCAAACATTGAAAACTGGTTGTAGAGGAGTCAGAACGGAAGGGGGTCGAGGACCGGTGGTAGTCGGATAAGACAAAGATACTCAAGTATCTAGTTCATAAATTGAAAGATAAACTGAATAAAAGGAATTGTATTACGGGGGTTCCAGGAGTTACTATAACGTTTACAGTCCTAAAGAAAGAAAGAGTCCCTACTTATCATAAGGTAACATACATATGTGGTGTAGAAGAAGTAGGTAAGTAGGAATGTAAATGTGAATCCAGTAAGGGTGTAGAACCGATATCACTGATTTCGTGTTATTTGTACGGAGGGAGTGGAGAAATTTTCAGGTGAATAAGTCACCCATGGTTTCGTCAATGACATACGGTAACAGAATATCTCTAAATCGATGCAAAAAATAAGTCGAAGGTAGCAAGTCTTATCTCCCCGATCCGGTCATCTGATAAGGGGTCTTGTCTATGAGTGACAACAGTCACAGGACAGGAGACTTCCGTTGGAAGTGATGAACCTCAAGAGAAGATTACTGGAAAGAAGGTCTTCGAAGAGGGTTTAGGAATACGCTGTCTAAAGACCACCCATTCACGGTGTAACCACGGAGGGAACAAGGGACGGAGAAGAGGACCTCCGGGAAAGGGGGAAGGAAAAGAGGGGAGGAGGTGTCTGAGGTTTCCCATCGTCAATGTCATGTCTCGTCCCCAACCGTTTAATACTGGGAGTTTGGTTTAGGTCGGACGTTTTTACTAAAAATTGTAAAATTTTTATTAACCTTTTTTTAGTTCTCTCCTTATAAAGTACTGTATTCTTTTACTGTACTTTAAGTTTACGGTACAGATGTTTATTTCAAAATAACCGTGTGTCGGTGTGAGTAAACAACGTATAACAGATACCGACAAAAAGACGATTTTGACGTCTCACCAACTTTGTCTCTGGTACACCGGACGTTTCAGATTTTATGTATGTACCCGGAAAATGTTATTTTCAAGTGACTAGGAACCAAAACTGGTACCTGGGACCGTGATCAGACGGACCCAAAACTTAAGTCAAGACGGTGATGGATACACCCGTCATGATATTGGGCCGGACTCGACGTTAAACGTGTAAACATTACTCCTCTACTGTCGTCAAGATAAATGGAGGAATCCTACACACCCCTAATTTCTTGAACGTATATGGTCTGTGTTCGGTATGTACAATTAATGGTGACAATGTAATGTCGACCACTGGTACCTTTTGGACAGACCATAATTTATTTTTAAGACCTGGTTTGCAAACAAAGAATTGACTGGAGTTTCATTATCTTTTTAAACGACTTATACTGTCAGTGGATCTGTCATATTCTTATCACAGGAACAATGTTTCCCCGACGTCTTACTTTGAAGTGAGGACAGGGCTTATTTCCAGTTTAGATCCGTAAATTGTAGGACGAAAAGATGTTACAGGTCCCTTAGAGTCGTTGGTTCATCAACAAATTCGTTTTCTTTTTCATGAACCAACGACTCTAAGGGACCTGTTACATCTTTTCGTCCTACAATTTACGGATCTAAACTGGAAATAAGTCCTGTCCTCACTTCAAAGTAAGACGTCAAATAAAACAAAACTTCTTTCAACTTAAAAAAAAAAATAAAAGGAGATGTAAAAGGTACTTTTACTTATTAAAATACATCAATGTTAGTATTATATCGTATATATCAACTTAATAAAAATGAATTCAAATGTCGAATTGAAAAGGTAAAACGAAGAATCAAAAGTAGTAGAAAACAAAATCTGTCAAAATACCTCTATTAAAAAGTTATATATATATAGAAAGAGTTCTATGTAAATTTATCCTGAAGGTACCTCAGTCACTGACCCTTAGTCGTACGGTTACGTCCCTTATACTTGGACACGACGGATTGTTCTCTTCAGTGGTGTCACTCTTGGACACGTGACGTTGTTTCTCCTCGGGGATGAGAGGTGCTGATCTGCTTCTGGGTCGTGTTAGTTTTTGTCCATTTATTTAAAAATTTTTTTCTGTCGTGAATTTTTCTATATATATTTATATCAGAAATTTTTTCAGTTCATCAAAAGTAAGGAAGAAGGGATAGTTTGTGGGTCAAAAGTAATTTAATTACTTAAGTCACCGAGTCTACCATTTCTTAGGAGGATGTCACGACCTCTGGACCCAAACTAGGGACCCAACCCTTTCTAGAGGACCTCCTCCCGTACCACTGGGTGAGGTCATAAGCACGAACTCTTTAGGGTACCTGTCTCATCGGACCGTCCGATGTCAGGTACTCCAGTGTTTCTCGACCTACGTCGATTCGCTGATTCGTGTTACTGAAGTTGATAGAGTAGGAGACGACGGAGGAAGGAGAAAACGGAAGTTAGAAAGGGTCGTAGTCCCGGAAAAGGTTACTCAGCTGACAAGGGTCTCCTACTCTACCAACCTATCGTAGTGACTGAGTTACCTGTACTTTAACCCGTTTGAGGCCCTCTATCACTCCCTACCCCTCTGGACCACACGACGTCAGGTACACCAGTGTTTCTCAGCCTGTACTGACTTGTTGTTGTTTACGGAAGTTTAACGAGTGTAGTAGTTGAAGAGGATTTCCTATAAACCTCGTATCTCATAAGATCTTTGTTTCGATTTTCGAAGAACAATACTTTGACAAGTGGTTCGTAGTTAGAGAGTCACTACCCCGACTTCTATACTTGTCGAAATCTCGGGACTAGTAGTAGAGGGGTAAGTAGTCTCTTTGGCCTGGAGGTTTCAGTGTCTCGTCTCGGTTCCTGCCTGGGTCTCTACGAATCCGGTCCCATAAACTCCTGTCTCTCATCTATCACTACCCTTAGAAGTCCAGTATACTTTTTCCACAAAGATCCCGACATCTATAGGTAAGGAAACAGGTCAAATCGAGTCCCCAGAGTTTAATGTTGCATAGTGGGACAGGACTTCGTAAACGGGATTCTTCTGACTTTTCGTCACAAATCTCAGTTTATATAGGGAAGAGGGGAAAAAAAACATCAAGATCATTGAGGTGAGACCGAAGGATCCACCGAGTCACTATTTCTTATGTGGACGGTTACGTCCTCTGCACCCAAGTCAGAGACCCAGTCCTTCTAGGAGACGTCTTCCTTTACCGTTGGGTGAGATCATAAGAACGGACCCTTTAGAGTACCTGTCTCTTCGGAACGGCCGATATCAAATACTCCAGCGTTCTCATCCTGTACTGAATCACTGATTTGTTGTTCTTTGAGGTGAGCATACGCCCTAGTTTCTTACTCAAAGGAGATGGATCTTTTCTTAAAAAAGAAATTGACTTGGGAATCGAAGAAACTTTCTAAGTTAAATCAGGCGGTCTAAACCCTTTTATTTGGACCATTAGTCACCTCCTTCATTTCGCGAACGGTCGGCAGAAGTGTAGAGAGATAAGAGTGACTGTAGCATTGATCGGAGGTTTAAGTAAATAGGAGTAAAGAAAGAGGTTCCGTGAAAGGTTGTCTCGTTCGATCACGAACACTCACGAATAAACACAAACATATACCCACCCAAAACCTCAGGCTTATAGGGACCAACACCTTATACGAACTATAAAGGAGACTTTTTTATAGTCTCCTTTTTCTTTTCCCATAAAGACCCTTAGAACGACAATAAGGTGAATGGGTAGATCAACTGAAAAATTAAAAGTCGGTGTAAAATTATTTTCTGAAACTTATCGAGACGAAAATACTAAATTTACCTGAAAGTTTAACCCTAAATTGGTAGACTATATTGTTTCACCCACCTGAAGTCAGAAGCCTCCTTTTTCTTATTTGTAGGACTTTCGACATTAATTTTAAAAGGTAAAAGGAGGTTGGGAGAATAACGTTAATAACAGTGTGAACTTTATCGGTCACAGGTTTAAGTTTGGAGTTCAAAACGTTTTTCGGAAGTTAAGCTCCATCACCCCACCCCTACCTCCGTCCCACCTCCCTCACACACAACCCCCCACCCCCACTCCGTCGACTTCAGTAAAACCATTTTTAGGTCAATACAACTTACTCCAGGTGTACCTCTTAACGACTCCTTCCATACTTCAGTCTGGATTCCTTTCTACTGTCCTTTTGAAGTTATGTCTCGTTGACCCTATATTTTCCACTTCTATCCATCTATGTGTCTACTGATTCTTTTACCGTTGAGATATATCATTGACACATTAACCGGAAGGGTTATGTCTGGGGAGGCGGTCCGAGAGACGAAAACAAGAAGAGTCTTCATAGGTCTATTATCACAGACTACGTCCAAAGGACTGAACAAAATGTCTACGATTTTGGGGGTGGTTCACCTTCTTTAGTTACTGAACTACTGGTACTCGTGTATCGGGGGGCCTGGATGACCCCGGATCGATTCCTAGATATAACAATTGGGGACACTGTCCTAGGACAATGGAGTGGTAGTTGGTTAGTCTCTTAACACGTGCTCGACTAGTGTCAGACCCTACGAGGAGGGAATGGACCGAAAATTTTTACGAATCGACTTTGGTTACCCCTCAAACTCGTAAAAATCTTAGGACTTGAAGAACGAACCGAGGGACGTTATTTATGCCGTGAAAGAAAGTGGTGTTGGCTCACAATCATCTCACCGAGGTGACGTACACCCGTTCGGTTGGGTCATAATGGGTAAGGGGAGAGGAATCCCAATACGAACTGAGTACGACACAAAGTGTGATCTCCAGTTCTAAGTCTCAAAGATTCCGGACTTCGGATACATCACTCCGACAAATAATTTTTGTCTAAATAGGTGAGTGGTTTGAAAGGTTTTCCCGAAGGGTCACCCGAGTCACCCATTTCTTAGCTGGACGTTACATCCTCTATTTCCTGTGATCCCAAGTTAGGGACCCAGCCCTTCTAG
Source organism: Capra ibex (assembly GCA_006410555.1). Lineage (NCBI taxonomy): Eukaryota > Metazoa > Chordata > Mammalia > Artiodactyla > Bovidae > Capra > Capra ibex. The sequence goes on from SJYO01046538.1 coordinate 51,660,096, forward strand.
GGGACCTCCTCCTTTACCGTTGGGTGAGGTCATAAGAACGGACCCCCTAGGGTACCTGTCTCCTCGGACCATCCGAGGTCAGGTCCCTCAGTATTCTCAACCTGTGGTGACTCGATGATTCGTGTGTCTGAAAGGTTTTTGTTCGCCATCATTTTCATGTGACCCCTCAGGTCTCGGAGTCATTTAAAGGAACACAGGTGTGACGGGAAGTCAACAAAGACGGAAGTCAGATACAGTTCTTGGAAAAAAGATAGACCTGGGGATGGTAGGACCTAGGTTGACGGAAGTAAAGAACGGACTTGATGACTTTGTCAGAAGACTGGTAGACTAGAAGGAAGTAGAAGGGAACACAGAAATGTCAGATGAGTTGGGTGTCGTCAGTGCAATCTAGGACAGGAACCAACCAAGTTTTAGGAGGTTTGCAAACAGTGTCGGTCATATACTTCAAGAGTGGTATGGGAAACACCAGTACGAAATAACCAAGTGTGACACAGAGAGTGTTCAAAAGAGGGTGTGAGACGGGGAATGATTGTAGAGAACGATGGGTCCTTATGAACGACAAGGAGGCACCAAAGTCTTGATCGGTTTGCACGGAGACCGGAAATGAGAACGACAGCAACTAAAGACTTACAAAAAGAGACTTTAGGAGTGAAGGACGTCTAGTCTCTACGGAATCGTCTGGTGACCTATATCTTCACGTCGTAGGGATGGAGGGAGTAGGACAGGAGAAATGAGACCTCAAAAGATATGTCCAAGTCGGAGTAAACCGAACAAACGGAATGGGCGGAGACAATCTGTGATTCGAGATACGCCCATCCTTAAAATAAAATAAGTGACGACACGAGGTTAAGCACCTTGTCACGAACTGTGGATCATCCGTTGGTTGTTTTTAAACTCTTTTCTTTTTTTTAATGGATTGGACCCTTCGATTCAATTAGTACTACAGTAATCGTCTCCTTTTCTTTAGACCCCCTCTCTACTACCTTAGGGAAGACCTACAATTCAGATTTATTCACTGATCTAAAGAATTTAATAATAATATAAACTACTTATTTATGCATCTCAATGGGTGGTAATTGTTTTGGAATTTTTTTTAAGTCCAGACTGAAACGTTTTTCAATGGTTACAATTTTACGTGGCAAAAGTCACTTCAAAACGAAACAAAATAATGCACAAATAAAGTAAAAGGAAAGTGTAAGCTTTAGCCGTTCTTTTAGAAGTATCCGACGCTCTTGTTTCGTTAAAGTTCTCCGAAAAAGAGTCTTCCACTTGGGCTTAGTCGACCAGTAAATGAGACTCTAAAATGAAGATACCCACTCCATCGTTCCTCGGGGTGTCGGTGGACCCTGAGCCTAGGTTAGAAGTAAGAACTCCAGAGAGGTCTACCTTCACTCAAGGTCCTCCTCTCAAAGTCTCCTGCGGTTGTCGAGTCCCGACAAGTTTACACGTCAGGGACGCAAACTGAGAAACTTGTTACGTCGATCACTTGTCCTTTCTAAGCCTACACGAGCAGGGGAAGGGGCGTCCTTGTCAGAGACCCGACGACCTTTTCCCTCCAGAAACCCCGCCCGAAAGGGGACCTGGTACATCCAGATTTAAAGAAGTCGACCCAGACTCAGAGAAGTCGACCCCTCCTCGGGTCCACAAAAAGCCCCTGTATTCTAAAGGTTCAGTCTTGAGCGATGTATTAAGAGCGAGTCCCCGAGGGGATTCTTTGATGAACTATGAAGACTCCTCGGGCCGAGGAAGCGTAGTCGAGAGATAAATGGTCTTCTGTTTACAAGGACGAAACTTCCGATACTTGGTACCGGTGTCCTCTAGTGCAAACGGAACCTCAGGCCGAAGGCCGAGAACACCACTGTTGCTTTCGAGATCCCCCACTTGCGTCATCAGTCGACGAGTAAGTAAGTTGTTTATAAATAGCTCGCGGCCAACTCACGGACCGTGACGCTCTCGGGCCCGCCGATCTTTGCTGAATAGAATCTAGGATACGTGAGTAGGATCAAGGGGGTCTACAAGGTCTCGCGCGCCACTCCTTCCTGAGGCGTAGATGAGGGCGAACGAGGCGGACCCCCACGGGCTGGGGAGCTCGCGTCGGGAGGGCTGTGGGGCGGCGGCCCCTAGGTCCGAGGTCCCAAATCGGGCCAACCCCTGCCGCTCGCCGTTCTTCGGTTTGTGATTTTCCTAAATTTTTTTGTTTTTGTGTGGTTTTTTTGGCATGGGGTCAGACACGACCCTTTGACGAGGGCCCTTCACACGTTCCGCCTCGGCCGGACCCGGGCCCTCTCGCACCTCTGGAACCGACCGGCCGCGGGCGCCCAGCACAGCGCCTCCGCCGGAACCGCCCGCCTCCCGCGCCGGTCGCCCTCCCCGGCTCCGCCGCGGCCCTCCCCGCGCGTGCCGCCGCACCGACGGCCCGCGTCGTCCACTGGCGCCGAGCGCCACACTCGGCCTCGCATATCGACCGCCGCGCCGCGCGCCCCGGCTCGCTTCAAACGGCCTTGTACCGCCTTCCCGGGCCCCGCGCGGCCACGCGTCGCGCCACCGCAAGGCTCGGGGTCCTCGACATCGGCGGCGTCGGCGGCGGCGCCCCGCTCCAGCGGCGGTACCGGGCGACCTAGGGCTGGTTCGCCGTCTTCATACCCCAACCACTCATGAGCGGGGTGGGGTAGGGGCGGCGGCGGCGGTTCAAGCCCCCTCGCCGGGACGGCCCACGTTTCAACCCGCCCCCTGCGTGCCAGTGAGCCACGCGCGGACGGGCCCTGGCCCGACGGCGATGGGCGGCCCCGCGGCGGTTCCGAGCCGAACCCGGGGTAAGCAAGACCCTCGCCACACTCGGCCTCGGGCGAGGCCCTCGGAGTACCTCCCACCCCCCAGTAAGACTCAAACCCCTCAGGCTCACAGATTTTCACGTCAACCAAAGGACTGACCGACAGGACGGGGGGCTGAGGGTTCCGACGTCGCGAAACGTCTCATCTTTGCACGTTTCGGGCCCGCGAGCGAGACGAAGTAAACCCCGCGGGACGGCGCCACGAGCGCGGGTGACAGGGGGTTAGGTGGCCGGGCGAGGCCGGGCACATCGAAGTAAGTCAAGAAACATTGGCCGGCTCCGGGTACCTTGCGCTTCAGCCGCCCGACGGGGTCGCGAAGGACGGAAACGAGAATCCAAGAGGGACGCCGGGGTTCACTTCTCAAACACCCCCCGACAACGCCCCCCCGCCATCCCTCGGCAGGAGAGGGTTGAGGAGGGTCCGTGACCCTAGGGACATCGTCAACATTTGACCAGTCCTCTGAGTTCGACACCACACCTCCACTACCTTCGCCGTCCTTCACACACCATACCCTCGCCCCCACCGACCGGGGGCCCCGACGACCACGCCTGACAGCAGGAGATGGGCTCGCACTCACCTCTCCCAGAGGCTGACGGAAGACTTAGGGGTAAGGCGGCACCCTATTCTGTTCCTGTAAAATGATCCTTGTGACACTGTCCAGGACACGATCCGTGAACCGGCAAAGCTTGTCGCCACGACCTTCCCGGCCGTCCTACACGTCCTCCAACGAAAGCACAATCAAAAGCTAGGCTTTGCCACCAACTCGCCCCGAAATTGGGTCCACTTTTGAGAACCAGAAAGGTGAAAAATAGCTCACTCCAACGAATCCAGAACACCTTTCTGACGACAATCACCCCGCTAATTTCACCGAAATCCGAACCCACGCTAAGGGATCATATTTGTGTCAACTCTTAAAATAGTGAAGGAAAGTCCCAGCAAGTAACCCGTATAAACATTCAGAAGCCGAATTGATGGTAGAGCGGGCGTAAAAAAATGGGGGAGTGAAATCACCCTCCTTGGATAAGACACAAAAGACTGCCGAAACAGTCAAAGTCCCTCTCTAGAGATCCCCGAAAAGTTGACCCTTCTGAACTAAGTCAATGTTTCTTTGTTTGGTTGAGAAAGTATAAATAATGAAACTCTACCACTAGGAGCACATATATTAATATACACACATATGTTATTATACGTGTCCTAAGGAACAAAAAGGAACCGTTTTTGAAAAAGGAAATTTAAAGAAAATCTTAGGAACGTGAGAAGACACTAACATCAAGACGAAGTATGAAACCAGTACTCGAAAGTCCACGGTCAATCATTCATCGGTTATTAAGACCCTCAGACTACCTCGATTAAAGAAATAAACACAATTGACCCATGATTGAAGATCTACTTGCATATAAATCGTTACGGACCAGTTATGAAGAGTGTTTTTTAATAGTTAAGATTAAAACAAATTATCCTCTTTGAGAGAGGTTTTCATAAGACTCAAACCGTATCAATTCCGTTTGTATAGGATTTTTGTACCCAAAATAAAGGTATCAATATCATTGTTCTCACCATAAAAGAGAAAAATTAAAAATAGTAGTCAGTTCTTTTAACTTAACGTAAAGTTTCCATATCCATCGCCGTTTTAACGGGGTCTCATAGTAAATCTTTTAAATAAAGTGATCTGTGTTACCTATGAAGTTTTTTTTTGTGTGTTTTGAAAATTAAAACATAACCTCATATCCACTAATTGTCACAAACACTATCAAAAGTCCACCTGTCGTTTCCTTGAGTTGGTACATGTATGTACCATAGGTAAAACGGGGTTTGAGGGACGGGTAGGTCCGACGGTGTATTGAAACTGGTCTCAACGGCTGTGTTATCTAACACTACTTAGACCCAAACTATTTTTCCGGGTGACAATCCTGTCTACTCGAATACCCTAGTCACAGGTAACAAATAAGGGTTCTGTGTACCACTAGTACGATCGAGGGACGACCCTTCGGAAGGAACCGGTCGTCCCATTTCAGATTTGGCTCGGGTCAAAAGTTCCAAAATTCTGAGGTCGAGTCATATAAAAACATTTCGTATAGAGAGTGGCGAAGAGAGTAGTTGGCAGATTGTGTCTACGACGGGAGAGGGAGAACACGACATGTGCCTCTCAGGGAGGAGACCCTGAGAAGCGAGGATACGCACAGGGGACAAGGCTCACGGGAAGGTGGAGACTTAGGGTATTAGACCGGAGAGTGGGTCCCATGCGACGAAGGAGTTGTAAGGATGTAAAATAATGAATTGGAAACCAAGTCACTTAGTCTTCCAATACCATAACGTAGGAACCCTGATCTCCATATGCCCATCTCTCGTACGTAAGTCATTGACGAACAGGAACCGCAACCACACTGTAAGATTCCGTGGTTGGACTAAAGATGTTAAATCACGTCAAAAAAAAAAGGGGGAGAATCCAAAATTGTAGAGTAAGTGAGATCATACTGAAAATAGAACAAGACAATCTACTACGCTCTGGGAATTCAAATAGAAATAGAAACGTTCATTTTTTTTACTATACGACGACTCTTTCGTCCGTACCTTATCTACCTGAACGAATTTACACTAACCCTTTTTAATCGACCAACCTAATTACCGACGGGGTGTCGGTACCTTTTACGAAAAGAAAGAGGAAAAAAGAAGGAACAAAAGAAAAAGAAGGAAAAAGAAAATAAAAAAAGACAAAGTCCTGAACTCCCAGTTTGTGAAACTGAAACTACAATTCGTTTGGAATCACTATGTACAGGTCCAATCAGAAGACTAATAGCTTTGCAACGAAGTCAGACAAGTTGCTATCTGGGTTTAATACAACCACTGTCTCAGAAACGTTTTAATAAGTAATAACAATCAACCTTAAACAGGGTATACAAAAATTTGGCACTATTTTCCATGAAACCCCCTTATACACGAAGTGAAAATTGAAACGTTGTCAAAACAACAGGATCCGGATCAATCAGATTTTCGTAAATTGAAACATCTAAGAGTTTACAATCACATTTTTGTTTGACCTAAGAACATCACGAGACAATTGCGTGAATCCACACGACACCCAGAAGTCAAACAGGAGTGGCGCCCGTAGCACAAGGCATCTGAGATCGACCTCACTACCTTGAACCAGAGTTTCTCATTAATCACTTGACGAATTTTATCTATCAAGGGTGGACAAACCAACGTACTTGTCGAAACCGGGGAAAGAACCTTGTTTCACCAGGGGAAAGAACGTTGTTCCAAAAATTAAGGTATGTCAGTTCATATTTTCTAACTTTTGTTCGGTGAACATTACTTATATCGACAGTTCTATCAAAAGTTTTAAACAATAACATTATATACACGAAATTTTTTTCTGATTTCAAAAATAACACATAAAATGTTACAACGAAGACAAGACACGAAACAAAAAACCACCACTCTGTACACCCTAGAATCAAGGGGTTCGTCCCTAGTTAGGACGTGGGGAGACGTAATCTACTACTTCACGATTGGTGACCTGGTGAACCCTTCAGTGGACACGAAGAAATAATTGTGTATTGATAAAACTTTATCACTACTCGTACATGTTAAAAAGTTCTATAGACATCATTGGTATTATACGGTAAATTAGTGGACACTAAAGAAAATAACTTAAACAAAAACTTCATATCGACTAACCGTCATAACACAAGGTCCACATGTCGTTTCACTAACAATATACACATATATCTAGACAAGAAAAAGTCTAAGAAAAGGTAATATTTAATAATGTTCTATAACTTACATCAAGGGACACGACATACCATCCTGGAACGACCAACAGACAAAACATACATTTTGTGGAAGTTAACTCCGGTCGCAGAGACCATGTGAACACCAAATAACGGAGACCAGTAGTTACGTCATTGACTCACAGTCTCTTGTCTATGCATTAAAAAAATGGGAAAAGTTCGGGTCCCTAGGAACTTAAACTTGTGTCTAATTCTATTTCTAGTGTGTCGATCATTTAATATCTCGAATAATCAATGTACTGGTCCGATCTATAATATGTCAACATCACTTGACTTCTTCCGGAGTGAGATTCCGTAAGTACAAGATTGTTGTGACTCCGACTCTTATTTTCCTTAGCTCTTAATTACAAACAATACCTAAATGGAGCACTGTCCGTGACGAGATTTGGGAAACAAAGTCACACAGGGTCCATGGACACCTCCAGAACCTCTGTGAAAGTCTACCGGGTACTCTAATTTTGAAAAGGACCATTATTATCATTCTACAGTAACCGGACAGAAGTGAGACAAGACAGTACTCATGTGTCATATCAAAGGGTCTCCGATGTAGCTTATACTATGATGTAGTCTAACTTACGTCTCCGTCCACACTCTCAGGTTTCCGGAAAACACTTCGGTCTATAATTTCTCCAAATGTCTATACGTTCCGTCACGGTGAGAAGATTCACAAAAACAAACCTTTTCACACAAACAATCAGAGTGAGTCAGCACAGGTTGAGAAACGTTGGGGTACCGACATTGGGAGGTTCGAGGAGATAGGCACCTTAAGACGTCCGTTCTTCTAACCTCACCCGACGGTAAAGAAGGAGATCCCGTAGAAGGGCTGGGTCTTTAGTTTGGGCCAGAGGACGTAACGCCCGTCTAAGAAATTGCAGACTCGGTACGAACTAGAATTTTTATGAAACGATCGTAGACAACCCAAATAACACTGAAGAACCACCGAGTCACCATTTCTTAAACGGACGGTTACGTCCTCTGGGTCCAAACTTGGGACACAACCCTTCTAGGAGATCTCTTACTTTACCGTTAGGTGAGGTCACAAGAACGGACCTTTTAGGGTACTTGTCTCCTCGGACTTCCCGATATCAAGTGCCCCAGGGTTTTCTCAACCTGGTGCTGAATCGGTGATTTGTTATTAACCCAAATAATACCAATGAAATCAATTATTCACAAAAGAATTTACGGAGTTGAACTTAAAGATTATATGACTTAGTACTATCTATATTGGGTGTATTCGTTTTCGAGAAATCTTAAGAGTCATTGAAAAAGAATTGTCTATAAAAGAAAAAGGAAGAATTAATAAAAACCGGGACGTCACACCGTACGTCCTAGAATCAAGGGGCTGGTCCCTAGTTTAGGTACCGGGGACGCCACCTTAGCACCTCAGGACTGGTGACCTGACGGTCCCTTTAGGGTAGAGTTATTGAATGTTCTCGTAATATCCCTAAGATTCTGATTTTTGAGAGTTCTGACGACGAAATGTGTAATAAAGTAATTCAGTAACTCTATTACGAGAGTAAGAGTATAACAGAGGAAAGGGTCCATTCTTTTGACTCCAAATACGTCCTACTTAATAAATAGGTGCAGGTGTATTAAAGTGAGGATCCGGGTTTGAGATAAGGTATACGTAAAGGGTTGTCAACAAGTAGGTAGTGGAACTAGAGACGACACAGGACACAACTGGACTTTGTTTACCTGACGGCCAATCAAAAGGTGGTTTTTTTATCTAAATAAGTCTTAGTCGTTTAGGAATCCCCCACACCCCACCCCACCCCACCCCTGCCCCCCCGTCCAGACGTTCGGTGTGCGCCTAGGGACGTTGGTCCTCTCTCGGGAAAATATCTTTTCCTTCAACCGTCCCGACATTATTTGTCTCAGGTAGTCTCCTTACTTCTCAAACTTCATGTGACCTAAAAGCAACCGACTCGAGAACGGTCCACTCTTCTCCTTCAGAAATAAGGGCCACCCGAGACGAGAGACTTCCGAGGGTGAAGACCGGAGTTCTGAGACAAAATTAACTCCAAAGAGACATAGATGAGTAAAAATGTGGTCCATGGGAACTCATGGAGTACGGAGACGAAATGGGTAAACGGTAGAGACACAACAACCAGTATTTATAATCTCGAATTAAAGAAATAAAAAAATTTCTAATTTTTATGTTTATTTTCAAGACTATGAACTCAGGGTTTCCTGATAGGACACATGGGTGAAAACGTCTGATAATGAAAACTTACTTGGTAGAGAAAGAAGGGGTAACTTAAAAAAAATTTAAATTAAAAATAGAATATAACCTCATGTCAACTAAAGGTTATAACACAATCAAAGTGCATATGTTCGTTCCACTAAATCAGTATATATGTATTTAGGTAAGAAAAAGTCTAACAAAAGGGTATGTCCAATAATGTCTTAGAACTCATCTTAAGGACATGATATGACATCCAGGAACAACTAGTAGATAAAATAATTATATATAAACAAACTAGAGATTCAACGTAGGATGAAAAAACACTGGGACACCTGACATCGGGTGGTCTGAGGAGACAGGTACCCTAAGAGGTCCGTTCTTATGACCTCACACAACGGTAAAGGAGGAGGTCCCCTAGAAGGACTAGGTCCTAGTTTGGGAACAGAGGATACCGAGGACCGTAACGTCCTCGAGGACCGTGACGACTCGGTGGTCCCTTCGGATAAAATATATATAATCACACATATACAATTAGGGTCTGAGGATTAAATAGGGAAGGGGGATTAAAAGGAGAAACATTAGTACTCAAACAAAAGACAGTCAGACAAACAAAACTTTTATTAAAGTAAAGATAGTAAAAAAGTCTAAGGTGTTCATTCAATAAAAAATGAGTTAGAAAAGAAGTACAACGGATGAAAAAACCAAAAATGAATTTTGTTACTGACTTTTTCGGTATGTAGGGGTGGTAATTTACTCTTGGTCGTAGTGAACGAAACCTTTCTCCGTTGGAATTTTAATTTCCGTTGTTGCTATTTTGTCGTCACTTGACTTAAGACCGAGGTACGACAACGGACAGTCTGGTGAAAGAGATAATTTCTCCTTCCTTCGACCACGGGAGTGACTTCGAAAGAGACGGCAGTAGGTAGATAACACTTAAGAGTGAACGCCATCAAGTCAAGTCAGCGAGTCAGCACAGGCTGAGAAACGTTGGGGTACTTAGCGTCGTGTGATTCGGGGGGACAGGTAGTGGTTGAGGGCCTCAAGTGAGTCTGAGTGCAGGTAGCTCAGGCACTACGGTAGGTCGGTAGAGTAGGAGACAGCAGGGGAAGAGGAGGACGGGGGTTAGGGAGGGTCGTAGTCTCAGAAAAGGTTACTCAGTTGAGAAGAGTACTCCACCGGTTCCATGACCTCAAAGTCAAAATCGTAGTAAGGAAGGTTTCTTTAGGGTCCCGACTAGAAGTCTTACCTGACCAACCTAGAGGAACGTCAGGTTCCCTGAGAGCTCAGAAGAGGTTGTGGTGTCAAGTTTTCGTAGTTAAGAAGCCGTGAGTCGAAAGAAGTGTCAGATTGAGAGTATAGGTATGTACTGATGACCTTTTTGGTATCGGAATTACCTGGAATCAGCCGTTTCATTACAGAGACGAAAACTTATACGATAGATCCAACCAGTATTGAAAGGAAGGTTCCTCATTCGCAGAAAATTAAAGTACCGACGTTAGTGGTAAACGTCACAAAAACCTCGGGGGTTTTATTTCAGACTATGACGAAGGTGACAAAGGGGTAGATAAACGGTACTTCACTACCCTGGTCTACGGTACTAGAAGCAAAAGACTTACAACTCATGTAAGTCTACTACATGAGACGTATCTTCAATTTATTCGTCCCACTGTTATATGTCGGAACTGCATGAGGAAAAGAATAAACCTTGGTCACACAACAAGGTACAGGTCAAGATTGACAACGAAGGACTGGACGGATGTCTAAAGAGGTCTCCGTCCAGTCCACCAGACCATAACGGTAGAGAAAGTCTTAAAAGGTCAAATAACACTAGGTGTGTCCATCACACCATATTTCAGTGACTCTTGTGACTGAATCACTTATAACTCGGCAACAAGGATCCCCTTTATGGTCCAACCCAAGGACACTCGGAGACCAGTGTACAAATAGTTGACTCGACTAGGGACAGGAATACGTACACACAAAGACAAATTCCGAATTTCTGGAATAAATCACATGTAGTGACTACATGATTGTAACTTGAGCACCGGTGTTGTGGACTATATTTGAGTTCGGACTTCGTTCACATAGATTGTGTACGTATTACAAAAGAGGTCTTCCGTTCAGTGTCGGAAAAAACCTGAACCCTTGTACTTTGTCGTGAAGTCGTCATACGAACCCCTGGTAAATTTATCGTTTTAGTAATTGTTTTTCGTCTTTTATTCTTTCTGTGTCGTGAGTTCAATTCTGACATTCTTCCTGAGACCAAATGTCATACTCTTGACTTTGGTTCGCCTCACAGTGGAACAGACTGGAATTTACCCTTGAACGCACAGTATGAAACGAAGAGACGTATTCTGACTCTTACTGGAGTCTTCGTGATCCTTGCAACTAAACCACCAATGCTCACTTAAAATCACTCACCCTCTTAAGTGTTTATGGTGTCTTAGACACTTATCACTCCTAGTTCACATCAATCAACCTATTTTCCTCTTAATTTTTACCTTAGTACCCTGAAGAGACAGTCAACTCGTCAATTCCGAAACCTGAGGTCACGTCCAATACGTCGAAACTCGGGACGAGGCCCTTGATTCTAGGGTGTACGTCAAACCGGTTTTTTAAAAAAATTTTTTACCTTAGTGTAAGGACATAACAAACAGACAACCTTATTAGGGAGGAAACTCAAAAGACGCTTGGGATCGATTCCTGTGACGACCGAAACGGGTGGAACGAACGACACGGAGAGTCGCCGAGAGGAAAAGGGATTGACAGGGCAAACACAAACGACAGACAGAGGGTATGACCTTACATCTCAATGTTCTTGTTCTTGAAAATAGAAAAAGTAGTTCACAAGGGGATGGTGAGGCACCGAGGACCGAACACTGGTCGCGAGTCATTTATTTACTCCTTCCTTATTTACTTCCGGGAATAGATGGATTTAAACAGAGGACACGACCTCTCCCTTAAAGGGAGGTGTATTACTTTATAAAACGGGCACTACGTGAAGGGCACTCTATGTCAGTTTTCGTCATTCTTTTCCTTGTAAATTTCTTCTATACTTATCTTAATTATTAACAAAATCGTCTCCCAGAACACTTGTAACACCCTAACCTTTCCTTAACTTTAGGAGTCACTACATCAGAACCCTTCCCTTGGCACCTTTAAACGACGATGGGGGGGGGAAAAAAAAAAGGACGTAATAAACAGTTCCGAAGGACCTCCTTCTATACAACATCTTAACCAAATTACCTTTCTTTTCCGAACTGGTGTCACCACTCCTCTCAAATCCTCCAAGACTGAGTCTCCTACGTACGGCACAACTCGCGCTCAACCCCTCCTTGCTTCCACGTCAGATTACCTTCCTTGCTCCGCAAGTCTAAGTACAATGAAGGGTAATGGGACTTCCTATTTTGCGTAGATGTGATCTGCGTCCCATTAATTCGTTCTACACTAGTGTTCATTGCACCTCTTCTCATTAAATCTCATGACCATTCCCCGAAACTCCGTGTCCACCATCAATGAGTTTTAAGACAAACAGGTTTAAATGTCTTCCGAAAAACATCGGTAGGTAAAGACGGTAGTAGAAACGACTTTGGATTAGACACGAATAAAGAGTAGAGTTAAAAGACTCTATTTGGTCACCCCAAACTCTTAATCTAGAGTGGCCCTACTAAAAAAAGGAAGTCAAGTCAAGTCAGCGAGTCGTCACAGACTAAGAAACTCTGGGATACCTGCCGTCGTGCGGTCCGAAGGGACAGGAAGTGGTTGAGGACCTGGAACGAGTTTGAGTACAGGTAGATCAGCCACTACGGTAGGTTGACAGAGTAAGAGACAATAGGGGAAGAGGAGGACGGAAGTTAGAAACGCCGTAGTCCCAGAAAAGGTTCCTCAGTCAAAAAGTGTAGTCCACCGGTCTTATAACCTCAAAGTCGTAGTCGGGAAGGTCACTTATAAGTCCTGACTAAAAGAAATCCTACCTGACCAACCTAGAGGAACTTCAGGTTCCCTGAGAGTTCTCAAAAAAGGTTGTTGTGTCAAGTTTTCGTAATTAAGAAGTCACGAGTCGAAAGAAATATCAGAACGAGAGTGTAGGTATGTACTGATGACCTTTTCGTTATCGAAACGGATCTGTCTGGAAATAACCGTTTCATTACAGAGACGAAAAATTACACGACAGATGCAGCCAGTATCGAAAAGAAGGTTCCTCGTTTGTAGAAAATTAAAGTACCGACGTCAGTGGTAGACGTAACTAAAACCTCGGGGGTTTTTATGTCAAACAGTGACAAAGGTAACAAAGGGGTAGACAAACGGTACTTCACTATCCTGACCTACGGTACTAGAACCAAAAGACTTACATCTCAAAATTCGGTGGAAAAAGTGAGAGGAGAAAGTGAAAGTAGTTCTCCAAGAAAACAAGAAGTGAAATACGATATTCCCACCATAGTAGACACACAGACTCCAATAACTATAAAGAAGGTCGTTAGAACTAAGGTCGAACACGAAGTAGGTCGGGTCGTAAAGCGTACTACATGAGACGTATATTCAATTTATTCGTCCCACTGTAATATGTCGGAACTACATGAGGAAAGGGGTAAACCTTGGACAGACAACGAGATACAGGATTGAGAACGAAGAACTGGACGTATGTCGAAAGAGTCTCCCTCCAGTTCACCAGACCATAAGGGTAGAGAAAGTCTTAAAAGGTGTCAAACAACACTAGGTGTGTCAGTTTCCGAAACCGCTTCAATTATTTCGTCTTCATCTACAAAAAGACCTTGAGAGAACGAAAAAGATACTAGGTCACCTACAACCGTTAAACTAGAGACCAAGGAGACGGAAAAGATTTTGGTCGAACTTGTAGACCTTCAAGTGCCAAGTACATGACAACTTCGGACCGAACCTCTTAAAACTCGTAATGAAACGATAACACACACTCTACTCACGTCAACACGTTACCAAACTCGTACGAAACCGTAACGGAAAGAAATCCTAAAAAAAAGGTATTTCCTTTGTAAAAGGTCGAAGATCAATAAAGGGTCGTTATGGGTTACATTATTGTGTTATTGAAATGTATACACTTTATAAAATCATGAGAGTTTTCTTATTCTTCTCCTTATACCCAGTTTTAGAGAATATTCAGTAAAGTCAAGAAACTTTACTCAACATTATCTTAACATCTCACAACCAGATAAGATATACATTATCTTAAACTGGGACTAAAGACCGGGCTCTTGAACTGTTGCCAGTACATCAAACAAAAAGTGATTTATAAGGTTTGCTCCTTCTTTATCAAAGAGGGAGTAGTTCATCCACTTAGTGGGTACTTTACAGACGACACACGCCTGTAATTTCAGACAATATTTAGGAAGTCCTCAGGAAACTGGAACCAACTATTCATCGAAGGTCGCATGTCGGACTCATTACCCCAACATAAAAATTCGAATTTTATCACGAAAACTCCATTTCGACTCTTATGAAAACTCTGTCTCTAAACCCACTCCTTTTCGTCTCCCACGAACACAATTAAATTAAAAAGGTTCACTGCAGGTCCGGTACAGGAGAGCCTCGGACCCGGCCGGCAGTCGAGTGAGTCTGCTAACAGACTTAACGACCGTCGACCAAGGATTCGGTCTCTGTTTTCACTAGAAACAGAAAAGTGTTTGGAGACACAGTAGCGTTTCGACGCCAACAAGTTTGCCTAGGTGAAAAGGTCTAACACGGTAGAAGGGAATGCACAAGTAAGGGGTACGCTGTCAGGTGCAGTCCACTTCATCAACCTGGGGGTCCTACGGGGGACTCTTAGAACCAGTAAATGACAACAGAAAATTTTGTTGAACTATGACACATTGTGTCCGTCGATATGAGTCATAGAACATTGTCGGTCATTATCAAAAAGTCAGTCATTTAGTGCAGACTGAGAAAAGCCTGGGCACCGGACGTCGTACGGTCCGAGGAGACAGAAGGTGATAGAGTCTGACTATAGACACCCTGTGTTTTACTACACGCAACTCTATCGTCACAATAGGTTGGTAGAGTAGAAGACAACGGGGGAAGAGGACAAGGGAAGTCAGAAAGGGTCGTAGTCGCAGAAAAGGTCACTCAACCGAGAAGTGAAGTCCACCGGTATCATAACCTTGAAGTCGTAGTTAGGAAGGTTACTTATAAGTCCCAACTAAAGGAAATCCTAACTGACCGAACTAGAGAAACGTCGTCAGGTCCCCTGAGAGTTCTTAGTCACCCTCTCTTACATTTTTATATGTACACATAATGACCTAGGGAACTATGGACTTTGATTGTGTTGTAACATTAAGTTGATAATAAAGTTATTTTTAATTTTTATTTGAACTCCTTTCCTTTAACGTCGTCTCCAATAAGGGAGAACGTTTATCGAGAAACGACTGAGTCAGTTTCACTTACGTAGGGAGACTGACCGAACAATGAACACATGGACCCCGTCCTATGAGACATGAAGGACACTAGGACCTTGGTCTCCTGAGACTGAGGGGTCGGAAAGACGGCCTTTGGTCAATAATCTCATTCAGTATTCAGAGTCAGTATCTTTAGATTAACCAAACGAGAAAACACATATCCTAGTATTTGATAAACCCCAATCTAAGACACACATAATGGAGAACCGATTGTGGAGTAAAATAACCTTTTTATACGGGGTCTCCGTACTTTACTGAAGTGGGTTTAGGGTTTCGGTCATCGTCTACAGAACGAACAGAATTGAACAGAAGATCGACGAAGGAAAAAGAAGTATTGAGACCTCCTTCGTCCAAGGAAAAATAATACATATGAATTCCCCAGACTTTCTCATTCAAGAGAGGTGTGTCCTTCTTCCGACACATTAGGGACCCAAAAAAGATCCACCTCCAAAACAACATTTATTCTAGGTCGATAATTTAGTAGGGGGGGGGTGAAAAAATAACGCTATATTAACTGTACATTAAGACAAATTGCCCATCTTATATTACTAATCTATAAACAGAGACACACACGAGTCAGTACAGACTGAAAAACGTTGGGGTACCCGACATTAGGTAGTCCGAGGAGTCAGGTACCTTAAAAGATCCGTTCTTATGCTCTCACCCCACGGTAAAGAATGAGGTCCCCTAGAAGGACTGAGTCCCTAACTTGAACGTAGAGAACGTAATCGTCCGTCTAAGAAATGGTGATCACGGTGGACCCTTCGGGAAATATAAGCATACATAACACTTTACTTGTGATGACATTCAGACCAATCGTAGTCAGTGGGGTGTCTCAATGTTCAAATAAAGAAAATAAATCACAAATACATAAACCGACGTAACCCAGTATCAACACCGTAAGTCCTAGAAAGCAACACCGCGGGTCCGAGAGGTCGACACCGTACACCCAAATCAACGGGGTGCCATACATCCTAGAATGGACGGGTTGGTCCCTAACTTGGGTGTAGAGTATGTAACGTTCCACCTAAGAATTTGGTGACTTGGTGATTCCTTCAGGGACAAAGAAAGACTATTCTTCAAATTTTTATATGACAGTCGTAGAAAGTTTATATGTTATGTCATAATAATTGACATCAGTGGTACGACATGTAGTGTAGGGGTCCTGAATAAACAGAATATTGACCTTCACACCTAGAAACTGGTGGAAGTGGTCAGAGGGGGTTGAGACCGGTTGGGGGCGGAGACCGTCGGTGGTCAGACAAGAGACATAAATATAACGACAAAAATCTAAGGTAAGTATTTATTATAGTATATCTCTCATAAAACAGAAAGAGAGAGATAAAGTGAATCGTATTACGGGAGGTCCAGGTAAGTACAGTGACGTTTACTGTCCTAAAGGAACAAAACAAAACAAAAACAAAAAAAAGTTACCGATAAGGTAGAAAAAGACAATCACAAAAACAAAGGAAGTCCGTCTACGGGTCTTCACCCTAACGAACTAGTAGTAAAGTCAGCGCAGACTGAGAAACGCTTGGGTACCTGACGTCGTGTGGTCCGAAGGGACAGATAGTGGTTGAGGACCTCAGATGAGTTTGAGTACAGGTAGTACAACCACTACGGTAGGTTGGTAGAGTAGGAGACAGCAGGGGAAGAGGAGGGTGGAAGTCAGAAAAGGTCGTAGTCCCAGAAACGGTTACTTAGACAAGAAACGTAGTCCACCGGTTTCACAACCTCAAAGTCGAAGTCGTAGTCCGGAAGGTTTCCTATAAGTCCTGACTAAAGGAATCTTAACTGAGGAACTTAGAGGAACATCAGGTTCCCTGAGAATTCTCAGAAGAGGTTGTCGTGACAAGTCTACGTAGTTAAGAAACACCAACTAGTATACTATCAGGATAAAAACTAAAAAACTCCTTACAAATATCATCAAAAGGAACCACCGACATGGTCTAATGTAAAGGTGGTTGTCGCGTGTTTCCAAGACAAAAGAGGTCTTTCACAAAGGAGTGATTGTGAATGGAGAACAGAACTATCCTCGGAAAGACTGTCCACACGCTAATAGAGAGTAAACACCAAAACCAAACGTAAAGGGACTACTGTCGACTACAACTTGTAGAAGAGTACACGGAAAACCGGTAGACATACAGAAACCCTTTCACAGACAAGTCTAGTCGACGGGTTAAAGTTAGAATGTCAAACCAAGAAAACGAAAACTATGACTCAACATAGGCAGGAAATGGATCAAACTTATAATTGAGGGACTAGTCCACATACTAAACGTTTATAAAAGAAGGAAAGTCAACCAACAGACAAGCAACACAACTACCAAAGAAAACGCTGGTGGAAGGGGAAAACTTCTCAAGCCTCTTCCTTCACACAAGGCTCCAAACTCGGACGTTTCACCTTCAGTACGACCCCGAAGGTGCCACCAGTGTTCAGAGTCCGACCGTTGCCCAGGGCACAGAAACCAAGAACAGTGGTACCACAACTGTACTACAGTCAGTGTTTTAAGTTTTCATCGTACTGTAAGACTACTGTAATGTCGACACAAACCCTTGTTCACAATTACGTCAAATGTTCCACGACTACCCCTTTCCCTCTCGGGACACAACTAGTATTCACTTCACAGTCAACGAGTCAGCACAGACTGAGAAACCCTGAAGTACCTGACGTCGGACAGTCCGAGGAGACAGGCACCCTAAGAGGTCCGTTCGTATGACCTCACCCAACGGTACGGGACCAGGTCCCTAACTTGGACCCAGAGGACGTGACGTCCATCCCCTTCGGACACAACTAGTATTCCCTAATACTAATATCACGACTGGACCTTCACTTTTGTGTAACTGTATCGAAAAAATCTACTTACTGCGAAGGAACCGGACGGACGGGACCCGAAACTCGAAGGAAGTGTTGTCAGTGTCTGTCGTCCACGGGAACGAGAAGTGACATCTCGTCTCCTCCGACGGGGAGTCTCACTGTCGTGAACCGAATCAAGGACAGAGAGTCCAGGACTCTACACCATAGACACCTAATGTACCATTATACAAAAAAGAATTAGTCACCTATGATCTTCGTATTTGTAAATAACAAAAATATTTTCCCTAGGACTCCGAAGGGACCACCAAGTCACCATTTCTTAGACGAACGGTTACGTCCTCTGTCCTCAAGCTAGAGACTGATTCCTTCTAGGGAACCTCTTCCTTTATCGTTGGATGAGGTCAAAAGAACGGACCTCTTAGGGTGTCTGTCTCCTTGGACCGCCCGATGTGTCCCAACGTTTCCTAGTGTGTGCTGACTTCACAGAATCGTGTGTACCCCGAGTTTTTACAACCGCTGAAACTATATTAACTTCAAGATTACACGACCTAGAAAAAAGAGAAATAAAAAGACCGGTGTGGCACGTTGAATATCCCAAGATCAAGAGGTTGGTCCCTAGCTTGAGTCTGGGAGTCATCACTCTTGAGTCTCGGGATTGGTGACGTGACGGTCCCTTAAGAGACACGACCCAAAATATCATTATGACACACACGTCAAGTGACACTAGACTTTTAGGGTAATTTTGACCATGTTGGAGACACGTGTGTGAAAAACTGAATCGTCAAGATGAAGACACTCAAACAGGACATCTATATGATTTTGTCCACTCCTTACCATACACCTGTCCTAATAACTCATGTCGTGACAAATATCGTTTCTGTACTTTTGTCCAATTTACCCTTAGTCTACCCTCACCAAACAATAAATACTGTGCACATATGTTCCCTCATGGTATGTCAGGAATCTTAGTTTTGAGTCACTGTTTTACAGTCGATTACTACTGTGAAAGTACGTCACTATGTTCAACTAGAGGTTTTTTATCACGATCCAGTCAACCAATAGATATAACTTTTATATTTGACCTGAGGATGAATTACAGTATATTTTTTAACTGAGGTTACAGACTTTCCATTTTGTCACTTTCGTAAGTCTTTTCCCCGCATTCTCTTGTACAACTAGAACCTCAGTCTCTAAAGAAGTCAAGTCAAGTCAACGAGTCAACACAGGCTTTCCCTGTGTTTTTGGTGATTTCGTCTAATATGACTTAGTATAATTTTAACTTTCTGTTGGGAATTCTCGACTTTTCCTGTTGAGTGTCTTATCTTTCTTATACCAGGGACATGTGTATAGACTGTAAATATAACACTTATACACTTCTTGATGTGTAGTTATTCTCTTTTGTTATTAGGTCATCTTTTTACCAGTTTTTACTTTAGGTTTACAGGTCATTTTTAAATCCTTCTACGACTAGAGGTGAACAGTAGTGTCTCTACATTTGTGTCACGGTCCGTAGATGTCGGGGTAATTATCTCGATTTAATTTGTCGTTGGTTTTTCTGTAAAGTCGATAAACGTCCTACACACTGGTACCCTCCGGGACACGTGCCAAATTCATATCTAACCGTGTCGGTAAAACCTTTCGATAAATTATCAAAGACCATTTCAATCCGTATGTGGACGGGATACTAGGTCGTCAAATGAGAATCCCTTTACTTTTCAAAGGTGTTTTTCTGAACACATCTCCCAGCAATCAGGTGATAAGTTTCACCGGGGGTCAACCTTCGGTACGTATTCAGGTAGCGGGTAACTTACCCGGTAGTCGAAACGACAGGAGTACGGTCCTTTATGCTACTCTGGTACTCTTACTCACTAACTGTCCCTGTGTGTTTTTATGTCTATTAGTATTCGTATTCCGATTCACTTTCGTCCGTCTGCCCTTTGGCAGACATGACAATGGCTCAAACAGTCATGGGATACGTCCGTCACGATCGACAAAGATCTTCTCTCCTAGCACCGAGGGGACGTACAGACATCCCATTTCCAACCACCAACACGACATTACCGCCAACCCGTCCTGTAAGTCCAATAACCAACACAAACAAGACGGAGAACCAGACCCATGACCAATCCGCCCACGTAAGTCAAATACTTTTAAATCACTTTACATGTACATAGACGTCAAAGATATACACATAATACGAATTTAAAATTTTTAAACTTTCTTACTCCATCGAGAAATCATACCCGAATAAAGGTTCTATATAAACTCATTTCTCCGTCTATGTTTTTCACATATATCATAAGTAAAGTAAGTAATTTGTCTACACATGGGCGAGACACAGTCCGTGACAAGATCTGTCACTTGCGTTATCTATTTTGTACACAGCCACACATGAACAGTCACTACCACCAAATCAGCGATTCAACACAGGCTGAAAAACGGTGGGGTGCCTGACATCGGGTGGTCCGAGAAGACAGGTACCCTAAAGGGTCCGTTCCTGTGACCTCACCCAATGGTAAAGGAAGAAGTCCCTCTTGGGCCAGAGGAGATAACGTCTGTCTAAGAAATGACCGACTCGGTGGTCCCTTCGGCTACGATCTCATAATAAAGGTTTTCATATATACTCTAACAGGTAATTAATAAAGAACCTTCTCTTACCATCTGACTTACATCTCCCAAAAATACCTTATAAAACATGGAACAATACAAACACGTTACACTTACCTAATGGTCAAAAAAAAATTTTTTTAACTCGGTTGTAAGGATAAAAATAATTACATTAAACACTCGATTTCCACCATCGACAAAAACGGACACGAAATCTCTAGGTCGTTGACTGTATTCTGAATAAAACCACCAACCGGGTTTAGTGTGTCCTACAGAACCGACCCAAACCACTCAACCGGAAGATGAGAGAGAGAGTTCGGTACAACTGAAAACTCATAACATCGTTTTTTAGATTGAACTACTGGAGATAAGGAGATAAGAACTACTAGTGGACATTGAATTCTGTGAAACGAAAGAAGACAAGTCAATTACTGAATCCTGTGTAAGACAGAGAAACAACTAGTAGTTTTGCTTTAGGTTCTAAAACGAAGTCAATTCCTGCTTCACCTTAAAAGTACAAATAGGATTAGAGTAGAGAAATATTAGGACTTTAAGTTTTGAGTACCTGAGTGTGGAGTAAAACTAAACGACCAACAAAAATCCTAGACTTACCGACAAAATACCACCTATTTGGTAAGTAGAGTCTGAAACTGAGGAGATAGATAACCTTCTGTTCATACTTCAGTGAAAATAAAAATATTCTATCACCTGTAGGACCCCGCATGTGGTAAGAACCAGAACGTAATATATTTTATAAACTACTTACTTCGTCTTGCGTATATAATAAAGATAGTAGATTGTCGTAGTGATTATACTATGTGAAATTTTTTTTAATTTAACACAAGACTCAATGACTTTTGTTAACCCTACGTCTACAACTAGACGAACCCCTATGTATCATTCGACTGTAATCTTGGTACCAACGACAACTGTCGGGACGTCTGGTACAAAGAAGGAACACCGGTTCGGTACGAATCAATGGTACTCTTTGCAGGTCCATCTCCGTTTTCGGTAACGACGTCTCACTTCAAAACCTCTCATCGAAGAACACCAAACCTTAAAACTTCAGGTACGGACGATTGAAAATAAGAAGAGACGTAAACACTTCAGTATCTTCCGACAGTCGGTTCACTTTTCCATCCTTGTTCTAATCGTGTGAAGGACCATGTCACCCGTCATGCGTCAGTAATAGACTTTCAACCGACCCACCCTCGGACGGACTGTCATCCGACCGGACCGTCAGTCCACGGGAACAAACGTCTCGGCTGAACTAAGGAGACACCCCTTCCAACTAAGAGAGACTCGAGTAGAAGTTTCCAGGTATCATCTAAGATCACATAAAGGTTAAAGTTTTGGGAATACAAAACTTTGGGAATACTTATGAACGGACCAGAACGTTCTGAGAGGTATCTTGTACCAACTTAAGGATCCCCAAAGACCCACTACCCTGAAAACAGAGACAGGGACACGTAAAAAATATTAATAAAAATAGAAAACCGGTACGACGTGCCGAACGAATCAAGGGTCTGGTCTGGAACATGGATCCGGGACCGTCACTTTCGCAGTTCGGGATTCATGGCCTGACGGTCCCTTAAGAGAGGTGAAAATCCGGGAGAGAATGACCGAGGCTTATGCAGGGATTCTGCATATTTATTGAAGTGTGTATTAATTGACCTGAGTAATTGTGTAATAATTGGTCTCTACATAATTACGGTGTCCACAATCAAACACGTCTTTAGGGGACCAATAATTACACAATTGTACCGAAGAGAACACCGGGTCGACCATTTCTTGGGTGGACGTTACACCCTCTGGACCCAAACTAGGGGTCCAACCCTTCTAGGGGACCTCTTCCCTTTCCGATGGGTGAGGTCATAAGACCGGACCTCTTAAGGTACCTGACATATCAGGTACCCAAGTGTTTCTCCACCTGTACTGACTCGTTGAAAGTGAGTGAGTGCTTAGAAAACTCAGTCCAGTTAACCTTAAACTTAGACGTAAGGGACACTGAAAAGAGACTCGTAGACAATGTAAGGTCCCGAGTACCCTACTAACACTCCTAACATAATTGTATTCTACTCCCTACATATCCTTTAGGTCTCTCATTTATCCCGAAGTGTGTCCGACTAAAGGAAATGAAACCGGACTGTCTCACGGTGTCATATACGGTAGAGGTCGGACTACTGAAGTCTCTGTAAATACTGGTTATCGGGATCCGGTGGGGAAACACCAGGATGGTGTGCCTAATAATATCTTAGACTTTTATCCTTAGTTTACTCCTGTCTGAGAACTTACTAATAGAACACCCGGACAACAGAAGAAATTCCTTCGGTCCATGGATTAGATTCAGTCCTCAACAAACGCAACCTTATGACCTCAGTAAAAAAATTTTTTTGAACCAACGGGATCCAGAAATAACATCGGACACCCAAGTCGAGACGCCGTAGACCCGAAGAGAACAAGAGCTCGCACTCGATTCACGAACGGGAAACACCCGAATTAACGGGACGTCGGACACCCTTAAATCAAGAACCGGGTCCCTAATTTGGGTTCAGGGGACGCAACCTTCCGTCCAAGAATTGGTGACCAGGTGGTCCCTTTAGGGACCTCAGTAAAAAGTTCTTGAAATCTACGGGACCCTCTCCGACCAAGGACGACGACGAAACCGTTGTAGTCCTGACAGTGAGTTCGAACAAAAGCTTGTCGAACTATCGAAGTGCGTCCAGAGAGACATTCGAGTGTTTAAGTCTTTACCAAAACTCAGACATCTTCTTAGGAAAAGTACAGGGTCGAGGCTGACTTCGGTTCTCGGAACCTTTAAAACTTAGACGGAGAATAAAAGAAAGGACTTAATCTATCTTCGGACGAACGAAGAAAGTCTACACTGTTGTCCTGAATAAAGTTTTCGTTTACCGGGTGAGGAACTTCGTTTGGAATTAGGGTAGTGGAAAGAGATACCCACCGCAAAACAAAGACTAAATTACGGTTAAAATGTGGTACTTTTACCTCTCGAGGAGTAAACAACGGGTTTCCTGATTTAATTTTCTTTTTTGTTTTTTGATATTTGTGCGAATTTTTTTTTAAACCGACGTGGTTCAGAATCAACGTCGTGCACCTTAGAAATGAATGTCATACATCCTAGATCAAGGGACTAGTCCCTAGGTTGGGTCCGGGGGACGTAACCCTCTCGTCTCAGAATTGGTGGTCTGGTGGTTCCTTTCATGGGGGTTTTCTGATTTGCAAATTCCTAGTCTAGTCGTACACAATCCCCTCCTGTAGACCTGTCCACCTGAAAACGAAAATAAACAAGAGAAATGAAAAACCAGCTAAAGAAAATCTAGAGTCCCCCCGTTTTAAGGTGCAACTACTCCGAAGGGGACCACCAAGTCACCATTTCTTAGATGGACATTACGTCCTCTGAGATCAAACTAGGGACTCAACCCTTCTAGGGGACCTCCTCCTTTACTGTTGGGTGAGGTCATAAGAACGGACCCTTTAGGGTACCTGTCTCCAGGTACCTCAGCGTTCTCTCAGTCTGTGTTGAATCCCTGATTTGTTGTTGTCGTCACTTCAGAATCCTTTTTATGTCGTAGAGACATCAGGATAGAAGGAATTTGGCGATCATAGTTCTTTCCTGTCTACCTCCTTTATATGTACTATAGATTTTGTTTTGTACACAAGACGGTATTATACAGCAATAGAAGAGCGAAAATAGTCGTCGGAACTCACTGTCCCAAAAATATGAACCCCTTCTAATCTTCCGAACAAAGGAACGAACTTTACCAGTGAGATGGTACAAGAAAACGGACTGACGACTCTTAAAAAAATCCTGGAAAAAAAACAACTACACCTGATAAAAAGTTCAGAAATAACTCAAACAATGTAATAACGCAGACAAAATACGAACCCAAAATACCGGGCCTCCGTACACCCTAGAATCGCTGGGTTGGTCCTTAGTTCCGTGTCGGGGACGTCACCTTCCACTTCAGAATTGGGGACTTAGTGGTCCCTTTAGGGACTCTAAAAAAAAAAAAATTAATAAAAAGTATGGCACACAAACCTAATTCGAAGTTCTTAATAGGTAAGGTGTCTTCAGTGAACAAAAAAAACATAAGACCCCGTGAATCCCAAACGGCCGTACTACTCACCTTATTTAGTCTCTGTGACTATGGTCCTAAATCTTGACCCAAACACAAAACGATAGACAATGTCAGTTCACTGAACGGAAAGAAATCGAATCAAAAAGGCAGACATCTGATCTCTATGATAAAAGATGGAAGGTCTAAGAGTCTCATACTTCTTAAAAGTTAAAAACTTATAAAGACGTTTGATTCGTAACGGTCATTCCGGTGCAAGTGTCTGGGGTTTTGTGGTACTAGGTTTCCACTGTACGGTAACTTAAAAGAGGGATCTCTGAATGAGTCCTCCGAAACCGGTCTTTTTCGAAACCCCGTTCCTTCGGGTAAAGAAGGACCGGAAAAAGAAGTGTACGGTGAACATTAGATTATCAAAAGCAAGATTGAAGAACCGTCGAACATATATCAGAAGTCCGACAATTCACTAGGTACTGTACTTCCTGATTACAAGAGGTGAACTGTCACCTCTTGAACACTAGAACAAGTAGACCAAGGATCAAGACTCTAAAAAAAAAAGGGGGAATTACGAGGGTCAGTAGAAAGGGTTTCTGAATTCCCTTTACTCCAATTGACTCCCCACCCCCTACCAAACTTACGCCAAATTTCACACTGAGAACTACAACAGTCTAGTCTCAAATTAGGAGCACAAATTACGGATTGAAAAGGGAAGAGTATGTTCGCAAACCTAGATCCCTTGCATTAAGTGTGTGTACCCTCTTAGTGCGGAAACAAACGGAAGGTCCGACTTAGGATAACAACGACTAAGTCAACAGTCCCGAGTCTAGACAATCCCCTTGCCCACCTAATCGTCCCAATCTTAACATCCGCCGTCTGAACACCTTTATTCACAAGACATAAGCAAATAGGTCCGACCAATTGACTCCTCGTCAATGCACCGACCGGGAACCTTCCTGGGTCTCTTCACCTATATCTGGGGAAGAACCCTTCAAACATTACTTAATTTCCTGGGGTTAACTTTTCAATACTGGTTGGATCTATCGCATACGTTTTCGTCTCTGTAATGAAACGGCTGACTCCAGGCAGATCAGTTCCGATACCAAAAAGGACACCAGTACATACCTACACCCTCAACCTGACACTTCTTCCGACTCACCGTTTCTTAATTACGAAAACTTGACACCACAACCTCTTCTGAGAACTCTCAGGGAACCTGACGTTCCTCTAGGTTGGTCAGGTAAGATTTCCTCTAGTCGGGACCCTAAAGAAACCTTCCTTACTACGACTTCGACTTTAAGTCATGAAACCGATGGAGTACGCTTCTCAACTGAGTAACCTTTTCCTACTACGACCCTCCCTAACCCCCGTCCTCCTCTTCCCCTGCTGTCCCCTACTCTACCGACCTACCGTAGTGACTGAGCTACCTGTACTCAGAATCACTGGAGGCCCTCAACCACTACCTGTCCCTCCGGACCGCACGACGCTAAGTACCCCAGCGTTTCTCAGCCTGTGCTGACTCACTGACTTGACTTGACTTACATACTTCGGTCCTTACTGATATCATTTTCCGAACTTACACTTTTCCTACGTCTCTATATATGAAACCCAAGGTCCTCAGCCCTCGTCGTCTCCGACAAGATTATCTCCCTTGTTGTATCCGAAGTCCCTCCTTCAACTTGGACTGTCTCTAACCGCAACAGTGAACCCATCCGACCCTACACCGAAATCGTACTCGTGACCGACATTCTGTCCAGGAACACCACCTACTCGTTCGACAAGTAAGACCGACCTCACTTCCAACCCCCTTCTTTTCTGCCTTTGTTGTATCTACTACGGTCTAACAACCCCTTGGCACAAAAGGAACTAAAAAAAGAAGAAGGGGAAATTGGTAATTACGACGTCACCACACGAGTGTTTACTCGAGAAATCCTTTTGGTTATCTTGGGGACTTAAACACTATAAACGGTTGCGGACACCGGATAAAAGTCGATGGACACCTAATCGTTTATCGACAGTTTTAAGGACTTTTAAATTGACGACAGAGAACGTACGGTCAGGGTCGTGGACCAACTTGTCGGACGAAATCACGGACACACTGTAAGGAGATGGACAGATCCACGTCGGGGATGTCTTCTGGACCCTTTCCAGACCAAAATAGGGTGCAGGCTGAGAGTTCCGGTACGACTAACCGCGTACCACCCGGGTGGTGGGGTCCCTCTGGGAAGGTATCAGTCCTGTTACTATATCTAGAACCACGCTTCTGTATTCAACTCAGTCAGTCTAAGGGACAGAGATCTTAAACTTACTTCCTTAGGGTCCTTTACAAAACAATATCTCCGCTTACGACTTTCCTACAATAAACTCTCTCAACCTAGGTACCGTCTGACTTCAGTGTTCCGTCGGTTTCAATACTTACTCTTTTGGTACACCTTTGCCTCCTTCGACTGCCTATCTTCCTTTGTCCGTCCCTCACTTTGGGAGGTCGGACAACCCCCACCCTACCCCTCCCCCTTAGGTCCGGGAGCTCGACAGGAATAAGCCTCGTCGAAAGGTTAAGGTCCAGATTTTGTCTGAAAAAGGACCCCATTGCACTCTCCCAGAGACGAGGAACGTTACGTTACTGGATTGACCTTTTTAAATATACCGTAGGGTCTCATGAAACTTCTCGAAAGACACTTATATCGTTTCGGGAATTTTCATCCTCTGTCTAGTACACGAACGCTACCTACAATGACACACGGGAACGGGAAAATAAAAAAACGTACGGGAGGGAGAGGCGTGAGAGACGTTTACCGAACCACCTATAATAAAAAAAGTAAGGTCGTTCCGACCAAACCTTCGGTACGACAACTTTCTTATCAGTCACCTTGTACACTACCCCCACTAAAAGTAACCGCGAGTAGTAATTTATCTTTTAGTACCCTTTTAGACTCGGTAATCATCCTTTCCTTTTCCTCAAGAAATAAACGACTCCCGTAGACCACTCCCATACACTGCGACGGAACATAACGGAAATACTTTACGGTAAACTTTCTCCGAACCCCGTCAAAACTCAGAAGGGGGGTAACCTACAGGAATGGTGTTCGTTTAAACACTTATTACTTCAACAATCCTCCCCCTTCCGTTTGAAGTAACAAAAACGGGTCTTCAAATCAGTACTCTCCTCGATGAGACTTTCAGGTCACCAGGTCTTACCGTCAGACCACCAGACTCCCGACCCAGGAGAGAAAGACACCCTTGTAACGCACCCCCTCCTCCGTCCCTTGCCGAACCCTTAGTTGTTTACACCTAAGAAGAATCTTGACAGTGAGTGGTCGGTAAATTAGAATACATTCTTCTCCCGTCGTCTTCTACTCTACCAATCTATCGTAGTGACTGAGTTACCTGTACTTAACCTCGTTTGAGACCCTCTAGCACTGCCTGTCTCTTCGGACCACACGACGTCAGGTACCCCAACGTTTCTCAGCCTGTGCGGAGTCACTGACTTGTTGTTGTTCCGTCTGGTCAAGTCACGGAGATCCTTCTTTCACCTTTCACTTTCACTTCAAGTGAGTCAACACTGAGAAGTACTGGGGTACCTGATATGTCAGGTACCTTAAGAGGCCCGGTCTTATGAACTCACCCATCGGAAAGGAAAGAGGTCCCCTAGAAGGGTTAGGTCCAGAGGGTGTAACGTCCGCCTAAGAAATGGTCGACTCGGTGTCCCCTTCTGGTTCTTATGACCTCACCCATCGGAAAGGGAAGAGGTCCCCTCGAAGGGGTGGGTCCCTAACTTGGATCCAGAGGGTGTAACGTTCTCCTAAGAAGTGGTTGACTCAGTACTCCCTTCGGACCGCTCTTTACCAGGAATTGATTTAATTCTCACAAAACACTAACGAAAAGAAAAATACTGATGTAAGATAGATACCTTTCTCTATGATGAAAAGGTGAGTGGTATCGCTGGTTCAACGGAAAATTTTATTTCCATCAATTGATAATTTTTTCACTTAGTTGAAGACCTTTTCCTGATCAATTTATTATTGCGTCGACTATGTGTATATCTTTTTGGATGTTTCCAATAAACCCCTACTGACTTCAAACCTTTTGTCACCTAATACACTAACTCCATCTCTCATCGATCCATCAGTCGTTTAGGTTAAAAAAAATTTTAACCTGTATATCCTTCTACGTAAAAGATCGGAGTCACTTTCAGTCCAGTCCCGAGCCACTGACTCGCGACCAGGTAAGCACACCCACTTTCGAGACACACTATGAAGGTCCAGACCGAGACCTTTGTAGGGTACCCAAAGAGTCGAGTAAGAGAGAGGGGAACAATGGTCGGTCAACGGCTCTTGGGTCACCTCCTGAGACTCCAGTGTCTCCTACCACTTTCACGCTCTACGTTCACGGACCTAGGGGCTCAGGGGTAACCCTCCTCTCGACGGGTCTTCTCTACAGTCCTTGGTACATGTCACCTGAAAAGTGTTTTCTCTTTATGGGAAAATCACACAATTCAGTGACTCTCAACCTTTAATAAACAATATCGATGTGGGCAATCAGACGAGATTGTGTCGGTAGAAAAACTGTGTTTTTTCCTGTGTTGACTTACTGACTTTTTGTTCCACGACAAAACTCCTTTGAGTCAAAGGAGTAGGTAATAGTTTCTAAAACGTCTCTCTTAAAATTAAAAAACAAATCCTTTACTCTGAAAGAAACTTTAAGATTACTCTCAATACCTAAAAAAAATTTTAAAATAAAAATTAACCTTCCATTAACAAGATGTTAAAACACAACCAAAGACGGTATGTTGTTGTACTTAGTCGGTATTCATATGTATACAGGGGAGGAAGAACTTGGAGGAAAGTCGGTGGATGGGATAAAGTGGGAAGATCCAACAGGGTCTAACGACCCAACTCGAGTGACACAATATGTCGTCGAAGGGTGATCAATCGACAAATATTCGTCATTACGTACACAAAGTCACAATGAGAAAGTTAAGTCGGACGGTAGAGGAAGGGGTAGAGACAGATGTTCAAGACAAGAGACAGACGTAGAGATAAGGACGGGACTTTATCCAAGTAGACATGGTAAAAAGATCTAAGGTATACGTACGCAATGTTATAAACAAAAAGACTGAATGAAGTGATATTGTCCGAGACCCAAGTAGGTGGAGTAATCTTGACTGAGATTACGCAAGGAAAAATACCGACTCATTATAAGATAACATATATGCATGGTGTTGAAGAAATAGACAAGTAGACAACTACCTGTGGATCCAACGAAGGTACAGAATCCCGACACCTAAGAACGGTGTCTTTTAACACATCTGTTTCAAGGTCAAAATGTTTCAAATATGTAGAAGTTCCTGAGGGACTGACGTCTAATTGTTCTGGAGGACATAACCTACTACAGACTCGAAAAAAGGATAGACATTTTCACGGAAAAAGATCCTGAAACCTGAGACCTTCGCTAGGTACTTTAGTTGATCCGGTGAGGAAAGATAGTGTTACTCTCTATCCTCAGGAGACTTTGTCATGTCTATCTTTTTCTGAATTTGTTGTCCCCTTTGAACACAAAAGGAGTTTCTTAGACATGTATTGGAACTACACACGTAAGATTAGTCTTTCTTTGTCTACCAAATAAACAGGTACAACACCCCGTACACCCTCGAAATCAAACGACTGGTCCCTAACTTGGGTACGGGAGTCGGTACCTTTGTGACTTAGGATTGGTGACCTGACGGTCTTTTCAGGGGTCTGTCATGTAAATTTCATATACATTATGTCCCTACTTTTCCTACCCCTCTTAGCTCTCACATCGTACTTTGGTATATGTACTGGTACACATTTTATCTACCGGTCACCCTTAAACGATATCCTGTATCCCTCCAGTTTAGACCACGAGACACTGTTGGATCTCCCCACCTTACCCCCACCCTCCCTTCAAGTTCTCCCTCCCCTGTATTCATATGGATACCGATTAAGTACAACTACAGACCGTCTTTGGTTGTTTTATGATACTTCATTAATAGGAGGTTAATTTTTATTTATGTTTATTTTAAATTTTTATATACGTTATATTACAGTCACAATTCCCGGTACTCTTAAACTATTTCCTGACACTACCCCCACTACTCACGAGACCAAAGCACTCCCACTGGTCTCCAGTGAAGAGACTCCTCCACTGTAAACTCTTCTCTAGACTTCTTTTCTTCCCTGTTCGGTACGTTTATATCCCGATCTTACCAGGTCCGTTCTCCCGATCCGTGTTAACTCCTAGTCATGTGTCCCGGTCCCCGAAGGGTCCATCGAGTCACCATTTCTTACGTGGACGGTCACATCCTCTCCGTCGAAGTTAGGGACCCAGCCCTTCTAGGGGACCTCTTCCCGTACCGTTGGGTGAGGTCATAAGAACGGACCTCTTAGGGTACTGTCCTAGGACCACCCGATGGTAGTTACCCCAACGCTTTTCAACCTACGTTAACTCGTACGTGCGTTTGTGTCCCGGTCACACCGACCTCGACATACACCCTTCTCCCACCTCTGTCTCACGATTCCTCATCCAACCCTCACAACCGTTTCAAACTCACACCCTACAAGACATAGGGGAACCTTCTGTTAACCCTTATAGAACTCATCGTAGAGAACTATTACCCAATGAGTAATTCGGTAGGTAAGTAACATATACAAAACAAGTATTGGGTGTTACACGTCCCAGGACTCGACAACTTAACCTGTCACCAGGAGTTTGGACCACCCTCAGTCATCGTGGACCTGTCGGAAGACTTCTACTTCCAACGTCTCGTGGTTCTGGTCTTAGGGGTCCCTCCCTTCGGGTCCGGAGACGACACAAAACAAAATTTTTGTAGAACTCACTAAGACTAATAGTCAACAAACTAGACGGAAATCATGGTTCCCGAAGGGACCACGGAGTCGACCATTTCTTAGACGGACGTTACACCCTCTGGACCCAAGTCAGGGACCCAACCCTTCTAAGGGACCTCTTGTCTTTCCCCTTTTGAGGTCAAAAGACTGGACCTCTTAAGGTACCTGATATGTCAGGTACCCCAGTGCTTTTCAGTCTGTACTGACTCGTTGAAAGTGAAGTGAATCATGGAAACCGTCTTCCATCGGAGTAAAAGTCCCTCGACTGTCACTCCGTCTCTCCCATCCTAAGAAGTTAACAACGTACGAGTGCCCTGTCATACACAAACTATTCTCTTCGTGTGTCACACGATTTCTCCCAAAGTCTTCTCCTTTACTTAGGAAAGGAAACCTCTCCTGTCTCCTTCGGATTTCCTTTCTGTTTGGTCAAAGAAGTGGACACTTCCTACTCTAGTTTTATCTGGGGTCTCCAATATTTCTGTTTCACCCATTATTCATGGACGCTCGAAGGGTTTGCCCCAAACCGTGTATCACGTGCGTACACGTCAACGATTCAGTACGAGTCGAGAAACACTGGCGTACCTGACATCGGGTGGTCCGAGGAGACAGGTACCCTGAAGGGTCCGTTCTTGTGACCTCACCCAACGGTAAAGGAGTAGGTCTCCTAGAGAGGTTGGGTCCCTAGCTTGGAAGTAGAAGTAGCCGTCCGTCTAAAAAATGGTGACTCGGTGAACCCTTTTGGGGACCGAGTATCTTTCACGAGTTATTTACACTGGTCAAAAACCTCGACCCAGAATTTCTTACCAACCTTAAAGACTTTATACTTTACGATAGATACATCAAACAGTAGATTATTTCTAAAAGCTTTATTTCGAAGGTTACATTTCCTACTAAGTTTATTCGTCGATAATGTTTTGTCCTCCTTTTTTTTTAGACCGACAGTCGAAATACTTATCAGGATCATTCGTTCCCCTAATTCTAAAAGGTTTAGATTTAGGTAGGGGTCTTGGAATATGTCCTTCATAAAACAAGAACTTGTAACTAACCCCAAATCAGACTACGTAAACTTGGCAGAAGTGAGATAAAGGAATAACAAACTAAATAACCTGGTCGGTCGAAAGTTCCTGGTTGACACCCGGTCGGGACCGCACGACAGGTACCACACCGGTTCACGAGGTGCGAGCTCTAGACCTCCGCGAATGTAGCATCACCCCCTTTTCCTTATGTGTATTTTCAGTTTAATTCAACTCAGAAGTAAGGCATCCATGGTGAATCCTTCCCCTGACCTATGTGTAGACGGATATTGTAGACCTAGGGTAAAGTCAACCTTTCAGACAAAATTTTCCTTTATAGAGCGACACAGTACACTGACACTGGGTAAGTAGGCTTCAGTAATCGTTTGTAGACTAAGTAAAACGAACAGAATTACGAACGTTGACTCTCCTAGGCGAAACACAACATTACCTCCTTTCGGATCCTTATTCTTCCAAGACCTTCCAGTTACACTAAAGATCGTGACTGTAGATCTACCCCGACCATCTTACAATGTGGGAATGGTTCGTAGTATTCACGAGTCCTTTCTCCAATCCCACAATCCTGAACCGAGACAAATTAACTGGGGACTTAACACTGACGGCTTTCGCTTCTCCTAATTAGACGACAAGTCTCTCATAAGGGACCACCAAGTTTCCTACTAAAGAACTAAGGTTCTTTTTCCGTACCAACTGACAATCGGACTTGAAAGATGTTACTAACGGGTGTCACCTACACCCACCCGTTCAAACAAACGTCACCGGGGCACCGATCCGGAATCACCTCACTACCCTACACACCCAACCTTGCTTTCTACCTTTCAACTTGGGAGTCGAGTCACCCTCAGATTAGTTCTCTCTTCAAAGGACACCTAGACCGGTCTGGGTTCTCCGCCCCCTCCGGAGAGATAAAGGCCGGACTTTACTTGGCCGTCACACCTTTTCTCCCCTCCGCCCACAAGGTCGTTAAAGGGATCCCACTGAGAACGAGTCGTCAGACGAGTGGATCGGGGTTAACAAACAAAGTGTGTGTTTGACCTCAACGGATCTTGTCGTAGTTACATTGTTTTGTTTCGACTATTAGACCTCCGTAAACAGGGGGAAGACTGGTTCTCTTGACTCACAGCGAAAGAGAAAATGTACCACTCACACAACACGAGAAAAGAAAAAAAAACAACACGAGAAAAGACTTCCGAAAAGACACTTTACGACCTCTGGACCCCCCGTCTCGAGTCAAATTGAGGTCAAACCCGAAAGGTACCGAGGTAGTCCCGAAGTAATCTCCGTAGAAAGTTCACCGGAAGGTCTTTCTAACTCGAAAGAGACACTAATGGAGGCGTAAGAGGTTCCTCTTCTTTAGTTCGTCTACTCTACCTGTAGGTCTTAATATGTGTAAGAATAGGACTGTAGTATTTGTGTAAATAAGAAATTTTTTTTAAAAAAATTACATCGGGTATAAATTTTAGACGACCTAAACAATGTTTTAACGAAGACAAAATACAAACCCAAAAAAGAAAAAAAAAAAAAAAAACAAAAAAAAAAAAAAAAAAAAAAAAACCGAAAAAAAACCGGAGTGTCACCCTAGAATCGAGGGGTCGGTCCTTAGCTCGGGTATGGAGGACGTGTCTTTCCGTTTCAGAATTGGTCACCTGGTGGTCCCTCCAGGGGTCTGTGTAAGAACTTTTACTTACGTCACTTCGACCCACTACAATCCAAAGACTCCGGGAAATCCTACGAGTCCGACCCCCCGACCACGACCCTACTCGTTTCTACGATGGTCCAGGATACACGACGGGAGGACGGGGAGACGTAAATCTCTTGACGAAAAAGTGAACCCCAACGAACAAGGAGAAAACTAAAATTAGAGCCCACGAACCGAAGACAAGACCCGTTCACGCCACATCTCAGCCCACATCTTCCTACTCGGTCCTGGGAGTGCACACGGGACACTCACCCTTCACCAAACCCCAATTCATTAGGTTTCCACACTGGCCCGTCGACAAAGACTGTGGAGACTATTCCCCTTCACCGTAAAAGTGTGGACTTGGTATGTAAAGTCAGACTAGGTCATAAAGGGCTAAAGTCAGAGTAGAGCCAGAAAAGTTGGAGGTCTCCGTCCTGTAAGTGTCAGTCTTAGGTAGTAAAACGTGCAAAGAACGAAATCCACACAGACTCCCAGACTCTTTTTGGGAGGAATGTCAGAAAGTTCGGGGGAACGGGGACGGAGACGGGGACTGGGTGAATGTACCAACCCGAATCCTGACAAATCGACTCCACCAAGAGACCAGGGAATCTCGTCACCGGGGGTTGGAAAACCCGTAGTCCCTGGTCAAAACACCTTCTGTCAAAAGGGTGCCTGGTCGCCAACCCCTCTACCAAAGCCCTACTAAGCTCACATAGTATAAATAACACGAGGACACTCTTAGATCCCCTTCTAGGGGATCTCACCCCGTACCGTTGGGTGGGGTCATAAGAACGGACCTCTTATGGGTGCTTGTCTCCTCGGAATCCCAGAGGATACCGACCACCCGATGTCAGGTATCCCAACGTCACTCAGTCTGCACTGATTTCACTGAGTCGTGCGAACTCTTAGATTACGGAGGCCACTAGACTGTCCTCCACCTCGAGTCCGCCATTGCACTCGCTCACTACCCCTAGCCGACATTTATGTCTAATTCGAAACAAGTGAACGGACGACGAGTGGTGGACGACACGTCGGACCAAGGATTGTCCCGGTACCTGGTCAGTTACTGGGTCTCCCAACCCCTGGGGACAGAATCTCGGACACCACTTACGACCGAGGAGCGAGGAGAAAAGAATCACTATCGTCCAGGACAGGTAAGTCACCTGCAATCAGCCAACCACTGGAAGGTGAAAGAGACATACACAAACTTCCCCTGTCTCTACTTACCCTGTAACCCAATACTGGATCCCCTCTCCGGGTAGACAGTGTCCGGTGGACCAACTACTATACCGTGACTCCTGGTCTAACCCGACGGAATTTAGACACAGGTTTGGGGGTCGAACTGAAAATTTATATAAATAAATATATAGTTTCTTAGACAGACGCTACGTCCTTTGGTCCCAAGCTAGGGACCCAACCCTTCAAGGAGACCTCTTCCCTTACCGTTACGTGAGGTCATAAGAACGGACCTCTTAAGGTACCTGTCTTCGGACCGCCCGATGTCAGGTACCCCAGCGTTTCTCAACCTGTACTGACTCGCTGATTGTGCAAATATATAAACCCACGTGACCCAGAATCAACGTCGTATGGCCTAGATCAAGGGACTGCTCCCTAACTGGGAACCGGGGGACGTAACCCACACACCTCAGAATCGGTGACTTGGTAGTCCCTTCAGGGGGGTCGAACCAAAACAGGAAGTGACCTGTTGAGGTGTAACAGAGAGTTGTCGTAGTTCAACCGCTGACCTTTCTCTGAAGAACACGAAGGCCGACCTGAACAAAGAGGGCACGTAGTGGGTTACTCAGAAACTTCCTTCCCTGCACTAGACACTTCCCCTAGACAGCTCGACCCCTTTAGGACCTGAGACAAAGACGCTTTCCAAGTAGGAGACATACGACCGTACACCAAGAAGTCTGGTCTCTCACGAGAGTGTTACCAAGTCGACCTGAGAAACACAGACGAACTTTTCTCTCCCCCTCAACCCACTTCGCAAACTAAAGTCGAAATTTTGTACCTATTCGATCTCACTGTACCACCAGTTTCATAAGACACCCTTGGTGCGTGGAAACTTGTTTTGTCTCAGCGACACACACCCAACCCCTCCAAAGAAAAGAGGACACTGGACCTAGGTAGTTGTGACTCCTCTCTCGCCACTTTAAAGTCAAGAAACTCACGTCTGTGACGAAGGAGGTCCGGGAGGGAGTCGTGGGTCGGGTAATGGTCCAGGACCGATCCTAGAGGTACCGGTGAATATATCCTACATAAGACCAACATTACGTAAAACTCCCTCCTTGTCACGTTTCTATCCCCTCTTTCCTTAACAAGGAGGGTTCTCTTCTCGTTAAACGTTGGATGAGTCAGAGAACCTGAAATAAAGGTAAAAACCGTCGACAGTAGAGACTGATGTCACACATTGTAACCTTGTGTCCGGAAAAAAGAAAACAAACAAATAATTTGGTATTTCCCTGACAAATAATTTCGTTATAACAGTATAATGATTTCTTAAGTGTCATTACCTTTTACTGTTGAGGATTAAAACTATAGTGAAGGGGGTTAAACCTACCTCATTTTCGAATAATATTAAAGATATAATTCAATATTTTTACTGTAGAGTCTAAAAAGAATTAGAAAGTTTGGGACGTTAGTCAGACACTTGTGTGTCTATTATGTCACTAGCTCTCCCCCTAGAAAGTTTGAGACGACACAAATTTTGTTGATTAACTAGAGCCCGAGGATTTATTACCCATAGAATTTTTTTAAAAAAAAAAAAAATCAAGATGGTCAAATAACGATAATTAGGTAGAGGGAAGTGGGAGTGCGTACACACGAGTCAGTACATTGGGGTACCTGACGTCAGACGGTCCGTGGAGACATACACCTGAAAAGGTCCGTTCTTGTGACCTCACCCAACGGTAAAGGAAGAGGTAATTTTTTTTTTTAATAAATGAATTACCATAAATTTCACAAAAAAAAAAGAATTAAACTCCTATCAACGAAATGTTATAACACAAACAAAGACGACATGTTGTTACACATAGTCGACAGTCATATGTATGCAGGGGAGGGAAACCTTGGAGGGAGGGTGGAGGGTAGGGTTGGGAGATCCGCCAGTGTCTCTTAATACCCGAAGAATTTTTCCTCGTTAGTTTCAATCCACAAACCCAGTGGTAGTCCAAAGACTTGAATGACGAGTACCCCGACCAGGACTAGTCACCCCAGTAAAATAAACTCTCAAAACCCAAGAATAAAGATGCGGACAACTAGAGTCATAGTTTATACAGTCTAGCACCCGTATCTCGTATTACTTCAAGACCACGGTCAGCAAGGTCACTGGGTCCATTACCTTTAGTTCGAACCCACGGGCTCACCCTACACAACCACCTCCTGTCACCAAGTCCCAACCTACACTTTCTTACAATAACGGGACGGTCGTCCTTCCCCCGGTACAAAAATAAAGTCTCTCTCTTAAAATCTACCACATTATATGTACCATACTTGTATTCTCACTTAGTCTATCACTCCTTTACTAAGAAAAACTAAACAGAAAGTTATGGAGACTAAAGTGGTTTATCTTTTAGACTCACACCACGTAAGAATTGTGGACATTGCAAATTGTAAACGTCAGAGTCAGACCGACCGATGACATCGGTGAACCTGATCGAACGGAATACGGTCCAAGACAAGACACAAAAAAAAAAGGGGTAACTGAGACGAAGTACTGTACGTATTGAAGGACTGGTCCCTAACTTGGACACGGGGGAAGTCACCTTCGAGACTCAGAATTGGTGACCTGTAGGTCCCTTCGCGGAAGAGAAAAGAAACGATATCAGGCGTATAACTTGTTAAAAGGGGTTTACAAACGACTACAGAACTGACGAACAAGTACATTCTCTTACTCTTTGAGTTGAAAAAAAAAAAAAATTCAAACTTACGAAAATAGATATCTGAAAAGAGAACCGTCAAATCTAAGAGAGTCTTTTTAACAAGATTAACATGGATCAGTCTTGTACGGACCGGGGGTCCCGACACTCTGTAGTTATCCTGTTCTCCCGGTTCTAGGAGTTGAGTTATACATTTGGGTAAACAGAACATAGAAAGGGGGTAGAGAGAGAGATTGGACCAAAGGGATTCAACCTTTGTAGAGAGTAAGTCAGAAACGTCTCCCATCTGAAGGAAACAGGACACCTTCACCTCCTCCCTAACAAGAGACATTCACACCTCCCTCATCTCTACAGTAAGTAGATAGGTCGGAGAGTATAAAGGGTCACGACTGTCGGACGAGGTGGTGTGAGAGGTATTAACCTGAGTCAGACAGACCTAGAGTAATAAAGATGTCAAAAGGGGGAGTTCGGGAGATGACAACAATCCATAAATAATTAAACGAATGACAAAAAGGTTAATGTTACTTTGAAATAGTAATTTATGAGAACAGATAAAGATAAAGGTTTTCTTATAAAGGTCTGAAGGACCGTCAGGACACCAATTCTGAAGTGGAAGACTACGTCCCCTACACCCATCTAAGGACCAACTTTTTTCCTTTGTCATAACATTGTTTAAGTTATTTCTGAAATTTTTACCAGGTGTAATTTTTTTTTTTTGTTGATTTTTTTGGGTATTTTTGTTTTCTTATAAAGGTCATTCACCTTAATAATCTAGTTTCTCATTCTCATAAATTTTATAGACTTCGAGAAGTTTTCGAAATCGACATAAAACGGTTTAGAATTTGAGGTCAAAATGATGATTAGTAGTGGTAGTAGAGAGTAGTGGTAGTAGGATAAGTAGTGGTATTGGTGGTGGTAGGATAAGCAGTGGTACTGGTGATAGTAGGACAGTCAGTGGTAGTGGTAGTATAGATAGTGGTAGTAGTGATTTGTTCGTGAACGTCCCTGATAAGATTCGTTAAGATGTGAGAATGGAGTAACTTAGAAGTGTCGTCAGAACACGTTTTCCGTCACAATGATCAGTCAAACCGTCTCTTCTCTCTAAATCTCTTGAAATTATGAACGGACCCCAAGGTCTGGATCATTCACGATCTTGACCTTGAGTAAAAGTCTGGGTGGACCGACGTATCGATACGACTAGGACAGTCGGGAGGTAGGGGTCCCGACGGGACAGGGGAACAGTCCCGAGCAGAAGTCCCGTAACCGGTCACTTCTTTATACAGGTCTCAGAGTGTAAAGGAGAAAGGAAGTAGACAGGTTTAATCGTTCCTCACTACGGTAAACGATTCCCGAGAAACGACAAGGACCCCTATGATGTAAAAGAGAGTTCTTTTCTTCGATACTTAACCACAAAAACTAGAGAAGTATGTCGAGGTCAGACGTACACCACGTCGGTTTTAGAGAGGTTCCGAGACTATATCTTTCACGAAA
This sequence comes from Capra ibex, assembly GCA_006410555.1. NCBI lineage: Eukaryota > Metazoa > Chordata > Mammalia > Artiodactyla > Bovidae > Capra > Capra ibex. Next base: position 51,699,796 of record SJYO01046538.1, read on the forward strand.
CGAAACCAAAGATCCTACCTACGTCTGAAAAAGAAAAAAAAAAACTGACACGGACTACCGTACACTCTAGAATCAAGGGGATGGTCGCTAACTTGAACACGGGGGACCCAACCCTCACACCTCAGAATGGGTGACCTGGAGTTCCCTTCAGGACAAAAGAAAAGAAGACTCTTAAGGTCATGATAAAGCATCGTCTAGACTATCCGTCCGGTTTGGGGACTCCCGGAAGTGGAATAGCGAATCCTTAACAAGATAATGGGGTAGAAATGTTATTAAGTCAACCAGTATAGTATAAGTGAAGACCTACTCATCGATACTATCGAGAACCCTCCGTCCACCGGACTCAGAGGGGGACTGAGTCTGTCAGGAAATAAAAGAGTTTATATTTATTTTCTTAGTATACGGGACGGAGAACGACAAAGGGTCTTCAAGGTACTCTTATTCTTTCTCCTAGAAACATTTATTCAAAAAAAAAGGGGGAGATTAGTCTATCCTACTTCTGGTCCTTAGTATTCATACCGGAGTAATGGTGTGGTTCCACCTTGAGTAATCTTTTGTAACGAAAGATAGACTAGAGAGAAAACAAAGTGAACAAGGATGGAAAGTCATCTCTGACGATACTTAGGACCCTACGAAAACGAATAGAAATCGTTCGTGTATCGGGTCAGTCGATTTATTCTGAGAATATTTCCGACACCCGGTAGTCTTAAAGGAAATGACATTCCGTACTTCATAACCCCTTCTATATGGTCTCACCGGTGACTGCTGGTGGACGGGACATCGGTTGTGTGACACATTAGGGAAAATGACTGACGGAGAGTGGGTGACTTGGAGAGGACGCGACCCCGGAAACGAGACCAAAAGACTCACAAAGGCAAATTTTAGGATCTTAACACACGACTAATTGGGTAGGAAGGTCCCGAGACGTCAAATGAGTCCCCGGTTCTAAACCTTATACGTAAAAGTCAAAATCAACTGAGCTGTTTCATACACGCGACTTTACGAATACTAACTTTTTCACTTATTCGCTTCCTGTAAACAACAAGGCAGTGAGTCAGCATAGGGTGAGAAACACTGGGGTACCTGTACGTCGTATGGTCCGAAGGAGTAGGAAGTGACAGAGGACCTCAAACAAGTCTAAGTACAGGCGACCCAGTCACTACGATAGCTTGACAGAGTAGGCGACGGTGGGGGAAGAGGAAAACGGAAATTAGAAAGGGTCGTAGTCCCAGAAAAGATTACTCAGTCGGGAAACGTAGTCCACCGGTTTCATAGTAATTATAAATAAGAAGGTTATTTATAAGTCTCAACTAAAGGAAATCCTAACTGATCAAACTGGAGGAACTCAGTTCCCTGAGAGTTCTCAGAAGAGGTTGTGGTATCAAGTTTTCGTAGTTAAGAAACCGTGAGTCAGAAGAAATCCCAGGTTAAGAGCGTAGGTATGTACTGACGACCTTTTTGGTCTCGAAACTGATGTACCTGGAAACATCCGTTTCATTACAGAGACGGAAAAATTATGTGACAGAACCAAACAGTATCCAAAAAGAAGGTTCCTCATTCGCAGAAAATTAAAGTACCGACGTGAGTGGTAGGTAGCACTAAAACCTCGGGTTCTTTTATGACGGTGACAACGACAAAAAGGGTAGATAAACGGAACTTCACTACCCTGACCTACGGTACCAGAATCAAAAAACTTACAACTCAAAATTCTACTAATAAATTTGAACAGTCTTAGAAAGACTCTTAATCTAAAGACAATTAATTCCTCTGAGATAGGGAGTACCTACTTGGCACCTGTAAATCGGCGGCAGTGTTGACTCTGAGAAACAGGTTCTTTCAAAGGGACTGGTAAGATGGTCTTATAATAGGGAGAGAGGACCGGACTGTAATAAACCATGACGTGAATTAGTGGAAGGTTGAAAAAAAAAACAAATGACGAACTAGAGGTCGTTTACCTTGTTCTGGTTCAAGGTAAGTCAACAAACAACTTACTTACTTACTTCGTAAAAATGAAAATCGTAAAAAGTAAAACCGGTGGACTAGGCTTCTTACTGAGTGAACTCTTCTGGGACTACAACCCTTTCTAACTTCCACCCTCCCCTTCCCCTACTGTCTCCTACTCTACCAACCTACCGTAGTGACTGAGTTACCTGTACTCAAACTCATTTGAGGCCCTCAACCACTACCTGTCCCTCCGGACCAGACGTCAAGTACCCCAGCACTTCTCAGACTGTGCTGACTCGCTGACTTGACTTGACTACTAAGGAAGTGAAACATTATAGGAACTCAAGAATTATAAAAATTATTATAGATATTTTCTTGTTTATAACGAATTGAAAAAGTGGGATACCGTTCACAATACCTATAAAATTATAGACACTCTTTTTCTGGTTCTTTACCCAATAAAACTTGGAGTCAGGGAACGTCAACCTTTTCCATGTTTACTTGATTTTTGTGAAGAAAATTAAGTCTCTTTGAATTGGATCCTACTCTCGCCTACCCGATCTGGAGTGTTCCTAGTTGTTTGACCCTACTTTTCTCCTACCTGATCTGGTGCGTTCCTAGTTGAACTCCGAGGAGAAACGTTACTCCCTGTCTCTGTCTCGAAGTAGAAAAAAGGGATATTAAGTAATTATATTTTTGTTATTCTTTCCGTTACATACACAAAATATTGTTAAACTTATTATGTCTCTGTTGTATTGACCGAAGAGACGGGAGAAAAGACAGTCCCGGTGGAACCATGGGGAGAATCCACTGTTACAATTCCAACGGTCTGGACAGTAAATTGTCGGGGTTTGACGGTTTAATGGGTCAATTTTTACTACTCGTTTCCTCAATTCGTCTGTAAAGAAGTTTCTTCAATATGTTTGTCGGTGGTTCGTGTCCTTTTCTACGAGTTGTAGTGTTGTAGAAATCTCTTTACTCTATCGTGGAGTGTTCGTAGTCCTACCGACGATAGTCTTTACCGTTTCATTGTCCCAACCCCTCTTACACCTTTTTAACCTTGGGAACATGGGACAACTACCCTTACATTTTACTTCCCGTTGAGATCTTTTATCACTATGAAGGAATTTTTAATTTTGTTCTCAATAACATACTAGGTCGTTGAGGTGAAGACCCATCCATGGGTTTTCTTAACTGTCGTCTCAGAGTTCATCCGTAAACATTTGAGCACAAGTATCGTCGTGACAAGTGTTATCGGTTCTCCACCTCCGTTGGGATCACAGGTAGTCATCTACTGACCTATCTGTTTACACCAGACAAGTACACACACAGGCACACGATTCGGCACGGACTGAGAAACACTGGGGTACCTAACATCAGGTGGTCCGAGGAGACAGGACCTTAAAGGGTCCGTTCTTATGACCTCACCCAACGGTAAAGGAGGAAATCCCCTAGAAGGGCTGGGTCCCTAACTTGGGCACAGAGGACGTAGAGGACGTAAGCGTCCATCTAAGAAATGGGGATCGCGTGGACCCTTCGGAGACTAGATAGGTATGCTACTTAAGTCGGAAATTTTTCTTCATTTAATACTCTGGTCACATATTCTGAGACACGGGGGTAACGTTCCCCGGACCCAAACTAGAGACCAACTCCTTGATCTAGGGATTACAACGTTGACTCTGGGTCACATCGGTTTATTTATTTTTAATTTCTTATTAAAAACTTTTCCCTTTAACTGTGTCCCAGGTTATACCTACTTGGATGTCTGACATACGACTCACTTTATTCGGTCAGAGTTTTTCTGTTTATGACACACTTAGGGAAATGTACTCCATGGATACTCATCAGTTTAAATATCGTTGTCTTTCATCTTATAACCAATGGTCCTGACCCTCTTCCCGCTTTCCCCTTCAATAATAAATTACCCATGGCTCAAAGTCAAAACGTGCTACTTTCTTAAGACCTCTAATCAACGTGTTGTTACCCTTATATGAACCGTGATGACTTAACACTTGGATTCTACTAAATTTACCATTTAAAATTTACTATACGGAAAATGATGTCAAAAAATTTTTAAATTCCTTTCGTTTTTCTGTTATCAGACATAGTCCATGTGCATAGACATAGTGTGTTTCTGTCCACACGGAATATGTCTGAGGACATTCGGTTCTCGTATGTCCGGTGAAGAACAAAGGACAAACGAAATTTTTTTTTTTTTTTTTCCACTCCCCTAGTATAATGTCTATAATGAGTCGTTGAACGAAATGAGAAATTGGGTAAATTCCTGTATACCTATAGAAAGGTCCAGTCACTTGTGACTACAGTGAGTACACAGAAAGTTTCCACTGATTAATAGGTACCCTACACATGTGACCCCAAATACAAAGGAAAAAGACTCGGAAGGTCAATAAAGGTCGCACCAACGGTGATGTCCGCTCCGACAATATTTTATGAAACCCACATAAAGGAATACATACCGACTACCGTAGTAACTAAGTTCCCTGTACTCAAACTCGTTTGAATCACTCTATCACTTCCTGTCCCTTGAGACCGCACGAAGTCAGGTACCACACCTTTTCTGAACCCGTGCTAGTTCGCCGACTTGTTGTTGTTTTGCATGTCGACTTAATAAAGATGACTGAAAGTTTTTATTAACGATTCAGTTCTCATAACAGTCTGAGAAAAGGACTTACAAATTTCGAGGAGTGTAAGTGTACCATAAATCATGAAATACTCTACAGTCGAACAACTGGAGGTAAGACCATAGTCCGAAACGTCAGACGACCACCTATTACTAAACGATAATAACAAAAAGTATGAACTCCAACACTTCAACTCAACGAAATTTTTACATGATCGAGACGAAAAAAAAAAAAAAAAAAAAAAACCATAAACCCTATTCTATCCTTCACATTAAAACAAAAGAAAGTCTGCTTGTCGGTCAATACGATCGCGACCAATACTTTAGTAAAAAGGAGTACTTTAATTTTACGATAATAGTTCATACAAAACTATAAAAAGATCTGACTCAGGTGACTAAAAAGGTAAAGACATAGTCACGATTCAGTCAAAACTCACATATCCTTGAACTATTAGTAAAAAAGAGGTCGAAAAATAATCAAATAAAAACTGACACGACCCAGAAACAACGACGTGTGTCCGAAAGAGCTCAACACCGCCCGTCCTCGATGAGAGATCAACACCACGCCTGAAGAGGAACACCACCGAAGAGAACAACGTCTCGTGCCCGAGTCACCAACACCGTGCGTCCGAATCAACGGGGCACTGTACACCCTAGAAGGGGTTTGGTCCCTAGCTCGGGAACAGGGGACAGGACCGTCCGTCTAAGAATTGGTGACCTAGTGGTCCCTTCATAAAAAAAGGTCAAAATAATTCTTTATTAACCATATTAACATATTTACCTTCCATATGACAAATTACACAGTTTTCCTTTTAAGGAATGGTAAAAGGGAAAAGTTTTAAAAGAGTAGGTAAGAGTCTATAGATAAAAAGGTATAATACTTGAAAATTTTAGAAGAATTCAATAAAAAATTTCCAGGTTAACTTTAAGACTTTAAGTCTAGTAGAAAAGTTGAAAATGTATATTACACCAGACACGTATATAAACATATGGAGTTTAAAAATACTAATTCCTTTGATATATACGAGTAGTAAAAGTTGTTTTATCATTTCATTATTTATTATGAAAAAGATTAGAGGACTTAGGTAATTGGTGAATAACACATTCGAAGATCTGTAAAAAGACACGAAAACTTGTGTATATAATTAATAAATTGTTTCTACCTTGTATTATATGTGTCTACCTTGTATTATATGTGTATACATATGTGTATTATATATTTCTACCTTGTATTATATGTGTCTTCCCTTTATATGTGAAAAAGGGAAGGTGAATTCTTGTTCATACCTGTAGAAGAGTCATTGGAATAAAGAAAAAAACTGTAAATTTTAACATAAAAAATTTAATTAAAAATAACCTCGTGTCAACGACATGTCGCAATGAAAGATGCACATCGTTTCACTTAGTCGACATGCATATGTATGTAGGGGACAGAACACCTAAAGAAAGGGTAAAACCAGTGGTGTCCCGTGACTCTTCTCTCATTGGGATTAAGTCATGAAAGTGTTTGTGGGAACGAAAAAGGACATCCGAGGTATCATAAAGGATCACGACTACATAATGTTAAATAGATTTATTAAAAAGACCATCTACATAACTAACGAAGGAGGAAAGTAAAAACACTTACGTAATCAAACGACCCTGACGTCACTATTTCATGGTTTCTGATCGACCGTATTTCTTATCCTTACATAAAAGGGTGTCAAGACTTTTGACCGTCAACTAGTCTGCCGGACCAAGGAACACTCCTGACCCTTCCTTTCTAACCAAGGTCCGGAAAGAGAAACTGAAGACTTACCGACAGAAGACGGACACAGAGGTGTAATAGAAGGAGACACGGACACAGGTGCATAGACAAGAATATTTTCTATGGTCAATATAATCACCCTAATCCCGGATGCCCACATACTCGAGTAAGATTGAATTGACGAAGACGTTTCTCAATAGAGGTTTATCTCAGTGTAAGAGTCCAAGACCCCGAATCCTGAATATGTATTTTTAAATCCCCCTGTGCTAAGTTTGTAATTGTTACTCGTCACTAAAAAGGACGTGTAAATAGAAACACGAAAATTCAATTAGATAACATCTTATTTAACGATATTTACCCTAACCAACTTCAAATATATGTAAAGTTTTTAAGTATTTCTCAACACTTCACAAGAGAAAAAGAAAGAAATACATTCTAACCATTAAACAAGGAAATTCTAATGTATCCTCAGTGGTCACTTCGGTAAACTTGATCCTTAAAATAACCCCTCAAAGTGATTAACAAGTCAAAGAAGTTATCTTGACAAATCTAAAAGAGAAACACACAGTTTAATCAACAATGTCAAAATTTTTGTTGAAACATAAAGTAATCTTAAAAGTTCAAATAACTGTAACTGAAGAATTATAGATGGCTGAAAACCGAAACAGCCAGGAAGATAACTTACAAATAAAAGAATAAAGGAAGAAAACGTAAAGTAACCACCACAAAAAAACAAAGTGTTCGAAGGACTAACTAATCCAGTAAGCCAAAACTCGGAAAGAAAAGACTTTCGTTCACGACCAATCGTACACCTCGTTGACCTTGCGTGTGGGTGACAGCCTAACCCTAACATTGAACTATATTGGTGATGTCTTTTAACAATAATCATAAGTGATTTTAACTTGTATACGTATTGTACACGAGGTCGTTAGTGTAAAGACACATTTATGGGATGTCTTGACTTAAACGTACGTATCATTTCTACACATTCTTACACATAAATACCATCAGAGTTCAACCTGTGTAGGGTGTACCTATTCATTTAATAACTAAGTATTTTACCCTCAAACAATCGTTACTTATACTCGTTTGACACTCATTTCCACTGTTGTACTTACTCAACGTTTGTATATAACCCACTAAGTCCAATATATATTTAAATTGTGCCTGTTCCTCATAGAGATCACAGTCTTTTCACTAATGTAAACTCCTTTAACTCTTTAAGAAGCGGAACCTCCACTAATGTACATGCATAAATAAAGAATTATTAATTACTCGGACATATCGATAGTCAAGTCAAATCAACGAGTCAGTACAGGTTGAGAAATGCTGGGGTACTTAGCGTCGTACGGTCCGGAGAGACAGGTAGTGGTTGAGGGCCTTAAGTGAGTTTGAGTACAGGTAGCTCAGAAGAGGTTGTGGTGTCAAGTTTTTGTAGTTAAGAAGCCGCGAGTCGAAAGAAGTGTCAGGTTGAGAGTGTAGGTATGTACTGGCGACCTTTTTGGTATCGGAACTGATCTGCCTGGAAACAACCGTTTCATTATAGAGACGAAAACTTATACGACAGATCCAACCAGTATTGAAAGGAAGGTTCCTCATTCACAGAAACTTAAAGTACCGACGTCAGTGGTAGACGTCACTAAAACCTCGGGGGGGTTTTATTTCAGACTGTGACAAAGGTGACAAAGGGGTAGATAAAGGGTACTTCACTACCCTGGCCTACGGCACTAGAAACAAAAGACTTACAACTCGAAATTCGGTTGAAAAAGTGAGAGGAGAAAGTGAAAGCAGTTCTCCAAGAAATCAAGAAGAAGTGAAAGACGGTATTCCCACCACAGTAGACGTATAGACTCCAATAACTATAAAGAGAGCTGTTAGAACTAAGGTCGAAAACGAAGAAGGTTGGGTCACAAAGAGTACTACACGAGACGTATCTTCAATTTATTCGTCCCCCTGTTATATGTCGGAACTGTATGAGGAAAAGGATAAACCTTGGTCAGAGAACAAGGTACAGGTCAAGATTGACAACGATGGACGTATATCCAAAGAGTTCTCCGTCCAGTCCACCAGACCATAAGGGTAGAGAAAGTCTTAAAAAATGTCAAATAACATTCGGTGTGTCAGTTTCCGAAACCGTATCAGTTATTTCGTCTTTATCTACACAAAGACCTTGAGAGAACGAAAAAGGTACTAGGTCGCCTACAACCGTCAAACTAGAGACCAAGGAGACGGAAAAGATTCTGGTCGAACTTGTAGACCTTCAAGTGCCAAGTGCATAACGACTTCGGACCGAACCTCTTAAAACTCGTAATGAAATGGACGTACACTCTACTCACGTCAACACACCATCAAACTCGTAAGAAACCGTAACGGAAAGAAACCCTAACCTTATTTTTGACTGGAAAAGGTCAGGACACCGGTGACGACTCAAAAGGTTTAAACGACCCTATAACTCACGTCGTGAAAGTGTCGTAGTAGACTATCCTAAACTTTGTCGAGTTGACCTTAAGGTAGTGGAGGTGATCGAAACAAGCATCACTACGAAGGATTCCGGGTGAACTGAAGTGTAAGGTCCTACAGACCGAGATCGACTCACTTATCAATAGACAATATGGAGTTGTCTTTACAAAGAAAATTTTACATTACGTACAAAAGTTTTATGGGAGTTTTTAAAAAGAGTAACCATAAGGGTGGTCGGGACAAACTCGTGTGGTCAGAGATGCGGGAAGGTTAGAACCCTTAAAGGTACAAAATTTTATAAAGGATTAAACCATCTTTTTTTACCTAACGATGAATTCAAAGGTGACATAATGAAGATTACCTGTAAAAACGACCTGTAAATATAAGACACAAACCAGACAAACACAAACGAGTGAAAAGAGAGACCATTTTTGAGAGGAAATAGAAGTACCAATCATTGAACATAAAAACACAAACACTATATACAACATTGAAAATTTTTTTGAAATAAAAATTAACCTCCTATTCACGGAATGTCATAACAGAAACAAAGACGGTATGTAGTCGTGTTTACTCAGTATCCACATGTATACAGGGGAGCGAGAAGTCGGAGGGTGGAGGATGGGTCGTCGGGTAGGACGGGGAGGTCTAACAGAGTCTCGTGGTCTAAACTCGAGGGACACAGTTTGGCGTTTAAGGTCGACTGACACACTAGAATGCATACCACTACATATACAAAGTTCCAATGAGAGAGTCAAGCAGGGTGTGAAAGGAAGGGGATGACACAGGTGTGCAGAGGCACAAGAGATACAGACACAGAGGTGACGACGGGACTTTTATCCAAGTAGTCATGGTAGAAAGATATAAGGTAATTATACGTAATTATATACGATAAACAAAAAGAAAAAGACTGAATGAAGTGAGATATATTTGAAATCCAAGTAGGTGGAGTGATCTTGACTGAGTCTACACAAGGAGAAATACCGACTCATTGTAAGGTAACATATACACATGGTGTTGAAGAAATAGACAAGTAGACTGCTACCTGTAGATCCAACAAAAGTACCGGATCGATAACATTTATCACTACTTGTAACCCCATATACACAGAAAAAGTCAATACTAAAGGAGTCTCATATACGGATCATCACCCTAACAACCTAATATACCATCAAAATAAGGATCAAAAATTTCTTTAGAGGTATGACAAGAGGTATCACCGACATAGTCAAATGTAAGGATGGTTGTCCCGTTCTCCCAAGGGAAAGGACACGATGGTGTGACATCAAAGCTAAACAGTTTTCGTCTCTGTAATGAAACGGTTGTTTCCAGGTAGATCAGTTCCGACACCAAAAAAGTCACCAGTACATACCTACACTCTCAACCTGATATTTCTTTGGACTCGCGACTTCTTAATTAACTACGAAAACTTGACACCACAACCTCTTCTGAGAACTCTCAGGGAACGGGACGTCCCTCTAGGTTGGTCAGTTAGGATTTCCTCTAGTCAGGACTCAAAAGTAGCCTTCCTGACTACGACTTCGACTTTGAGGTCATGACGCCGGTGGAATACACTTCTCAACTGAGTAACCTTTTCTGAGACTGCGACCCTCCCTAACCCCCGTCCTCTTCTTCCCCTGTTGTCTCCTACTCTACCGACCTACCGTAGTGGCTGAGCTACCTGGACTCAAACTCACCTGACGTCCTCAACCACTACCTGTCCCTCCGGACCGCACGACGCTAAGTACTCCACCGTTTCTCAACCTGTGCTGACCCGTCGACTTGACTTATTACTGACTACACCTCGTAGAAAAGTACACACCGATTATTCGGTAGTCAAACAGAACCATTCAATGTAAAAAGACAGAGACAGAATATACAACATTGAAAAATTTGTCAAACGAAAATTTCTCGTCAAAATCCAAGCGTCGTTTTAACTCTCCTTCCATGTCTCTAAGGACATATAGTCATAGAGGACTAGGGTGTGTACGAATCGGAGGTGGCAATTTTCGTGGGGGGTGGTTTCTCCATGTAAACGTTCTCAACTGATTCGATGTGACTGTGTAGTATTAGCGGGTTTCGGGCGTCAAATGTAATCCCAAGTGACAAACACAACATGTAAGACACCCAAAAACGTGTTACATAGTACTGTTCATAGGTGGTGATGTCATAGTATCTCTTATTAAAGTGACCAGATTACGAGGTGGACAAGTAACGAGGGAGGGGGAGTTGGGGGTCGTTGGAGACTAGAGAAATGACAGAGGTACCAAAACGGAAAAGGTCTTAGAATATTTCAACCTTAGTATGTCATACATCAGAAGAGTCTCGCCGAGGAAAGCGAATCATTATACGTAGAATTCCAGGAAATACAGGAAAGTACGGAACTATCGAGTGAAGACAAATCGTAATTTATTATAAGGTTACAGAGTTGCATGGTCAAATAAATAGGTAATTGGATGACTTCCTACAGAACCAACGAAGGTTCAAAACCGTCGATATTTATTTCAAAGATATTTGTAGGGACACGTACAAAAATACACCGTATTCAAAAGTCAAGTAAACTTATTTATAGTTTCTCATCATTAACGATCTCGTATACCGTTTTCATACAAATCGAAAAATCTTTGACAGTTTGACAGAAGGTTTCACCTACATAGTAAAACGCAAAAATCGTTTCTTACTTTCAAGAACGAGGTGCAAGAACGGTTGTTCTGGAGGAAAACTTAATTGAAAACAATTCTCACACTCCAAATAGATTTAAGAAAAAAAAAAAAAAATCGTACATCGACAGGTCAACAGGGTCGTGGTAAACAACTTTTTTGATAGAAAGAGGAGGTGACGTAACGGAAAAAGGGAAACAATTCCTGGTCAACTGATATAAACACACACAGATAAACACCCAAGAGATAAGACAAGACAACCAGACAAACAGATAAGAAAGTGGTTATGGGGTACTAAACTATCAAAATCGAGAGGAGGTCGAAACAACGAGAACAAGTCTTAACACAACCGATAAGAACCAGAAAACTGAGACATACATTTGAAATCTTAGTCAAACAAACATAGGTGTTTCATTACACTCCCTAAAACTATCGCTAACGTAACCTTCTTGACTATAGAACCGTTGTAACTCAGAATGATAGGGACTTGTACTTCAGAGAGAGGTGAATGAATCAAGAAGAAAGGAAAACAATTAGTCTTAACACGTCAAAAGGAGTTTCTAGAACTTATATCGAACAACATAAATATAGATTTTATAAAGAGAGAAAAAAACTACGATCACATTTACCGTAACACGAAAATTAAAGTTTAAGATGAACAATTAAAAACCATTGATCCTTTTATTTACTGTAGACATATAATTTGAACATAGGACGTTGGAACGACTTTAATCAAAATCCTTGAAGGAAAAAAAATTCTACACCTAAAAGGTACATCTACTACAGTAAACATTTGTTTCTGTAAAATAAAGAAGTTAGATATATAACACAGGTAAACAACGGAATGACGTAATCGATCCTGAAGATATGTTACAACTTGTCCTCACCACTCTCGTTAGTAGAAACTGAACAAGGACTAGAATCACCCTTTTCGAAGATCAAAGAATGATATTTTAGGATCAATATCCTAAAAACATCTAAAAGAAATAGTTCATCTCTTTCAAGGGGAGACAAGGATCTAATGAGTCTCAAAAATAGTACTTACCCATAAACTAAAAGAGTTTACGAAAAAAATAACTATACTAGTATATTTATATTTAACACAAGATACATACTAAGTAAAAATGTATAGTAAATATCGAAATAACGGGACACCCTCAACATTAAAAATTAGTTTGGATGTCAGTAAAATGACAGATTCCCTCCGAAAAGAAAAGAACTTCAATATTTATGTAACAGAAATAAAAAAAGAACTCATGCAGACACTTAAATACAAAATACAATTTAGGGATTAGGTAACTTTTAAACAATTGTATATACCACACTCCTCTGTAGGGTACAAAACAGATGGGTCGTTTCGTTAAAAAAAAAATAACTCAATATCCACTAAATGTCGTGCAATTAAAGACGACATGTCGTTTCACTAATTCAATAGATACGACGACGACGACGACGCAGCGAAGTCAGCACAGGTTGAGACACGTTGGGGAATCTGCCGTCGGGTGGTCCGACGCGGCAGGGACCCTAAGAGGTCCGTTCTTGTGACCTCACCCAACGGTAAAGGAAGAGGTTACGTACTTTCACTTTTCACTTTCTCTTCAGCGAGTCAGTACAGACTGAGAATCGTTGGGCTACCTGACGTCGGGTGGTCCAAGGAGGCAGGTATCCTAAAAGGTCCGTTCTCATGACCTCACCCCCGGTAACGGAAGAGGATTCAATAGATACACATGTGTGTATATGTGTAAGACAAAATCACAATAAAAAATAATACCAAACAGTATCCTATAACTTATATCAACGGACACGATATGTCATCCTGAAACTATAAATAGGTAAGATATGTATTTGAAGGGACCACCGAGTCTGCCATCTCGTAGACAGATGTCACGACTTCTGGGCCCAAACTAGGGACCCAACCCTTCTAGGGAACCTCTTCCTTTACCGTTAGGTGAGGTCATGACAACGGACCTTTTAGGGTACCTGTCTCCTCGGACCACCCGATGTCAGGTACCCCAGAGTTTCTCAGCCTGTGCTGACTCGCTGAAGTACAAGTGCAAGTATATATTTTCGAGTCTAGACGATTTCGGTTGGAGGATGAGGTCGGAAGAGGATGAGGAGAATGGAGGAACCATTGGTGTTTAGAGAAGAGATACAGGCACTCAGACAAAAACTAATATCTATCCTAGTAAACACAGTATAAAATATATGGTGTATATTCACTATAGGACACCATAAACAGAAAGAGAAACATTGAAGTGAATCATACTAGAGATCTAAATAGGTACAACGACGTTTACCGTAATAAAGTAGGAAAAAAAAAAAAACGGACTCATCATAAGGTAACATCTATACGTAGTGTAGAAATAGGTAAGTAGATAACTACTTGTAAATCCAACAACGGTACAGAACCGATAACACTTATCACGACGACACTATAACCCCAACGTATATAGAAGAACTTAATATCAAAACAAACTTATATACAGGTCCTCATCTTAACGACCTAGTACACTATTAAAATAAAAATCAAAAAAACTCCTTGGAGGAATGAACAGAGGTATCAGTGACTTGGTTAAATGTAAGGGTGGTTGTCACAACCCCTCAAACGAAAAGGGGTGTGGAGAGGTCGTAAACCATAAATATCCGAAAAATTACTACCGGTAAGAGTGGTCACCTGACGGGATCACCGAGTCACCATTTCTTAGGTGGATGTTACGTCCTCTACACCCAAGATAGAGACCTAGTCCTTCTAGAGGACCCCTTCCTTTACCTTAGAGATCATAAAAAGACCCCTTTTAGGGTATCTCCTCGGACTTCCGCCCGAAAACAGGTACCCTAACGTTTTCTCAACCTGTACTGAATCGCTCATGTTGTTATTAAGACTTAAAAGATTTAAAAGAGGGTCAGGCATCCAAGAGAAATACAAACCAAATATCAAAACAAACGACATGTCTACAAATTAAATAAATCCACGGTAAGCAAATAAAAACAACAAAAACCTCTGACTGGATTCTGACAGATTTATAACTATATCAAATATCATCTCTTATAAAACGAATACGAGAGAAGATCCTCAAAATACCACCAGCACAGAATGCAAATTCAGAAATTCGTCAAAACTGAAATAAAAACACATACCACACTCCTACACAAGATTGAAATAACTAAATGTACGTCGACAGGTTGAAAGGACTGTGGCGAAAGACTTCTCTGAGAAACGAGGTAACATATAAGAAACAGCTTCTAACTGGCATCCACACACCCAAATAAACATCCGATAAAAAAGACAACTACGGATACAACCAGAAACACGGTTATGGTGTGGCAAAACTAATGACAGTGAACATCAGACTGTAGACCCTCCCAAAACGGAAGACGCGTTGATACAACTGTTGTAAGGAATTTAGTAAAGATAAGGTCATATTAACTTAACGGTTAAAATGGTAATTAATGAAAGGACATAACTCCAAACATAAAAGACCCAAAAATTTTAACACAAGTCCCTGCAAAGACCTCCATGTGACCAATTCTAAAGTACGAAGGTGTCATCCGTTGTACTCAAACTAGGGGCCAGTTCCTTGATTCTACCGTGTTCGAAGTGACGCACCGGTCTATAAACAATAACGTATACAACAACAAAACAGCGATTCAGCATAGACTGAGAAACGTTGGGGTACCTGACGTCGTACGGTCCGAGGAGATAGAAGGGGAAACAGGGTCTCAAAGGAGTCTAAGCACAGGTAACTTAACGACTACGACAGATCGTTCAAAGATACCCACAGTACGGATTCACTGAGTTTTGTCATTGTAAGGGTCAGTAGAGAGATTTTATGAACAAGAGACGACTAGAAACAAGAACAAAATACGAGTTGACATACAGTGACGAATAACTGAGTAACCCATATATCTCTATTTTACATTGTACGATCACACCTTCTGGTCTTTTATTCAAAAGGTAATCGAAAACTCACTAAAGATACAAATTTACGATCTTTTGTACGTTTCAATATAAAAACCAACCTTTTTTACAATGAAACGATAATTGTAACTCTAACACGACATTTAATCGAAAATAAAATACTAGACATAAAAGAAAATTACTTGTATGCATGGATTTTATAAAATCACCAACCCCCTATTGAATTCTTCGTAAAACTTACACGTACGATGAAACTAATAAAAGATTACATCAACGTTTTTTTTACCTTAAGACCATTTTAAAAAATTTCATATTTCACTAATATTAATATATGTTAGTTTAAATTAAAAAGTAAACAAGAATTAAGGATCTTTATAAATGAAAAGATCTGTGATTTCCTTCTTTACTATAACTTTCCTTTAAAGGTATAAAAACGTAAGTAAACTGAGGTTAATCAACATAAAACATTTCTTTTAAAATAAACCAAAATTTTATTTATATAATTCTTGCATTTTTTTTTTTCTTTCATTTGTTCAGTCGAGGAGTCCAAGTATCCGAATTACGAACGAACGAATAAACTAAGTAAGTAAGTAAGGTCTTTACCATTGATTAGTGAACAAAAAATTAGGAGGAGACAAAAGTAACAAATGGGATCCTCATGTTAAGGCATTTCCTACTTTAAATAATATTTCTGATGAATTCACTGGAAACTTTCAATAAGGTCAAACGAGTAGGGTCTGACTTAGATTAATCGATATAGCAGAATCCAAGAGTCAAAAGAACATTCACCGTTTCCGTCAACCTAGATCCTAAAGGTATTTCGACAGGTCAAAATTTCCAAAGATTTTATAAAAAATTCTATTCAAAAACACCTTGAGTAAACGAAACTGACATTAACTTTTACTTATACTTATGTATCTAAACTCAGAGTGGAGATGGTGATTGATTGGGTCAACATTATTTCAATTGTAAATGGGTCCTAAACGATACATGATCCGTGTCTAGATTTACAAAATGGAAATATTAGGTAGTTAGGAGTATTCTCGTGACACACACTTAACCACATTAACATGGGTAAAATGTCCACTCTTTTAACCCGTGGTTCTCAGTTAATGGAGGTTATTCCTAGTTATTTATGTCCCTGATGGGACCACCATATCACCAACTCTGAAATGGATGGTCACGTCCCCCACACCCAACCTGGGGACCAGTCTCTCGATCCTAGGATGTACGGAACGTCGGTTTTTTGATTTTGTATTTTATTTTTGGAAGAACACTGTTTAAGTTATTTCTGAAATTTTTGACCAGGTGTAGTTTTTATAATTTTTTTTTTTTTACGTCTCGGTCACAAACCTGTGTCCATCGGACTCAGGTCTCGTCCATACTAATTGTTACCACAGTATGACACTTGAGACATGAGAGAGTCTCTAACGGAAAAAAAAAAAACCAGTACTTTACTCAGGGTACAAGTCCGAAGGAAGAAGCGTCCAAACATACTCCGAGTTTATTCATTACGTCTCTAAGAACTTCACAACTGGACATGGTCGTCACAGTAAGAATGGACCCTCACAAGTCTTTGTTAAAGACCCCGGAGTAAGGATTGGACGACTGAGTCAGAACTCCACCCCGGGTCGTCAAAACACAAAATTGTTCGGAAGGACTACTAAGACTACGTCCGACTTTAAACACTTGGTTACCTTATAAAGTACACCTTAAGTAATTTCTTATATGACACGAACATATTTTTCTTTGACTATTTTGGGACGTTCTCAGGGGTAGAGTACTTTACGTTTCTTTCAAGAGACACATAATCGTGATATGGGTACGAAGAGGGTTATCAGACTGTGGGATCAGAGTGGGACCTACATTTGTATAAGACTTTAATCACATAAAATAAAAGTATTACAAAGGATATCAAAATGGTGTACTCATATAAAATATTTGGATTAAATAAATCAAAAGGTGCTGAAGCTTAAAATAGATTTCCATGGTGGGACTCACCCTCTTCCGTTACCGTGGAGTGAGGTCATGAGAAAGGACCTTTTAGGGTACCTGCCTCCTCGGACCATCCGACGTCAGACACCCCAGCGATTCTCAGTCTGTGCTGACGCGCTGAAGTGAAAGTGAAAAGTCAAAGTACGTAACCTCTTCCTTTACCGTTAGGTGAGGTCACAAGAACGGACCTCTTAGGGTCCCTGCCCCCTCAGACCATCCGACGGCAGATACCCCAGTGTGTCTCAGTCTGTGCTGACTTCTCTGAATCGTCGTCGTTGGTGGGACTCATACAAAACATAAAAATAATTTGTACGAATTGTAAAACAATCACCATACACACGTGTAAACTACTGACGTCAGACACAAACTTATATTGTATTGGATAAAGATACCCCAACGTTTCTCAACCTGTGCTGACTCGTTGATGCTTGTTTCGATCATCTCCACTATATTAAGGTCAACTCGACAAAGTTTAGGACTTTCTACTACGACAGTTTCACGACGTGAGTTATAGGGTCGTTTAAACCTTTTGAGTAGTCCTGACCTTTTCCAGTCAAAAGTAAGGTTAGGACTTCTTTTCGTTATGGTTTCTTACGAATCTGACGGCGTGTCAACTTGAGTAGAGTGTGCGATCATTTCATTACGAGTTTTAAGAGCTTAGGTCCGAAGTCGTTATGTACTTGGTACTTGAAGGTCTACAAGTTCGACCAAAATCTTTTCCGTCTCCTTGGTCTCTAGTTTAACGGTTGTAGGTGACCTAGTACCTTTTTCGTTCTCTCAAGGTCTTTTTGTAGATAAAGACGAAGTAACTGATACGGTTTCGGAAACTGACACACCTAGTGTTATTTGACACCTTTCAAGACTTTCTCTACCCTTATGGTCTGGTGAACTGAACGGAGAACTCTTTAGACATACGTCCAGTCCTTCGTTGTCAATCTTGACCTGTACCTTGTTGTCTGACCAAGGTTTATTCTTTTCCTTATACAGTTCCGACATATAACAGGGGGACGAATAAATTGAATATACGTCTCATGTAGTTCTCTTTGCGACCCGACCTTCTTCGTGTTCGACCTTAGTTCTAACGACCCTCTTTAGAGTTAGTGGAGTCTGTACGTCTACTGTGGTGGGAACACCGTCTTTCACTTCTCCTTGATTTTTCGGAGAATTACTTTCACTTTCTCCTCTCACTTTTTCAACCGAATTTCGAGTTGTAAGTCTTTTACTTCTAGTACCGTAGACCAGGGTAGTGAAGTACCCTTTATCTACCCCTTTGTCACAGTCTGAAATAAAACCCCCCGAGGTTTTAGTGACGTCTACCACTGACGTCGGTACTTTAATTTTCTGTGAATGAGGAACCTTCCTTTCAATACTGGTTGGATCTATCGTATAACTTTTTATCTATGTAATGAAACGGTTGTTTCCAGGTAGATCAGTTCCGATACCAGAAAGGTCACCAGTACATACCTACACTCTCAACCTGACACTTCTCGCGACTTCTTAACTACGAAAACTTGACACCACAACCTCTTCTGAGAACTCTCAGGGAACCTCACGTTCCTCTAGGTTGGTCAGGTAAGACTTCCTCTAGTCGGGACCCTAAAGAAACTTTCCTTACTACGATTTCGACTTTGAGGTGATGTAACCGGTGGCGTACGTTTCTCAACTGAGTAACCTTTTTATGAGACTACGACCCTCCTTAACCCCCGTCCTTCTCTTCCCCTGCTGTCTCCTACTCTACCGACCTACCGTAGTGACTGAGCTACCTGTACTCAAACTCACTTGAGGTCCTCAACCACTACCTGTCCCTCCGGACCGGACGACGTTAAGCACCCCAACGTCTCAACCTATCTTGACTCACTGACTTGACTTCATCGAGGTCTTGGTAAGTTTTGAGTCACACTAGGTGGTGTAATTCTCCTTTTTTTTTTTTCTAGTAGAGATGTCTACGTCCTTTCCGTAAACTATTTTAGACTATAGGTGACTACTATTTGTTACAAACGTTTAACGTTTATAGAAGTTGGACTATTCTTGGTGTACACTAAATGGATGTCGTTTGTAGTATGACTTAGTTTGTAATTTAGACGAAGGGATTATGACCATTGTTCCGTTTCTATAGACGAAGAGGTAAGATGTAAAAGTTCCACCAAGATCGATCACGTTATTCCTCTTTTTTTTTTTTTGGAATGATTACTCCTTCATAGAGTATTTCGACACAAACAATCGTTTACTGTCCTAGTGGATATATCTTTTAAAATTCTAGCGATGTTTTTAAAGATCTTGATTACTTACTCCAATTCCTCCAAACCCCCGAAGAAGGGTCCACCGAGTCACTAATTTCTTGGGTGTACGTTACGTCCTCTGCGTCTAAGTTAGGGACCCAACCCTTTTAAGGGACCTCCTCCTGTACCGTTGGGTAAGGTAATAAGAACGGACCTCTTAGAGTTCCTCTTCTCCTCGGACTGTCCGATGTAAGGTTAACCAACGTTTCTCAACATGTACTGACTTCGGTGACTCGTACGTTCTTCAAAGATCCTAGGTCAAAACCAGTTATAATTTTTTTTTTAATGTAAAGAGACATGATGTTGTTCGTTCGACTCTAATAACCCAATACTACACTTCAAGTGAAGAAGGATATCTAATGTCCAGTCTGTTAAAATTTTGGTGACAGGGTCTTTTTGAGAACGTGTTCACATGGTCTATATATATGTATATATATATTCATACAAGTGTCAGAAAGTGTTGTCATAAACACTATCGTTTTTACCCTTAATTGGGTTACAGGTGACTTTCCTTTTACTTCTTTACGTAAGTGAAGTTAATGAATCTACAAAGACTGAGAAACATTGGGATACCTGACGTCGTGCGGTACGAAGGGACAGGTAGTGGTTGAGGACCTTAAATGAGTTTGAGTACAGATATCTCAGTCACTACGGTAGGTCGGTAGAGTAGAAGATGACAGGAGAAGAGGAGGACGGAAGTCAAAAAGGGTCGTAGTCACAGAAAAGGTTCCTCAGCCAAGAAGTGTAGTCCACCGGTTTTATAACCTCAAAGTCGAAGTTGTAGTCAGGAAGGTTACTTATTACTCCTGACTAAAGGAAATCCTACCTGACCAACCTAGAGGAACACCAGGTTCCCTGAGAGTTCTCAGATAAGGTTGTGGCGTCAAGTTTTCGTAGTTAAGAAACCGCGAGTCGAAAGAAATATCAGGTTGAGAGTGTAGGTATGTACTGATGACCCTTTTGGTGTCGGAACTGATCTACTTGGAAACAACCGTTTCATTACAGAGATGAAAACCAGTACCGAAAAAAAGGTTCCTCGTTCGTAGAAAATTAAAATACCGACGTCAGTGGTAGACGTCACTAAAACCTCGGGTTTTTATCACAGAGTGACAAAGGTAAACAAAGGGGTAGATAAACGGTACTTCACTATCCTGGTCTATGGTACTAGAATCAAAAAACTTACGACTCAAAATTCGGTTGAAAAAGTGAGAGGAGAAAGTGAAAGTAATTCTCCGAGAAATCAAAAAGAAACGAAAACGGTTTTCCTACTACAGTAGACGTATAGACTCCAATAACTATAAAGAGGACCGTTAGAACTAAGGTCGAATACGAAGTAGGTCGGGTCATAAAGAGTACTACATGAGACGTATCTTCAATTTATTCGTTCCATTGTTATATGTCGGAACTGCATGAGGAAAGGGTTAAACCTTGGTCAGATAACAAGGTACAGGTCAAGATTGACAACGAAGAACTGGACATATATCTAAAGAGTCCTCCATCCAGTCCACTAGACCATAAAGGATAGATTAATTCTTAAAGGGTGTCAAACAACACTAGGTGTGTCAGTTTCTGAAAACATATCAGTTATTTCGTCTTCATTTACCAAAATACCTTGAGAGAACGAAAAAGGTACTAGGTCGCCTACAACCGTTAAACTAGAGACCAAGGAGACGGAAAAGATTTAGGTCAAACTTGTAGACCTTCAACTGGCAAGTGTATGAAAACTTCGGACCGAACCTCTTAAAACTCGTAATGAAACGATCGAGTACTCTACTCACGTTAACACGTCATCAAACTCGTAAGAAACCATAACGGAAAAAATCCCTAACCTTACTTTTGACTGGAAAAGGTCAGGACACCGGTGCCGACTCAAAAGGTTTAAACGACCGTATAACTCACGTCGTGAAAGTGTCGTAGTACAATATCCTAAACTTTGTCGAGTTGACCTTAAGGCAGTAGAAGTGATCGAAACAAGTACCATTACGAAGGATTCCGGGTGAACTGAAACGTAAGGTTCTACAGACCGAGATCCACTCACTAGTGTGGTAGCACCAACACACCCAGTACTTCTATAAAACACATGTCAAAAAGACACATAAAAACGGTGGAGAAGAATTATAACAGAAAAAAAAAAAATTTCTCTACAGAATAAATCAAAGGTTTGTGAAACACACGTACGATTCAACGAAGTCAGTACAGACTGAGACGTTGTCATACATGACATAGGGTGGTCCAAGGAGAATAGGAACCCTAAGACGTCCGTTTTTATAGTCCCACCCAATGGGACGGGAGGGGGTCCTCTAGAAGGACTGGATCCCTAGTTTGAACACAGAGAATACAGAGGACGTAACCGTCCGCCCAAGAAATGGTGATCGAGATGAACTCTTCGGGTCATAGAACCCCAAAAGATTTACAGAAACAATGACTCAAAATTAAATTAAGGTAACAGCAGTTTCTTGTACGAAACAATACTAAACTGAGAAAAAGTCAATTGACCCTAAACAAGACAATGGACTAGATGTAGTGACGATCCAGAAAAACAGACTAAGTAAAAAGAGGATTATTATCATTCATAAAAAGAGGGAGCGTACGTACCATTAGAACTTGATCTACAGTTTGTAACATTCAAAATAGAACAACTCTCAACTTCAGAACAACAACCTACCTCAATACTCCTTTACAATAAGAAAGATCTACACGTCAAGTAGAAATAGTCCACTCTGGTCGTGTCCGTTTTACCAGGAAGACTCCTGGTTCCGTCAAAGAGAAGACTCATGAGTTCGGTTACCGGCACAATAGGGTTGTAAAGAGTTGAGACCAACACCTCTTACCTTTGATAAAGGTCGGGAGACACTCCGAACCCTTAATAATGAGGACGAGAAAGGGTCATAAAGAAAGGGAACGGGAGCCCTTAAAAGAAGTGTACGACTAACCATTAGTTGATTCGATTGTCCCTTTAACGACGTCGGGAGTGGAGAACCTAAGAGACGGAACGTGAAAGAAGGGTGAAACTGGAGGGACTTAAGAGTTGGAAGAGGAGTGTAGAGTTCCACTGATGACACGACAAACCTAAAGAGGAGGGACTTGAAGACGGACCTCTACGTTGACATCTAAAGGAAATAGAGGAGTAGACATTCTCGTAGTAAGAGGACGTAACGTAACGACAAGTTACAGACTTTTTGGTGACATAGTATAAAAAAGACAAAAAAATTAACCTCATATTGACGAAGTGAACACAATCAACACAATCAAAGACGACATGATACTTCACTCAGACCTCTTCCTTCACCGTTGGGTGAAGTCATAAGAACGGATCTCTTAGGGTACCTGTCTCCTCGGACCACCCGAGTCTGGTACCCTAGTGTTCTCAACCTGTACTGAATCGTTGATTTGGTAGTACTTCACTTAGTCAGTATATATATGTATACAGGGGAGGTAGAACTTGTAGGGAGGGTTGAGGGTAGGGTGGGAAGATCCAGTAGAGTCTCATGGTCCGACTCGAAGGACACGATTTATCGTCCAAGGGTGGACGATAGATAAAATCTAGACTGTCACATATACATAGTCACGATGAAAGACTAAGTAGGGTGGGAGGGGAAAGGGGAAAAATAATAAAATATGCAAATTCTGTCCTATCATCGTAGACTAAGGACTACACAAGAGACCAGATGAAACCGATGTTCAACTTTACTTATACATAAAAAGTTCTCTCCTTTCATAAGATTTGTGTATGACTTAACGGTCAAGTTCATCTAATCAGGTTTCAATACATAGAAAAAAATAAAGTATGAACAGAAAGACACTACGACTTTTTAGAATCAAGGTTTTTGTAAGGTTGTCAATGAACAAAAATACAAAGAATAAGTACCCCGAAGGGACCACGAAGTCAGCCATTTCTTAGGTGGACGTTACGTCCTCTGGACCCAAACTAGAGACCCAGTCTTTCTATGGAACTTCTTCCTTTACCGTTGGTGAGGTCATAAGAACGGACCTTTTAGGGTACTTGTCTCCTCGGACCGCCCGATATCAGGTACCCCAACGTTCTCATCCTGTGTAGTCTCCCTGACTTGGTGGTGGTGTAAAATGAGAATTTTGTTGAGATCAAGTCAAGTCAGTGAGCCAGCACAGGATGAGAAGTACTGGGATACCTGGTGTCGTGAGGTCCGGAGGGACAGGTAGTGGTGGAGGGCCTCAAATGAGTTTGAGTACAGGTAACTCAGCCACTACGGTAGGTTGGTAGAGTAGGAGACAACAGGGAAGAGGAGGACGGGAGTTAGAAAGGGTCGTAGTCCCAGAAAAGGTTACTCAGTCGAGAAACGTAGTCCACCGGTTTCATAACCTTAAAGTCGAAGTTGTAGATTCTCCATCCGTTTTATGGTCAAATATTTACAGTGAAATAACTACTCCTTCGACTTCGGTACTCTAATTTACTGAACGGATTCTCATGTCTTACCATCTAAAAACCGGTTCGACACCTTTCATAGGAGTCATCGGACTGACATCAAGTCACAGTGGAACCAGGGAGTGTGTTGGTCACGGACAAAGAAATAAATACTTTCCTCCGAGGGGTGTAGAGAAGTCACAGACCGAGAGAGGAGTCGAGAAACGAGAAGACTAAGAGGGAAGGGAGGGCCGGTGCACACGGGTGTAAGACAAACAAGGACCACGAAAGGGGTAATATATTATCTTTTCGACCTGAAAGTAAGAAAACAACAAATCAACGAGTCAGGAGAGACTGACACTGGGGTACCTGACATCGTGCGGTCAGAAGGGACAGGAAGTGATAGAAGGACCTCAGACGAGTCTGAGTCCAGGTAACTCAACTACTACGGTAGGTTGGTAGAGTAGGAGACAACGGCGGCGGAGGAGGACGGAACTTAGAAAGGGTCGTAGTCCCAGAAAAGGCCACACAACCGAGAAACGTAGTCCATCGGTTTCATAACCTCGAAGTTGAAGTCGTCGTCAGGAAGACTACTTATAAGTCCCAACTAAAGGAAATCCTAACTGACCAAACTAGAGGAACGTCAGGTTCACAAGACTCTGGGAGAACTTTCGCCCTATATCCCATTTCATCTGACTGACTCGAGCAGAACCTTGTCCGGGACGTCTCTGTATTCGGGCCCTGGTTTCGACGACGACAATGTAAACGTACAAGTCCAACTACCAAAATTTAATTACCCAAAAGGTCGGACCGACCCCAAGGGGTCACTTGACACAAAACAGAGTTTAAGTACATGTGTACCTCTTTTATCAATGGTTGCAAAAAGTGATAATACAGTTCTACGAACAAGATCTAAGGCGTTATTAACCACCGAAAATAGAATCGAAGAGATAAGGAGTCAATACTAAAGACAGACTTTCTACAGCGTCGAGTCGGGTCAGAATCTACACTGGTAAAAAATAGAAGACAGAGTAAAGATAAAATAAAAAAATTTAATTTAAAACACGAAGGGACCATCGAGTCGACCATTTCTTAAGTGGACGTTACGTCCAAGTTAAGGACCCAGTCCTTCTAAGGGGACCTCTTCCCTATCCGATGGATGAGGTCATAAGAACCAGAAGGGATTATCTAATCTGTCATTACTTAGACGGATATTACATCCTCTGGACCCAAGCTAGGGACCCGGGTTAGAATCTAGACTGGTAAAAAATAGAAGTCAGACAGAGTAAAGATAAAATAAAAAATTTAATTAAAAATAACCTCATATCAACGAAATGTCACAACACAATTAATGATGACATGTGGTTTTACTTAGAGGACATACATATGTCTATACACACACGATTCAGCACAGACTGACAAACGTTGGGGTACCCCCAGACTCCGGACTGTCCGAAGAGACAGGTACCTTAAAAGGTCCGTTCTTACGACCTCACCAAACGGTAAAGGATGAGGTATATAAGGGAGGCAAAACCTGAAGAAAGGTTAAGTCCAATGGTATCCCGCATTCATCTCAAG
This sequence comes from Capra ibex, assembly GCA_006410555.1. NCBI lineage: Eukaryota > Metazoa > Chordata > Mammalia > Artiodactyla > Bovidae > Capra > Capra ibex. Next base: position 51,725,400 of record SJYO01046538.1, read on the forward strand.
GGACACAAGTCAAGTCAAGCCAGCGAGTCAGCACAGGCTGAGAAACACTGGGGTACTTAACGTCGTGCGGTCCGGAGGGACAGGTAGTGTTAGAGGGCCTCAGTGAGTCTGAGTGCCGGTAGCTCAGGCACTACGGTAGGTCGGTAGAGTAGGAGACAGCAGGGGAAGAGGAGGACGGGGGTTAGGGAGGGTCGTAGTCTCAGAAAAGGTCACTCAGTTGAGAAGAGTACTCCACCGGTTTCATGACCTCGGAGTCGAAATCGTAGTCAGGAAGGTTTCTTTAGGGTCCCGCCTAGAGGAAGTCTTACCTGACCAACCTAGAGGAACATCAGGTTCCCTGAGAGTTCTCAGAAGAGGTTGTGGTGTCAAGTTTTCGTAGTTAAGAAGCCGCGAGTCGGAAGAAGTGTCAGGTTGACAGTGTAGGTACGTACTGGTGTCCTTTTTGGTATCGGAACTGATCTGTCTGGAATCAGTCGTTTCATTACAGAGACGAAAACTTATATGATAGATCCAACCAGTATTGAAAAGTAGGTTCCTCATTCACAGAAAATTAAAGTACCGACGTTAGTGGTAGACGTCACTAAAACCTCGGGGGGTTTTATTTCAGACTGTGACAAAGGTGACAAAGGGGTAAATAAAGGGTACTTCACTACCCTGTCCTATGGTACTAGAAGCAAAAGACTTACAACTCGAAATTCGGTTGAAAAAGTGAGAGGAGAAAGTGAAAGTAGTTCTCCGAAAAATCAAGGAGAAGTGAAAGACGGTATTCCCATCACAGTAGATGTATAGACTCCAATGACTAAAAAAAGGGCCGTTAGAACTAAGGTCGAACACAAAGAAGGTCGGGTCGCAAAGAGTACTATATGAGACGTATCTTCCATTTATTCGTCCCACTGTTCTATGTCGGAACTGCATGAGGAAAAGGATAAACCTTGACCAGACAAGGTACAGGTCAAGATTGTCAACGAAGGACTGGACGTATGTCTAAAGAGTTCTCCGTCCAGTCCACCAGACCATAAGGGTAGAGAAAGTCTNCGAAACCGTATCAGTTATTTCGTCTTTATCTACAAAAAGACCTTGAGAGAACGAAAAAGGTACTAGGTCGCCTACAACCGTTAAACTAGAGACCAAGGAGACGGAAAAGATTTTGGTCGAACTTGTAGTCCCTCAAGTGCCAAGTGCATAACGACTTCGGACCGAACCTCTTAAAACTCGTAATGAAATGATCGTACACTCTACTCACGTTAACACGCCATCAAACTCATAAGAAACCGTAACGGAAAGAAACCCTAACCTTACTTTTGACTGGAAAAAGGTCAGGACACCGGTAACGACTAAAAAGGTTTAAACGACCCTATAACTCACGTCGTGAAACTGTCGTAGTAGAAAGTCCTAAACTTTGTCGAGTTGACCTTAAGGTAGTGGAGGTGATCGAAACAAGCATCACTACGAAGGATTCCGGGTGAACTGAAGTGTGAGGTTCTACAGACCAAGATCTTATCACTAGTGTAGTAGTACTAATAGACCCAGCACTAGTAGAAAAAACATGTCAAGAAGGCACATAAGAACGGTGGAGAAGAATTATAGAAGACGAAGACAATCCAGGAATGGTAAAGACAGGAAATAGCTCGGGTAGAACCGTACTTTACAAGGGAACCATAGAGATTAAAAGAATTTCTCTAGAGATCAGAAAGGGTAAGACAACAAAAGCGGATAAAGAAACGTAACTAGGGACTTCTTCCGAAAGAATAGAGAAGAACGATAAGAAACCTTGAGACGTAAGTCTCCGAATATAGAAAGGAAAAGAGGACACGAAAAGCGGAGAGAAAAGTGTCGATGAACATTCCGGAGGGGTCTGTCGGTAAAACGAAAAAACGTAAAGAAAAGGTACCCCTACCAGAACTAGGGACAGAAGACATGTTACAGTGCTTGGAGTAAGGTATTGAGTAGTCCGTGAGATAGTCTAGATCCGGGAATTTAGATAAAGAGTGAAGGTGACATATTAGTATTCCCTAAACTAAATCCAGTATGGACTTACCAAATCGCCAAAAGGGATGAGAGAAGTTAAATTCAGACGTAAACCATTATTCCTCAAGTACTAGACTCGGTGTCAGTCGAGAACCAGAACAAAAACGACTGACATATCTCGAAGAGGTAGAAACCGACGTCTCTTATATTAGTTAGACTAAAGCCACAACTGGTAGACCACTACAGGTACACATCTCAGAAGAGAACACAACAACCTTCTCCCACAAACGATACTGGTCACGTAAAAGAACCGTTTTGAGCTAATCAGAAACGGGACGAAGTAAGGCGTAAGGTTCCGGTTTAAATGGACCATGAGGTCCACAAAGAACTGAAGGATGAAAACGTAAGGTCAGGGGATAATACTTGTCCTGTAGAAAAAACACACAATCAAGATGTTCCAGAACATCCAGAAGTATTTTGGCAAGTTGAAGTCGAAAAAGTCACAATGACCAACCCCGTATCTGAACCTATTGACACTATAACTTACCAAACGGAACCTCTGCTTGTCTCTAGTAAGACAGCAGAAACTCTAATGTAGGTTCATGACGTAAATCAAGAGACAAAATATGTGTCATAGTCATCACACATTCACGGTCAGGGTCAGAGTGTCAAGGACGTCGGAGGTGGTGAAAGAAGAGACACCAGTATGTAAACAGGAGAAGTAAACACAGAGACAAATAAGAAACGTTTCTTCAAGTAGACATTGTAAAAAACACACACAAAAATTGATGAGACTATCGAATCAACCATTTCTTAGACGGACGTCACGTCCTCTGGGTCCAAACTAAGGACCCAACCCTTCTAGGCGACCTCTTCCCTATCCGATGGATACCGTCATAAGAACCCGAAGGGAACACCGAGTCGACCATTTCTTAGGTGGACGTTACACCCTCTTTACCCAAACTAGAGACCCAACCCTTCTAGGGGACCTCTTCCTTTTCCGATGGGTGAGGTCATAAGACCGGACCTCTTAAGGTACCTGACATATCAGGTACCCCCAGGGTCTCAGTCTGTATTGATTGAAAGTGAACGAGAAAAAGTGAAAGTAGAAACAAATTCTTATTGCATATGGATCTTCTTAGACTCCTGGCGCGTCTTCGCACCGGCTCTCCTCGATGGGGAACGGGTTCCAGTCCCCGTCGCCGACTCTCCTTGATGGGGTGGAGGCTCATGTACTACTCTTTGCGACCCGACCTTCTTCATGTTCGACCTTAGTTCTAACGACCCTCTTTAGAGTTATTGGAGTCTATACGTCGACTGTGGTGGGAATACCGTCTTTCACTTCTCCTTGATTTTTCGGAGAACTACTTTCACTTTCTCCTTTCACTTTTTCAACCGAATTTCGAGTTGTAACTCTTTTGCTTCTAGTACCGTAGGCTAGGGTAGTGAAGTACCCTTTATCTACCCGTTTGTCACCTTTGTCACAGTCTGAAAAAACCCCCCCGAGGTTTTAGTGACGTCTACCACCAACGTCGGTACTTTAATTTTCTGTGAATGAGGAACCTTCCTTTCAATATTGGTTGGATCTATCGTATAACTTTTTGTCTCTGTAATGAAACGGTTGTTTCCAGGCGGATCAGTTCCGATACAAAAAAGGTTATCAGTACATCTACACTCTCAACCTGACACTTCTTTCGACTCACGGCTTCTTAACTACGAAAACTTGACACCACAACCTCTTCTGAGAACTCTCAGGGAACCTGACGTTCCTCTAGGTTGGTCAGGTAAGACTTCCTCTAGTTGGGACGTACAAGAAACCTTCCTTACTACGATCTCGACTTTGAGGTCATGAAACCGGTGGAGTACTCTTCTCAACTGAGTAACCTTTTCTGACTACGAGCCTCTCTAACCCCCGTCCTTCTCTTCCCCTACTGTCTCCTACTCTACCGACCTACCGTAGTGACTGAGCTACCTGTACTCAAACTCACTTGAGGTCCTCAACCACTACCTGTCCCTCCGGACCGCACGACCCTAAGTACCCCAGCGTTTCTCAGCCTGTGCTGATTCACTGACTTGACTCTTCTTGGACTACTATTACGGAATAGGTTAATTCCTTTCTACAAGACCAGAACAATTATACAATTTAAAAAAAAAAAAAAAAATTAAGAACTAATGTTAGGAAGGAAGCAACGGGAGACCAAAAAAAAAACAGAGAATGAAAAGAGTAGTTCTTTCCAGTCGACTTTTCTTATCGTCGATCATCTTCATATTCGTACCACTGCAATCTTACACAGAGAGATCACGATGAGGGTCCATCTCTCATGTACACTCCGGTGCTAAGGTCGTAGGAACCACAACAGTCATTGTGGGACTCAGGAGTCAACTTAGGGATGTCTTTACGAACCTTTCCCGTCGTTCTTCTACCGATTTTATGATTCGATAAGGGTCTGAGAGAACGACAAAGAATCCCCTCGAAACATGAAAACAACAACAACACGTCAACGATTCAGTACAGACTGAGAAACACTGGAGTACATGACGTCGAAGGGAGGTAGTAGTAGAGGACCTTAAACTAGTAGAGGACCTTAAACAAGTAGAGGTAACTCAGCCACTCCAGTAGGTTGGTAGAGTAAGAGACGGTGGGGAAGAGGAAAACGGAAGTTAGAAAGGGTTACTCAACCGAGAAGTGTAGTCCCCCGGTTGCATAATCTCGAAGTTGTAGTCAGGAAGTCACTTATAAGACCCAACTAAAGGAAATCTCACCGGACCAACCTAGAGGAACGTCAGGTTCCCTGAGACTTCTCAGTAGAGGTCGTGGTGTTAAGTTTTCGTAGTTACGAAACCACGAGTCGGAAGAAATACCAGGCTGAGACTGTGTAGACATGTACTAATGACCTCTTTGATATCGAAACTGATATACCTGGAAACAACCCTTTTACTACAGAGAAGAAAAATTATGTGACAGACCTAAACAGTATCGAAAGGAAGGTTCCTCGTTCGAAACATAAATCGACGGACTTTATTTTACCCAAACGACAGGAATTCCTGTGGACGGAAAATAACAGAATTGAAATGGACCCTCTTGACGACTCCCATCGAAAAAGATAATGGAGATGTCAAGAGGGATTAAAGGGTCAAGAGTGACTTACTGAAGGTGACAGGACAACCACTCCCACCAACATAGGTAGAAACTCCTATACCGACGGAGGTACGGGGTTCACCCTTCGGTCTGTCCCTGTCTTTCCCCTTTCCTCGTCCACTGACGACACAGACGGTCGTGAACAATAGAAAGAGGTCCAAGACGACGTAAGAGGAGAAACCTTGTTATATGACCATGTAGCTAAAGAATGAATCTCCTCGACACCCCATTTCGAGGGTCACAAACATCTTGTTTCTGAAAGATAAAATGTTAAAACTTAACGGAACAAAATCGAAAGGAGGAAATACAAACAACACGTCAACGAGTCAGTACAGGTTGAGAAACTTTGGGTCACCTGACGTCGTGCGGTCCGAACGGACAGGAAGTGGTAGAGGGTCTCAAACGACTTTGAGGACAGGTAACTTAAATACTACGGTTGGTTGGTAGAGTAGGAGACAGCGGGGGAAGAGTACGGGAGTCAGAAAGGGTCGCAGTCCCAGAAAAGGTCACTCAACCGACAAGCATAGTCCACCGGTTTCATAACCTCGAAGTCGTAGTCACGAAGGTTACTTATAAGTCCTGACTAAAGGAAATACTAACTGACCACAATAGAGGAACGTCAAGTCCCCTGAGAGTTCTCAGAAGAGGTCGTGGTGTCGAACTTTCGTAGTTAAGAAACTGGAAAAATCAGAGAAAAAAGAAAACCGGTAAGACACACCGAATATCCTAGAATTAAGGGTCTGGTCCTCAACTTGCGTATGGGGAACGTTACCTTCCCGTCTCAGAGGTGATGACCTGGTGGTCCTTTCAGGTCTCAGATAGCAAGATTGTCGACTGTCATCCGTCTAGTTCTACTTTTACTTTTACTACTTCAAACTAGTAGAACAATTATAAGACCTCGTCGTCTGTCGAGTCTAACCCTCGAACAAGACACAAACAACCGAAAAAGAAACTGTGTGTGACGGTTTGTGATATTATCTGGTTCAGTCCAAAATCAAGAAGAAACCCCCAACATTAAACTCCCAAGTACTTTCTTGGATTAAATAGCTTTTCCAATTTATGATCATTAGGTAGTTGAAAAGCAACAGTCTTAGTCAGGAGTATAACCGTGGACAGTCGGATAAGATAACCAAAAAACAACGTATTAGGATTTTAGGCAGTTAGGATTTCCTTTAGTTGGGACTTATAAGTGCCCTACCTGACTACGACTTCGAGATTATGAAACCGGGGGACTACGCTTCTCGACTGAGTAACCTTTTCTGGGACTACGACCCTTTCTAACTTCCGTCCGCCTCTTCTCCTCCGTTCTCCTACTCTACCAACTTACCGTAGTGACTGAGTCAGCTGTACCCAAACTCGTTTGAGGCCCTCTCTCACTTCCTGTCCCTTCGGACCGAACGACGTCAGATACCCCAGTGTTTCTCAGTATGTGCTGAGTCGTCGACTTGTTGTCGTCGTTAGGATTCTGGAGTTTAAAGAAGAGAAAAAGAGACAGAGAGTTTTCAGACCAAGTTTTCTTTTCCGGTCCGGTTTAGTTTCTACACCATTTTACGTTTGACAAAATGTAAACATCTGTATGGTAGAACAGATCAACCGAGATGTTTTAATATGAAATCGCTGTATTTGTCATTCGACAAATCCCGTCTTAAGGTCCTCGAGCAGAAAGTGTCGTCGATCGTTCAGTCAAGTATGTGTCGTTCAGTGTCAAGAACAAATTAAAGGAGTCTGTTTTGTTCTCTAACACCACCTCGGACGACTAAACTTTCCTGTGTTTAACAAACAGAACGGAGAATAGCATTGGAGCACTTAGTCCCCCGAACGTCGGTGTCCCTGAGAATCACTCTAGACCAGGTTACGGATCAGATGTCTACCCTTTGACTCCGGGATCTGTTTGGTCCAGTACGAACACAGTGACCATATTGACTCAGACAAACCAAGTCAGGTCTTCCAAAGGAAATAAAGAGGAATGACAGAAGGAGACATCGTAAATAAGTGTAAAGCCCCTCTTTGTGTTAGGTGACTCTCACACAATCAACATACGGACTTTATTGTAGGCCACTTGTCTGTTATCCTAGCGGTTAGTGGCCAAGGATACCATTTCGAACAACCTCCTTCAACCTCAGAATTACCTACTCCCTTACTTGAAAAACCGACACGTTTTCGGTTTCTGGTTTCTTAAGACCAGAAACAACGACGTACCCGAAAGGAGATCAACACCGCTCGTCCGATGAACGATCAATGTCACGTACCCGAAGAGTAACGTCGCCGAAGAGGACACCTCGTACCCGACATCCCTTGTACCACGTCGAGGGTCCGAGATCTCGTGTCCGAGTCATCAACACCGTGTGTCCGAATCAACGAGGCATCGTACACCCTAGAAGGGTGTAGTCCCTAGCTTGGACAGAGGACGTAACCGTCCGACTTAAAAAAAAAAAAAAAGAAAAATGACGACTCGGTGGTCCCTTCGGGGATCACTCTCTTAAGATTCTCAACCTATGTGACTCACTAACTCGTGTGTGTGTGTATTCCGTCTGTTGTATGACTCTGAGACAGTCCGAGAAAAGAAACGAGTATCCGAGAAGGTCCCGTAGAGAAACAGTAGTACCTGGTCAGACCATTTTACCCTACTTGTCCAGGAGCAACCCGGCATAACCATTGTCGAAACGACGAGAATTTCGACCCAAGGAGCCTCGTTCCACGACTGGGAAACTCAGAGACAAAGGAGTAATTTATTATACCATTAACCGTCGGTGAGGTATGTTACTGACGTAAGGCATACCTTCATTTTGGTATTTGAAGTTGCCTTTACTTCACATAATTTCTCCCACGCCCTTCCCGTACCAAGTTTTCACGCCTGAACCGTACTTATCTCCAGTAACATTCACTAACCTTTAGAACAATCATGAAATCAGTCTTCTGTACTTTGTCTGTCGTATTCACACTGACCACTGAACAGTAAGGTCGTCTTCCGAAACAACTTCCTACAAAGGGTTCACTTCGAGAAACTTCCGAATACAACCTTTCTATCTAACAGAACATATTAAACGTTTATTTTTTGTACTATTTCACTAACCTATGGGGAAAGAACTCACCACCCTCTGGTATTGACGACGAAGACCCCCTTCGTCCCTTTATTAGACCTTCAAACCCCTTCTTCACCACTTATTGACTTAAAACTACCTACCCAGAGTTTTCGGTGAGAACACGGACCTCGTGAAACAAACCCGGAGTAGGTCACGAAACCTTACACTTTCTGTTTTATTACACATTAGTCCAGTGGTAAGTACTCCCCAAATGGAAGACGAAACACCGTCTACTATTGTGTTCTAACGGACACTAATTTTTAGGTTTGACACAACCTTTCTTTTGAACACCCTACTACCTCTTATTACTCTAGGAACGTCCCACTAACAACAACGACAACTCAACGATTCAGTACAGACTAAGAAACACTGGGGTACCTGACATCGAGTGGTCTGAGGAAACAGGTACCTCACAAGGGCCGTTCTTATGACATCTCACAACGGTACAGTAAGAGGTTCCCTAGAAGGGCTGGGTCCCTAACTTGGACACAGAGGACGAACCGTCCGTCTAAGAAATGGTGACAGTGAGTAGTAAACACCTTAACGTAACACTTACACTCGAAACGTCACACTCCTTCTTTTTCTATTTGACAACGGGGTCTATCTCCATTTGACACTCAACTCGTGTCTTAAATCCTCTCTAATACTCAGAGTTGACTTCATCTCCCAGTCAAACCGTCTACTACTTGTCGTCACCTATTAATTCCGGTCCTATTAAACCCCTCGTGAAACTAACAGTCCGAATCCTTAGATCCCAAATTCCACCGTGGAACCATTTCTTAGGAGGACGATTAAGTCCTCTGAATTCTCTCCACGTAAGTTAGGGACCCAGTCCTTGAAGGGGACCTCTTCCTGTACCGTTGGGTGAGTTCATAAGGACGGACCTTTTAAGGTATCTGATTGGGTCGTCCGATGTAAGGTACCCCAGGGTTTCTTGACCTGTGTCGACTCGCTCATTTATTGTTGTCATCCGACACCACACACACGCGCGCGCAGGGACACAAACGTCGTCAGGAACCATGTACAAACATCGAACCCCGAGGTCACGGTCCACGTCGGCACCCCGCGGAGACGAACGAAAGGACCACTGACTCTTGTTCCTTCTGCACTTCGAACCCCTAATGTGTTGTGTGACACTGTGTCGTCGGAGAGGTGAAGGACTAAGGTGGGCGACCGCCCCGGTCACCTTCCTGGGTCAGGTCCCCCTCTGTCACGTACCCCCGGGCCCCTTCAATCCCTACTTCTGGATGTAAAAGATGTCTCTTGGTCACCATATGAATCATCCGTCTTGTAAACTTAGTTCATCGCCAGTCTACTTCCTTCACTTAAAGTCACCTTGTCCTCGACACCGGAACACCGGGAACATTCGAAGATCTTTGGCCCTTGATTGAGGATGACTTAAGGCATGTCAAAGAGGGTCGGGTGAAGTAGTCGGACGGGAACAAGACTTAAGTATTATGTCAGATTTTCGAGTTATTCAGCTAGTAGAGGTTGTATGGAGATCCTCAGACACGGTTCCGATATCTTCTTGTGCATAAACTAACTAAGAGAAATTTTTCTCTCCGACGAACCTGTACATATGTGATGACGTAAAATTTACCTATCGGTTGTCCCTGGAGGACATGTCGTGTCCCTTGAGACGAGGTACAGTACACCGTCGGACCGACCCTCCCCTCAGAGTCCCTCTTACCTATATACATAGACATATACATACCGACTCCGGGAAACGACAGGTGGACTTTGACAGTGTTGTAACAATCGCCGATATACGGCTATGTTTTATGTCACAAATTTAAAAAAAGGAAATTTCTCCGGTGAACTTTTACACCCCGACCACCAAACGAGGAAGGAAAGGCTCTATCTGACACTACCTTCGGTCTCGGATGTCAGTCAGACGACTTGGTCCACCTATCGGCCGAGTCCTTTTCTCGTCATCCGTTACCGATGACGAGTGCTGACCGTTACCGTCCCAATGGAAAGAACGGAAAAATTACTGGGAACACCCTAGACCGTTTACCTAACTCACTGGTCGGAGCACAAGTAGTCTCGACGTCTCCACCCCTTAGAGCACCCGAGGAACCTAGGAGTCCACGTACCTATCTTGGGTCAAAGATTCCACCAAGAAAGAGGGACTTCCCTTCGTCGAGTGAGTAATACTCTCTCCCGTTCTTTATTTAAACGAAATTTTTTTTTTTTTTTTTCCAAATGACTTCAGATTGTGTGACAAAATCCGCCTATCGAGTAACTACAACCCATCTGCACGTCTCAAACCTCTGGTAGTCGTGGTGGTTTAGGGTAAAATCCCACAAAGACAGAGAGGGACTTCGAGGGAGACGGACAACACGAGTCAGTGGTAAGTGTGGGAGTTGGGGTCTCTTGTTACTTTACGGGACACGGCTACTGTCGGTAACCGGAGAAGACCTATGATGTCTATTTATCTTCGGATTATATAAAACACGTATACTGAAAACAAAGCGTACAGAGACTTCCAGTAGACTCAACGTCACACAAGTATCAAGTAAAGAACAAATAAATAAATAAAAATTTTTAAATAAATAAACTTAACCTCCGATTAATGAAATGTCATAACATCACGAAAACGGCATGTAACTGTACGTAGTCGGTATCAAGTTAGGAAAAATTTTTTATAAGTAAAGATAAATAAATAAACCGACGTGACTCAGAGCCAACACCGTACGTCCTAGTAAGTGACACCGTACACCCTAGATTAAGGGGCTGGTCCCTAGTTTGAGCCCGGGGGACGTGACCCTCAGACTTCAGAATGACCTAGTGGTCCTTCCAGCGAAAATAAGAAAAAAATAACGACTCACTAAAGTAACACACCTGTCTGGTATAAAATGTATAGGTAACTAAGAAGTCACTTACTCAACAAAGGTCACAAACCGACAATGTTTATTACGACGACACAACCGAAGAACAGTCACAGGAATGTTCCAGGTCACTGGTGTTCGAACCACTGAACTTGTTGTCCTAAAAGAAGGGAGTGTCTAGACTTCCGGTCTGCAGCTTTTAGTTCCACAACCGGCGGCCACGAGGAAGATCTCCGAGAGTCCCTTAAGACAAGGAACAGGAAAGATCGAAGGTCCCCACCACGGTCAGGAACTGAACCAATGAAGTGGGACACGGAGGTTGGAGTACAACGGAAGAGAAGACATTTAGAGAATTTTGAGGGAGACAGAGAGAGAATAGACCTACGTATCCTAACACAAATCCAATGTAGGACTTAAAGGTCTCATTGGAGCGAATAGAAATAGAATACAAAAAACGATGGATACCTTTGTGAACGTGCAAAGTTTTAGACTACACACATAGAAACTCCCCGATAAAAAGACGGATGGTGTCACTGAAACTTATCAGTGTACTTCAACACAACTGTATAAAGGGAAAGAGAAACATTTATTGATCCTCACCTTAACGACCCAACGTACATTTAAATACAAATTGAAAAATTCTTTGACAGTTTGACCCTCCAATATAGTAAAATGTAAGGATGACCATTACGTATTCCCAAGGTCAAAGAGGTGTAAGGACGGTTCAGACGGAAAATTTTCAATGTCAGAAAGATCACCCACACTTTAACGTCAAGGAACACCAAAATTAAACGTAAAAGGACTACTGATTACCAACAACCTATAGAAAAGAACGAGACTAATAAGTAGTATATATTAGACACCATTTTACAGAGAAGTCTTGAGAATGGGTAGAATTTTAACCTAACAGTGGAAGCAAACCTCCATATTCTCAATCAGACGACAAAAAGTGTTAGACCAGGTCAGGACTCACGACACGACTACCTCCAGTGGAACTACTCTTTCACGATTCCACGGGGTAAACGTGTCCTACGGATCTTGACCCACGTTCCTTCGGTGACCCCAAATCAAATAATGACCCGTCCCCCTAACTACCCTGAGTGTCAACCGACGGTTAATGACAGTCCCTTCGGTCCTTTACCGAGCGGGACACCGGCTCTCTAGTCTTCGAGTCACCATAACATCCGACTATTGAGAATATAATGGTAAAATTAATTCCTCAACACAGACATTACTATGTAAACGAGAGAGTGAAGGGTATGATATGATAATTTTTAGGGACCATATCCATGGTGTAGACTCACAGAGTTGTGAGACAGAGGTCAGAGATCGTGTTATACACCTTGTATAGTCCGTTGGTTGGTTTTAAACAACCTACCTCCTTACTGATTTTACGGTCGTCACCCTTAGGTCCTCCTACGAGAGACGAAAAGTCTCCCCCTAAGTGGACTTTACTAATTTCTCCACCAATAAACAACCTTTTAACCAAGTTATTGATTTCATACACGAGAAAAAAATTCAACGAATAAAATAAAAATTAAAACCGACGCGACCCAAAAGCAACACCGGGTACCGTCGTAGAGAACAACGTTTCGTGTCCGAGATCTCACTCTCCCTAGTCGTCCACACGCGCCCGAGGCAACAGGACATCGCACACCCTGGAATCTAGGGACTGGTTCCTAACGTGGACACAGGGGACGCAACCTTCCGCCTGAGAATTAGTGACCTGGTAGTCCCTCCAAGGGACCCACACGAGAAACCACTGAACGTAAAATTCACGGTGGCTACGGTAGTAAAGACAGAAGACAAAGAGGAAAGGTCGTTAGATATTGATGTTGCGGAGAGTTCTACACCTCGACAGGAACGTCCAACCTCTGTGCCAAGTGTAGGACCTCTACATGCTCCCATTCAGACCTACCGGAAGACGGTCTACCCACCCCTCCGGGCTCGTCACACTCAATGAATGAGTATTCCAAGAACCTCGTTTGTAGTTGTGTCAAATGAAGGACTTCACTACGATCATTTTTAGATCCTTCGTGATCCTATAAGTCAAAACATGATCCCACCAAAGTTTTGTCGGTCGACTCACGTGCTCGTGTCTGCACGGGTCTGTGGTCTTAGTTTTACACACTGAGACGTAAGACATTTCAATGTTACGAGAACACACATGCGGTAGGATAAATTAAGACTACTGTCAGGAGATTCCCACTGTTCCGTCACAAATAAGAAAGATTAATTCTTTTTATATATATACTGACTGAAACTTTTGATATCTTGAGAAAAATTTTATTAAAACAAATAAAAACCGACACGACGCAGAAACAACGAAACGAAAGAGATCCACCCGCTCGTCCCCGATGACGAGAAGCAACGCTACGAGTCGGAAGAACGCGACAGGACGGAACAACCCCTCATGTCCGACATCCACACACACGAAGATCGGTGTCGTGTGTCCGAGTCATCAACACCGTGCACCCGAAATAACGAGGTATCGTACACCTTAGAATGGCCTGGTCCCTAGATTGGGGACAGCAGACGCAACCGTCCGTCTGAGAATAAGAGATGCGGTGGTCCCTTCAGTTTTTGATATCTTGAGAATTTTTAATGTGCTCATGGGGTGTGAGTGAAAAAATTTACATCCTTTGTATTACGAGCGAAATATCAACTCTTTTGACTATAAGTCTCTTTTATTACATGGAGCACAGTATGTTGATCACTGTCTCGGTTCACTTTACTCTGTGACAACTAAGGACGACCGAAGAGTAGTTCGTTCTGGGATTATACACTTTCTACCACAGAAAAGTATCCATGACACTTATTTATCCCTCTCGCAGATTAAGTCGACCCGAAGAGTCCACCGTGATCACCGTTTCTCGGACGGACGGTCACGTCCTCTGATAGGGACCCAACCTTTATAGGGGACCTCCTCCCGTACTGTTGGGTGAGGGTATAAGAACGGACCTCTTAGGGTACCTGTTTCCTCGGACTGCCCGAAACCAGGTATCCCAGAGTTTCTCAGTCTGTGCTGACTTTGTTGAATCGTACGTGCGTATTAAGTTGAGTCCAAGTTTTTCCGCTTTGTTAAATAAAGAATCATTTTAAGAGAGTCTATTTTATTAATTTGACTAATTTTTTTTCACTGAGACCTACGTCTTCCGGGACCGAGGTCTCCTCTGTTCACGCAATGGGCCGACTACTCTCTAGTTTCCTTCGGTCCGACTACTTTACCGAGAAAGAAGTTTCGAGACTTATAACGGTCTGAACCCCTTTTTACTCCCTCTCTGAATGACCACAACGACTTTAAGGAAGTTTCTTAATCCAGTCCCGCTGACATCCACGTCTTTCGGAAGATCATATAAAGGACGTTGATCTAGCCCGACCCCCCGTCCCACAGGGTCAATTGGACATTCACCTGACAACCTGTCATAGGTCCCGAGGGCCGAGTAGACTTCTCGTGTCCAGTACCCACCTGGTTACGGCGGGGTGGGGTCTGAAGAGTGATGGTGGGATTTAGGATTATCTTGAGGTCACAACGGTGTAAAGATTAGGTCTACGGATCTCGTGTTGTTTGTGCAGAGATCCGGTGACTGTAACTCCTTAGTTCCGTTTTTTGACTCTTAGGTAAATAAGAGAGACTTCTAACCCCATCCTTACTCCATCCTTCGCTCCGTCTAAAAAGAGTATACCACTCGAAGGGAGTGCCGAGTCTACCATTTCTTAGACGGACGTCACACCCCCTAAACCCAAACTAGGGACCCAACCCTTCTAGGGGACCTTATTCCGTACCGTTGGGTGAGGTCATAAGAACGGAGCTCTTAGGGTGCCTGTATCCTTAGACCACCCGATGTCAGGTACCCCAGTGTTTCTCAGTCTGTACTGACTCGCTGATTCGTGTCTCCGACAATCCTGTTCTTGACACTTAAACGTCCCAGACCAGGGTAGTGTATTTACCAACACTACTACCGTACCACTCCCACCAAAAGATCTTAGGTCACACCGAAAACTCCAAGTCTGTCTGTCTGTGTCCTACCCCTTCTCCTCTACCCTTCAATCTTCCTGTCCTTCATCCCGAGTCGGTGTCTTCTCGATTCGACAGACGACGTAACATATCTTCTGAGGTGACAATTACGTCGAAGGGAAACCAAAATCCGTTTCTCAACCATCAAACGTAATGGGAAGATGGAAAGTGTGTGAAGTCTCATAACTACACATTGAAGACGTCCACCCCTCCTCCTTCCCTCCCTCCCGACGTACCAGAGAAGGGAGAGACGACAGAGAGAGGGTAAGAATAAGAGTTTTAGAGTCCAGGTCAGTATACAGTCAAGATACCGTAGTCGCTCTGTGTCCCTATTAGATGAATATAAGAACTCGACGAAACGTATAATTTGTACTGGAATGATCCAGTACGGCGAACTAGTCCGGTCTAGTTAGGTAAGACAGAAATACCCGAAGGGACGACCGAGTCCACCATTTCTTATACGGACATTATGCCCTCTGGACCCAAGTTAGGGACCCAACCCTTCTAGGGGACCTCTTCCCTTAAGGTACCTGTCTCCTCGGACCGCCCAACGCCAGGTACACTAGCGTTTCTCAACCCCTACTAACTAGTTGATTCGTGTCGTGCAGTGAGAGATACCTGTGTGTAAAAAGGTGACATGTGCATTCTCCGTGCACAAGTCAAAGGTACCCGAACTTTTATTTCATATAAAATGACCATGACCCATACTAAAGACATCTACCGTTAATCTAAGACTAAAATAGGGAGAAAAAAAAAAAGGGGGTTTAAACAAGACACGATTGGAAAGAAAACGGTAAAGACAATGACTCTCTTGACACAAGTTAGAGGGTGGTAACATTAAACATAGTCAAATACTAAACTGTATACAGTATACCAAGTTGTACCAAAGTCCAAAAAAACACCAGACATCAGAGTCTGGACAAGTCTCCATGTATGTTAACATTTTAACAACATAATCTGTTAGGGTTGAAAATTAAGGACAAACATTTCGAAACTAGTAATAGAGGCAGACGTCATACGACAGACAAAACAGACTTTAACGTCGGTCAAGTGCTCGTCACGGTCCCGAGGGGAAAAAACAGGAGGACCGGGGTGTCTCGACAAGATTTACGACGAGTCTCTGAGTTCCCTAGAAAAGAATTAAGTCGTCTACGGAGTTCTCCTTTCCTCGAGGGTCACGACCAGAGGAGAAGGACTCAAACCAGAAAAAGTATAGTCTGGATCATTAAGAAGTGAAATGGTACAATCGAGAAAGACACACGGACAACACACGTATACAATATGAACTCGAAAAGATTAACTGGATGTCTCACATCCTCGCTTCTCGTATGTCAACTAGACTTTAGTTCACCGATTATAGAAAATTTATGTAAAAGTTTTAAGAAAAAAGAAAACAATAATAATAACCGGAACGACACGTCGTACCCAAGGGACTAATCCCTAGCTTGGGTACGGGGGACGTAACCCTCGTACCTCAGAATTGGTGACCTGACGGTCCCTTCAGGGGCTTAATAAATAAGTAAAAATACACTGGGTTCGTACAAAGACCTTTATCAACTAATTACGTGAAACAGGAGTATCCTAAGTGTAATTACCAGTAAAATTCACACGTATGATAAAAATGAAATGACTCGTTAAAGGGTCAACTGGTTACTTATAAGGAGTTTCATCGTGAGGATACCTGGTTCCATTCTACCAGTGTTCGAACTCAGGTTTTCGGTGTCACGTGGACTACATAATGTCGAGTGCCGTCACGTGAAAGACCTTCGTGACGTGTCAGTTATCTCTCAGCACGTTTTTTGCCAATAACTTAGGACGAGACAGACCTAATACTGCTAGGTCTACGACGCCCACGAGTGCCGTTCTTCGTCTAAAAGAACAATCGCACCTTACGGACCCCCGGACGGTATCTTAAGAGGGGAGGGTCTCTTCCTGCAGTCCCTGAAGGAGCACCAGGTCACCGAAAGGGTCACTGAGTCACCCATCTCTCAGGTGGACGTTATGTCCTTTGCGTCCTCTACGTCCAAGCTAGGGACCCACCTTTTCTAGGGGACCTCCTCCTTTGCCGTTGGTCGAGGTCATAAGAACGGACCTCTTAGGCGTACCTGTCTCCTTGGACCGACCGATGTCAGGTGTCCCAGTGTTTCTCAACCTGTACTGACTCGTTGATTCGAGTGTGCGTTGTCACCAATTCTGAGGTTCGAAGGTTACGTGTCCCACGTCCATATTAGGGACCGACCCTGTGAATTCTAGGGTGTACGACACACCATACCGGTGCCCTTTTGAAAAATCAAAACATAAAAAGGAATTTTTAAAAAAAACTAACCTCCTATTAACGAAATGTTGTAACACAATCAAAGACGGTATGTAGTTGTACTTAGTCGATATCCATATGTATACAGGGGAGGGAGAACTTGGAGAGAGGATGTAGAGTTCCAACAGTGTCTCGTGGTTCAAGTTCGAGGGACGTAGTATATCGATCGATTAAGGGTGACCGATAGACAAAATATATACCATTACCTTTACAAAGTCACAATGAGAAAGTTAAGCAGGGAGAGAACGGGGGTGACACAGATGTTCAGACTAGAGATACAGACGCAGAGGTAACGGAGGGACGTTTATTTTTATTCCTGTAGTCACGGGTAAGATATTTTCACCTGTGTACAGTCCCACACATACCCCCCTAAATATCGTACTCGAAAAAGTGAAGTAATTGTCGGTCCACGGTCTAGTCGAAAAATGTCTCTACTAATATGACCGAATTCAAAATTTTCACATGAAATACCCTAATTAAAAAAGATTACCGTGAGTGGAACGGTCTGCGTCGTTATCTAAGAAGATAGACGATTCATGGAACGTAAGAACCGACCCAAGAGTTTACGGAACTAATAACGTTGACCAAGTCCTGTGTCCCGTCCTCACGAAACGTCTACAAGTCGTACTACCTTTACGACTCATTATTGAACACAAGATCGGGAGGAGGGGGGTAGAGGAGAAATTTTTTTATTTCATCTTTGTGGGTGTCATGACGGTCTACCTTAAATTCCCACCACGACCGTAGTAAAGAACCGGGACCCCACCGCCCGCCCCCACAGAAACTGGAAGGACAGAAGGACTGAGGTCCCCCAGGAGGGGGGTCTGTGGGACGGGGTGGGACGGAAACTCTATAGACGTATGGTCTGGACCCACCCGAGAAGTCCGCACCTGTGTTCAGGTGGAAAGATCTTGGGTCTGAACTTTTAAAGAAAGGACGGGTGTAGGACGTTGTTATGATATGTCCTGAGAGAAAAACAACAAAGGGCAGGACACCAAGTCACTTACTAAGAGGTTCACCATCGAGGAACCTTCAGACGAGGAAGTAGACGCCCTGGGGACGGATCGTACCGAAGAACACATGTCATCCACAAGTTCAGATAACTTGTTCATTTCTATTTATCCTCGGGATCCTGTCGATCACACCTCTCATTCCCCACACACCCCAGTGAGGTGTGTTAGGGACCATCATGTTCGAAAAAAGGAAGGTACTGTACGGTCATAACGGGACGGGATATGTCTGATGGATGTCTTCCTAAACCAATAGTGAACTCAACGAAAAATTTTGTACCAAAATAACTCTATCCAAAGTTTATGGTAGGTCAACTGGGTAAAGGGACGGTCAGACCACCAATTCTGAAGTGGAAAGTTACGTCCCTCACACCCAAACTAGGGACCAACCATTCGACCCTAGGGTGTACGTATTTTGTTCGTGATAACATTGTTTAAGTTATTTATCAAAAATTTACAACGTGTAACCCCTTTTTTTCATAAAATTTTTTTCCCCTATCTTAAATTACCGATAAATGTTTCGTGAGACAAGTGTCTCATCCCGTCAGGATAGTGAGATGAAAGTCTTACAAAAGTAATAGAGGTTTCTTTGGGAGGTGAGTAAGTACCAATAATGGGGGGGTCGAGGTTCGTTGGTGATTGGATTCGTTAGTCAAGTCAAGTCTAGTCAGCGAGTCAGTAGAGGTTGAGAAACGCTGGGGTACTTAGCGTCGTGCGGTCCGGAGGGACAGGTAGTGGTTGAGGGCCTCAAGTGAGTTTGTGTACAGGTAGTTCAGCCACTACGGTAGGTCGGTAGAGTAGGAGACAGCAGGAGAAGAGGAGGACGGGGGTTAGGGAGGGTCGTAGTCTCAGAAAAGGTTACTCAGTTGAGAAGCGTACTCCACCGGTTTCATGACCTCAAAGTCGAAATCGTAGTAAGGAAGGTTTCTTGTACGTCCCGACTAGAGGAAATCTTACCTGACCAACCTAGAGGAACCTCAGGCTCCCTGAGAGTTCTCAGAAGAGGTTGTGGTGTCAAGTTTTCGTAGTTAAGAAACCGCGGGTCGAAAGAATTATCAGGTTGAGAGTTTAGGTATGTACTGGTGACCTTTTTGACATCACAACTGATCTGCCTGGAAACAACCGTTTCATTACAGAGACGAAAACTTATACGGTAGATCCAACCAGTATTGAAAAGAAGGTTCCTCATTTGCAGAAAATTAAAGTACCGACGTCAGTGGTAGACGTCACTAAAACCTCGGGGGTTTTATTTCAGACTGTGACAAAGGTGATAAAGGGGTAGATAAACGATACTTCACTACCCTGGTCTACGGTACTAGAAGCAAAAGACTTACAACTCGAAATTCGGTTGAAAGAGTGAAAGGAGAAAGTGAAAGTAGTTCTCCGAAAAATCGAGGAGAAGTGAAAGACGGTATTCCCACAACAGTCGACGTATAGACTCTACTAACTATAAAGAGGACCGTTAGAACTAAGGTCGGACACGAAGAAGGTCGGCTCGTAAAGAGTACTACATAAGATATATCCTCAATTTATTCGTCCCACTGTTATATGTCGGAACTGCATGAGGAAAAGGATAAACCTTGGCCAGACAACAAGGTACAGGTCAAGATTGACAACGAAGGACTGGACGTATATCCAAAGAGGTCTCCGTCCAGTCCACCAGACCATAAGGGTAGAGAAAGTCTTAAAAGGTGTCAAATAACACTAGGTGTGTCAGTTTCCGAAACCGTATCAGTTATTTCGTCTTTACCTATATAAAGACCTTGAGAGAACGAAAAAGCTACTAGGTCGTCTACAACCGTTAAACTAGAGACCAAGGAGACGGAAAAGATTTTGGTCGAACTTGTAGACCTTCAAGTGTCAAGTGCATAACGACTTCACACCGAACCTCTCAAAACTCGTAATGAAATGATCGCACACTCTACTCACGTTAACACGCCATCAAACTCGTAAGAAACCGTAACGGAAAGAAGTCCTAACCTTACTTTTGACTGGAAAAGGTCAGGACACCGGTGACGACTCAAAAGGTTTAAACGACCATATAACTCACGTCGTGAAAGTGTCGTAGTAGAAAGTCCTAAACATTATCGAGTTGACCTTAAGGTAGTGGAGGTGATCTAAACAAGCATCACTACGAAGGATTCCGGGTGAACTGAAGTGGAAGATCCTACAGACCGAGATCCACTCACTAGTGTGGTAGCACTAAAAGAACCAACATTTCTAGAAAAAACATGTCAAGAAGACACAGAAGAACGGTGGAGACATTATAGAAGACGAAGACAATCCAGGTATGGTAAAGATAGGAAATAGCTCGGGTAGAAACACACTTTACAAGGGAACCATAGAGATTAAAAGAATTTCTCTAGAGATCAGAAAGGGTAAGACAACAAAAGGAGATAAAGAAAAGTAACTAGCGACTCCTTCCGAAACAATAGAGAAGGACGACAAGAAACCTTGAGACGTAAGTCTACGAATATAAAAAGGAAAAGAGGAAACGAAAAACGAAGAGAAGAAAAGCGTCGATGGACATTCCGGAGGGGTCTGTGGGTAAAACGAAAAAACGTTAAGAAAAGGGACCCCTACCAGAACTAGGGACAGACGACATGTCACAGTGCTTGGAGACAGGTATCAAGTAGCCCGTAGATAGATAGTCTAGATCAGGGAATTTAGATGAAGAGTGAAGGTGACATATTAGTATTCCCTAAACTAAATCCAGTATGGACTTACCAGATCACCAAAAGGGATGAAAGAAGTTAACTTCAGACTTAAACCGTTAAACTCAGACAGAGATATCCAGACGGATAAGATTCTATAAAGCACATTCACTTTAACACACTACAGACCAGGAAACACTGACCGACGAAGATGAATTTTATTAGAAAACCCCAGAGTAAGTACAACATCGTACACAGTCATGAAGTATGAAAAAAGAAAGATTTATTATAAATAAGTTACACATCTAGTGCAACATAACTAGGTAAGTAGTTAATTACCTGTAATCCTAACAAATGTGAAAAAGCAATGATACTTATTACGATGACGGGACTTGAAAATGCATGCACAAAAGCACATCTATTCAAAAGTAAAGAGAGACACATAGGTAACCTCACTTTAACGACTGAGTATATACTCTTAATCTGGTATTTCGTCTTAACTACGAAAGAGTGACACCACGACCTCTTCTGAGAGCTCTCAGGCAACCTGTCGTTCCTCTAGTTTGGTTAGACGGATTCCTTTTAGTTCGGACTTATGAGTAGTCTTCCTGACTACGACTTCGACTTCGAGATTATGAAAGCGGTGGACTACACTTCTCGACTGAGAAACCTTTTCTGGGACTACGACCCTTTCTAACTTCCGTCCTGCTCTTCCCCTGTTGTCTCTTACTCTACCAACCTACCGTAGTGACTAAGTAACCTGTACTTGTACCCGTTGGAGGTTCTCTATCCCTTCCTGCCCCTTCGAACCGTAGAACGTCAGGTACTCCGACGTTTCTCAGCTTGTACTGAATCACTGCCTCGTCGTTGTCACCGTTGAGACATAAATTGGAAAACCCCTTGACGGTTTGAATGACGACCTCGAAACCGAGATTATGTCCTCTGGTGTCAGGTGTACTCGTTCACAAGTAGGGAGTAGGGAATAGTACCAAAGAGAGACACTGGAACAGGGACTTGTAGTAAACAATGATTTCTATTTCCTTCCCTCACCTTAACTGACCCTTCTATATATATGACGAGTAGAAAGTGTCTGGGGGAGGTATAACGAAAGTCTTTGAAAAAGTCCTCTGTCTTTAGGAGTTCCTGGTTTCGTTTACAGGAAGGGAAAGAAGGAGACACCGTAATCGGACGGACGTCGTTGACCGAACAAAAACGAACAAATAGGTCTGTTTTCTAAACAGTCACTCTGGTGATAAGAGGTAGAGTCATAAGAAAGGATGGGGTCTAGGTACTCGTACTGACTCTTCCGTAACTCTGGGTCCTCTCTAAAGTCGACACCAGTAGATAAGTAAGTTGTCCTGAGTGACTCGTTCAAAATACGAGTATACACGGTTGCTGTAAATTACTCGTGTTCTCTACTATGTCGTGACAATGGACTCACTGTCTTACCGGTCCAAGGACGAGAGAATCCCAAAAGTAAGTTCCCTATCTATTTTGTTCACTTGTTTTATATTCTTGTAAGGCTAAGAACATTCACGACAACCCTCTTTTCCCACCACAATGTATCTGGTCTCTCCATTGACTCCCACCACTTCTCCCTCTCTTCCTGGTGAAAAAACCTAATATCGGCTAGTCGTTACAACACTAATAAAGTCCTCTTGCACTTCCCTGAGTCGGTTGGTATATGTACATAGGTAAGAGGGGGGTTGAGGGGAGGGCAGGTTCGACGGTTTATAGTAACTAGTCTCAAGGGACACGACGTGTCGTCCAGGTAAAACTTATTTCGTCACGCATGTGTCGTGGCGACATAGGACCTACCAAAACAAAGACAGAATAGATCCAAATCGACAGGGACCCGTCATGTAAACTTGAGAGGAATACAGTACCAGCGAAGTAGGTTTTATCCCAGTGAGAAACCTAACTTTCACCAATTTGGTTTCACTGGCTTTTTTTAGTCCAAAGACGTAGGGAAGTCGGTACTTCGGGAGGAGAGGACATTAATTGGTCTAAGGTCCGTGTTCCCTAAAGAACGGGTCCCAGACAGCAAGGTAGTCATCCATAATCAGAGGACGGAAACGAAGTATAGGTAATCAGCAAAAGTCGAGGTATTTGGTGAGTGTTCGAGCTCTCTCTACCACTGACCACACTTGTTACAAAAGACCCCCATTTGTCTTGTTTAAACTGAGGACAACCTTTATTGTTTTACTCTATTACAGAGTTTCCGGAAGGTTCGAGATGTCTCCGTCCGTATCTCATTTTAAAATATACTAAAGTCACATTAAACACTTCTGGATCTCCTCTCGGGTTCGCTAACCCAATCTTGGTCTCCTTTACCCGTCAAGACTTTTCTATTTTATTTTTCCTCGTAAACACACATATAGTCCAAGAGTCATATGGGTACGATACAGAAGACACACCTTACTCCGGTCAAAACTTTACGTGAAATTAGTTCTTAGTTATGACATACTATACTTTTTCCTATCTTTACCTAATGCTGAACCCGATATGTTGAATACTCAGAGTAAAAAATATTTCATCCGAAAAGACTCATTCGTGTCTCACGTCATAATACTGTCCATTTATTTCAATGTACCATGACCTAAAATCGAGGTATCGACTGTTTTGAAAGATTGTCTCCGTATTTTTTCTTCTCTCAGGCAACCTTCTCAAATAAGGTTCTTCGTCGGATTACTCACACAAAGACCCTTCACCTTAATTCTTGGGAGGTAACCTTTTCCCTTGGAAGGGTGTGACAACCACCTTTACATTTAACCATGTCGGTGATACCTTTTTTCATACCTCCAAGGAGTTGTTTTTGTTTTTATCTCAACGGTATACTAGGTCGTTAGGGTGAGGACTCGTACATAACCCTGTTTTGCTATTAAGCTTTTCTATGAGCGTGGGGACACAAGTATCGTCGTGATAAGTGTCTTCGGTTCTGTACCTTTGTTGGATTTACAGGTAACTGTCTACTCACCTATTTCTACACCACGTGTATATGTTACCTTACGATGAGTCGGTCTCTCTCCTTACTTTATTACGGAACGTCGTTGAACCTACCTGGACCTCTAATAGTCTAATTTACTTCATTCAGTCTTTCTCTTTCTGTTTATGGTATCTTATAACAAATATACACCTTAAATTTTATACTGTGTTTGGACTCTTTGTTTTTGTCTGAGTGTCTCTTGTCTGAGCCCGAACCTCCTCCCCTCAGCCCCTCGTTCCTAACCCTCAAACCCTAATCATCTACGTTTGATCACACATGTCTTTCCTATTTGTTGTACCAGAAGGACATATCACATCCCTTAATATAAATTATAGGACACTATTTGACATTACCTTTTCTTATACTTTTTCTTATATCACATATCGAAACATATCGTCTTTACTTACGTTGTAACATTTAGTTGGTAAGAAGGGATTTTGAATTTTTTTTTTTTGAGAGGTTACCTGGTATGCTATGTCAGTCCAGAATAGTTTCCGAAAGTCTTCAAGACTAAACTTTTAAACATAGTAGTGGAGGAGGACAGGACACTCAGTCGGACCATCAGAACACTAGCGAAATAACAAGGAAAAGAGACAAGTGAGGGAAGAGATGGAGTCAAGGAAGAGACAAACAGGTCAGTACGGTTACTGGTATTTTGTTCACTCTCTTTTAGTTTAAACTAAAAATTTTTTAGTCAGGAATTGTCGTGCATATTTTCAAATGACCCATTTTCGCCTTTATTCCGTAACCTACATGAACATTGAAGGTAAATGAAAGCAATGGGATAATCAGTGTCATTACCCTTGAAATAACAGTAAGTCTTAGGTATTGGGATGGTACAAGATCAATCTTTTTGTTAGTGGAAAGCGTTTGCACTTACCGTCACACGGGTTGTCGAACCTAAAATGTCGTTCCTAACGCACGTTTGTAAAACGGAGGTCGGAACTTGCGTTTTATCCGGGGCACCACAAAACTACTCACACGGCCAGTAAAGGGTGTAGACAAACTGGAAGTGGAGTTCCGGTGGACCAGTCGATGATGAGGACCCCTGTGCACAAGGGCTCTACACAAAAAGGTATCTACAAACCGTCATCCTCCCATAAGTGTTCTTTTTGATTAATTTTTCATCTCAACCACTTTTCAGAGTAGAGTCCAAGGTAGAAAAATACAAAAATAACCGTATATCAACTAAAGGTTACAACACAATCAAAGACGACATGTCGTTTCACTTAGTCAATGGGTATATAATTATTATATATAGGTAAGAAGAAATCCAAGCAAAGGGTATATCCAGCAATGTCTTATAACTCATCTCAAGGGACACAATATATGACACAGGAATAATCAATAGACAAAATATATACGATCACACATATAACGTCAGGGTTAGAGAGGTAAATATGGAGGGGATGGAGTCCAAAGTAGAATAGATTTGTTCTTACGGAAGAGAAGAAAAAGGAAATCTCTATATAAGTTCGCACGAAGATTTTACGGTAGAACTTTTGAATATAAGAACCGTATATCCGTTTACATCCTAGAAAATCCCAGTCCCACTCCTGGAAAAAGAAAAATTTTTAAAAATAATAAAATAAAAGCCGATAAGACCCGGAAGCAACGACGAGCCCCGAAAAAAATTCAACACCGTTCGTCCCCGAGGAGAGTAACACCACGAGTCCGAAGCGTGACACCACCGAAGAGAACGACACCTCGCGACCGAGAGATCCATAAGCTCGAAGTCACCAACGTCAAGACCCGAGATCTCGTGTCCGAGTCATCAACACCACGAGTCCGCATTAACGAAGCGTAGTATAACCTGGGAGGACCTAGTCCCTAGTTGGGGCACAGAAGACGCAACAATCCACCATCTAAGAAATGGTGACTCGTGGTCCCTTCGGGGTCTTGGGAAAGACTTACCTCGGAAGAAACCCAATGAAGTAGTACTCGACCATGAACCACAACCGGGAAAACCCGTCGATGGAGACATGACTTCGTCCGTTCGAGTCGGACTTTCGTCTTCACATAACCCTTACAAGACTTCCTTCCAGGAACCCTCGAAGACCACAAGAGGTCCCCTAGAATCACCCTAGATCCCCAGTTCTTCCTCCGGTACACTACTTATTCAAGAAACGTAAAGTCCGTGTGGGCAAGTGTGAAGACTAACATTGAAAATAGTTTTTTACGGAAACCTATAGAATAGGGGTAACGTTGTATGCCGTATAGTCTGGTAGCACCCAGACCCATTCTGAAGCACTTCATGGGTACCTTTCTTTTTCCGGATCTCCTTTCAATTTCTAACCAACTCCCGTTTAACCGTAACCCATCAAGAGAACGAAAGACCTCTCTCTTCACTTATCTACAAAGACGAAACGAGTACATAATACTCATTAAATACTGGAAATTTTGGTACATACCTCCGAATTCGTAGTATTTAAAATTGAGAGGCGATCTCGGTGGGGGTAAAATAAGTTGGGTACCTCCGTTTAGTAAGGTATCTTTCCCTACAATGTCGTGTTTTGTCTTTCTCTGAGTGTCTGAATCTTTTGTCTGAATGCCGAGGACCCCCATTTCTGTCCCTCCCTTCCCTATCTCAAACGCTGTTTGTACATGTGTGACGAAATAAATTTTATCTATTGGTTGTTCTTGGATGACACGTCGTGTCCCTTGAGACGGGTTACAATACACTGTCGGACCTACCCTCCCCTCAAACCCCCTCTTACCTAAGTACATATACATAGGGAAACGACAAGTGGACTTTACTAGAGTTGTCAATTAGCCGATGTGCGGTTATGGTTTATTTTTCAATTTTTTCTTCACAATATTCTCACCTTTGGGGTCATGGATATTTTGAATGCACGGGGTATCATCATAATTGACATGGATCGCTATCGTCCTTTTGTAGTCAAGAAAAGGACCGGAGGAGGTACATATTGAGTCCGATGTTTATCCCTACCTGTTCCGTTCTGTCTTATTAGAACAATGTCTACTAAGTAGATTGGGAACATCAGACATATCCGTAGGAGTTACTAATAGAAAACTTGTTCTCAGAATTTACACACACGTAAATAGAAGCTATCATCTTCATCTAAAATAAAAGAAAATTGACCCAATATCAACGAAATGTCACAACACAATCAGAGACGACGTGTTGTCTCACTGAGTCGATATACACATGAAGACAGGGGAACGAGCCCTCGGAGGAGTGGGGGATCGGGTGGCGATATCCAGCAGTGTCTCGTCCCTCGACTCGAGGGGGACGATGTGTCGTCGGAGGGTGACGATAGGTCAAATGTGTACCATCATATATACACAGTCACGATGACATGTCAGGCAGGGTAGTGGTGGGGGGTACAGGGAGGTGGACGCACAGATAAGGACGCCACGTCTAACTAAACAGACATAGCAAAAAGATCCGAGGTGTATGTACGCAATTATATACCGTAAACAAAAAGAGAAAGACTGAAGTGATACATACTGTCTGAGATCCAGGCAGGTGTAGAGATGTTTCGTGGGTTAAAGCAAGGAAAAATACCGGCTCATTATACCGAGTCCGTTATTTCTTAGGTAGACGTTACGTCCTCTGGACACAAGACGGGGACCCAGCTCTTCTAAGAGACCTATTCCCTTACCGATTGGGTGAGGTTATAAGAACGGACCTTTTAAGGTACCTGTCTCCTCGGATCGCCCTAGGTCAGACACCCCGGCGTTTTCTCAACTTACGTTGACGCACTGATTGTGAAAGTGAAAAGTCATAACGGTTTATCTAAAATTTTGTCGACATGGATCGTTAAATCAAGTAGAAGATTCACCGTCTTCGTTACTTGTGATTTAGGATCGAAACTTACGAACAAATCAAAAGTGGTACGTCATGATTCATAGACGATGACAACAACCTTAATTTCCTATACCCAGCTTCTCTGAAAAAGAAGAAATTTACAGAAGGACCGTCTAAGTGACGGGCGGCTCACAAGTCGGTCCAGAATCTCAGTGGATCAGACCACTGGAAACTCAAGGAAACCCCGACATAAGTCAGGGATGAGTCCGGGATAAGTCGTGGTACAACAAACCAATAAGATCGGTGAACAGTATACCAAAAAGATAGTGACTTCAACAAAGAAGACGAAAAAGAACAAGAAAGGGAATTCAGTACAAAAGATGAGAACAGAACCCTCCTCCCTTAATAAGACAACCTTTTATTTTCATACATAAGAATAGTCGGGAGTCCCACTTCGAAGGAGGTCGTACTAAGGTCGTAGATATAACAACGACTATTCAAGAGTCAGGACGACCTGAGAAAGGTTGGGGGACCTGGTATCGGGCGGTCCGAGGAGACAGGTACCCTAAGGGGTCCGTTCTTATAACCTCACTCAACGGTAAAGGAAGAGGTACCCTGGAAGAATTGAGTCTCTAGTAAACGGTCATTAAATTATTAAATCTCTCCAAGACGAGGAGGAAGGTCCCTCATGTCTGTGTGTGGAGTCTTTAGTTTACTTACTCTTGGGGTATATATCAGGGGACGTTAGTGTATCCCGTCTATCACCGGGATTCACTTCTCCACCTAGGGAGATAATACAGGAACCCCGGAGTGACGAGGTCGAAACCGCAAAAGGTAAAGAGATGCACGGTCCGCAACTCACTTCCCGAAAGTATGTGACGTAGAGTCAAGATTGTTAGGACCCTCTAGTCTCAATGACTGTGGACAAGTTATTTACACTTATAGTTCTGTAACTTCTGTAATGTTTCGACACTTTACTGTCTCTCGAGTAAGGGTGGTCCCCGGGGACCTTAGGTTTCTCGTAAGAAAGGTACAAGGTTCCGGAAACCCCTTTGTCGTAAAGACAAAACTTGTATTCCATGTCAAAAGGTGTCTCCCACTCCAAGAAAACGACAAACTTACTGTCAGCCTACTCAACGGACGGTGGGGTTTACATAGTCCCACTCGAGAAAGACGTAAAGAGAGGGAGGTACCGAGAAGGTGCGGTTGAACAGGGAGACCGACCACCAGAGGACGGACGGGGGACTCGAGCGACACACGAACCTGGGTGAAGTGGGAGGCACGTCCCACGAGGAGTCGGGAGGTATGGGGAGGAGGGACCGGGCAAAAGTCGTCGACCGAAGGAGGTTCACCCATCCGTATGGACAAGAAGTCCTCGGATCGTCTTAGTAAAGGGGGATGTAGGTCTCTCTAACCAGGGGGAGGACATCGGGTGTAAGAGACCCCTTCTTACTGACTCCACCACCCATCAGCAGTGACTGTCACACAGGTTCGGGGAGTCCATACCATCGACCCAGTCTTTCCTGGCCTGTTTGTCTCTCCAGAGACGTCCCCAGAGACTGTGCGTGGTCGGACACCGTCAGAGAGGGAGGGACACACAGACTCCTACACACCGAGTCCAGGACCCGACACGGGAGGGTGGACTCAATCATCCCCCGTGTACCCAGTCTAAGTCGGTAGAAACCGAGACTGTGAGACCCTTGCAGGGTGCACCAAACATAAAGTCGAGAAGACTACAAAACGGTGGTCCTGAAATTTTTTTAAAATACCAACGTGACCCAGAAGTAACGACGAGTGTTCAAAGGAGACCAACGTCGCTCGTCTCCGTCGAGGAACAACGCCACGTACCCAAAGAGTAACGTCACCAAAGAGAATAATGTCTCGGGTCAGGGTCATCAACGCCGAGTACCCGAATCAACAAGACACCGAACACCCTAGAAGGGACTGGTCCCTAACTTGGACACAGGGGACGTAACCGTCCATGTAAGAATTAGTGACCTGAGGGTCCCTGTAGTGACCTGAGTTACAATAGTGGTCAGAACCCAAGGTTGAGACGTAGCATCCAGAAAAGTGTGGGAACCATCACAGAAAAGTGGGGACCGAGAGACCCAGGTGTTACACCCCTGGGCACCAAGTGTTGTAGCATCGGAACGAACAAGCAAAAATCCTCCGTAAGGTAACTCCTTAAATTTCGTCCAAAGATCCTCTAGTCCGACTTCCCTAGAATCTAAGTCGTGACCCAGTGTGACCTCCCGAAAGGAGTGTAGTGGACTGAACAGGAGACACGTTTCCGAGTGTATAAAGGTTACGGAGACGGGCCCTAGTCCAAGGACAGAATGACCTCGGAGACCAGGGGAAGTCTTTACTTTCGTCGGAAGTAGAGAGTGGAGAGTAGGGTCACAGGAAGAGTCCACCTCATCACCAAAGTAACTTTTTCGTCAGACGTGACTTTAAGGTCTTAAGAAAGGTAACTGTCTACCTACCTGTACCTATTCCTTCTACAACATACGCATATGTCACCTTATAATGAGTCGGTATTTTCCCTGCTTTAACACTGTAAACGTCTCTACACCCACCTGAATCTCAGACAGTATGTCTTACTTCATTCTATCTCTTTTTGTTCATAGTATATAATTATACATATATATACCTTAGATCTTTTTACCAGGACTACTTGGACAAACATCCCTTCCTTATCTGCACCTGTGCCCCGGACTCCCCTCCCACCCTGCTTGACCCTCTCATTGTGACTCGACATGTGTGAGGGTACACATTTTATCGATCGAGCTCCCTTAGACGGGATATCGTGTCCCTTGAATCGAGTCACGAGAGACTATTGGATCTCCCTACGTAACTCCCCACCCCACCCTCCCTCCGAGGTCTCCCTCCCCTATATACATATGTGTTTCGACTAAGTACATATGTCGTATTTGACCGTGTTGTAACATTTCGTTAATAGGAGGTCAAATTTTTTTTTTTTCGTCAGACGTGACTTTAAGGTCTTTATGACCAATTGATCTGTACGTTCAATTAATACTGAAGTGGAAGTGGACAGAGGAAGACAAGATGATCATTAATCTAATCTTTAGGAAGGTCTTCTCCTCACCCACAATAACCTCAGGGTCTGAGGACTTAGTCGTAGAGGGTGGGGGTCTTGGATCGTAACAAGGAACATTTTCGTCCGGAAGAAGTTATATAGGGTGAGCTACTTTACTAAGGAGTAAGTGTTTGGACATAAGGAAAGGGAAGGCAAAACGTTTATAGTCACGACTACTATTGTTTTAGTTAGATTCTCTGTCAAGGTCGTTTAAGTAACGATGATGTCTCCTTTAACGTACACCGTAGGTAAATAAAGTCGAACGAACTTGACCAACCCATTCAATCTCTTTTAAGGTGGTGTCTTCTTACCTTAATCACGGTCCTCGGTCTTCCTGTTTGTTGACAGTCCTAATGAAACGAAATCTTTTGTTTCTTTTCCGGTGTAGATCGCATAACTTTCCCTTACCCGTTTGGTTTCAGTTCTCCAACTAGTCTGACCTCCTCTAGAAAAGGGAAGGAGAGTGACTCGAAGTCTTAGTGTCTCTCTCGAGGGTCAAAACGTCCTCTCTAAACACATACAGTGGAGAGACCAAACAGCCGACATTGAACTTAGACGAGGAGGACACCCAGGTGACGGACCTCGTCTAGGAAGGTAGACAGACTCCTCCATACACGACGACCTTTTTTCAGTACAGTGGTGGTACAGAATACCCGTTAGTCTCGTTTGGAGACAATCGACACCTTAACTTAAAATGCTCGCCTCCTCTTTCCTTACAAAACCACCTTCCTATAAACTCTCTAGTTTCGGAAGGATGGAACTTTACTTATCAACTGGTTACCCTCAGACCGTCTCGACCACTCGTGTCTTGGTCCTACCTCTGGATCCGGAAACCCAAAGTTACTCAGAAAGAGCATTCTTCCCCACAGAAAAGACAGGGACCGAAGGGTCCGTCCATGAGCCCGGGGTGGGACGAGACGGTGAATCCCATACCCTAGAGCCTCTCTTCTCTTTCTACAGAGTCTGGAACGTCAGTCAGAACGGGGTCTCCTCGTCTAAAATCCCCCAGGAGGTAGTCAGACAAGATAGGCACCGGTAATCGAGATCCTCAAGAGAAAGAGTAATTATATAAGTAGGCTTTACACAGCTCACAGACGACACACGGTCTATGGTGTTTCTGTGTTAAGAAGGAACAAGTAAGGTCTTTGTTTTCTGTCTTTGGCGGTAGAAAGAAAAGGCGATTGAACGACACGAACACAGACACCCTAAATATAACTCTCCTAAGACACCGGTTCGACGGGGGGTGGTGGCGATCCTCGTCACTCCCCCGTCACTCGACACTTCACACGGGATCTTTCGGGTACCAGTCTAGGAGTAGAATCGATCGTTCAGTGACGAACTGAGACCTGTCGGAAAAGTCAAGGAACGGATACAAAGGAGAAAAAGCTCCACTCCCACAATTTAAAGATACTCGAGTCTGAAGGTCGTCAATGACGTGTACGGACTGAGTTTCCGTGTTTTAGCTCAAGTCTACTAATTGCACCTACTGGTTAACAGAGTGTTTTGCCATGCTTTCTATCTTAATGGAGACTGCCAGAAACGTAGGAAAACGACAGACGGAAACTCAAAGCAAAGTTTTCGGGCTGACTCTACCAGGAACGTAAGTCTTTCACCTGAAGGACTTGGGATCACCGAGACACGATGGAAGTCTGTTTCTACAACGTTGCTTCAGGTCATCTCCAAACGGGGGGAAGGGTCGAAGGGAGATCCCTCCCTGGAGTCCGAACAGGACTCCCTGTGAGTGACCCTTACCCTCCTGCACGGAACCGGTACCTTTGGACTACCCGAGTGGACCGGGCGTCCCTTACCTTGGAAGCTGGAACCGGATTAATTGAGACGAAGTGGGTCGCTCGATGGTCCGGTCAATGTGTTTGTTTTTGGTTGTCCTAAATCGGGATCGAGGAGGAGACAGTGCTACCGGATCGGCACATTCCGTGTCTGGACGAAAGTCCAACGTCTTCGGAGACTTCCACACCCAAGTTTAGGGTGAGGACTGATCGGTCCGAAACCCGAAGGGACCACCGAGTCACCTTTTCTTAGACGGATGTCACGTCCTCTGGACCCAAACTAGGGACCCAACCCTTCTAGGGGACCTCTTCCCTTACCGTTGGGTGAGGTCATAAGAACGGACCTCTTAAGGTGTCTGTCTCCTCGGACCGACCGATGTGACGGGTTTCTTCCACGTATCTTTGGTACCGAGGGATAGAGAAAGAACGGAAATTAAGGACCCTTCCAGTTTTTAATACTAACATGTTGTCACGCTTGCATGAATTACGGTTACTTGACACATGAAAGTTTATCAATTTTACAATTTTAAGTAGAATACATATAAAATGGTGTTACTCTTATTAAATAACCACCTCGTCTCTCCTTCGTCTAAATAAGACCCTGACGTTTTACTCTCTAAAATGTTTTACGAAGTACGGAATGTGTACATTTACTACGAAAATACCAAGTTTTTTTTAGAAGGCTCAGTCATTAACGGAAGTCGTATAAGTATTGGGACGGAAACACACGGTTCACAGACGTTCGTAATGGTAATTTCCTGGAAAACATAAAGTAATAAACAAATGTCAGATAAAGGAAGGAGGAACTTCTGTCACAGACCGTACGATCCCAACTTATTTACAAAATACATATTATTTACTTACTGGTGTAATCGTTACACTTAGGAGTCGGCTCTCTTAAAAGACAAGTACGCACGACTTCATTGGGTAGAGGTGAACAGTGAAAAAACACAAATTTAACTTCATATCAACTAAATGTTACAACACAATCGAAGTTCACATGTCGTTACTAAGTCAATTTTTTTTATATGTACATACAAATAACAAAAATGTAAGAAAAGGTAAAAATCCAATAATATTTTATAACCTATATCAGGGGACACGACTGTTATCCAGGAACAAACAATAGATAAAATACACATCATCACACATTACAATTAGGGGATTGAGGATGACTAAATAGGGAGGAAGGATGGAAAGGGGAAACCATTTGTATTTAAACAAAAGATTTAAACACTCAGACAAAGACAAAAACATTTACTCAAGTAAACGTAGTCAAAACTCTGAGGTGTACATATAAACCCTAAAGGACCACTGAGTCTGGTATTTCTTAGATGGGCGTCACGACCTCTGGGTCCAAATTAGGGACCCAGTCCTTCTAGGGGACCTCTTCCCTTACCGATGGGTGAGGTCATAAGAACGGATCTCCTAGGGAACCCGTCTCCTCGGGCCGTCCGATGTCAGATACCACAACGTTTCTCAGCCTATGTCAACTAGCTGATTATGGCAAATATTCATTACAGTATATAAATAGAAAGAGACTGAATGAAGTGAATCACACTAGAGACCCAGGTGGCTACAACGATGTTCACCGAAATAAAGTAAGAAATAATACCGACTCATTATAAGGTGGCACATATATTTGGTGTAGTAGAAATAGGTAAGAAAACAACTATCTGTGAATCCAACGAAGGTACAGAGCCGACAAGACTTATCACACCGTCACTGACAATCCCATGTGACAGTGAGAAAGGGATTATGGAAAATCGGGAAATACTTTACTGAAAAAGTATAGGAACACACAAGTGTACAAACAAAAAGAGAAGGGTAATTTTTTACTCTGGTTCATACTGTTTCTACAATATCCAGAACGCGAGGATTCGTAGAAAAACAACTTACTTATTTACTTACAGGCCTGACCCTAACTTAAAAACCTTTATCGTCACGAACAAGTCTTAGTCAAAACCTCGGGGTTTGTTCTTTCTACTTGTCACAGTAACCTCTCTGTGTTATGTTTCATTTTTGTTACCTCTTTAACCTCATTTTTGAGACTAAAAAGTGTACACTGACTTTGACCAAAGTTCCATGAAAGGTTATTTTTACAAATCATTATGAACTCGTTACGGAAATAATAACTTAAGACACAGTGAAACTCTACCTATGAAGCATTACAAGGAAACTAGTCAAGTCAAGTCAACAAGTCAGTACAGGTTGAGAAACGTTGGGGTACCTGACGTCGTACAGTCCGAAGGGACAGGTAGTGGTCGAGGACCTGGAACGAGTTTGAGTACAGGTAGCTCAACCACTACGGTAGGTTGGTAGAGTAGGAGACAGTAGGGGAAGAGGATGGAAGTTAGAAAGGGTCGTAGTCCCAGAAAAGGTTTCTCAGTCTAGAAACGTAGTGTAACGATTTCATAACCTTAAAGTCTAAGTCATAGTCAGTAAGGTTACTCATAAGTCGTGACTAAGGGAAATCCTAACTGACCAACCTAGAGGAACGTTAGGTTCCCTGAGAGTTCTCAGAAAACAAAAACTATATTTAAATAAAATCAACCTCCGATCAATGAAATGCCATAATATAACCAAAACCGTATGTAGTTATACTAGAGTTCTCAGAAGACGTTGTGGTGTCAAGTTTTCGTAGTTAAGAAGTCGCGAGTCGAAAGAAATACCAAGGTTGAGAGTGTAGGTATGTACTGATGACCTTTCGGTATCGAAACCGATCTGGATACAGTCGTTTCATTACAGAGACGAAAAATTATACGACAGGTCCAACCAGTATTGAAAAGAAGGTTCCTCGTTTGTAGAAATTCAAAGTACCCACGTCAGTGGTAGACGTCACTAAAACCTCGGGTCTTTTTATTTCAGACAGTGACAAAGAGGTAGACAAACGGTACTTCACTACCCTGACCTACGCTACTAGAATCAAAGAATCAAAAGACTTATAACTCAAAATTCGATTGAAAAAGTCAGAGGAGAAAATGAAAGTAGTTCTCCGAGAAATCAAGAAACGAAAGACGATATTCCCACCACAGTAGATGTATAGACTCCAATAACTATAAAGAGGACCGTTAGAACTAAGGTCAAGCACGAAGTAGGTCGGGTCGTAAAGTGTACTACATGACCACCGAGTCTCCAATTTCGTAGATGGAGGTTACTCCCTCTGGGCCCAAGTTAGGGACCCAGTCCTTCTAGGGGACCTCTTCCTTTACCGTTGGGTGACGTCATAAGAACGGACCTCTTAGGGTACCTGACTCCTCGGACCACCCGACGTCAGGTGTCCCAGTGTTTCTCAACCTGTGCTGACTCACTGAATGAAATGAATGAGACGTATCTTCAATTTTTTCGTCCCACTGTTATATGTCGGAGCTGCATGAGGAAAGGGTTAAATCTTGGTCAGACAACAAGGTACAGGTAAAGATTGACAACGAAGAACTGGACGTATATCTAAAGAGTCCTCCGTCCATTCCACCAGACCATAAGGGTAGAGAACTTCTTAAAAGGTATCAAATAACACTAAGTGTGTCAGTCTCCGAATCCGAATAAGTTATTTAGTCTTCATCTACAAAAAGACCTTGAGAGAACGAAAAAGGTACTAGGTCGCCTACAACCGTTAAACTAGAAACCAAGGAGACGGAAAAGATTTAGGTCAAACTTGTAGATCTTCAAGTGCCAAGTGCATGATAACTTCGGACCGAACCTCTTAAAACTCGTAATGAATCGGATCGCACACTCTACTCTCGGTAACACACCATCAAACCTGTAAGAAACCGTAACGTAAAGAAACCCTAACTTTACTTTTGACTAGAAAAGGTCAGGACACCGGTGACGACTCAAAAGGTTTAAACGACCGTACAACTCATGTCGTGAAACTGTCGTAGTAGAAAATCCTATATCGAGTTGACCTTAAGGTAGTGGAAGTGATCGAAACAAGGACCGAAAAACAAGGAAACTATTCAAATGTCAAAAATTACAAAAAGTCTTTAACGTCACTTTACACATATGTCACTTTATGTGAGTAGAATCCATGTTAAGTTCCGTAAATTCGTTTAACTCACGTGTTGTACACGGATTACTAGGTCAGTTCTGTGTCTCGTAAGGGGTACGAGGTCTTTCAAGGCAGTGGAAGAAGACACGTTAAGGGTGAAAGTTTTTTTTTTTTTCTTTTTTGACACGATTAAATCCAGGGGTACCCAACTAGTCAGACAGACGGGAAGTCGAAATACATTTACCTTGATACGTACAGACAAGACAAAGCAAAGAAAGTAAGACGTATTACCAAAGATCCAAGTGGGTACCACAACACATATCGACATCAAGTAAGGTAAAATAGTACAGGGTACACCCATTAATAAAAGACGGCACACGAGAAGAACTCACGAAAATGGATCGTGACAGTAGGAGACTCTAGTAGCATATATAGTATAAAATATAATCTCACATTAGAAACATTACTGAGAACAAGAGGTGAGATGGTACCATAGATTTGATCACGAATTATTTATAAATAACTTACCAACATACATCTCGCCCACTTCTCGGTTCATTCCCTGGACAGGTACCCTCGGTCTTTCACCCGTCACCGGTCTCTACGTAAACCTGTCCACTCCACTTTACCTCGTCCACTACTACCTTAGAACTGACTACCTCTAATAGACTCTTTGGTCGAATTCATTTACTGAAACTGTTACCTTAATCCCTGAGAGACTATAAAAATTTAACCTCCCCTGTCAAAATAAGACCTCACCCAGTCGGGGTCCTTTTATCTTTACTGAGAAGGGTTTGTCTAGTTGGAAAACGTATCTTAGTGAAAAAAAACCGACGTGACACCGAACATCCTAGAATCAAGGGATTTGTCCCTAACTTGGGTCCGGAACAGTCACTTTCGTACCTCAGGATTGGTGACATGAGGGTTCCTTCAGGGACGTATCTTAGTGAAAACTTCAAGGGGTACCAACGGTCTTCGAATGAAAAACTCTAACAGTAAAGTGGATTAGAAGACCTGAATAGTAGGGAGGTGGTAAGGGAAGTAAAAATTTAAATTCTGTCGTTGACTCTAAGGTTGGTCAAGTGTGTTGAGTAACTAATACCCACGAACAACTATTGCGAAAGTTGTCCGGTCATCGCATGACATAAATTGACATTAAAAGAACGAAATCCACAACCGTAATTAACCTTTAAGTCCAAGAACGAACATAGTGTTGAGATCAAACATTACACCTTTACTCGTTTACATGAGAACCTGACAATGGTATCGGGAACCTAAATAATCGTCGACTTAAATATTTCAGGAGTCGTATATACTATTTTTGAGGTCTTTGTCTGTCACAAGACGGTCATGGGTCACACTCGCAAGTGAAAACATCTTAATTCGTACCACTAGGACTCGGAAATCTTCCTCAACGTGTGTATGGTGTCAACATCTCTTCTGAAACAACAACAACAATTCAGTGATTCATTCAGTACAAGCTGAGAAACGCTAGTGTACCTGACATCGGACGGTCCGAGGAGACAGGTACCCGAAAAAGTCCGTTCTCATGATCTCACCCAACGGTAAAGGATCTCTTCTGAATCCAAATTTTCTTTTTTTTAAAAAAAGTTTTTACTGCCCAAAGTCTTCGTATTAAGATACTACCTATCGACACGTGTTTGTGACAAATGTTTTCATAACCATTCAAGGGGAGACTTTCACTGGGGTCAGACATCAAGTTGTAGTAGAACCCAAATATCCTGTATTTCTCTACTTTTGACGAACCTTCTCTGATTTCAGAACAAAGGTACAGAACCGACAACATGCACATCAGTTATAGGATATTATTTGATATTACCTTTCCTTATACTCTTTCTTGTATATGTGTGTGTCTGTATATTTACATATGTATTGATATAGTGAAACAACATGTGGTCTTTAATTGTGTAACATTTGGTTGATGTGAAGTTTTTTTAAAAAAAAATTAAAGTACGTAGACGATTATCTTGAGAAGATATTAAACAAGATATATTTTAGTAGGTTGTGACCTGTGATTGACAAAACCTACATAATCCCTCGACTTAAATGGAAGAACTTTATATCTCAATAATTATAAAAGTGTCTAAAACTTGACAGTCGTGAGTTTTCACAATTCCTAAAAAGGACAAAAATTGACCAATCTTACCCCATAATACGACGACACCTGACCAATATCTAAACGTAGTTTCGGGTACTAACTGTTTTTTTTTAGACTTGTCCCTTGTGGTGAGGATTAATTTCTGTGGTCAGGTGTCGTATTATGGGATACAACAAAGACTGAAGTGTATCAAACTATTAGAGATCCAGGTAGGTAACGACGAAATACCGACTCATCATAAGACAAGACATATACTTGGTGTAAAAGAAATAGGTAAGGAAACAGCTACCTCTAAATCCAACAAAGGCACAGAACCGATAGCATTCATCACGACGATACTTGTAACCTCACGTCCACACAAAAGGCTAATATTAAAACAGGTCTTTGTCATACGGACTTCAAAGGTAATCTCGAACGTACACGAGTGACACACAAATACCGAGGAAATATGTAGACCTGGCGACTGTTGTTCCACATGAATCCGTCTTATTGGTGGGACTACGAAGTACCTATATCCCTTACTCGTTTTAATAAAGTCACTTAGTGGATATAATCCATAAGTTATTTGTAAGTAATAAGTACGTAACCTCTTCCTTTACCGTTGGGTGAGGTCACAAGAACGGACCTCTTAGGGTCCCTACCCCCACGGACCACCCGACGGCAGATACCCCAGCGTGTCTCAGCCTGTGCTGACTTCACTGAATCGTCGTCATCGTCGTCGTAGGTCACAGATAAATACCTATCTAATTTAATATATGAAGGAAATATTCTATCTCCCACCCTTTTGTAGGTATCCTTATGCACATAACTAACCTTAAAAATCTTCCTTCAATTTCTGAAATGACTTTCGGAAAATTCGTTTGTGTATTTTAGAAAAATACATCTCCTCATAACGTCGTAACGGTTCTTAACAAATTTTACAACAAAACAAACAAAGTCAAACAATATATATATATATAAATATTCAAAACTATATATCTATACATGTATATATACATATTCCAAACGATAAGACTAAATTTTAAAAAGGTCTTATAACCAAGAATAGGACCCTCTCTCCCAATCCCCACCCTCTCTTTCGTTCTTCCTCTCTTATATATATTTAATGAAATTTTATAGATAAAATCATCATATTCCATTGAGTGTCTTACATATATTTACCTACTTTCAAGTAAAAGTAAGTACGTTTTCGTAAATAACTTACTGACCTTCCCTAATTTCACAATTCTCTGACTAGACAGAAGGTAGGATAATAAATAAATAAATCAGGTAAGAGGTTTCTTCACTACTCCGCACTAAGATTCACTTAAAATTCAGGAAATCAATAGTTCTGTCATGTCGAGACTTTAATCTTTAGATCTAAAAATGACATATTATTTACTTTTACAAGTATAACAGACGATCTCCGGAGGACCTAAGGTACAGGAGTGGGTTGGGTACCCGAAACGACCACCGAGTCTACCATTTCTTAGACGGACGTTACGTCCTCTGGGCCCAATACTCCTACATACAACGATCGCAGACACACAACAGGGTCTATTGCATGAGCTAAGACAGAAGAGAAGATGGGACTGTCCAACCATGTCTCCTATGTGGGAGGTTTTATTTAGGTTCTTCCATACCGAATACCCAGTCACAAGACGAACCCTTAGACACAAGGTCAGAACACAACAGAATGGACTAGGGTAATAGACGACGGACACCGGGGCAAACGAAACAGAAACTGTCGACAAGACATCCAAGTCTTCGTTTAACAGACTGGAGTGACAAGTCCATTTTCTCAGGTTCAGGGTACCGACATAAAGGGTGGTCGGTTGAGTTCCTATTTTCGACCTCCACTTAAACTGTGGGGTCCATCCCGGAGACGTCCGAAAGACCAACGAAGTCGATTCGCTACACCAGTAGATCCCTACAACGAGACATAGTCTCCTTCCCCCTGAAGAGATAAATAGGAAATCAAGGTCAAAACTTTAGGGTCTTGGTGTCCCAGAGGACTAAAGGTACACTGAGAAAGGAAAAAATATTTTACCTTTTGGTCTCATCATCCAAAAATAATCGCCCCCGGTGTGGTAACCGGACACCTTAGAATCAAGGGACTGGTCCCTAACTGAGACACGGGGGACGTAACCCTCACGTCTCAGAATTGGCGACCTGGTGGTCCTTTCAGGAGTCTCAGGATCAAAAGGTTGACACTTTGAGTGTGCTTTAGTTGTCTCACCCAATCTTGGTTGTAGAAAAATGTTGAGTTTGACTTTTTATCCTTTACCTTACGACACCATTCAGTGCAAAGTCCTTTGAAAACACAATCCACATAAAAAATGTCATAAAACACATAAAAATTAATACAAAATACTGTCAGCACGACCCAACGACAGGGTAGTACCCGTTTCTTAAACTTTTTGTGACTGCGAGCACCCAAGGAAAAGGGTCACGGTTTCGACGATTATCAGTTCGATTTCTTTTGGACACTCAATCCAATTATGGGAGAGCCAAATAAAGTCCAGTCCAGTCGTGAAAAAGAGACTGTGACGTCTGACCGTGACGTGTCGGACAGTCGTGAAAGAAAACTTTTCCTGTCACAACTACTCCGGCACGATAAAGTGTCAATCAAGGGTAGGTTTTCTCGCTCCCACTCTCCTTGTAAAGTCTTGACTAGTTCTTGAGTTATTTTTCCTTTTTGTGTTTGGGTGTCCAAAATGAACGGTTTATGCCGTGTTCTGTTTTCTCCACGATCGTGTGTTCAGAGTCTTTCCGACACGCACCCCTCTAACCCTGACCGTATGTACGTGACGACACATATGTTATCCACTGATTACTCTCGGACGACATCTCGTGTCCCCTGAGATGAGTCACGAGACATCATTGGTTTTCCCATTCCTTTAGGTATTTTCTCCCCTATATACACCTGTATAGGGACCAAGTGAAACGAGATGTAGTCTTTGCTTGTGCGGTAACATTTCGTTGCTACGAGGTTATTTTTAATTCAATTTTTTCCACACCCGGGTCTTTTTGTGGAAAGACCTTCCATATCCGGTAAATCTTGGTACTGACAGGATCAATTCGAAAGATATAACAACTACGAGTTTGTCGTCAGTCATAAACGTGTACACATACATGCGTGTGTGTCAAATAATTGAGACTGTCAAATTATTAGATGGTTTTATTTCCTCACAAACGAAAATTACACCAATAGGTGAGGGTGGCAAAATCAGGAAAATAGGGAGGGACTTTAGGACTACGACTTAAAAATATGGGTGTCAACTAATTTCCTCATTTGAGAACGACTGAAATCAAAGGGACCCGGAAGTATATTCCTAGGTTTTGTCGTCTACAAGACCACACTTGCTCTCGTACAATCCTGGTCTCGTTTTCGGAAAGGAGATCATGCGAACAATTCTTCCCTTGGATCAAATGTCGGTGAAGACGAAGAACCAAAACCAACTTTGGATAGTCACAAATAAAATGAGTGTTAATACCTTCACCATCAATAAAAAGTCCGAAAGGACACCGAGTCACTATTCTTAGGTGGACGGTTACGTCCTTCACGTCCTCTGAACCCAAGTTAGGGACCCAGTCCTTCTAGGGGACCTCCTCCCAGACCGTTGGGTGAGGTCATAAGAACGGACCTCTTAGAGTACTTGTCTCCTCGGACCACCCAATGTCAGGTACCCCAGTGTTTTTCAACGTGTACTGACTCGTATTCGTGCTCAATAAAAAGTTTCGTCCTAATCTCACTTATTAAAACTTCAAGATTTAAAGTTCTCGTCTTTATGAATACAGTGAATCAGTGGTTAGGAAAAAAAAAATTCAACTAAAATTTTGTATTTTTCGGTGAGAGCCTATTCTAGCATGCTTGAAAACTCTGGTTTGTCTTAAAATATAAAAATTGACTACGTCGACTTAAGACAACTTGGTTTCAGGGTCTGGTGTCAAAAGGGAAAGTCACAGACGTCAGACATTCTGAGAGAAACCTCGTAGAGATTCCGTAGAATACTACAGGACTATGTGGTCTTAGGTAGACAACAGACGAAACCTTTCAACCACCTCACGAAGTGATCCTAGATTTACTGTTTCAGGGTTACATAAAAATTTAAAAAACATAAGTATCAGAATTTTGGGCAAATTCGAAGGTCAGACTGAGAACTCTTCTTAATAAATTCATTCTCGAAAAGAGTCAAGAATTATTAATTTGAAACATTAAGTCGCTTTCTTATTCTGTTTGTTTCCGGTACGTAAATGAACAACTGAATATTCAACTTTACAGAAAGACCATCTAGGTCCGTTTTGTCTCTTAAGTTTCAGTCGACAGTACTTAATACGAGTTGAAACTGTGGGGAAGTAATTCGTTAGGTCGGATCAACTTTACGACAGGATTACGAAAGAGGAACAAACAGTCAGAAATCCCCTTCTCGATAAACTTTTCGGATAACAAAGTCACCTTTAAAGACCACAATAAATGTTCGTCTGAATTAACCAATCTTACTATTTTTGTTCGATATTTTTGTTCACTATTTTGTTCGATCACCAAAACGTTTATCTTCGTCGGTTCTCTATACGTCTTTGACCAATAACTAGGACCGTCTAACACCTTCATTCCTATTCCCATTATAGATGTTTTAGTAATCAAGAAAAGAAAAAAAATTGAGTTCACCTATCCAACGGGACTCTTTCGTTTTTGTTTTGCCTCTCTCCGACCTTTAGACTTTGTATAATGGATCCAAATAAGACCGAAAGACACACAGTCTTACCGTATCCTTGTACGGATGTCCCTGAAGGGACCACCAGTTCACCACTTCTGAAGAGGGTTACGTCCCCTGTGTCCAAGGTAGGGACCAGTCCTTTGATTCCAGACGACACGAGGTTGTTTTCAAGGACTCACGACGTTGAGTCTGGGTTACGTCGGCTTTATTTAGTGATTTGTTTATAATTTTTTTTTTTTTTTTATTCGGATATCAGAGTCTAAATGTTCTCGTCAATTTACCGACGTTCACCTGTTTACGATGGTACCTTTCTACTACGGATGTTCATTGTCACCCTTACGTTGTTTTATCTATCGAGAATTATACTTTTAGTAGTACAGACGTACGCGTCATATTTAATGGACGATACTAACGACGGACGCAATCACAATCAGTGAGTCAGTATAGGCTGAGACGTTGGGGTACCTGACATCGGGCGGTCCGAAGAGACAGGTACCTTAAGAGGTCCGTTCTTATAACCTCACCCCACGGTAAGGAAAGGGGTCCCCTAGAAGGGCTGGGTCTCTAGGTTGGGTCCCGAGGTAATGTTTTATTCGGTGAATGTAATGTTTACAAAGACAAAACCTAAAGAGGGACAATAAGTCTCTCGTCAGTAGTCCACAATCCACATACTTTGTCAATTAGTCAGGAAATAGAAGAACTAAACTTTTTAGAAGGACGTTCCTATGAGGAACCTTGGTTATCAACGTGTAGAGTAAGTCTGACGTTTATACCGAGGACGAATTGACGATGAAACTCACCAAGTAACAATCAGTCACGTGGTGGAAAAATGCTCAAGACCTGTCGAAACAAAATAACAACATGTCATATGAACTGTCTTTTAATCATAAAATGAAGAAAATAAATAAAATGACATCTGGTAAAAATTTCAGAAATAACTTAAACAATGTTATAACGAAGACAAAATACAAAAGTTAAAAAACCGGTGTTCTGTACACCCTAGAATCGAGGGGATGGTCCCTAACTTGAGTGTGGAGGACGGAACTTTCACTTCAGAATTGTCGACCT
The DNA here is from genome assembly GCA_006410555.1 of Capra ibex. Classification (NCBI taxonomy): domain Eukaryota; kingdom Metazoa; phylum Chordata; class Mammalia; order Artiodactyla; family Bovidae; genus Capra; species Capra ibex. The sequence continues at coordinate 51,769,934 of SJYO01046538.1, forward strand.
GGAGGTCCCTTCAGGGAACTGAGAAAATTTTACATGTCAACTCCCCATAATTCATATCAATATAACAACACTTTGGTAGTGGTGGTAGAGATCTTGAAAAAGTAATAGGGTTTGACTTTGAGATTTTCGTAAATTATATTCGAGGGGGAAGAAGGGAGGAGGGTCAGGAACATTGGGGTCAAGAGAAGACAGAGATACTTAGACTGATGAGATCCTGGCAGTATGTTCACCCCAGTCCGTCATAAACAGGAAAACACAGACCGAATAAAGTGAGTCGTAGGATAGGAGTTCCACTCGTGACCCGTCCGTTCAGACCAAGAGGTGTTTCTACCCCTAGTTGTTTTGTAAATGTAGGTGGATCGTCTTCCTTCCGCATGGGTTCCAAGGAAGCCGTAGGATTTCTGACTGGACCTCGAAGTCTTTGGGTAATTAGTTTGGGGTTTCTTTAATGTGTGTGTAACGTAAAAACAATCACAAATTGAGACACTAGTCAAAAGGTTTTAGTGAGACTTAGGACAGGAACAGTACTTTCTCCAACCACAATGGAACAGAGACACACACAAGACCCAGAAATAGTCATTGTTCTAACCCTAATACGAAAGAGTGAGTACATGGGATACGGACGGGGAAAGAGTTTCACTCCTCGCCGTCCATAGAAATATACAAAAAAACCAAGAAGGACGGCCCTCCCTTTCCTACCGGTAAGGCGAAGACTGAGTCCGTCACCGTCCTAGATGGAACAGTAGTGGTTACGACCCTCGTCGTATCAGAGTTTAAAAGAACGACAAAAGGACAAAATAACCGTCTCCTAATTTTCCCTCTCTCCTCTCCTAACGAGTCTATTTGCATCGTGTGCTTTGATCTACGTGTTGGTTGGGACCAACTTTACGTGATCAAAAAGACCGAGACTTGCTCACTCCTAGTGACTCATGTGTCCGCAGAGACTGTACCCAGGGGTCCCGCACTGGACGAGGAGAGGGTGGAAACACCAGTCGATGGGGACTGTACGACACAGGTGCACCGACGTCAAAATTGTCCGAATCCCGATGTTCGTTCAACTCGGTTACCACGAACAATTTGTCGAAGAAGATAATCCAACCGGTTTTTCAAGTAAATCCAAAAAGGTATTTTACCGTATTTTTGGGTTTACTTGAGAGACCAATCAGGTCATGGAGAGGAACAGACCGGACTTTTCCTGGCATTTCATCCCTGGTCGCCACGGAAAGACTTACCGTCACAAAGACGAATAACTACTCGCGTAGTATGTCAACTTGTCGTCTTCGAAAACCAAAATTCTTTTGAGTATAGGCACCGAACGAAGGACACCCACTCTAGGTCAGACGCGAAAACGTCTAACGAGGACTGGTCCAAGGTCCCAAAGAAAATCCAGAAAGATCCGTATCAAAAGGGTGTCCGTCACAGAATTATGGCTGTAGTTTAACGGAGAATCCCTAAATCTTACCTCTCGTCAACTCTGACCTTTTCCGATTTTTATTGGTTCGGATTAACTAAGGTACGGAAAACAAATTCACTTTCACGACTCTCCTTACCCAGATCTCTTAGTGGTATTAAAATACCTGGTGATTCATGTATCGGGAGGTAGATGATTAATGGGCTTTGGGAAATTCTCTTCGTGGAGTACAACACATCTTAGACCTCCGTAAAATCCTAGATATTCATGAGACGCGACTGGGACCCGTACAAACGGACAAGTAAATACTTCACAAATAGAATTCGAGACACTTCGGGTCCTAAGTCAATATACAAAAGTCACAAGGTCGGGAGGAAAGCAAATCCATCGGTCGGATACATTAACTGCGGGATGCTGGAACTGACGTTTGACATCCACAACGGGACCACGGGAACGGGGAGGGGATGAACTGAACACTGACAAACACGAGAAATAACACTCGACTCCCCAAAAACTATAAAAAGAATTGACCTCCTATGAACAAAATGTTACAACATAATAAAAGACGACATATTGTTCTACTCAGTCGATATACACACACATATAGGGAAGGGAGAACTTGAAGGGAGGGTGGGCCGAGGGGTAGGACGGAAAGATCCAGGAGTGTCTCTTGATTCGACTCAAGGGACACGCTAGTGTCATCAAGGGTGATCTATAGACAACATAAGTACTCTCACATATACAGAGTCACGATGAGACGGTTCGATGGGGGGGGGTGGCATAGTAAGGTAGACACAGAGATAAGGACGGGGCGTCTATCCAAGTAGACATGGTCAAAAGATCTAAGGTGTATATACGTAATTATATACATAAACAAAAAGACTGAAGTGAGACATACTGTCTGTGATCCAGATGGGTGTAGTGACGTTTACTGGGTTTGAAAGGAAAAAAAAACGATTCATTATGAGACAAAAAGTATCATATGGTGTAGAAGAAATAGGTAAGTAGACAGCTACCTGTAGATCCAACGAAGGTACAGGACCGATATAACATTTATCACGAAGACACTTGTAACCTCATGTACACAGAGAAACTTAATACAAAAGGAGTCTCATATAACCTGACACTAAAAATATCGGTGTATTGGGTTCAAGAAGAGAGACGTCCCATAAAAGGGACTTTGCATGTAGGTAAACTTTCTCCGGTGACACCTTCTGGCGCCCATTCAAGATTGTATCCTTTTACGGATTGTCCACTCGATTTCCATGTCATAGTAATACCCAAAATACTTTAACATTCCATAGTAAAACACGTAATAAACAGAGTCCAGTAGTTAAGGTGAACAACCTACTTTCCTTTTACCTTAAAAAAAGGACTGTAGTAAGGAAGACGGAAGAGAAAACTATAAAAAAGGAGGGAACGTAGGAAGGGACCCTGTCACCTCCGTCTATTACTTACTTGTATCTCCCGGACATAGAAGGAGAATATGGTTGACGAGTGACTACGTACGGAGACACTCACACACACGTGCGTACGTGAGTGTGTGTACACTTGTAAACCATGAGAAATCGGTAATCTGAACTCTTGGAAGAGAAACCCTTGCAACCCCCTACTGTCCACTGGTTCGATGTTGGACACGATAAATAGAGACTTGGAACCTGTTCAGTCGCGTGGACCCCGAAAGGGGGACGTTTAGTCTCTTTTGTCTAGACCGGGGTGTAACCGGGACTTGAAAAAACAAATAAAAAAGGAAAGAACCGACATGGTGTACCGTACACTATACCTTAGAGTCAAGAGGTTTGTCCCTAGTTTGGTCGTGGGGGACCTCACCTTCGGGTCTCAGAATTGGTGACCTGGTGGTCCCTTCAGGGACCAACACTTGAACTACTTTTTAATATACTTGATTGATTATACACACTAACACGAGACGTCTCTTTAAGTGAAGTAACTACCACTCAGTCACCCGTCCTCGTAGTTCCTCTCTTATTTCTTTCGAACCTCGTCTTTAAGGTCCCGACAATCTTTCCTCACCTAGTGTCTTCGTATAATCGAGTGTCGGTGTCTCTTGTAAAAGTCGGGATTTAAGGTGTGGCAGTAAAATATCTACACTCTACCTCTACACGGGTTTAAGTGTGTATTGGTCCTGAGTTTTGGTGCACAGGACGTGATAACCTCTTGGAGGGGAGGGAAAAAAAAATTAATTTTTTTTCGTCTTCGTTCAAAATAAATGAATAAAATTAAAAACCAATGTGAGACCCTGTACATCTTAGAATCAAGGGACTGGTCCCTAGCTTGGGTGTGGGGAACGAAATTTACTGTCTAAGAAGAATTGGCTATTTGGTGTTCCTTCAGAGACTTTTTAGAAAGACTACCTGACAAGGACCGTCGGAGGTCCTAGTGATCGGTACCGGTGTGACCTCCTTTCCGTCTCAAACCCCGTACAAGGGTTATTGATCCCAACGGTCCATTTTACGTCTTACAGTTTAAAATTTAAGTCCATTTTTCATTAAAAATAAATGTAAGTATACGGTACATAAAGGACTCTGTATGAATCTCAATTTTTAATTAGATAGACTTTAGGTTTGGATTACCCCGTGGAACATAAGAATAGCTACAGACCTTTAAGGTGGTCATTAGGGGTAAACAATCTAACGAAAGTGAGAAAGGAAAACGATTAGTATTTTTATGGTCTGCCCTAAATACACCTACTTACAGTGCAGACGGAACATAATTTTCAGGAGACACTCATTCACTCCTAAACCCATATACATACAAAAGACACGTCCATCGGTCGTCTACTCTTCGTTTGGTTCCTGACAACGTTTTCTCCCGGGGTGAAGGTAGGGTGTCGTCCAGGACACACTCCAATGTTCGGGGTCCTGGAACACGGTCCCTGTGGGGAGGTGAACGGGTGGGAGTGACTATTTTACCGTTGAACCGTCTTGGTCCCTTTCCTGAGTCAAACCCGAAGGTAGGGACCCTTAACGACTTCGGTCGGATCGCACCATATCATTCAGGGGATGTACACTTGTTCAACGTAAGGTCCTCACACAAGTATTCAGGTTGTCTCAATCGGATCCATGGGTTGATTATGGTAGTCGATATCTCATGACATGACAGTATCCAAATATCATGAAAAGTGTGTTTATTATGTTTTTTCATTTGTTTTTTGTAAAAATGAGAATGTTATGCCATGGAACCTTACATGTCATCAGGTCCTGTTATCGACCGTATGTCGACGACCGTAACTCACTTGTCCATTCTCCTCAATGACCGACCTCCTCCCTCTCCTCCACCCTCCACCATCTCTACTTTCCAGTAGTCGTTATCCGCTGTCTCTCGTTTGACACTAAAGGCAGTGTGGACTGCAAGTGCCGTGTCCAAGACCAAGGAAAGACCTTGGTCTACGTGTAATCGTAGAAACTTTCAAGCACTGTACCTCCAAACATACATCCCCGGAATGACATGAGCTCCAAGGACCTTTCTAGGCTTTACTGCTTAGGGTGACGGTCTCCCTAAAGGGACCGTCACGGTACTTATAAGTAACCTTCCTGACTCCGACTGCGAGGTTAGGAAACCGGTGGACTACCTTTCTCAGCTGAATAACCTTTTCTGACATTACGACCCTTTCTAGTTCCCGTCCTCCTCTTCCCCTGTTGTCTCCTGCTCTACCAACTTACCGTAGTAACTGAATTACCTGTACCCAAACTTGTTTGAGACCCTCTGTCACTTCGTGTCCCTTCGGACCACACGACGTCAGGTACCCTAGTGTTTCTCAGTCTGCACTTAATCACCGACTTGTCGTTGTTGGTACCAATCCTAAGCAGTGAAAGTGACGGTCCCGGGTCCAAGTCAGGGACCAGGGCCTCGATTCTAGGGGGTTCGATACCTCGCACCGGTTTTTCTTGTTGTTTTTTATGGTCTTTTGTTTGTTTGTTTTACTCTTTCATCTCCGACCTGAGGTATAGGTAAGGTGACATCTGTGTTAAGTAAAACTCTTAACACTACACAATTCGAGAAAGAGAAAAGAGTCTACGATCTACACTATTTTTAACGGTCTCGAAGGGATTTACCTGTTCAAAACGAACCAAAGTTCTGGTTGGTCGGGGTAGGGGTAGAAACTCAAGATTCCTAGTACTACAGGTAGTCCTTTTGGTGGCTGCTAGGGGGGCCTCATTTCCCTCGGACATAGACAAGAGAAATCCGTCTTACTCTGGCACTAAGGACCCCTCGAGGGGGACCACGTTCTCGAATGGAGGTGCGACGCCCTTACCCGACAGTAGACCGCGTTCGACATACACCACTCAATAGGGGTCCGAACCTCGATCACCGTGATAAGAACCCGGGAGTCGGGTAGACAAGACGATGTTCTCCAGTTGGTAAGGAATCGAGACATACACCTCACCCACGTAGAATGTACCTGTCATGTTACCAACTATTGGACGTCTGAAGGCAAAAGGACCTCCTCCCGCCGACTACTATGTCCACCACCTCCTTCACGGGTATTCTGTAATCCAATCATAAAAAAGGCCAACTGTGCGACTAACATTCCAATACTCCTACTGTTGACGTTTAGGTAGTAGGAAAGATTCACGAACCTTGATAAGTAGCAGTGTCGTCAGGATCAGGATATTTCATCTACATTAATGACGGTCAACTAGTAACCTCCCGAAGGGACCACCGAGTCTGTCATTTCTTAGACGGGTGTCACGTCCTCTGGATCCAAGTTAGGAACCCAGTCCTTCTAGGGGACCTCTACACTTGCAGAGGTCATAAGAACGGACCTCTTAAGGTACCTGTCTCCTCGGACCACCCGATGGCAGGTACGTCAGGGGATCTCAACTGTACTGACTCGTTGATTTTTATAGTCACCTCTTTAACGTCCTGTACGAGAATCGGAAAGGTGGATTGGGTCACTTATTCGTAAACCGTGAACAGTCACGAGTCGATACAACTCCCGAAGGGACTCCCACCGAAAAGGATGACACAGATCACACGGAATCGCTACGAATTTACACCCAGTGCAATTTGGCACGAGATTTCTCAGAAGAAAAACTCCGGTTGAGCATCATGACAACTAATGTTATTACCGAACTGCAGTCCTACGATCGTCCGGTCCAGTCACCCTTTACTGTGTCTTTGGTCGTGAGTGAGTATTTGGTAGGAGCGTTCAACCCACACACCCAAACATTAGTTCTGTTCCATTTAGATATATAAGTCACGAGGGTAAAGTAAATCAAATACAAAAGGTTAAAGAGATAGAAAAAAAAACAACATCAAGAAAGAGTTCGAAAATAGTTCGTATCATCTTTTCGAAAACGTATGGATATATATAAAATCTTTTAATACTTAAAAACGGATCGATTTTTTCAAACTGACATTAAAACGACATAAATTTCAGTTCATTTAAATCGTGAATTGTAAATAGTCCGACCCCTGTGGGGACCCCCAGGTCACCGATTCTAAAGTACGTGAGTTATGTCCCCCGGACCCAAGTTGGGGACCAGTCCCTTGATCTAGGGTGTTCGACTTTGATTGTCAAACTTACGGTATTGATTTCTAAGGTATACGTTCAGTCATATAATGTTTTTTATAAATAGTCCGATCGGGTGACGTCAGGTACCCCAGCGATCCTCAGTCTGTGCTGACTCGCTGAAGTGAAAGTGAGAAGTGAAAGTACGTAACCTCTTCCTTTACCGTTGGGTGAGGTCACAAGAACGGACCTCTTAGGGTCCCTGCCCCTTCGGACCACCCGACGGCAGACACCCCAGCGTGTCTCAACCTGTGTTGACTTCGCTGAATCGTCGTCGTCGTCGTGGACCCCGTCGGTAGAACGTCTCTGGTTCTTGAGACTCAGAGCACCGTCGTTCCCACGTGGCCACAGGTGAACTCCTACGAGAAACGAGTTGTGACTTTACACGTTTGAGACAAAGGATTTCAAAGGAGAAAGGACATCCAAAGTACCCATTCGCAGTGATTCAAAACGGAAGACATCCGTAGAAGGTCTGTAGGTACCGATTCTTAAGAGTCGTCACATATAAGGGAATACACACTTACTGTAGTCACTCCATTACCTGAGTCGGGTCACGGACCCTCCGTCAGAGAGAGAGAGAGAGAGAAAAAAAAAATTACACCGATACGAGTAGAATCAAAAACAAGTCAGTACACATATAAGATGTAAAATTGAAAGTTTTCGGTCAGAATGATTCAATAACTCTCGTGGAGTGAGATCTGGGAGTCATGATTTTCGTCCTTAGTTTGAGTAGGATCAGATTGAGGATTCTCAATCACACTCTATTAAGTAGAGGGTTCCAACACCCAACATATCCTATCTGTACGTCATCTTTAGTGGTCGGGGAAGATACCTTCTCGTACACTAAAAAGAGACGGTCGTGTAGGAAGTTCCGGGGTAAATTCAGTAAAAAAAGAAGTATTACACAGAAGATTTGGGTAGTTAGGTATTACAAAGGAAGACCTGACACCCTCGTGAATGACGGTTCAGCTAGACCGGGTACCCCGCACGGCGGAACATTACGTTCACTAGAAAACTAGAGAAATACAAAGTGGGTCCTCTCTCGACTGGAAATTCAGGAATTTAGTGTCCGATCCTCTCCTCTCTCTACGACAAAATTCGGGAAACTAGGGGTAACTAGTAGAACAGAAAGATAACTTTTGTCAGAGAGCAAGGCCAATTAACTAACCAATCACCTTCTATATTGCTCCAACCACCTACCCAATCAAGAAATTACCTAAGAAAGACCTTTCACCACTCACCACTATGTCCAATCGACCATTCATGACCCTTTACTCTAAAAATATCGACATTATATGTCGTACCCTACTTGATCTGTAAAGACGAACGACTTTCTGTTGAAAGTACGAAATCCAGTAACAGACACAGATCAGGCACAGGTGTCCATTAACACGACTCAGACGACAACTGGTCTTTACTCTTCCTTCACTCCGTCTCTCCTTCTATGTACCAAGTACATAAACCCGAAGGTATAGAGAATTCGAGACCGACTCCTTGAAGGAGACACCTTTAAGGTGATAAATTATCGTCTTAACCCCAAGATTCAATTTTCTTTAGGTGGGGGAGAACCTCTGGTCGTACAAAGGGTAGAAGTAAACTGAGAGTATTCTATTAATAAAACAATAAACACTTATAAAAAACTACTAAATGTCGACGTCAACGAACTGATTTTCCGTAGGTCAAACCCTTAGAAGTAGTCAACTATTCCGACTCTTAAACGAGGACGAAAACCATTGTTTCGAGTGCGTAAGTCTCTACTAGGGACAGTAATACCTTTAGAACCGGAAGAGGTAAAAAAAGGGACAGGGAAGGATTTCGTAACTGTCAAGTGAAGTCCGTCTTAAAGACTTTACGAAAGAGTTTTTAAACCCTCAAACTCTATCTGCACATGTGTGACAAGAAAATTTGTACCTATTGGTTGTGGATGACAGATCGTGTCCCTTGAGACGAGGTACAATCCACCGTCGGACCTACCCTCCCCTCAAACCCCCTCTTACCTATGTACAACAATTACCAGATATAGGGTTATATTTTATTTTTAAAAAATTTTCAGAAAATACAGTTTCATCCTTCTGAGTTTATCGTTCGGAAGTGACCCTTTTTTCCTTTTCCTCGGGTTTAAATATCGAAGTCAGGTGAGGGGGTTGTGTGAGACTCTGTTCGTTCACACGAGTGTAGGTGAACACGTACACGTATATGTGTGGGGATGTGAACATAGCCACACACAAAAGACCAAGACCCAGTCAAGGAAGTCAGACACATTTCTATTTATGTCTAAAATGATTTTGCGTAGTCATGAGGATAGAGAGTACGTAAAAGAGGGTCACTAATACTTTGATCCGTAAGAGAGACCACAGAAATTCTTGTAGAATCTTGCAGACGTAAAGAGACATTGTGTACAGAATCAAGAAAAGAAAAGTCGGAGTCAAGTACTCTTTTAATCCTCCATCTATATCAGAGAATTCACTCTCCTTTTACGTTAGATTATTGGTCTAATTCCGGTCGGCACATTAATAAGATCTTTCCTTTCTACAAACATATTAAGACCAAAGAAGAATCGTAAGTCTGACATTCGAATACTTTAATGGTATACAAAATCACACCCCCCTACCGGCACGATCCCTTTCCCCTTGGGTAAGTAGGTCCGTTCTTTCTTCACCATTAAGGGTGAGAAAGGGAGAAAAGAGAAACAACATAATTATAATAAATAACTAAAAAGAAATTTAATAGAAGGAACACACGAAACCACTTCTTCCTTCGACATCCCCTGTCTACCCCTAATCTTTAATCCTCCGGACGAAAGAGTAGGACCGAGACGATATTGACTGGGACCAAAATCTCGAACTTCAGAGGTACACAGACGACTTAAACTCCGGGAGACATTTTTACCACATTTTACACGGAACGACTGAGGTATCTCAGTATTCCCATATTTTTCGACCACCGACACTTTATAACACTCCTGTATGGTAGTTCCTGGGACGTTTGCACTCGTACTGGCAAAAATAATTCAAAAAAAAAAAAAAAAAAAAAAATGACACCTGGTAAAAATTTCGAAAATAAAATAACTTAAACAGTGTTATAACAAAGACACCAAATACAAAACTAAAAAACCGACGGTCAGTACACCCTAGAATCGAGGAGCTGGTCCCTAACTTGCGTGTGGGGGACGTAACCTTCCGGTTCACAGTTGGAGACCTGGTGGTCCCTTCAAGGTTTGTACTCGAATAACTACAAGATCGACCTTCATCAACGGTAGGACCCACAGGAGGGCACCGTGTTGGACCGAACCGTAAGGAAACTGGACTGAACCTCTGGGACTTCGAGGAAAGACACGGGGTGGAGGAGCGGGTTTGCTTCCGGTGAAGGAAACCGAACACAACAGGAGAATCCACCACACCGGAACTCGAGAGTCATTGGTCCGATGCACAGAGAGGGGTATCTTAACACACGGAGGAATCGAATCCAAGGTCGGGGCTCCGTCTCCAGAAAGGTCTTTCCTTTCCCCCTCGTTCGGTCACGTAGTACGTGTAAACGACGTCAAAGACCACTCGAAACGGACGTGACGACTAGGAGTCCCCCCGGCCACACGACCCACACAAAAGTCGCGGACGTGTCCCTTCCTCCCTCGTACCACTTCCTCCTTCAACAACGGGCCATTTTACCGCTGTGACCCCGTCTGTCTCCCGGCAAAGAATTTAAACTGAACGACCCTTAAGGGACCACCAGGTCACCCATCCTGAGATGCGAAAGTGACAACGTCCGGATCCAAGTCAGGGAACAGTCTCTTAATACTAGGGTATTCGACATACTGTACCGGTCCTTTTTTTTTTTCAAGACTGAACGAGGGAAACAAACCAACGGTTCAGTACAGACTGAGAGTTACGTCGAGGTACCTGACATCGGGTGGTCCGAGAAGACAGGTACCCTAAAGGGTCGTTCTTATGACCTCGTCCAACGGTAAAGGACGAGGGAATGAACCATATATATGAAAGTAATATAAGTCTTTTTTATTGTTTGGACTATTACGTTTGTTTACGTTTGTTTTTCTTGTCTAAGACTCTCGTCTCTAAAACTAAGTACCACAAGGTGACCACCTAAAATGTTTGCTCCCGTTCAGGAAACTGGAGGATTCAAAAGAAAAGAAGCCGGAGTCACCATCAATATATAATATGCACGCAACGTCTAACCGACATCTTAAGTTTTCCTTTTTAGACACACCTTGAGGACCCTGTCACGGACGTAGAACACCTGTTCTACAGTGTCGGGGACTGACTGAGGGGGAAATCTTGTGACGAAGTACTTTCTCAACTAAGCACTACTTTCCTAGGTGCACCTTAAAACGGGACTTCATCATATTCCCACACAGACGGTGGATGGGGTACCCAAGGGAAGGTCGGCGTCCCAATGAGTCGATGTAGTCCACTTATCATAAAGTAGAAAATAAAAGACACCGGAGAGTCCTAGAAAGTCCAAAAGAGATCGGCTCCTTTCATCTAGGTCACTCGACTTGAAACCAAAGAAAAGGAAGAAGGCACGAGGTATACTCAAGCGGGTCTATCTTCCCACCTGAGGACACGCAACTTTTTGAAAATGTACTGTCTACCTATATTATAGAATTCAAATGAAAAGATCACTGTTGGGTCAATGTGAAAGACTTATACGTACTTAGAGATACGGTGGAAGGTTTACAGGACAAAAGAGTTGAATTTTAGTCCAGAACTTTTGACTGTTCAATCTAACATAAAAAATTGCTCACAATAAATGAATAAATTAAAAACCGGTGTGAGACGTCGTACACCCTAGGATCAAGGGACTAATCCCTAGTTTGGCCTCAGGGGGTAAGGGGGACGTGATCTTACGTTTCAGGGTTGGTGATCTGCCGGTTCCTTAAGAGAACTCATATAAACACACCCACAGCCCCAGTTTGAAAAAAAGTCTGTCTGACAGGGTCCTTAACACTCTACAAACCAGTAGTATTTGTGTAGAGAGTGGAGTGGGACTCTAATTCATGACAAAGGGTGGAAGGCTAACCTCTTTACCAAACCACTCCAAACTAGTCGGTTTAACAAAACAAGTATGTTCAACTCTGACTTGGACTAGGCTAAGAGAATACCCTTTCTCTAGTATTTTCTCGGACCGCCACCTTGCACCAATTATACAGAATAACTTAGTTTCCTTGAATTAACGATTTTACATGAGACAACTATGCCCGAAAGGACCACCGAATCACCATCTCTTAGACGGACGGTTACGTTCTCTGTACCCAAGCTAGAGACCAGGTCCTTCTAAGGGTCCTTTACCTTTACTGTTGGGTGGGGTCATAAGAACGAATCCTTTAGGGTACTTGTTTCCTCGGATCGTCCGATGTCAGGTACCCCGGTGTTTCTCAGCCTGTGTTGAATCGTTGATTTGTTGTCGAAGTAACTACTCTGAAGAGACCAGATCACCAATTCTGAGACTTAAGTGAAGACCCTTGTCCCCAAGTAGGGATCAGTCCCTTAATTCTAGGACGTACAACGTACCGTGTCGGTTATTTTTATAATTTTATTTTTAAATTATTTTACAAGAAACAATTTTCATAACCAGAGGAGAGTAACTTTTAAACGGTCGGTTTATCTTGGATCCCGGTCGTAGACGACCTAGTAGTTTTTTCGTTTTCTAAAGGTCTTCTTGTAGATGAAAACGAAATAACTGATGCGGTTTCGGAAACTGACACACCTAGTGTTGTTTGATACCTTTTAAGACTTTCACTACCCTTAGGGTCTGGTGGAATGGACGGAGGACTCTTTAGACATACGTCTAGTTCTTCGTTGTCAATCTTTACCTGTACCTTGTTTTCTGACCAAGGTTTAGCCCTTTCCTCATGCAGTTCCGACAAATAACAGTGGGACGAATAAATTGAATATACGTCTCACGTAGTACTCTTTACGACCTGACCCACTTCGTGTTCGACTTTAGTTCTAACGACCCTCTTTATAGTTATTGGAGTCTATACGTCTACTGTGGTGGGAATACCGTCTTTCGCTTCTTCTTGATCTCTCAGAGAACTACTTTCACTTTGTCGTCTCACTTTTTCAATCTAATTTTGAATTTTTGTAAATCTTTTGATTCTAGACCAAGGTAATGAAGTACCGGTTATCTACCCCTTTGTCACTGTCTGATAAAAAACCCCGAGGTTTTAGTGACATCTACCACTAACGTCGGTACTTTAATTCTCTCCGAACGAGGAACCTTCTTCTCAATGCTGGTTGGATCTGTCGTATAATTTTTTGTCTCTATAATGAAACGGTTGTTTCCAGGTAGATCAGTTTCGATACCAAAAAGGTCATCAGTACATACCTACACTCTCAACCTGATATTTCTTTCGATTCGTGGTTTCTTAACTACGAAAACTTGACATCACAACCTCTTCTGAGAACAGTCAGGCAACCTGACGTTCCTCTAGGTTGGCCGGGCAGGATTTTCTATAGTCACGACTTATAAGTAGCCTTCCTGACTACGACTTCGACTTTGAGGTCATGAAACCGGTGGATTACACTTCTTGACTGAGGAACCTTTTCTGGGACTAAGACCCTTTCTAACTTCCGCTCTCCTCTTCCCCTACTGTCTCCTACTCTACCAGCCTACCGTAATGGCTGAACTACCCGCACTCAAACTCGTTCGAGGCCCTCAACCACTACCTGTGCCTTCGGACCGCAAGACGTCGGGTGTTTGTCGACCTGTACTGACTCACTGACTTGCCTTGGTCTGGGTGAGGGTATTATATGTAAAATTCTATAGTCCTACTCAGTCTTCCAAAAGTCCTTCCTCTTTGACAAGAGTTCGTCCTATGTAACAACAATATATCAGGGATAATGTCTCAAATGTGACTAAACAAACAAAAGATTAGTAGTCAAGACCCAAATATCTTTTTTTCCTTACATCTCCCTTTTTTTTCCCCCAACAGGAAAGAAGGAGGAACTCTTGGGGTCAGGGGAAAGAAGATGAACCTCTAGGACCTGAAGAATAGTTAGACGGATCCTTAACTGAGACAGAGAGGGGGGAAAAGAAAGTCATCTTAATACTACGGTTCCCTTTACCCGTAGTAAAAGTAAGGAATTGACGAAGAACCAAGGATTTAACAACTCCGTCGTATAAGAGGACTGGGAGTATAACTCCCAGAGACTAGGTCACCGTTCATTATCAACCTCCTCCAACACCGTGAGCATCCTCGGACCTGTTGGCAAACATTGAATTTTCGAAAGTTTGCCAATCTTTGTTTAGGTCAATGTGTCAAACTCTATGTCCCTCGTTTGTCATCTTTCTCTTGTTAATATTAATAATGTTAATTCTATCAAAAGGTGACACCCCTCGATCAATTACAAAGGGTTTCACTCCACTGACTCCGAAACCCTCTTAGGTATTTGGGCTTAGTAGAATAAGTACACAAATCATTGCACTCATTGTAATCATGAGCATAGACAATATATACATGTCGTAACCCACACTTATTACCGTGTTCAGGGAGGAATACGTCGGCAATCTTATAGATTCCGGTTAGACAAAACATTTTGGTGGAAAAATTAAACATAAACAAGTCGTAATTCTCGACTTTCAATCTCGTAGTTGAACATCATATTGTAGAGTAGACATCAAGGGTCTCTCCTTTACTTATGATATCGGTCTACTAGTATGGTCACTTTATGTCTAAAACGGGTTCCTCAAAATTCCACGCCGTCTAATTATCCAAAGAGACCTTCGAGACTTTTATTCTTCGATACTTATTTTCAATCTGGACCCCACGTAGAAGGATAGGTCGGTCCCCCTTCGGTGTGGGTATCTATACTCGGTGTATAGGTCATCCGGGGCAAACCTCGTTTGGTCACACTGATTCCCTAGGTCAGGGTTAGTCAAGGACCGGTCCGTTCTCCTCCTGGATTTGACCCAAACCTTTTGTGTCCTCACTAACGTAACATATAAAGAACTCCGTTTATAGGGTCAACAAAGGTTAGTAACATTAATTCAACCGATTGAAGAACCCTACCGAGATAAACAAGGGTCGTATATCCTCGTAATCTATCATGCACAGGGAAAAGTCCTCAATCGGTACACTGGAGCAGGGTATAAACTATTTGTAGTCCATCTTTTGGTGGTATAGATCTGGTTATATGAAAGAATACACGTCGTTTTATCAGTAATTTGGTTCAATTTTGTATTAGTTTTATTTTCAATGTAATACAGGTATCAACGTAGTCAGACAGAATCCTAACAATCTACAGGAGTCTAGTTCTTCTCCTCAGCGTATACTAACAACAACCACTTCCATAAGAGTCTCAACTTCTTTCGGGGAAGGAACTTCACCTCTTTGAGTGGAACCCTTCAGAAGTCAACTAGTCCTCCTCTCACGAGGCGTCTGTGTCGTTAATCTGACTAACACCTTCCGTCGTATCCTTACTCGGGTCCTGTCCTTCCGTAACAGGACTCCCAGTTTGCCGTCTGCAGTCCTGAGATCCTCAGTTCGTCTTCGTTCGGGTGGATCTAAGAGTCCGGATAAAACCAAGGACCGAGTTGTCGCCGAACAAACTATTTTTCCGACTCAGTCCACAATTGGAGGGTCATTACAGAAAACTTTTCGACTTTCGACTCAGTGTGTCAATTAAAATTCCGAAGTCCTAGATACTGTTACAGACACGTCCCTTTGTCAGACAGTATCTCTGTCAGGGAAGAAGAATCCTCGTCAAACTCGCGAGTAACTTCGATGTCCATTTTGAAATTTTGGTTGTGAGAACACAAAGGACTCAATTGAATACGTCCACAGAGAATTATTACAGTAATCGAAAAAAGACGGAAAGGACTACTAACCCCAGAGGTCATTGTCACATTCAATATAAGATAAGGATCTCGAAAACTGTGGGGAACTCAATGTCGTCGAAATTTCGACCTCGTAACAACGAGACTTGAACTCAAATTCTAGGGTGAATGTAGTACTCTTCAGTCATGTCATTTTAAAACGGGTAATTATTTGAATGCTCGAAATCCATAATCGTTTTGTTATCATTATTAATGGGAATTCGTTACACCGGTATCGGAAATAAAAGTCATTGTTTCTTTGCTTTGATACTCGGACACCCGTTCGAGTTTCAACCTCGGATCTTCTCTCGTTAAACTTCTCGGAATTTCGGAGTTCTCATTGATCTCTGGTTTGGTCAAACAACCAAACCCGGACGACTCAGAGTCAACATTCAAATATATTTCCGGTCCGTTTAAGGGGTATTGTACACTAGGTTTACACCGTCATCGGACATTACGGGTTCTTAACAAAGTCAACAGAACTTCAGTGTCCATCTCCTAATAGATTGTATCCAAATTGAGATCTTTTGTAGGAAGTTTAGTTACTAACTTTTTATAAACCGAACAGGTCTGTCGGGGTAATGCCATCACCTAGTCCTCCTTTCGTCTGGTCCCCGAAATCACTCGTCTTTCAACGGGGTCACAGGTTTTCTTTTAGCTGAACAACATCCTTCTCCCTGGGGAAGGTCCCGGGCTTTGACCCGAGAACAGATTGTGAGCCTTTATTTAACAGGCTCCTCTGTGTACACGACTGTTTCGTTCTCTAAAATAACCCTTTCCCGTAGGCCCTCCTCTCGTCATCCCATTCCCTTGGGTCCTCTTGACGAGACGGTGCACCGAGTGTCACAGGCCAAAATACCACTACCCTAATCAAAGGTCCACCAGAAACTGGTTAGTAATATTAAGTCTCAGAAAGGACCACCACGTGCGTAACGAGTCGGTTCTACCTACGATTGCTCTCCCTAAGACCCTTCACCTGCCTGTGCGCCACAGAGGAAATCTGGAAAGGGCTTGAGAAGGACAACCACCACCGAATAATCAAGGCATAAGGAATAGTCCTAGAGGACAGTATTTTGTCGAGTACGTCTACCAATGATACCATGGACCGGTGTCACCCGCCAAAGTTAGTCACACGAAGGGGATTGCACCTGCCTCCTCGGACCACCCGATGTCAGGTACCCCAACGTTTCTCAACCTGTGTTGACTCGCTGAAGTGAAAGTGAAAGAAAAGGGGATTGTCTGACGAACCGGGACGTGTCTATACTATGGGCCCCATGGAGTCCACAATGATCCTATCCTCGAACACACCCCTGAGGACCTGTGGAAGTCAGGGCTAACAGAACTCTCAGACTGGGTACCCCGGATGTGGATCCTCCCTCAGAGAAGAGGCCCTACCAGGAAACGTCTGTCCTGTACCTCGGTCCCCACCGAATCTACGGACTCCCGTTAGAGGGAGAAAGGTGTCATTATTGTTCAGGCAGGGAAAAGTGGACCCAGGGAGACCCGTAAAAAGAGTCCGACAAAGCCTCGTCCAGAATTGTCGGAAACAACCCCGAAGTCAGAAAACGGACCAAGAAAAAACGGAGAATAAAAGGAGGAATATAAGAGATGGTATTATATGGTAGACTCGATCGACATTGTCAAAAGGATTTCTGACTAAACCAGGTTGCCGACAAAAACATTGAATGTCGTCTATAGACCTCGAGTGACTCCCTCTTTAGATAGAAAATTCTAGTAATGAGGAGACGTGAAAGTTCTAACTGTAGTCATTTGAACACCTCTCGGAGGACATAAGATATGATCCTCAACTAGTCCTTAAAGGAAGAGAGGGACAAGATACAGTCGGTTGACTCGTATTTCAGAACCGTACACGAATGATTTCAGAATGTTCTTATGTAGACCGTTTCACCGAGATAATACCCTTGACAAACCGAGAGCCATCCTTCCTCCCGATAAATTACAAGAAGAAAGGGGAATAGAGTACAAGTTCGGTAAGTAGAGGTTTTCATCATCGAAGAGGGTTTTGAGTGCGAGAGTTCAGTACTCAGTCGTAGACAGGGTTCTGCACGTAATGTAGAGTGGTTCATTACAGTATTTCATTTCAATCAGGGTATTTCCGAAGAGATATGAAAAGTCAAGTCAACGAGTCAACACAGACTGAGAAACGTTGTAGTACCTGACGTCGTACGGTCCGGAGGGACAGGTAGTGGTTGAGGGCCTCAAATACGTTTGAGTACAGATAACTCAGTGACTATGGTAGGTTGGTAGAGTAGGAAACAGTAGGGGAAGAGGAGGCTGGAAGTCAGAAAGGGTCATAGTCCCAGAAAAGTCTACTCAGTGAAGAAGCGTAGTCCACCGGTTTCATAACCTCAGCGTCGAAGTTGTAGTCAGGAAGGTTACTTATAAGTCCTGACTAAAGGAAATCCTACTTGACCAACCTAGAGGAACATCAGGTTCCCTGAGAGTTTTCAGAAGAGGTTGTGGTGTCAAGTTTTCGTATTTAAGAAACCACGAGTCGAATGAAATACCAGGTTGAGAGTGTAGGTATGTACTGATAACCTTTTTGGTATCGGATGATCTGCCTCGATACAACCGTTTCATTACGGAGGCGACCAGGTGACTCTCGATCGCGATGGTTTCCTCCTTCGGGTGGCGTAGAGGTCAGACTCTCGACCGCGATGATTTCCTCCTTCGGGTGGCGTAGAGGTCAGACTCATCTAGGACGTCAAGGGTCAGACACAGGAGTATTCGGAGTGCCAGTGGTCGTCACGAAGATGGGTATGTCTATCCTCCGTGTTGGCACTGTTTCTGAGTGAAAGTCCAGCGACCGGGGACTCCGTCCGTCGGTTCGATCATTGGAGATCGGACTATCAGTAAGGACCTCGATCTCAAGGTGGAGAGAGGTATGCCCGAGGATCCTTGAAAGATCGTTCCGAACGGATCAGATGGTTCGGAACGGATCAGATGGTTCGGAACGGATCAGATTGTTCCGATTCGTGAAGGTATGTACCCCAAAGATTCATTTTCATGTGTTATTGTCGTACCCAGTGTTCAGGGAACTTTCAGATACTAGGTTGTCTAATTCAATCATCAAGATTAAGGGGTGCGCTAATACTTCACCAGTTTCTCTGGTCCTTTTCGAGTGGCTCTTTCCTTTCAAGTCAGGTGTACGAAACGGGCAAAGACTGACGAGGGGAGTTTCCCTATGACCCATAGAGAACCGTAACCGTCCAGCCAATTTTGGGGCTATTCCGAGGGGGAAAACCGCGACGGAAGTCAGTAATACTCCGTGACCCTTTGGCTTCTCGTCCCGAGTTACGAGGGAAGTGTGTCCCGCACAGTAAGTAAGTGTGTTCGTGTGCCATCTCAATCATTTCATTTAGTCTTTTGTACACATGACTCTTTCGACTCTCCGATCTCGAGACTCACAAGAAGGAAACAGGACTTCTAGGGTCTGTTCGGGGGTCCTACTATCGAATGACACTTACTACAGCCTAAACACTAGAGGTTTCCTTTTCTAGATCGAAGCCTTGGTCCCCGGTCCGAACTAGTGAATTCTCGAAAACACATCGTCTCAAAAAAATTTCATCCTTTTCCCTGTCTCTTTCGCACACTGTATCTGTAGTTTTCTCCTTGTCTCTCACGGGGGGAGCGACCACAATCGTTCGCTCAATATATGAAAAATTAATTAATAATGTTATTTAGTTTTCTTACAGAGTTCAAACACTTTTAAAATGGTCTGGGTGAGGGTGTTAAATGTAAAACTCTATTGTCCTAATTTTGAATTGTTATCTTTATAGGATGGTCTGGGTAAGGGTATTATATGTAAAATTCTATAGTCCTAATCAGTCTTCCAAAAGTCCTTCCTCTTTGACAGGAGTTCGTCCTATGTAACAACAACATATTAGGGATCAAGTCAAGCCAGCGAGTCAGTACAGGCTGAGAAACGATGGGGTACTTAGTGTCGTGCGGTCCGGAGGAACAGGTAGTGGTTGAGGGTCTCAAGTGAGTTTGAGTGCAGGTAACTCAGCCACTACGGTAGGTCGGTAGAGTAGGAGACAACAGGGGAAGAGGAGGAAGGGCGTCAGGGAGGGTCGTAATCTCAGAAAAGGTCATTCAGTTGAAAAGCGTACTCTACCGGTTTATAACCTCAAAGTCGAAATCGTAGTCAGGAAGGTCACTTGTGGGTCCTGACTAGAGGAAATTCTACCTGACCAACCTAGAGGAACGTCAGGTTCCCTGAGAGTTCTCAGAAGAGGTTGTGGTGTCAAGTTTTCGTAATTGAAAAGTCGCGAGTCGAAAGAAATATCAGGTTGAGAGTGTAGGTATGTACTGGTGACCTATTTGGTATCGGAACTGATCTACCTGGAAACAACCGTTTCATTATAGAGACGACAAATTATACGACAGATCCAACCAGTATTGAAAGGAAGGTTCCTCATTCGCAGAAAATTAAAGTACCGACGTCAGTGGTAGACGTCACTAAAACCTCGGGGGGGGGGGTTTTATTTCAGTCGATGACAAAGGTGACAAACAGGTAGATAAAGGGTAATTCACTACCCTAGTCTACGGTATTAGAATCAAAAGACTTACAACTCGAAATTCGGTTGAAAAAGTGAGAGGAGAAAGTGAAAGTAATTCTTGAAAAATCAAGGAGAAGTGAAAGACGGTATTCCCAGCCACAGTAGACGTATAGACTCCAATAACTATAAAGAGGGCCGTTAGAACTCAGGTCGAACACGAAGAAGGTCGGGTCGCAAAGAGCACTACATGAGACGTATATTCAATTTACTCGTCTCACTGTTATATGTCGGAACTGCATAAGGAAAAGGATAAACTTTGGTCAGACGACAAGGTACAGGTCAAAATTGACAACGAAGGACTGGACGTATATCCAAAGAGTTCTCCGTCCAGTCCACCAGACCATAAGGGCAGAGAAAGTCCTAAAAGGTGTCAAACAACACTAGGTGTGTCAGTTTCCGAAACCGTATCAGTTATTTCGTCTTTATCTACAAAAAGACCTTGAGAGAACGAAAAAGGTACTAGGTCGTCTACAACCGTTAAACTAGAGACCAAGGAGACGGAAAAGATTCTGGTCCAACTTACAGACCTTCAAGTACCAAGTACATAACGACTTCGGACCGAACCTCTTAAAACTCGTAATGAAATGATCGTACACTCTACTCACGTTAACACACCATCGAACTCGTAAGAAACTGTAACGGAAAGAAACCCTAACCTTACTTTTAACTGGAAAAGGTCAGAACACCGGTGACGACTCAAAAGGTTTAAACGACCATATAACTCACGTCGTGAAAGTGTCGTAGTAGAAAGTCCTAAACATTATCGAGTTGACCTTAAGGTAGTGGAGGTGATCGAAACAAGTATCACTACGAAAGATTCCAAATGAACTGAAGTGTAAGGTCCTACAGACCGAGATCCACTCACTAGTATGGTAGCACTAATAGACCCAGTCCTTCGAGAAAAAACATGTCAAGAAGACACATAAAAACGGTGCAGAAGAATTATAGAAGACGAAGACAATCCAGGTATGGTAAAGACAGGAAATAACTCTGGTAGAAACGTACTTTACAAGGGAACCATAGAGATCAAAAGAACTTCTCTAGAGATCAGAAAGGGTAAAACAATAAACGGAGATAAAGAGACGTAACTAGTGCCTCCTTCCGAAAGAATAGAGAAGAACGATAAGAAACCTTGAGACGTAAGTCTACGAATATAGAAAGGAAAAGAGGAAACGAAAAGCGAAGAGAAGAAAAATGTCGATAAACATTCCGGAGGGGTCTGTCGGTAAAACGGAAAAACGTAAAGAAAAGGTACTCTTACTAGGATTAGGGAAAGAGGACATGTTACAGTACTTGGAGGTAGGTATCAAGAAGTCCGTGAGACAGATAGTCTAGATCAGGGAATTTAGATAAAGAGTGAAGGTGACATATTAGTATTCCCTAAACTAAATCCAATAGGGACTTACCAGATAACCAAAAGGGATGAAAGAAGTTAAATTCAAACTTAAACCGTTATTCCTCAAGTACTAGACTTGGTGTCAGTCGAGGGCCAGAACAAAAACGACTGACATCTCTCAAATTTGACTCAACAAACAACACATTAGTAGTTAAGACCCAAATTTCTTTTTTTTTCAAAACACACTGATTCCTTATATCTCCTTTTTTTTTCGGAAACAGAAAAGGAGAAGGAACTTTTAAGGTCTGGGGATAGAGGAGGAACTCTTGGGGTTTGGGAAAGAGGAGTCTTGGGACTTGAAGCATAGTCAGACGGATCCTTAACTGAAAGAGTCATGAATTCGACCGGAGTACTAACTTTGACTGTAGACTAGTGAATCAGGGTTTCCTGTCTTTTAAGGATATCTTTGGAAACAGGACCACAGTCTCAAGACATAGACACCCAGTGTTCGGGACAAAGTCACACACCGAGAGTACTCTCCGTTCTCCTCCACCCTACTACCGGTCTTGTCCCATCTCCCCCACGAAACCCACAAAAAGGTCAAAACAAAGGGAGACCGAAACCATGGACCGAAAATCTTAAAGAACGTAACGAAGGTCTCCGTTTTTGACGGAAAATGACCTTAGAAAGGAAATTTTGGACTCGAAATTTTTGGACTCAAAAGCGATCGGTCCGACAGACGAACAGACTGTCTCTCTCTCGTGATCGGCCTCACCCTTCCACACCAAGGGCAGAAGGGTCTTGACTCCCAGCCACGTCGCGTCATGTGTCTCTCGGGACCTATGGTAGAACCTAGGGTGCCCCAGGTCTATGAGCCTTTTCTGTACTCTAACTAAAACTTCCCGATAATAATATACCCCCGTTAAACTATACCTCGGTGGGGTCACACACTTATGTAGTCTCACTCTACCAGTCTATATCAATTAGTCTTTCAACGAACCTCCTCATTAACTTAGATCATAGAGTCGGTATCTAACGTTCTGCGAATAGGACCCCTTGCCTAGAGTCACGACCAGGGGAATAAAATGCCTACCAGTATAGGGTCTCCCTTATTAAACGAGTTTCAGTGAATCGTTCAACCAGTAGTTTAACTTCTATCTTTGATTCATTCAAGGACATGAAGGTCGTTTCTTGTAAATGTACCTTCTCCTCTCCAACCACTCGTCTCCTTTATGACTAAGAAAACGTCTCCCTCTCTACTTCATCTTCCGGTCTCTTCTCCGAAAACTGACACCAGACGTAAGAAACCCTTTCTTCTACCTCTTATCTTAGGTCCAAAAGACTGTGGGTAACAGAGGTACTGGGGCCTTACAGATTAAATGAGTTACCTACAAAAGACATAAGGACGATGATAACTTCTGTTTTGACAAAAAGAAAAGGCGGACAGTGAGACTGAAATTAGAGGTCTTTAAGAAAAAAAAACTTATATACTAAACATAACCTCCACCGAGTCACCATTTCTTCGGCGAACGGGAACGTCCTCTATGCCCAGACTAGGGACCCAGTGCTTCTAGGGTACCTCTTCCTTTTCCGTTGGACGAAGTCATAACGGACCCTTTAAGGTGCCTGTCTCCTCGGACCCTCCGACGTCAGGTACCCCAACTGCTCAGCCTGGGTTAAATCACTGATTTATTGTTATTCTTATCGACACATTAACTAAATGTTACAACACAATCAAGTCTATATGTCGTTTCACTTAGTCAATATATATATGTATATGGATGTGAAAATCTAAGAAAGGGGTATATCCAGTATTGTCGTAACTCATCGTAAGAGACAAGATATGTCATCCAGGAATAATCAATAGATAATATATATATCATCACAAATATACCCTCTTCCGTTACCGTGGCGGGAGGTCATGAGAACGGACCTTTTAGGGTACCTGCCTCCTCGGACCATCCGACGTCAGGTGCCCCAGTGATTCTCAGTCTGTACTGACTCGCTGAAGTGAAAGTGAGAAGTGAAAGTACGTAACCTCTTCCTTTACCGTTGGGTGAGGCCTCTTAGGGTCCCTGCCCCCTCGGACTACCCGACGGCAGATACCCCAACGTGTCTCAGCCTGTGCTGACTTCGCTGAATCGTCGTCGTCGTCGCCACAAATATACTGTCAGGGTTAGAGAGTCAAATAGGGAAGAGAAGAGGGACATGGGGGTCCATTGGCATTCTTAGTATCTTTCTATGGGTCTTATCTTTACATTTTTCACTTTGGAGTTTCTAGTGGTTCTCCCTCTTCAAAAGTCGTTACGTCTTTATAGATATGACAGACCAATCTCCTTATAAATCTAAAGAGATAAAACACATCGAGCTGTTGATTCCTCTTGGATGACACAACGAGTCTCGAAAGATGAGTCACGAGGCACCACTGGATTTACCCTTCCTTTAGGATTGCCCTACATACATATACATATTGACTGAGTGAAACGATACGTTGTCTTGCATTGTATCGTAATATTTCGTTGATGTTATTTTTAGTTAAATTTTTTCAAGGAACTTGACTTTGGTCCCACAGTAAAATTCAGGCTCGACAGTGTCAAACGAAAAGCAAGTGAGGACACAGGTCTGAACACGACTGAAAACGTCCCTCCTAGTTTCTGTAATAATTTGTGTAAGGAACGGGAGGACTTAATACACTGTTACACACACACACGCGGGTCAGTGAGTCAACACAGTCTGAGAAACACTGGGGAACCTGACATACTTCGGGGGGTCCGAAGAGCCAGGTACCTTAAGAGGTCCCTTCTTATGACCTTACCCAACGGTAACGGAAGAGGTCTCCTAGAAGGACTAGGTCCCTAACTTGGGTACAGACGACACTGAGAACCACCTAAGAATCGGACGACTCGGTGGTCCCTTACGGGCGATCATGTTTCTGACTTTAATCATCCCGATCTCTATCATCCTTTCCGTGTGATTACCCCCCATTTCTACCTCCGGACTCAGGAACTGAGGACCAAAATGTCTGTCTCGAACTAAAAGGGGAGAGGACAGGAATGAACGAAAGGGTCCTTAGGTATTTCACAGTCCTTGGTCGAGGACGTGTCCTGTAGGAGAATCTTGTTAGAATCCTTACACCATTATTTTAGGTAAAAGAATGTCAGTCTCCGACGTAGGAAACCACACAAGGTCGAACAGATAAGTCTTGATTGAACCGTGTCACTAGCGGTCTTCTTACCGGCAGAAGTATGAAGAACCCCCCTCGAGAACCGTTTGGTCCGACTATACCTGTCCGTTATTAATTTAACGGGACCTATCACAGATTATATTAACTCTGGTTCTTGAACACTTTTTCATGGGGTGTGTTTCTCGACAGAGAGTATCCATCAGGAACCTCTGAACCTCGAGAAAGAAATGACATAATATTCCGGATTATAGAATTTTACTCTTTTATAACCCTCCTTTTTGCTCCTCGTCTGTTTATTAAACGTTCTTTATTTTCTAGGAAAAGGCGGGTCTCCGAAACTTTCCGTTTTAAAATACCCGAACTAAAGAGTCAAACTTTCTGTTCCTGTACCTTTATAAAATATACCTTTACTTACTAATTTTTCCGTCCCAATAAAATGGAAAAGAAAAGTTTTTACTCTAAAAAATTTTTCAAAGTAAATACAAAAAGATTTCTGACTACTCCTTCTCTGTGAAGTCTTTTACGATTTTCGGATTTTACGTCCACCAAAGTACTAAAATTAGTCGAAAACACAAAACACGAAAGTCTAGCAACCATAATCATCATCAACAAATCTACGATTCAGTACAGACTGAGAAAACGTCGGGGTACCTGACGTCGGATGGTCTGAAGAGACTGGTACCCTAAAGAGTACGTACTTATGACCTCACCTACGGCAAAGGAAGAGGTTCCCTAATAGTCTCTCATAACGTTAGTGTCTATTTACACAAGAAGTAGAGAAAGGAGAGACAAACGGATCTTGGAACTTGAAGAACTTCCCGAGAATGGAGATTAGGGTAAAGACAGAAGTGACAGACGAGAATCCAATTCCTGGGAAATGAGGTGTACATGAGAAAAAAAAAAAAAAAAAAAGGTTAAATGAAAAACCGGTGTGGGACACCCTATGTCCTAAGCCTTAGAATCAAGGGGATACTCTCTGACTTGGGTGTGGGGCACGTAGTCTTCCGTCTCAGAATAGGTAACTTGAAGGTCCCTTCGGGGATGTAAAGGAGAAACAAGTCCTCATAGAACCTATAAAAGTCGGAACTAACAACCACTATGGACCCTACCTACATCTTCTTGTAGTGACTCCTTGCACGGACTGTCGGTAGTCGGTGAAGAAACACGTCGGAAAAAAACTCCCCCCCCCCCGCCCCCCGTAACAAAAATGTCCTCTAACATTATAAGGACTATTAAGACCTTCATATACCATAGGTTAACATAGTACTGAAAGGTGGATACTTATTTTTTTTTTCACCAGAGTGTCATATGCCTCCCACCACCGTATATAACCACATAGTTTTTCCTTCGTGTCTTGTCAAAAAGGACTAATAAGACAGATAATAAAAGGTGGTCCGTACGGGATAGTATAACGAGACGGAGGAAAACCGAAAAAAAGAATTATAGATAAAAATAAATAAACCGACGCGACCCAGAACAACACCTGACACTTGAGAAATCAACATCATATACCCTAGATAAAGAGACTGGTCCCTACCTTAGGTCCGGGAGACGTATCGTTCACGTTCCAAAATCGGTGACCTGGTGGTCTCCTCAGGGGAACACGAAAAATAGTAAAGACTTTAATAGAACACACACAAATGTATACATTATATATATATAATATACGTACATTAATCACAGTTATAATGTATACTATAACTACATATAATAAATTTACGAGTATAAAATTATAAAATATATAAATGTATATAGATTTTGAATAACGACGGAAGAGGAAATCTTACATGTCCTTGAAACAAAGATCGTGCACCATTTACGAATAACTGACAAAAAAAAGAAAAAATTTATATTACTTACGTAGGAAAACTATCGTGGTCACATATTTCCATACTTATAGTTCGTGATCTGAGAATTTTACTAACTCCGCGTTTATTAATCAACCAACCATTCAAGTAAAATCAAGTCAACTCCTTCAAGAATGACTTCGAGTCTTATTACCAAAGTAAATAAGGTCCAGATTGCAAAAAGCCCTACCATATTGTTAAAAACCCCCTGAAATACTATTAACCAGTGTCAGAGAAAAGTCACTAGGGTATAGAGACTTTAATGTCAAGAAAAGGGTAGGTCTTAAGTAACTACACCATGTAAAATAACTTACCGATGAGACATGGTCGAGGATCTCTACGTTTTGATTGGAACAGGACATCCAAGAATGGTAGCTTCCCCTCTCCCTGTAATCGGTCGCACCATGTCCATCTCACGTCTCTCTCCTCGTTTAAGGCCGTAAACACCCTCTCTGTCGGTTCGGTCTCAATGCCAAAACTCCCTCTTTGAAGATTCTAGGACATCTACAGTCTTAATCGTCAATCTCTTCCCACACGACACACTCTACACCTCCCAACCACCCCTTCTCCTCTTCTCACCAAGGTCCATCTCCTCAGTGCAATGACACTCCTAGACCTCGTGTACCTCTTATGTGTACCGAAATACACCTTCCTCGTATCTAAAAACTCTATCACCACTCACATCGACCCTTACACCCATCCTCGGTTCTACCCTTCTCTGAATGTTTCACTAGATCATACAGACCTCCTGCCACCTTTAGTGACCTACAAAAACAACAATAAAAATAAAAACCGACACGACCCAGAAACGACGTCATGGACCCGAATCAACGGGGAGTGAGTCACACACCCTAGAATCAAGGGGTTGGTCCCTAGTTTAGGTACAGGAGACGTAACTTTCCGTCTAAGAATTGTGGTGGTCCCTTCAGGGTTCACCGACCAAAGTTGGTTTCCTCCTTGTACCCGTCTTCAAATTCCGTGCACCTACTAGCTATGTGAATATTCGATCCTGGTTGGGAGGTAGGGCAGGTAGGATATTCACCAATAGACAAAGACTTCAACGGCGTCTCCTCCTCCACCCTTACCCAGTCCCGTTTCGGTAGGGATCTCTACATTTCTCCAGTGGAGTTTCACGTGTCGAACGAGACACATACGTATAAGTCAGCTAGTCAGTACAGATTAAGAAACACTGTGCCTAACATCGGGTGTTCCGAGGAGACAGGTACTTTAAAACGTCCGTTCTTATGACCTAATACCAGAGGTAAGGGAAGAGGTCCCCGAGAAGGACTGGGTCCCTACCTTGGGTGTAGTGGACGTAACCGTCCGTCAAACAAATGGTGACTCGGTTTTCTCCAGGGGAGTTTCACGTGTCAAGTAATATACCGTCTTATTAACCAATTTATTGTGAAATATTTCCTAGTTCCGTTTTCTACAAGAGTGGAGGGTAGTGTGGTAAAAAAAAACCAGGAAAGGAGACGGAGTAAAAGAGTGGAATCTTGTTGTTCCAGTGTGAGAAGGCGGTCGACGTCGTCTACTGCATGTTGGACTATCTCACCGCCAGGGTCTAGGACAGACCGTGGGAGGGGTTTCTACTTGACCGTCTCGAGTTCTTCTTCCAGTGTCGGTTCTAACTAGTACCCTTGTCCATTTAGTCCCTACTACAGACAGAGTGACTCTTGAACCTTTTTGGGTCAGCGTAAGTCCGTCTCCTGTGTGGAGGGGTTCCCGAACACTAGAACGTCAGTGGTTTCTTCTCACGAATGACGAAAGAAAGTCGAACCCCTTTGTAAACTAACACATCTTCTTTGAAACGGTCACGGGAAGCACTCGGTCGTGTCCGGGGCACGACCTCGAGACCAGAGTTCCTCTGCTGTCTACTCGCCCCGTAGACCCCAAAGTTACCTTCGTTGAGGTGACGGTCTGTTTGAGTCTTCCAGACTCGTAGTCTTTGACTGGTAAAGACCCGGGACTCTAGTAGAGATAGAAATAATAAAAAATTTAAAATAAAATACAACCTCATATCAACTAAATGTTATGACACAATCAAAGTCCACATATCGTTTCACTAAATCAATAAGAGAAAGTCTAAGAAAAGGGTATGTCTAATAATGTCTTATAAATCATCTCAAGAGACACGATATGTTATCTAGGAACAACTACTAGATAAAAAATATATCATCAATGTATACAATTATGGTCTGAGGATTAAATAGGAAGGAAGGGAGAGATACAAATAAGGTTGTCACCTAAGAAAAAAATGTAAAAAAATTAACCTCATATAAACGAAATATGACAACACAATTACAGACGACATGTTACTTCACTTAACTGACATACATATGTATACAGGAGAGGGAGAACATGAGGGGAATGAGGGTAGGTGGGGAGATCCGGTAGTGTCTTGAGACTGTCATCCAAATTTTAGTCATCGACGTACGAGAGAGAAAGAGAAACAGAAGGGGATTCACCCTGACAACAAATACGACACACGTTTGGTCTAAACGGTCTTACCATTTCGTACAAAAATCGAAGATAATACAGAAATTATTGGAGACATTGGAGAATTAATTCGAAGAGTAACCGGGGTCGTATATATACATCCAAGGACTATATAATGACGGGAAACCTTTTACTTTCTAAGTTAATTAAGTAGTTTTAACTGACACTGGACCTTAAGTCGGGAGGACGGGTCGAGAAAGATTTTGTGACCTGATCAAAGAGTCAAAAACAACTACTAAGTAAACTGTAAATCAAAGGCAAAGACAACAACAATAAGTCAACGATTCAGTACAGACTGAGACGTTGGGGTACCTGACGTCGTGTGGTCCGAAAGGGTAGGAAGTGACAGAAGAGGTTTAAAACCTCATACGGTTTTAAGTACAGGTGAATCAACTACTACGGTAGTTTAGTAGAGTGAGAGAGAGTGGGGAAAGAGGAGGACGGGAGCCAGAAAGGGTCGTAGTCCCAGAAAAGGTCACTCAGTCAAGAAGCGTAGTCCATCGGTTTCATAACCTCGAAGTCAAAGTCGTAGTCAGCAAGATTATATATCGTCAGGAAGGTTATAAGTCCCAACTAAAGGAAAGCCTAACTGACCAACCTAGAGGAACGTCAGGCTTCCTGAGAGTTCTCAGAAGAGGTTGTGGTGTTAAACTTTCGTCACGACCCTCTAAGAATTTGTCGATTCTCCCTTATTCACCGAGGGGGACCGTGTATACGACGGTCACATAAAAACTTAGAACCGTGTCACACCACAGTCGGACCCCCGGGGACCAGAGACGATGTTCTACCATTGTAGGGTGTTTGTCGTCCTGTACGGACGGAAGATAAAGTCGGGAACCTTCGTTGAGCTCTTTAATTCGACGAGGTAGCCACGTAGGTACTAAGTCAGAGACTCTCCGGTTGTACCCGGCAGCGAGTACTAGGACCCACCGGACACCCAGACCGAGGGTACTGTTCCCTGGACGGTCTAACTTAGTCAACTACCTCTTCGGTATTTTGTCCCGTCTCCCTTTAATCCGTAAAAACGAAAGAAGGGTTTCTGAATCGGGTACCGAAGCGTGACAATACGGTCACAAAAGAACGGCAAACCGATAGGGGTGAGGATCTAACGATCACGGTCCTTACGAGAGACCCTTAAGTCTAACGTCATAGCACAAAGTTGGTGTTAGGGGTCGAAGAATCTTGATTCTTGTCAAAAAAGACGAAACCACAACCCGTATTTTCGGAACCACCCTACCACGGCCCGTCCCTCGGATACCGGGAATGATAATGGTACGTCGTGGGTCTCGATGCAAATAAATTGTGTTGGTCTCCAAAGGACACGATCAACGACGTCAGTTTTGATTGTAAGTAACTTTCGTACTATATACGATCTATAATCCACGAAATACACGTAATAGAGTAATTTAAGGGGACATTAGGACTGTCTCACAGAAATGTCTACTCCTTGGGTCCCGAAACGTTTTAATTCATCTAACGAGTCCCTGAAGGGACCACCAGGTCACCATTTCTTAGACGGAAGGTCACGTCCCCTGAATCAAAGTTAGGGACCAACCCCTTGCATCGAGTACTCGGTGTTGATTTCTCTTTCGACGTGTGACGTTGTTTTCTAGGACACAAGACGTCGATTCTGGGCTGTGTCGGTTTATTTATCAAAAAAGTAACAACAACGACAAAAAATTTACATCTAATGGGATTTAGTGGAACGATCGTTCACAATTTTAGTCCTACATTTAAAACCAAGTCGACTGCGGTTTCAGTCACAAGACTCTAAAACACTATGGTTACGGTCCTGACTGAAGGAACCAGAGGAAATTCTATTAGAACTTACTTCATGATAGGGGGTACGGACACGAAAATTCCTTTAGTCCTGTTCAGGGGGTTATAAACTCGTAAACAGAAAGTATCTTCAAGGGTATCGTTTGATGTTTACTAATCCCCCTTTCTTCGTAACCAATCTCATAAAACCACTCTTACTCACGGTTAAAACGTAAAAGACAACTCCAAGAACCCTGGTCTAATGAAACGTATAATAAATGTTCAAACCCATCGTAATAGGATTTAAAAAATCAAAAACAAACCTTTCTTCCGACTTTAACTTTCCTCTTTTGAGTCACTCAAGAACAGAATTGAACAGGTCGTGGGTCGGAAAGTAGGCTTAGGAGACCCAAGAAGGTACTTTTGAGAATAAAAGATAAATACTGACACGACCCAGAAACGTCGACTTGTGTCCGAAAGAAATCAACACCGCTCATCCCCGTCGGGAGATCAAGTCCGAAGAGTAACATCACAGTAGAGAACAACGTCTCGTCACTGAGATCCGTACACCCGAGTCGTGAACGTCGAGATCTCCACTCCAAGTCATCACCACCGCGTACCCGGACCAACGGGGTCCGAAATACACCTTAGAAGGGTCTGGTCTCTAGTTTGGGCACTGGGGACGTAACCCTCCGTCTAAGAATTGGTGACCTGGTGGTCCCAACAGGGAGGTACTTCTAAGAAGTCTTTTCTCACACGACCCCTCCTCTTTGTCGACTGATGAGGAAACAAAGGTCTTACGACCCCAACCTAGACCAGCACGCCCTACTGTTACCCTTGTAAAACCTGGGTCTACCTTGGTCGTGGTAACGGGAGAAGTTCCGGGTACTTTACCGGAGTTTCTCCTAACTCCTTTTCTAGGTTCTCCTCTTCCACTCGAAGGACTTTACACGTCTGGAACTGGTACCTCCAAGGCAAAAACGAAAACGAAAAAACAAACAATAAAACGAGAAACAAACAAACAAACGAAAATTACTTCCTTTCCTTCAGTAACTGTCGTCTCCACCGTTACAACAACTCTTCTTTATAGGTAAAAGAGTAAAATCTTCGTTTTATATTGTTTTTCTTGTTCCGTCGTCATATACAAGACTGGACCTTTCTAGCGTTTCTATATATAATGAAGCTTTTCTCGTTCTACGTCCTTGGTCCACATATTTTATGACAATGTACATAAAGTTTTTTCTTATATGTAGACACGAATGAAGACACATCTGATTGAGACATCACTATCTGTTCTTTAACTGGTAATTACCTACGGAGACTCATCTTGACCCACCCTCTCTTGGGAAAACTGACAAATTTGAAACTTAAATCAGGTATCTAATACTAAAGATTTCCTTTAATTATAAATGTTTACTTCAAAAACTCTCTAAAATTTTTAACATTGACCCGTTATTTATTTTTAAACTTTCCATGTCTTTTTCTTTTTTCAGTGGATGTAATACTGACGGGTTGGTATGACTACAAAACCACATACAAGAGCGTCAGAAAGACAAGATTACTCATTTCTCATGATAAATAAAAGAAATTAAACATCCGAAATAAAAAAAATCATGTTAACATTACTGTAAAATAACACAAAGACCTAGATTACCGATTGACACCGACTCCTGTCTGGATAGGTTACCTCAGAATAAATGCTACTCTCAGTAAGAGGGTTTCTTACTATTACTTAGTATTTAAAATACGAAAACTCCAAAGGGGTCTTCGGTAACACTCTCTCTACTCTTGAAGAGTTTCGGTAATTTTGGTACTCAATAATATTGGAAATCTATATACGAGAAATCTGTCGTAAACAATTTGATAAACCCAAGTTCCGGAAAGTGTTCTGGAAGTAATTTTATTATTAAGACAAAACGAGTGAGCGAATGAACAGAGAAATGTAAACGAAAGAATGATTCACGAACAAAACCCACCATGACCTAACCGGTTTTTCAAGCAAACACAAAAAGACAGAAGAAATGTCTTTTTGGACTTGCTCACAAAGGCCAGTTGGGTTATTAATATAGACCGGGGCCAAACCTCCGGTCACAGAAACAGTCACAAAGGGTAAACGACTTTGGTTCTACTGAAAGAGAGAACAGGAGACACAAGTCAGGTAAGATGTCTTGGACCTAGACGCCCCGGTCAGGTAGAAGTCACGGCAGGTGTGGATACCGGAGAAGCACTTGAAGTTCTTGAAGCAGACGTTGTAGCCCCTTCTACGTCTCAACAAGTACCGGGAGATACTGGGCCTGGTCAGGTTCAAGTAGTCCATCACCTCTGGGTCCAGCAGACGGTAGTTAGAACACTTTTATGGGTTGAAAGTGGATAGACGGAGGGACTCCTAAAGAAACGACTCAAACTCTTCCCTTCTACCTCTGCTTCCCCTCCTAAAGTTCCGTCACCTTTTATTTGGGGTAACCCGACGACACGAAAAGACTCACTGGTGACTTTGTCACGTCATTATCAAGTACAGAAGTGGCCCAAAATCTTTAGTGTATTTTGAGTAGTCTTATTTCTTCAACACCATGTATATATGTTACCTTATAATGAGTCGGTATTTTTCTTTACGTAAACTCAGTCAAGATCACTCCACCTACTTGGATCTCGGATAATGTGCTTCACTCCATTTAGTCTCTGTCCATTTATAGTATACAATTACGTATCTACACCTTAGATCTTTCTACCACGTCTACTTGGATAAACGTCCCGTCGTTACCTCTGCGTCTGTCTTGTCTGCACACCTGTGTCGCCCCCGTCCTCTCCCACCCCACTTACCTCTCTCATCGTACCTTTGCACATATAATGGTACACATTTTATTTATCGGTCACCCATAAACGACATACTCCGTCCCTAGAGTTTGGATCACGAGACACTGTCGGACCTACCCCACCCTCCCTCCAAGTTCTTCCTCCTCTGTATACATATGGACGCCGACTAAGTACGACTATGTACCATCTTTGGTTGTGTTAGAATATTTCGTGAATAGAAGGTTAATTTTTATTAATTTGAGTAGTCTGGTACCGCTGTCCCTACTTCCTTAATTTTTTTGACATCCTCTCCCTGCTCCCTCCCTACTGGGTCGTCTCGTGACTCCCGAAAACCCGTCACTTTGGCCGGACATACTACGACAGTGTCTCCCAAACACAGGAAAGTGTAAAAAGGTATGGGTACCTCATAGGTTGTGGTTCTCACTGGGGAATACATTTGGTATTCGAGACCCATTATTACTGCAGAGTCCCATCCAAGTCACTAATATTGTCTCTTAGGTGGTGACACGACCCCCCAACAACTATTTCCCCCTCCGACCCGTACCTCACGACTACAACACAAAAATTAGCGAGTCAGCACAAGCTGAGACACTGGGGTACCTGACATCGGGCGGTCTGAGAAGACAGGTATCTTAAGAGGTTCATTCTTATGACCTCACCCATCGGTAAGCAAAGAGGTCCCCTAGAAGGGTAAAGTCCCCAGTTTCGACCCAGAGGACGTAATATCCGTCTAAGAAATGACGGATTGGGTGGTCCTTCGGACCCTTACCTCACCCCGTATCCTTTCAGACATGGAAGGAGGGTTGACCGATACTTAGATTTGACGACATTTTTTCATTGCCAATATTTTAAAGTTTCTGAAATTCCTTATTATTATCTGAAACAAGTTGGATGTCAGTAGACGACGACTCGTCGATTTTTTATAACTCTTCTACCAATTTTAACAAACAAAGATTTTATGTTTAGAATACCCTCACACAACTACACCTAAGGTCCCTTACCTGAACCTTATTAAGAATATTTTAATATAAGGACTAAGTCGTTTCGACTTTAAATATGTCTCCTAAACTCTACTTTCTTTCTGAGGTCTATCTTAGACCATCTTACATGACACAGACACGGGTAGTACTCATCACGAACAGAACCCCGACATGAGCCACACAGAGATCCTTGACCCGACGTCGGTCTTTGTCTCTTACCAATAACCACACCAGAGTCAGGACGGACTTAAAGTGACTCGAGACCTGGCGGAAACCTGGGATAATTCGGACATGACTCTCGTCGAAGGAGGGGTGAGTCCACGAGTGGTTCTTATAAAAAGAAAGGGAAGTGGTCACTTTTGATGGATTAAGCAACCCCGTCATTACCTTACGGGTTCCTTTAGCTCTTCGAGTTATTGGAAGTTCGCCAGAAATGACATTCAGGATGGATACAAATTGGGAAAGGAATCAAATACTACAAACACTCATGTACACCATTCATATATCTTTTGAATTTTTGACTTTTGTACTTTTATTGTTAAGAGTATTAGGGAGATCATCCTTATTAGGCGAGTAAATACGTGGTTTATAAATGACTCGTGGAGAATCTCTGGTCCGTGACTAGATCCGTGAACTGTATGTAGTCATTGTGTATTCTATCTTACAGGACTAAGAGTTCTCAAAAAAAACAGGGTTTCCTCGTCTGTTATTATTCGTCATTAGTCCATCTACTCATGGAACATATCTTAAAATCTCCAAACTCACGAAACCATCTTAACCCTCAAAGACCCGACCCCCTCCGTACGACAGAATTTGTCCATTCAGTCCCGACGAGAGTAACTCCTCCTCGAAACCTCATTCTTGAAGGTCAACTTCTCCCTCATTCGAGACGTCTATCTCTCTCCTCAGAAGGTCCGGTTTCAATAACGGACCCGTTTCTGGCTCGATCTGAAAAGACAACCGAACATAAGATTACCTGAAAAGGGAGACAAGAAGGTAAAGGGGTTCCGTCCTCCACACGACGACATATACCTAATTCTCGGTCCTTTACATAACTCGATATCGAACCTTAGACGACTGAGAAAGAGTATCTGATCCTTGAGAGAACCCCAAGAACGTGAAAAAAACTGTAGTCACGAATTTTTCGGGACCTCGACGACGGTTCACGAGACTCGTCACCCACCCAAAGGGTCGAGGGTAATTCGGATTTTCTCTATGACTGCAGGGAAAGAAGGAAAAAGGGAATTCGGTGGGGGTATGAAACAGACGAATAAGAAGAATCAGGGAGAATGTCGTTTCTTTTGTTCTCAGATTCTAATTTCATGGTTTCCTTCACTATCCTCGTCACCAGACACACAATGGTCCAAGTTCGAACGAGACGAACGGCGACCTGTCCGGTCATTCAGTCCTCTGTTCCACAATTCCGTTACTTATTGAAATAAGTCTTTCGGTCGACTGGTTCTTCTACCGTCTGATCACAGAGTTTTATTGGTAAAATAGTCCCAGACCTGCGGTCAAAGAAAATATCTTGTCCCGTCCCCTCCTCCCCTCCTTCAGGTATTCACAAAGTTTATAGAGGACCTTACCGGTCGGAGACCCTCCCCTACACAAGTAAAGAAGATAGAACTTCGGTAAGTGTCCACCTGTCCTAGACCTACAAAGGGATTTGTTTCCGTGATACCAAATTGGAAGTCCGTCTCCCCGTCCATAGGGACTCCGTCCGGTAATACATGTCTGTCATAGGAAAATCACTTGTTTTCGATACCCTTCGATTCCAATTTCATTTGTCTAGGTCGCACGTTAGTCTAAAACAAGAAGGGACATTGTGGTCATGTCCGAATAAGAAGGAGGAAAGGAAGGAAGGTTGAAAAACAACAAGTAAGATAGGTAATTTTGAGATGGGGATCCTGTTCTCACCAGACAAAGATAGGGACGTGACTGGGTAGGTATGGAAATGGCGGATCATTCATACCTTTTCTTTCTCAGATCTTGAGAAGGGGTTTTGTAATAAAGGAGTTAAGACTCTATACACAAAAAAGGGGGACTTTATTTTTCTGTAAATAGTCAGTTATACATGTAATAAATTTTTTTAAATTTACAATAATTTAACAACCAGGTAGAAAATTAATCGTGACAAAATCTTATCGACGCTAAGTGAATGGGAGGGAGAAGGGGGATAGTTAATCCGAGAAGGATACACGTTTAAGTAAGAGGTTGAAAAAGATAATCTACTTTGCACTGACTACGGAACCAGGAATTTGTAAGATGTCTTTCAAGTAAACATTTACTAACGTATAATAATTTATTATAGCCACACGGGGTCATTTCCATTGGTCTGTGAACACCACAACAGATGTCTTTCAAGTAAACATTTACTCACGTATAATAATTTATTATAGCCACACGGGGTCATTTACATTGGTCTGTGAACAACACACAATCAGAGAGTCAAGTCAAGTCAACGAGTCAGTACAGGGCTGAGAAAAACTGAGGTACCTACGTCGGGTGGTCCGAGGAGACATGTATCTTAAGAGGTCCGTTCTTATGATCTCACCTATCGGTAAGGAAAGAGGTCCCGTAGAAGGGCTGGGTCCCTAGCTTGGGTCCAGAGGACGCAACGTCCGCCTAAGAATGACAGACTCCGTGAACTTCAGAAAGACAATTGTCTTCGGAGTGTTTTAGATCTCATCTTTGAGTTCCAACTATAACAGTAACCATATATAAGGGTCGAACCTCGGGACTCAATTGAACACTTGACTAACAAATTTTTCAAGAAAGAACTAAGTCATTTCTCCGGAACCCTTCGACAAAGTACTTTCCTTAAACTCTACGTCAATTTAGTAAAGACTACAATTCCACTTACTCAATACACTCGAAACACCCAAATGAGTGGGTAGGATCCTCATGTTTTTTCGAATCTCGTACTCGGTGTTTTTCTGTCTCTGTAAAGTAGGTGTGTAAAGAGTAATTAGTTGTGTGAGACTCTTCGGGAGTTACCTATGGAGAGTCTTTTGTCTCCTTATTAATGTTTTTCGTCTCGTACATTTAAAGACACAATATCAACGGAGTGTCCTAATAAACCTTCCATTTTACTTTATAGTGGTCGGACACACCTATGTTTTATTTACAGTCACAGAGTATTCAAAATTAAAGTAAACCGTGACCTTCCGTGGACCACGAGTCTATGCGGGACCGTCCTATATTTCATCTACACTGTTTCCCGGCACTTATTCGACCTCTGAACTCCTACTTATACTAGACTAAATATTTAAACTTCGTCCTCGACCCCTTAAAAAAAAAAATTAAGAAAAAAAATTATATCAGTAAAAGGATACTCCGGCACTCTCAAGAACCGACCTACACCTACCCCCCTCCTCTCCTCAGTAAGACTATAAACTCGTGATTCCTCATACGAGACCCCAGAAGGGACCACCAGGTCACCGATTCTGAGACCCGAAAATTACGTTCCTTGGACCCAACCTAGGAACCAGTTCCTTGATCTAGGGTGACGGGGTTGATTCTTGTCAATGTCGGTTATTTATTTATTTATTAAAAATTATTCATACGAGACTTGTCATAAAATCACATCTCAGTTGTCTTTCTTTGACCTCCACTCTCCCACTACGTTGGACTGGAGGAAAAAGACACGAGAGACGGGGCATCCTGGAGTCGTCGTGTCTGGAGTAGGCCGGGGCGTAGTCGGAGCATACGGTCTAACAGGCCCAACCGGTGTACCTCGACTTTCTCCCGTTCTTCGTGTGGACACCTGAGGCCTCTGGGAAACCTCATCGTCCATGTCTTTCTCGGGCTCTACCTACATTTTACCACAGTGACGACCCCTCTGTCATACTACCCCCGGATTTTTTTTAATTTGCATCTTGAATCCTAGGTCGTTAGGATGAAGGGATGTGAGTTTGGTCCATTTTAGTCCCAGATATAAAGGAAATTGAAAATTTTTTTAGAAACTGACCTCAAGTCAACTAAAGGTACAACACAATCAAAGTCCTCATACCGTTTCACAAGTCCATATGTATATGTCTCACAAGTCAATATGTATATGTATATAAGTAAGGAAAAGTCTAAGTAAAGAATATATCCAATAGTCTTGTAACTCATCTCTATGGTATTTAGTTAGAACCAATAGAAAAAGAAAACTTGAAAAAATAAAAAAGAACCTCATCTCGGCTAACTGTCACAACCCTATCAAAGTCCACCTGTCACATCCCTCTGAGTAGGTATGGATATGTACATAGGTAAGAGGGGGTCTAGAGCGAACGTAGGTCCGACAGTGCACTGGAACGTCTCAAGGTACGTGACATATGTCATCGAGGAACGACCAATAGGTAAAATTTCTATCGTCGCACATGTACGGGTAGGAATATGAGAACAAATGTCGTCGAGTAACCAGTGTTGTGGGTTTACCATCCTCATTGGGTCCATAAACAACTACCTACTTACCTATTTGTTTTCCCAGACAGGGATGTTACCTTGTCGAACTTCGTCAACCTTTTAAGACAGTGTACGAAGTCGTACTTCTTTGAAACTCCTACGACGTAATTCACTTAATTCGGTCAGTGTTTTTTACTTATGATATACTATTGAGTGAAAATACTCCTTAGATCTTACTAGTGTAAATGTCTCTGTCTTTCATCTTACCATCAAGGATCTCTGTGTCCGCCGTCCCATTCCCCTGTGTTCCTCCTCCATAAAAAATTTCCCCATGTCTCAAAGGCAAACCCTTCTCCTCTTGTAGGTCTCCGCTACGACGTACTGTCACACTTAAATTAAAATTTCTGAAAAAAAACTACACCTGGAAAAATTTTTAGAAATAACTAAAACAACGTTATAACGAAGACGACGAGTACAAGACCAAGAAACCGGTGTTCTGTACACCGTAGTATCGAGGGACAGATCTTTAGATCGGGAGTGGGGGACGTAATCTTCTACTTCAGAAAAAAAGAAGAAAAGGCAATTTTTAAACATAACCTGGTATCAACTACATGTTACAACAAAACCAAAGTCCGTATATCGTCTCACTTCGTCAATGTGTATATGTATATAGGTGAGAAAAAATCTAAGAAAAGGGTATATCCAGTTTCATAACTCATCTCAACGGACACGACACGTCATCTTCTGGTTCAGAATTCGTGACCGGACAGTCTCTTCAGGGTCACACTTTCAAAAGTCACGGTGACTCGACATGTAAAAATTTACCAGCTTTACCATTTAAAGTACAATACACACACACGCACGTACGGTTCAACGAAATCAGTACAGACTGAGAAACGTTGAGGTACCTGACATTGGACGGTCCAGGGGGACAGGCACCCTATGAGGTCCGTTCTTATGACCTCACCCAACGGTAAAGAAGGAGGTCACCTAGAAGGGGTGGTTCCCTGACTTAGGTTCAGAGAATCCAGAGAACACAAACGTCCACCCAAGAAATGACGATCGCGGTGGACCCTCTAGGGAACAATCCACAAATAAAAAGGTGTTATTTTTATTAAATTTCTTTTCTCCCTCCTTCCTTTCTCTTCTGGGTCTCTGTCACGTTCTACTTAAACCAACATTCACAATCGGAGTCTGTATGGTGTCAGTGATGAACCTTGACCGTCCATGAGCGAAAACCACCACGAGTACATCTATGGGTACAAACAAAGAGGGAGGGACGGGTCAATACATAGAACATGTGTCCTTCGGAGACCCATTTCGGAGACAAACAGATAACCTTAGAAGGAACGGACGTCGGCGTACAACTAGAATAGACTTATATTAAGAGGAACCTTTCGACAAACGGACAGATCCTTTAAATGAGTAGTTCCGTCGTAACGAAAGTCTCTCCCAGCAACCGAAGTTAGTCTGAGGTATTGCAGGTCCTCCGGGAGGTAAAAAGAGACATCAAACAATTTACCTCCTATATATAAAAACCAGAATGAGACTGTAAAACCAGTGATTCATCAGGACTTTCGGTAGTTAGGACGAGGACCTTGCTCCTAGGTCTTTG
This sequence comes from Capra ibex, assembly GCA_006410555.1. Lineage (NCBI taxonomy): Eukaryota > Metazoa > Chordata > Mammalia > Artiodactyla > Bovidae > Capra > Capra ibex. The sequence continues at coordinate 51,810,715 of SJYO01046538.1, forward strand.
AGGTGTAACAGTTCAAGCTGGATACCCAGTGCACCGACCACTGTGCCGGGGTCCTCCGACACACGCAGCACCCAAGGAACTTGGCGGGACGTGGGGAAAGGAGAGTTCCAGCCGGCCCAACACAGGTCTCCCCTGTCGTGACAAGTACTATCACTTAATTTTACTTTAGGGTCCTTTCCGTTCGTCGGAACCGGGTCCTTATAAGTCGGTGGATGTGTCGTTAGATAAGGAAGTATCTTCAACTTCCGCAAAAGTTCCAACAACAGGAAGTTTGACCGGATTCCTCTAACCTTGTAGGTCGAACTCCGAAAATAAACGAGGACACAAAGACACAAACACGCACACATACATACAAGTCCCGTACCTCTAATTAAATCAAATTCGGAACTACGGTTTGCAGTCGTCTCCAATCGCCATTGATCTACTACAGGCGTTTACGTGACGGACGAACCCCCAAATTTAAGTTTAAAACGTCATAAACAGACACACGCACATACGTGAGTATATGTTACAAACGTCCCCAAAAAATTCTCGACTGTCGTTCAACTACAGTACGGACGAAAAATGTCGAAGGAATGTGATTGTAATTAAGGGTTCGGATTATATAATACACAAATCCAATGAAAGTCGTTCGTAAAGGAGGACCAAGGAATCAAAAAGAATACTAATAACAGAGTATCGAACCATAAAGAAAATTAGAGGTTTGTCCAATGGATCCCGCACCTAATAATCACATACAAAATACTGATCAAACATTAACTAATTGGTTCCGAACTACCGGAGAACGGAGCCCCGGAACAGATGGGAGTCGACGGACACCTCAGTTACGGGGTGAAGAATCAAGAGATCCCTCGTCCGTCTCACGCCAATTTACCAAACGGGACACTAGTGACAACCCAAGTATGGGACTAAAATTGGTGAATTGTGAAGACTGGATCCGTTTTAATGGATGCAAAGGGACACCCAGTCAAAGGCGTAGAGAGAAAAAATTTGAAGTAATAATAAATAAATAAACCGACGTGACCCAGAATCAAAGCCGTGTGTCATAGAAACAACGTAGTACGTCCTGGAAAGTAACACCGTACGTCCGAATCAAGGAGACGTTGTACACCTTAGAAACAAGGGGCTGGTCCCTAGTTTGGATGTAGGGGTCGTAACGTTCCGTCTAAGAATTGGTGACCTGGTGGTCTCTTTGGGGAGAAAATTTTAAATAAAAATTAACCTCTTAATCACGAAATGTTACAATACAACCAAAGATGACATGTTGTTACGGTCAGTCGATATTCATATGTATATAGGGGAGGGAGAACTCGGAGGGAAGAGTAGAGAATTTCATCCTGACTATGATTATAAACACATTCTTTCTATTATATGCGTCACCCCAGTCGTGTCACGAAGGAATTATCGAGAAGAGTATACACTTTCTCGTTTAGTCATATACCAGAAGATTAGACACGACGATTACTGGACGACGGGAAGCAAATACACCTTTGGTCAACTCTTTTACAGTGTAGTCCCCCGGTCACCCGGTGAAGTCCAGAACTCAAAGAGAGGGTCCAGAAAATAAGACAACTGTGAGGACGGTTTTTTTTTTTTTTTTCATAAGAGAACACAGAATCTTACACCCGAATGATTTTTAACAGTCACAGTATACTGAGTTCTTAATTCGTTGAACCAGATCATCTTGAAAAAAGTATAAATAACAAAAATAAGAAAATTTTAACCTTCTATCAAAGACATGTCACAGCACGGTCAAAGACGACATGTCGTTGTACCTAATCGATGCACATTTGTATATAGCGGAGGCAGGGTGACGGGTAGGGCGGGGAGATCCAGTAGTCTCTCGTCGTTCGACTCGAGAGACACGACGTGTCGTCCAGAGGTGATCGACAGACAGAGTATGCACCGTCACATCTATGCGGTCACGGCGACTCGGTAAGTAGGGGGAGAGAGGAAGGAGGACGCGACGGGAGTCCAGAGAAGAGACACACAGATAAGGACGTTCATCCGAGTTGTCATGGTGGAAAGATCTAAGGTACATATACGTAATTACATTCTATGAACCAAAAGAGAAATACTGAATGAAGTGAGACATACTGTCTGAGATCCAGGTAGGCGTAGTGAATGTTTACTGGGTTAAGGTCAGGAAAAGTACCGACTTATTATAAGGTAACATTTATACATGGAGTAGAAATAAGTAGACAGTCACCTGTAAATCCGACGGACGTACAGGACCTATAATCTCAAAAATTTCTCCCATCAGACGTAGACTCTTGTGGGTCTGGGGACGGCTCCTGGGACTAACTAACAAGAAGACGGTCGGATCCCTGTGACCCTCAGTAACAACTGTTTTTTTACTCGACAAGAGGTAGGTGACAACTGTTTTTTAGCAGAGACGGACGAGAGAGAAGGAGGTCCTAAGATACAAACGACTATGACATTAAAAGGTCTCAAGGAGTGACTCCGGACTTCATTAATCGAAGAGAAAAAAAAAAAAAAACGTTAAAATACAAAAAACAATTTGTGGTTTGTGTAAAACATAACCCCATATCGGCTAATTGTTACAACGCTATCAAAGTCCACTTGTCACTTCGTCTATGACCTCACCCAACGGTACGGGAGGAGGTCTCCTAGAAGGGTCGGACCCCTAGTTTGGGCGTAGATAATCCAGACGATATAACCGTCCGTCCAAGAAATGGTGATCGGGGTGGACCCTTCAGGTCGTTGATCAAAGAAATTAATTCAAAATAGAAAAAGGATCACTACCTATAATGACTATAACAAGTACCGTTCCACCTACTACTTCTTTTCGTCGTAAAATAAGGGAAAGTTGTCATTCATGAAACCGTGAATGCGTCCAATCAACTCTGGACCCAATCCGGCAACCCTCGACGTAATTGTGTCTTGGTTCACGAGTCTTGGAAAACGGACCAATCTGTTCCTTTTGAGAATTTACCCTTCTGACTCTCTCCTCGACTGTCTTCGGATATAAGTTTTAGGAGCATAATCTGAGGTTAAATTCTCTCATTGGATTGAAGAAGACTAAGATGTCTTTACTGACTTCGTCATATTCCCTGTGTAGATGATCCACTACCATGTCATATTTACGGTCTCAGACGGACATGAAACAACATACCTTGTCAATAGTGTCTCCTGGTCCTTAATTCATCCTGTCGTGTCCCGAAGAGTCTGACATTGGATCCGTACTTAGTGGACCTTAGAACAACCCTACTTACGGCCTACGGTAGACCACCCAGACCTCAGAGGTAGATTATCCGAAGATCCACTACGACGACAACGTCCAGACCCCTTGTGTGAACCACTCTCACTTCCCACCTGATTAGGAACGCAAGGACGTTCACCTCCTTTCGGCCGGGTCCTCACGGACCTTCCTACGGGGGACTGGACGTGAGTTCGGGGGAATGACTCGGAGTCCTCGACCTCGGGCCTCACCCGGCGACCCCCTACGACCTCTCGACAAGAGGTAGGGACATCGACCCACTCGCACGGACACTTGTAGTACTGACTGGGGTCGTCCGTACACGGTGAATTGGAGTGTATCCGCCAACCCTCGTAACGACCCAGATTGAGGGTTACTCTATCAGTACAGCCACTCTTTGCTACTACCAGAGCCGGTCACATCTCGGTGATGGTGTCTAGTCACGCTATTTGACTCTTAAGTCTTTGATCTGGGTCCCTATAAACTCAATGACACTAAAATAATTATTATTCATTACCCAACCGGTTTTTCAAACAAGTCCTAAGAGGTATTTTACAATACCTTTTTAGGGGATAGTTTGAAAAAACTGGTTGGGGTTATTATACCAAAATAATAAAAATTTTTAATAAAATTTTACTATAAAGTTTTAGTCACCTCTTTCTATTCGGTACGTTTTCGATAACAAGTTCTACTCGGTTGGTAAAGTCTTTGCATTCAATTTAGGAGTAGAGGGTTGAATTTGGTAGTATTTAAGGTCGACTATTGTGTATTTTCCCATTCTCGGTTGTTAGAATTTCATGATATCCTTTTATTTTCAAAATATTCTACACTACACACCCTTCAGAAAGACTCAGTTTATGGTCTCTAAACTGACTTTTTTTCTGTAACTAAATTGGTGTGTTTTTAAAACTTGTTGAATATGTATCTTTTTTAAATTATCTTTGGAACCGTCAAACGATACAGTACATATTATGTTATTTATAATTTTATGTATCGTATCTGTACTTATATATTTGATATTTTTGTACGAATACTATTTCTATTAAAAGTATAGATACTTACAATAAAGACGATATATATGTATATAATAATCCGTGACACACATATACATGATCCCCGTCGTAAGTACTTATACTTGACAATCAATAAGTCGACACAGACTGAGAAACACTGGGGTACCTGACATCGGGTGGTCTGAGGAGACAGGTACCCTAAAGGGTACGTTCTTATGACCTCACCCAACGGTAAAGGAAAAGGTTCCGTAGAAGGGTTTGGTCACTAGCTTGGGCCCAGAGGACGTAACATCCGTCTCAGAACTTGTAATATACTTTATGATATACCATTGTACTACGTCATCGAAGGGGTCACCGAATCGCCATTTCTTAGGTGGACGGTTACGTCCTCTGTGTCCAAGCTAGGGACCCAACCCTTCTATGGGACCTCTTCCTTTACCATTGGGTGAGGACATAAGAACAGCCCTTTAGGGTGAAAACATCGGACCGTCTGATGTCAGGTACCCCGACGTTTCTCAGTCTGTGTTGAGTCGTTGATTTGTTGTTTTTTTTATACTATGTTATAATACACACATATATGTTTATTAGCTCCGTCGTAAGTACCTGTACTTTAAAATAGACGGGGTATGTTTATTATATTTATTAACATCTTGTCCTCGTCATAATACCTATACTTAACAGAGCTTACGTAAAGAGACATAAACAGAGTGAAATACTCCACCCAAAGACCAAACCAATACACGGAGGGCGAACGAATGAAAGTCTTGGTTGACAAAAGATCGTCAACACGACTTTGTGACTCAGGAGTCTAACAGAGACGATGTCTTATTATGTTCGAAACACAGAGACTCCTCGGGTCGGGATTAAACTAATGGTGAGTGAAACGTCGGTCGTCGGCGAAATTTCGGAAATGCTACGTTTAGTACCGGAGACCGTAACTTGAGGGTTCTAAATACCGTCTCGAAAACATTGAATTGGAGTTTTCGAAATGTCGCTAACACAACCCTCTCAAAATATGTGTCTAGGACGATCTGACTCTCCTACAGTAAACTTTTGTTGCGTAAGACGCCGTGAGGGTGAAAAATCCTTGTATCACGTCACACCACCACCACCAAATCAGGGATTCAGACACAAGTTGAGAACGCTGAGGTACCTGACATCGGACGGTCTGAGGAGGTGGGTCGGACCCTAAAGGGTCCGTTCTTATGACCTCACCCAACGGTAAAGAAAGGGGTCTCCTAGAAGGGTAGGGTCCCTGACTTGGGACAAGAGGTCGGTAACGTCCACCAAAGAAATGGTTGACTCGGTGGTACGAGGATATGACGTCATACGAAGGACACATAACAGTCCTATGTCCAGACTTGGGACGTCTCGTTCGACCGGACACACAACACCTGTTCTCTTGTTTTGGTGTCGGCTCTTCTGACCGCTGGTAACAGGATGTGTCCCACTATCCCTCAAGGGTTATCACGAACACGAAAGGCATCTTACCCCCGACACGAAGGGAGAAACTAGTGGGACACTCTTAGAGTCGGACTAAACTAATAATTTCACTCCGAACAAACGTCCACGGACACGGTAACGTTGGGATATATATCAAGTAGTAGTGTACCCTAAGATGTTTGTGGTAGGTGTTAGGTAACGTATGCGTCGTGAGAACATGTGACTCACAACCGTCATCCACCCTCGAAAGTCCCGTACGCAAAAGTCCAGACAAAGGAATGTCTACTTCTTTGACTTCGGACTTCCCCTCTGAGGTCGTCTCGAATGACAGTTCATCTTGGTCTTGACCCCCGACCCAGAGAACGGGGACGAAGGTGGCAAGAAGATGTCAAGGCAAGGACGTCGGAGAGGGTGGAACCTTTCGTGTAGTTCGTGACGGAGACCAAAGTCATAATAGTAAACTGGTAGTCAAAACAAACAAGAACTCAACGGAAAAAAGGGGAAAAAGGGGGGTTCAGTAAAGCTCTACTTAAACGATTTTATCCGTGGGTCACCCTTTTATTTCTACCTTTCATAGGACATCAATCCAACGAAATGACAAATATAAAAGTTTACTATCCGGGTAGTCTGGGTCGTCATAGACTCCGAGACGACGTCTCTGAAGGAGAAAAACAGAATGGCCAACAAAGAGTAAAAGGGTCTTAACGGTACCTTTGCATATAGGCTGTCTCCGTCGACTAGTACAGTGGGGACTATTGTAGGGTGCACTAGCCCCTCTTACTCGGTGAGTGTAGTTAGAACTTATTTCACTATCGTTGGTTTCTTCACTTAGTGTTTCCTGTTCCATGAGCGGGGCACATGGCTCGCCCCTCCCCGAGACCACCCCGAGCCCTCACCACCGGAGTCTCGACTCAGGAACCTGAGCCCGGGAAAGTGATAGAAAGAGACTATATTTTGTCTGGGACAACCCCTGACGGGTGGAGTTGAAGACTGACTGTGACTCCCGTCAAGTCTGAACTCTCGTAACAGAGCGTCGACACAAAACATTTAAGACATCTTACTTAAGAGTAGACTATTCAGAGGAGTGAAAACAGACGAGATACTAGGGTTACGAGATTTAATTCCGTGTTTCTTTTTCTCAAACTTCTATTAATACAAGGTGAAAGACATATCCAAATAGGGTAATGTAAAGGTTTTTGACACTTCTTTCTCTGGTTTCAGTACATTTACTTATACTAAAGTATATTTTATTACCCGAAAGGTCGTGTAGCAAAGAAGTATGGAGGGATACAGTAAAACAACTGAATCAAAATTGAGGCTCCTCAAAACGACTAACTTTGATTTAAAATTAAGTCCATTGTTCCCTTTTATCAATTTTAAATCTATGGTTCCACCACTACTAACCCACAGTCAAAAACTTCTAACTCAATGAAAAAAAAATTTGGTGGAACATTAACAGAAGATTTCACCTTCGTTAATCCTTTACAATAAAAACCGTATAAATTAAACGGTACATAACTGTCAATGGGACTCACGTTTTATCTACATTCCTTTGTATCTAAGATTTTTACTTATTGGTCTATACAAAGACAACAAAATCTTGAGGATTGGATTCCCACATTAAACAATCTCACCTTTTAAGAATTTGATTAATCTAACGACACAGAGATATTAAAAAAAATATTTTGACATTCTTTTATAAGGAAGAGAAGGAAGGATTGTTTTATGAAAAGTTTACAAAAGTACGAGAAGTATTTATAAAAAACACCGACACATTATGAGGTAACGAACCTAATAATAAAAGAAAAGGGTTCGTACCTTAGGGGATCCATTTATGAATTCATGAAAGATCAAACAGTGGTAATATTTAAATTTATTGAGACCATACCGATAGAAATATATACTTTTATGAATTCTACATGATATTTTCTATATATGACGACGACGATTCAACGAAGTCAGTACAGACTGAGACACGCTGGGGTATTTACCGTCGGATGGTCCGAGGGGGTAGAGGCCCTAAGAGGTCCGATCTTGTGACCTCACCCAACGGTAAAGGAAGAGGTTACGGACTTTCAACCTTCACTTTCATTTCAGCAGCGAGCCACCACAGGCTGAGGATCGCTGGGGTACCTGCCTCGGATGGTCCGAGGAGACAGTCACCCTAAAAGGTCCGTCTTCATGACCTCACCCAACGGTAGCGGAAGAGGCTTTCTCTGTATGATAGAAAAAGTATAAATCCTGATAGAGGGGTTCTTTTAAGGGTCTTCATCCTAAAGACCTAATCTACTACCCTTATTCAAATACTGCCCTCTACGTGTACAATGGTCTTACGAAAGGTATCTACCCATGATTAATGATAGATGGACGAACCATTTGACTACAAATTTTAAGAAATGGACAAAGTCCCCACTTTTCAACTGAAGATATTGAGACAACGTAATTTTTTTTTACTGAAGTTTAATAGACCGTCAGTATACATAAATATCAAAAGATTTCAAAAGTAAGAGTCAAAAACATTTGAGAAACATATGATTTCCATTATCAGGTAGATGAATCCTACGTATGAAAAGTCAAAGGCCGATCGGTTTATAAATATTTGAAGAACATAAAGGACCACTTAACAAAACAAATAAACACTAGACTTGTAAAAAGTAGTTCACTCATATTTGAGTATTAAAGAATATTCATAAAGTGGTACGGAAAACATCAACATACATCACATACCATATACTTGATATGGAAAACAAAAAAATACTTATAGCTTCAAAGTCGAAAATATCTATTAATAAAACGAAAACACTAAAGAAGTAAACAAAGTAATGAATCTTTTTACCAAGTCTTTCGACATGTGAATAAAAAATTTAAAGACTAGACAAAAGGATAATAGAAAATGTAATCCTTAAATAAAATTACTTTTACACACCACTCTCCAATCTAACTAAGACGAGACTCACCTTATCTTATAAGGTCATGTAAATACCTTAACTAAGTAACAAAGTAAACAATATAGAGAAAACGACATACGAATTATCGACATATTATATCATGAACTAAAGTAACTAAATATATAGAAATGATGATTATAGTCAGTAATAATATTGAAGTATCATAAAACCACAGACTATCCCTGGTAGAAGGGGGATGGGGGGTCTCGTTTGTCGACAAATGGAGAGACAGTTTAAGAGTTTCTTTAGGACGATACGAAAACAACCCTCACAGTAATTTTAAGATTCAATTGACCCCCTCTTAACTACAGAAATGTTATTACATAGACGTATTATTATGGTTCGTATATAAAAAGAATTGCAAACTCACACGTGATTAATATATCTAGTATTGTTTCTCGATTTTAAAACAGAAAAAAAAGAAATTTCCTGAAACCCACAGGAACTTCGATAACGGTCCTCTAGAGTGTGTTCAAGTCTTTTTAAAAAGTGTGAACTAACTGGCTAGGTGTCGATAGCGTGCCTTCTACCCGAAAGGACTCTATTAGGAAGGTCCATTTACGAAACGAACTAAGTGGACAATACGTAGGAGATCCTGAGAGAAGGTGTATCGGTAGTGAAAGTTTTTCACAAAAAAATAAGTTCACATCAACGAAATGTTACAACACAATTAAAGGTGACATGTCGTTTCACTTAGTCGATAGTCAAGTTAAGTCAGTGAGTCAGCACAGGCTGAGAAACGATAATATGTATATAGGTGAGAAAAAACCTAAAGGAAGGGTAAATCTAGTGGTGTCTCGTTACTCATCTCTAAGGACACGATATGCATCCAAGAATAATCAATAGACAATGTGTATCATACCTATTACGAACGGATCTCTTAGGGTACTTGTCTCCTCATATCACCCGATGTCAAGCACCCCAGCGTCTCAGCCTGTACTGACTCGCTGAATTGTGTGCACGTGTGTCACATATGTGCAGTTGCAGGTAGAGAGTCAAGTAGGGTCGGGGAAAGGGGAGACCCACAGGTATGCAAAAAAGAGATACAGATCCACAGATAAAGACGAAATATTTATCCTAATATATATTGTCAAAAAAGGTTAAGGTGTTTATACATACTTATACTAAAAACACAAAGACCAAATGAAGTGACATATACTGTCAGAGACCCAGGTAGGTACAGAGTTGTCTACTGGGTTAAAAAAGGGAAAAATACCGACTCATCATAAGGTAACACATATACTTGGTGTAGCAGAAATAGGTGAGGAGACAACTACCTGTAAATCCAACAAAGGTACAGGACCGACAACATTTATCACGACGTCACTGGTGACCTCACAGATTACCCTGGGAGCTCCGTTGTACCTAGTTTAAAGTAGTAAGTGTCAACGTCAAAGAATCGTTGATGGGTCATACGTTCGGGTTCTCTCGCGAAAATTTTCATTGAATTTTAAAAGAAACAAAGAGAAGGAAACACAAGACGTGTTCAGGAAGACTTTATGAAGGATCCGGTGGGTAATTCATCGTGTTTAATGTGTCCAAGAGACGGGGCTCTTAATGAACGAAGTAGACGTGCACGGAGAAGAGTACTACTGTAGTGGTTCACCCGAGGAACTGTCCTTTGCGGTCGTTCCACGGGTGAGTCGAGTCTGAGTCGACCTGGAAGACGAGGCAACCGAAATCGAGGTCGACACAAGACCCGAGAGGGGAATGAACACCACTATCCTTACATTTACAAAACGTCAAAAGATGACATCAAAGTAGAAAAAACGGTGGTACACTATCACTAGACCTATACATAAGATCCCTTAAGTGATTAAACTAGGTAAATGAAGGAACTAGTAACATCACTATTTTCTTGTAGTAGGGAAACTCCTTGAAATATATACACATAATATATTTTATATTTATAATTTTGTGTTTATACAACATATAAGTAATCTTTTTTTATACTTATTTGTTAGAAACTGTACAACTTTTTAAGAACTTTTGGTTTGACAATAGATAACGTATTTTTAAGTCCAAAAATTTTAAAAATAAACAAATAAATTAAATCGACGGGACGTCTCGTACACCCTAGAATCAAGGGACTGGTCCCTAACTTGGACACGGGAGACGTTATCTTCGTGTCTAAAAATTGGTGACCTGGTGTTTCCTTCAGGGGTCCAAGAAAATTTGATTAACTTCGAGAACAAACAGGAACCACTTTAATTCCTCGCCATTATTAAACTATCCGAAGGGACCACGGAGTCACCTTTCTTAGGCGGACGATCACGTCCTCTACGTCAAGTTAGGGACCCACCCCTTACAGGGGACCTCCTCCTTGATAGTTGGGAGAGGTCATAAGAACGGACCGTTTAGGGTACCTGTCTCCTCGGAACACCCGATGTCAGGTAACCAAGCGATTATCAACTTGCACTGACTCCGACTCGTACGTGCGTGTTTTGTTAAACTACCGGAGTGCGTAAACACATGTATCACTTATAATTTTCTTATAAACACCTTACTTGTTTACTTTCTCAAGATTTTACCTCTAGTAGAAGAAGAAACGAGTGTTTAACATCAAAAGTAGACGAAGTAGGAAATGTCTCGACAAAATGGGATTATGTAAAAGTAGTTGTAAGAACCTTTTACAAACTGAAGAACGACAAATATTTTTATTCACAACCACAAGAAGGACATTGACTACCGGCAAACTAACGAAGTCGTTCTGACTTTGGATTTTTTTTACTTTATCTGCTCAAAAAAGAAACCTGTTTCACTTAAATGGAAACTTTAGAGAGACCTTTCTCAGGAAGATGAATTATAATAACCAAGTACTTGACGGTCCCGATATTATCTGAAATTTTTAGTAGGTCTTACTACCTGAGTTTACATTCAGAAACCAAGTCGGTTAGTCCTAATGGACCCATTATAATTTTATATCTAAGGGTCTGAAAAGGTCTGAGACTAAGTCAAACATTCTGGGTCCAAGAGGTCCAACAACAAATCAACGACTCAGAACAAGGTTCAGAAACGTTAGGGTACCTACCTTCGTGTAGTCCGAAGAGACAGGAAGTGATAGAGGACCTCAAACGAGTCTGAGTACAGGTAACTCGACCACTACGATAGAGTAGGAGACAGCGGGGGAAGAGACGGGAGTCAGAAAGAGTCGTAGTCCCAGAAAAGGTTACTCAACAGAGAAACGTAGTCTACCGGTCTCATAACCTCGAAGTCGTAGTCAGGAAGGTTACTTATAAGTTCCAACTAAAGGAACGACAGGTTCCCTGAGAGTTCTCAGAAGAGGTCGTGGTGTTAAACTTTCGTAGTCAAGAAGTCGTGACTCGGAAGAAATACCAGGTGGAGAATATAGGTATGTACTGATGACCTTTGTAGTATCAAAACTGACACACCTGGAAATAGCCCAAGAGGACCCCTAAGACCATTAACCGGTCCAAACTCTTTGTCTAGACCCGGTTGTAGGGAGTGACACCAGGAAAAACAGTGGTAAACTTGTCCGAGGTCTAAGAAGAAATTAAGAAGGGAGATGACGTGAAAGGGAGCATCGATTTAAGAATCTTCGTTAATATAGGAGAGACAAAAGAGTGGACAGTCAGAGAGAGACAGGTCTTACCGACAGTGATGAGTGATTTCTAAAATCACAGAGATTCAGGTCACCTATAAGAATCGGACTACTAGCAGAGACCGATCGTATACTGTGTCAACGAGTGAGGGAGAAAACCCTGCAATGGTGTGCAACAACCACTGAGGTGTTAGAAGAGGAAAAAAGGAAGGGGACCGTAGAGAAGGCCCTAAGCAAACGGTTGAATGGTAGAAGCTGGAGTGGAAATTTAAACCTCAAGGAGTTATAAACCAGGAATACGGGACAGAATCAAACGAACCCGACGACACTGTTTCTTGGTGTCCGATGCACCGAATTTGTTACCTTCATATACCCTGAAGGAACCTCCAGGTCACCGACACGAAGGTTTCGTCGTCCACTCCTCAACTAGGGACCAATCCTTTGATTCCAGGGCATACGGTGCACCACATCGGTTTGTTATTTTATATTTTTTACTTTCATATCAAGGAATATCAAGACTTCCGACCTTCATTTTTTAGTTTCATAGACATCCCAACAAAGAAGTCTTAGGAGAAAAACCAAATGACCAACGACGGAGGAATGATATAGGAGTATGACAGTGGGGAACCGGACACACAATGGACACAGGATCAGAACATTTCCACATAACTTACTCCCGAGTGGCATACTGGGGGAAAATGTAATCAGTGGAGAAATTGTACACTTAAACTCCCTCCCCCTGTGTCAAGTCAGAAAATTGTCCACGTGAGAGAAAGGAAGACGTCAGAGAAGAGAGGGATCCACTAGAGTAGGTGAGGAAAAAAAGTATAAATAAATGAATCGACACGACCCAGAATCAACGTCGTACACTTGAGAATCAACACCGTATACCCTGGATCAATGGACTGGTCACTAACTTGGCCTGACAGACGTAACCCTCGAGACGTGATGGTCTCTTCAGGAATAGGTAAGTAAAACGAAGACACACAAGTCAGTCAGTCAAGTCAACGAGTCAACACAGGCTGAGAAACGCTGGGGTACTTAGAATCGTGCGGTCCGGAGGGACAGGTAGTGGTTGAGGGTCTCAAGTGAGTCTGAGTGCAGGGTAGTTCAGTCACTACGGTAGGTCGGTGGAGTAGGAGACAGTAGGGGAGGAGGACGGGGGTTAGGGAGGGTCGTAGTCAGAAAAGGTTACTCAGTGGACAAGTGTACTCCACCGCTTTCATGACCTCAAAGTCGAAATCGTAGTAAGGGAGGTTTCTTTAGAGTCCCGACTAGAGGAAGTCTTACCTGACCAACCTAGAGGAACTCCAGGTCCCCTGAGAGTTCTCAGAAGAGGTTGTGGTGTCAAATTTTCGTAGTTATGAAACCGTAAGTCGGAAGAAGTGTCAAGTTGAGAGTGTAGGTACGTACTGGTGACCTTTTTGGTATCGGAACTGATCTACCTGGAAACAACCGTTTCATGACAGAGACGGAAACTTATACGATAGATCCAACCAGTATTGAAAAGAAGGTTCCTCATTCACAGAAAATTAAAGTACCGAAGCTAGTGGTAGACGTCACGAAAACCTCGGGTTTTTTTATTTCAGACTGTGACAAAGGTGACAAAGGGGTAGATAAGGGGTACTTCACTACCCTGGTCTATTTAGGTTTATAGATCAAGATTCTAGGAAGGAAATTAGTCTCCACCCTTCTCCTGGAGATCCTTCTCGGTGTTGGAATTCAAACTCACCTGTGTAGTGTGGATGCATGGTTCTCCTGGAAGAGAAGGGTGGGAGTTAACCTAGTAAGAGAAATAAAGAATTGACTTTTAGACGTGGACCTTGAACGGTAGGATTCGTAGACCCGGACTGATAAAATAACACAAAAATAGAGTCTTGTGTCGGGGAGTAGGTAGGTGAACGTATCTGTTCTTTGGACCTTTAGTGGGAACTGTGGAGGAAAAGAAGTGGAGTGTGTCTTAACTCCCTCTTCTAGGTGGTCAAAAGGGAAACTTTCGGAGAGTTGAGGTGGGGGAAGAAATAGGTCGACATTGAGGGATTTAACATCGATGACAGTAGTCAAGGGACCTGTTGACGGTACAGAAGGATTGACCAAAGGGACAAGGACAAGAAAGATGGAGTAAGAGGTGTGCCATCGTACTTACCAGCCAATATTTACGAAAAGACTATAACAGTATAAGGAAGACAAGATTTTTGTACAGTTACTGAAGACAAATATAAATCCTACTTCTATATTTAAAAAGACAACCGGAGTCCGTCCGAATACAGAAAGAGGTATTGGAGTAGAGTATGGTCTAAAGGAAGTGAACTTTCGTAGTACCTATACGATGGAGACCCGGAAACGTGTACGATACACGAGAGGGAGGATGAGAGTAAGGAGGTCATAGTCGGGTTTCCCATCTAAGGGTGTGGGAGGTAACTAGGACTGAAATATTACTACGTAGAGTAGTCTACTACCAGACTCTTACGAAGAGAGTGGGTGGTCTGATACTCGACGAACACTCGTTCCGACCATGCACATACCGACTGGCAACAGAGGGTTTGTGGATCGTGTTACGAAGTCTTGTCTCAGACACGAGTCAGACAAAAAATTTCCTCATTTACTCATAATAAAGTAAAGTGACATGGAATTAAATAAGTTGGCAAAGACACCAACCTTTGACTTCTACACAGTTTCAAAAGTGTCATTGTTTACGATGGTGTGACTTATAGGAATACCTATTTAGTAACGAGTATACAAAAATAACACCATATCAACATGATATAATATATTCAAAGTACATATGTTGTTTATCGTGATTTGACATGAAGTGTCTGTGACACGATACATACCTCTCCATTTTACTCCATTCGATAACCCTTGTTATGTATAATTTTGAGGATACATTTATTAAATAATCTTTCAGTCTCGTAAAATATAAAATGTATATTAAATGTAGAATAATGTGAGACTTTAAATTTTTACTGAGGTCCATCGTGGTGAGTGTCCTACCAAACAACACAACGTCCTCTACAAGCCTTACTATAAATACAGTGGGACTAGGTACCCCTCAAACTGTTCCCCTTTTTCTTCTGTGGTTTCTTGCACCTCCACTGGTACAGACATGTACTGCTCCTCCCGTCCGAGAACCTCCAATCACTACAAGGGTCATCAGGGTGACGGTAGTTGTGTGAGGAAATGTCCTGAAGTCCGGACTACAGTTAACAAGAAGTGACATCTCACCTAAACCACAAAGTGTTCTTTTTTCATCCTTCGGGTAATTTAAACACTAATCGTCAATGGTTAAAATAATTATTTAAGTGTATCTAAGAATTAAAATAATAAAGAAGACACGACTCTTTCTGGAGTTCGGTGGTCCTAAAGTCCACATGTAAAGATTACATCGCTAAGAGAGAGAGAAAAAAGAAATAACTAAATAAAAACCGACGTGACCCAGAAGTAACGACGTGTGTCCGAAAGAGATCAACGTCACTCACCCCCGATGGGAAAGAACGTCACACGTCCGAAGAGTAACGTCACCGAAGAGCAACGTCTCGTGCCCGAGAACCCGAAGTCATCAACTCCGTGTACCTGAGTCATCAACGTCGAGGACCCGGATTATCAATTCCACGTACCCGAATGAAACACGGTTCCGTATGTGCTAGAAGGGTCTAGTCCCTAGTTTGCGTACAGAGGATGCAACCGTCCACCTAAGAAATGGTGACTCGGTGGTCCCTTCGGGGACTACATCTCCAAGAATTAGTAAAAGTTCATTAAATCTGTGAAAGTTAGACTATTCCAGGAGGAAAGCTAGACCTCCTGTGTCCAGGAGGTGGACCCACTCGACTTGGTCACCTCTACATGACGAAACTCGACAATGTCACCTTCCCGAGAACCAAGCTCCAGTTGATGGTACGAAAAATCAAAATCCCTAGTAGTCTGACGTCGGGTCTCTCCTAAGCCATAAGAGAGTCCCTTCGTGCCCTGGATCTCCACTACGTCCTTTGTCTGTGTCCACAGGACTGAAGACCAGGTAACAAGGAGATTGTCTTCAATTTAGAACTAAGACTGAAGTACCTCCTCCTATCCGTTCCCTACCAGTACCGTCCGAAAATGACAGAGTTCACTGGAGACCGAGAAGAACTCACACGGTATCAATAGACGACCCCTCAGGTAAGGTAAGTGATTCACGTAGCACCACCCCCGTGTCGTCTCATGTGGTAGGTGGTGAAGGGACCCCTACACGAGTAGAAGCTTCCTTAGTCAACAAATTCTATTCAACAGGAGACGTATCTCCCTCTTCGTCTTAAGGCACCACTAAAGAAACACGACAATCTTCTCGGGAAAACGGGGTTCTCAAGTTCATGTGTAGAAGTAACGAAACGATTGACCGAACCTTCATGGGGGTGCCTCCGGACTGAGATGACTTGATTCACCAAGGAAAGATCCTTCTCGGTGTTGGGATTCAAGCTCACCTGTGTAGTGTGGATGCATGGTTCAGGAATTTTGTTCACACATCTGTCCTGGAGTGTGCCGAAATACAGACGTCGCACGAATCGAGACCCAGTGGGAGTGATCTGGAGGTAAGGGACTTTCTCCTTTCTTCTTTCTTTCCTTCCTGTCACATACCAACCTTACCTTCTCTCTCATTTTCAAGGTCGTTTCTCCTTACAATTCGACCATGACCCACGGAATCGTTGATGCGTAACTCTATGAACCTGGGAGTTTCACGATCTTTGAGTGAGAAAAAAAAAAAATTACATATTAAATTAACTAAATAAATAAAAACCGAAACGACCCGAAAAGAGATCAAACACCACACACCCCCGATGAGAGGTCAACCCCACACGTCCGAAGAGTAGCGTCACTGAAGAGTACAACGCCTCGTGTCCGAGATCCCGTACGTCCGAAATCATCAACATCGCGTACCCGAATCATCGACGCCGAACGTCTGAGATCTCGTGTCCGAATTCTCAACACCACGGACCGAATCAACGAAACACCGTACACACTAGGAGGGTCTAGTCCCTGGTTTGGACACAGAGGACGCAACCGTCCGTCTAAGAAATGGTTACTCGGTGACCCCTTCGGGTTTTGAGTCAACAAAATTTAATTAAAGAAAATAACTGCATACCAACGAAATGTCACAACACAAGGAGAGTCCATATGTCGCTTCATAGATAGATATGTCGTAATAGACAGCTAGTAGATACATATAAGAAAAAATCTAAGAAAAGTGTACACCCAAAAATGTTGTATAAGGTATATCAAGGGACACATGTCATCCAGGAGCAATGGATAAAATATATCTCATCACACATAGAAAAGTAGAGTTCAAGGATTCATAGGGTAAGGAGTTGGAAGGGGAAACCTTTGGTCGTCAAACAAAAGACACAGGCACTCAGACAAACGTAAAACATTTATTCAAGTACAGACAGTATGAAATCTAAGGTGTACAGTCACTACAGTATAAACAGAAAGAGACAGACTGACTGAAATGGTGCATCATACTGTTATGATTCCAAGTAGGTACAACTACGTTTACCGTAATAAAGTAAGGAAAAATACCTACCCCTCATAAGGTAACATATGCACATGGTGTAGAAGAATCTTTCAGTAGAGTGAGAAGTGGGGTCTCCATTAGTTGAATACCTACGGTCACATTCTGCACACGATCGGTACACCTCATGGGACTCACAGATCTATTATAATAGTGGAGGATTAAAAAAGAAAGGTAGGTTTCTTTCGTTAAGTAGGACCACGACCTATACTTCCGTAAAGACTCATGTTTAGTCACCACATAATAGTTCAGTTCGTCGGGACAACCATACTCTGGCAGTTCCACTCTTACACGACAGTCATTGAACAGTATATACTTTGGAGAAAATCTAAGGAAAGAAGAAAAAAATTGAATCCTATATCAACGAAATGTTACAACACAATCAAAGACGACGTGTTACTTCACTTAGTCGATATACATATGTATATGAGGACGGGAACTGGGAAGAAGGGTGGGGTGAAGGGGTAGGGTGGGGAGATCCAGTAGGGTCTCGGAAGTCGACTCAAGGAACACGGTACGTCGTCGAAGGGTGATCGACAGACAAAATGTGTCACATATATACAGTTAGAGTTAGAGGACTAAGTAGGGTGGGCGAAACAGGTGTGTAGACAAGGATGTAGACACAGAGATAAGGACGGGAGTTGATCCAAGTAGACATAGTAAAAAGATCCACGGTGTATGTACGTAGTTATATGATATAAACAAAAAGACTGAATGAAGTGAGACAAACTGTCTGAAATCCAGGTTTGTGTAGAGGTGTTTATTGGGAAAATGGGTGGTCACTAAGGAGGAAATAGGGCTTCAAGATGTATCCAACGGACACCACACGTAATTCTTTACTTGACTAGTAGCATTAAGAAATGTTCTCGTAAAGAGAAAGTCTTTGAAGTCTTTAGAATTTATTACAAGATCAAACAGTTGCACAACTTTAAACCTCTTTTTGAACACCAACATTACTACATTCTCCGACGGTTCTACCAGATCGTGGTTTACCCTTTAAAGTGTGAAAACACTCGTCAAAGGATTGTAAAGAAAGGAAGAACCAGAGATTGGTTCAAACGACCTGGGGAAAAGTTAAATTAATGTACAAAAAGTCTAAGGTTTCACGAGAACTCTAGTCAGTCGAGTACACTCGGAACGTTATCGAGACGTTGACTTTACCAGACTCAACGTCATCGGTAAAAAGAAAGAAAAAACAATTAACAAGTGGTGTGGCTCGTCGTACCCCCTAGAATCAAGGGGGTTCCTAGGTTGGACCCGTGGTGGACGTAACCTTCCGTTTCAGAATTGGTGACCTGGTGTTCCCTTCAGGGTTGTCATCGAGAAAAAGATTTCTCCATTGACTGTGAGTCTCTTCACTTCGTTGGTACAAGGAGATCGACGAGACACAGTCTCAGATGTGATCTCGGGTGAAAAAGACTTGGGGTCCGAGGTAATCGAGAAAGAAGAAATATAAAATATTAACTCCATGTCAAATAAATGTCACAACATAATTAAAACCGACATGTCGTTTCGTCAAGGTAATAAGTATTTAAAGATCAAAAACGAAAACAAATCAGAGATTCAGTATAGGTTGAGAAACAATGGGGCACCTGACATCAGGCGGTCCGAAGAGACAGGCACCTTAAAGGGTCCGTTCTTATGACCTCACTCAACGGTAAAGACAGAGGTCCCCTAGGAAGACTGGGTCTCTAGCTTGGTGTAGAGGACGTAAACGTCCTCCTAGGAAATGATGACTCGGTGGTCTCTTCGAGTGGACGTGTGTGTGTGCGTGTGCGTGTGCATGTGCGTGTGTGCATGTATGTATACGTATGTGTGTATGTATGTGTGCGTGTAAGAAAACTTATAAGAAAACGTAATACCGACTCTAGTCCTATGACTTATATCAAGGAACACGACATGTTACCCTGAAACAACGAATAGGTGTAACTGAGAAAGACTAACAGTCTCAGAATTTTTGAGAAGTGTATTTTGATTTTTTATTAACGGGAGCATAGAATTAAGTCTTCATTGGTAGGAGGTATTACCAACCTCCGTATTATTTACGTGTTTCTACCCGTGTCATTTCCTGTCTTTACCATACCTGGATTGTCTTTGTCTTCTATAATTCTTCTCCACCGTTCTTATGTGTCTGCTTGACATGTTTTTTCTAGAAGTATTGGGTCTATTGGTGCTACCACACTAGTAAGTGGATCTCGGTCTGTAGGACCTTACACTTCAGTTCACCCGGAATCCCCTTCGTAGTGATATTTCGATCACCTCCACTACCTCAAGGTCAACTCGATAAAGTTTAGGATTTTCTACTACGACAGTTTCACGACGTGAGTTGGACGGTCGTTTAAACCTTTTGAGTCGTCACCGGTGTCCTGACCTTTTCCAGTCAAAAGTAAGGTTAGGGTTTCTTTCCGTTATGATTTGATATAAGTCTGATGACGTGTTAACGTGAGTAGAGTGTAAGGTCGTTTCATTACCAGTTTTAAGAGGTTCGGTCCGTCACTTGACACTTGAAGGTCTACAAGTTGGACCTAAATCTTTTCCGTCTCCTCGGTCTCTAGTTTAACGGTTGTAGACGACCTAGTAGCTTTTTCGCTCTCTCAAGGTCTTTTCGTAAATGAAGGCGAAATAACTGATGCGGTTTCGGAAACTGATACACCTAGTGTTGTTTGATACATTTTAAAAATTGTTCTACCCTTCTGGTCTGGTGGACTAGACGGAGACTCTTTAGACATACGTCCAGACCTTCGTTGTCAATCATGACCTGTACCTTGTTGTCTAACCAAGGTTTAGCCCTTTCTTCATACAGTTCCGACATATAACAGTGGGACGAATAAATTGAATACATGTCTCATGTAATACTTTTCACAACCTGGCCTACTTGGTGTTCGACCTTAGTTCTAACGACCCTCTTTATAGTTATTGGAGTATATACGTCTACAGTGGTGGGAATACCCGTCTTTCATTTCTTCTTGATTTCTCGGAGAACTACTTACACTTTCTACTCTCACTTTTTAAACCGAATTTTGGGTTGAAAGTCTTTTGATTCTAGTACCGCAGACCAGGGAAGTACCGTTTACCCTTTGTCACCGTCTGAAAAAACCCCCCCGAGGTTTTAGTGACGTCTACCACCGACGTCGGTACTTTAATTTTCTGTGAACGGGGAACCTTCTTTTCAATACTGGTTGGTTTGTCGTATAATTTTTCGTCTCTGTAATGAAACTATTGTTTCCAGGTAGATCACTTTCGAAACCAAAAAGGTCATCAGTACATACCTACACTCTCAACCTGATATTTCTTTCGACTCGTGACTTCTTAACTACGAAAACTTGACACCACAACCTCTTCTGAACTCTCAGGGGACCTGACGTTCCTCTAGGTTGGTCAGGTAAGATTTCCTTTAGTCAGGACTTATAAGTAACCTTCTTGACTACGATTTCGACTTTGAGGTTATGAAACCGGTGGACTACCCTTCTTGACTGAGTAAACTTTTCTGGGACTACGACCCTTACTACCTTCCACCTTCTTCTTCCCCTGTTGTCTCCTACCTTACCAACCCACCGTAGTGACTGAGGTACCTGTACTTGAACTCATTTGAGACCCTCGACCACTACCTGTCCCTTCCGACCGTACGACGTCAGGTACCACAGTGTTTCTCAACCTGTGTTGACTCGTTGACTTGACATGGTAGGAGGTGTCAAAATGTATGAATTATACAGACCTCAGTACGAAAAGTATATTTAAATTTGATCCTTATTTTGGTGGTATACTGGGCCGTCGGGGTGAAGATCCGTATATGCGACTCCTTTGGTTTTAACTTTTTCTGTGTACACATAGGGAACAAGTAACGTCGCGATAAATGTTATCGATCTTATACCTTCGTTGGATCTACAAACAGTTGTCTACTTACCTATTTCTTTAACACCATGTATACATGTTACTTTATTATGAGTCGATATTTTTCCTTGCGTAAACTCAGTCAAGACTACTCCACCTACTTGGATCTTGGATAATATGTCTCACTTCACTCAGTCTCTCTCTTTCTATTCATAGCATAAGATTGTGTATATATGTCTTAGATCTTCGTACCATGACTTCTTGAATGAATTGTCCCGTCGTTACCCCTTTGTGTATCTCTTATCTGTATGTCTGTACCCCTTTCCCCTCCTGCCTTACTCTACATGCCTTTCTCATTGTACCTTTGAATGTAATAGTATCCATTTTATCTATCGGTTACCCTTAAACACCATACGGAGTCCTTTGAGTTTGTCCCCGAGACATAGTTGGATCTCCCCACCCTACCCCTCCCTCGACCTTCCCTCCCCTATATACATATGGATACCGACTAAGTACAACTCCATCTATAAGTACTATCTATTAATGTATTATCAGGTAATATATTGGTGTGGTATTAATTTGAGAACGGTGTTTAAGAGACGAGACATGTAACGGGGTACAGAGACAAAAGGACAGAGAAGACATGTATATTCGTCGTTTTTATTTTTAGAAGGAAAAGAGATCATAAAATAAAAAGAGAAGGTCACACACATACACGAGTCAGTACAGGTTGAGACACTGGAGTACCTGACATCGGACGGTCCGAGGAGGTAGGTACCCAAAGAGGTCCGTTCCTATGACCTCACCGAACGGTAAAGGAAGAGTACCCTTGGAAGGGTTGGGTCCTTAGCTAGGACCCAGAAGACGGAACCGTCCGTCTAAGAAATGGTGACTCGGTGGTCCCTTCGGGAAAGGAAGACAATATCAGGGATGTACAATGACATAAGTACATGTCGAACATCAGACTTTCCATGTTCATGACTACAAAAGTGAGACTTCGCAGAGGACGAAGTATGAACTCTTCTGTGATCTTTAAACATCTTAGAGGCGAAAGTCTTAGATACTATTTATCGTTTCTACTAGAGAACTCGAAGTGAACCAAAACTCTTTATCGACTTCGAGAGAACGTCCTTCAGGAGGTACTTTAGAGTGAGATAGTGTTACTGCGGAATACTGGTCTATGATTTTACCCGGAGTAAAATATTTTACTCGAGACGCACGGTTCCTGACTTAACTATATTTGAGCATTAAGACTTAATACGTCCACAGGTAACGATATCTTCTTCAATGAGCGACGGTGTATTCTAAATGGAAGGCTGTGGCCAGCAGAGTCCTTACATTCATAAATAATCCTCCAGATACTGTATGAAAGTAGTTTTGTTATAGAAAGTAGTTTTTTTTAGGACAAACTGTCGTCAAAACAAACAGACACCTCGTTCTATGAACCGTAGAAATAGAGACCTAAGTAACCACGATTCCTTTATAAAAAATTACTTAAAAAGATCCAAAGGTCCTAAACATAAGACATAGTCTTAAAAGAGGTTTACACAAGACACTCATGATTCCAAGAGATTCTACGATTATCTACGAGAGACTGTGTTACTCAAAGTGTCGACCTATCTCTATCCTTTACGAACACATAATATAAAAGGAGAATCCGTAAGTGTCACATACAACAGTATAAAGACTCTTTAGGATTTCGGTCTTTTCACAAATTAGAGATCAAAGGGTTTAAAAAAATTACTTTCTTGATAAAGTTTAAAATCTAGTATCAAGTACTCAATTGAAAAGATTTCATACTTGTTTCCTCTTACAACAAATAAAAGGCTAACTAGTGTTACACAGACCTTCCCACCAAGAATAAGTCGTGACGTACTTTCAGGTCAGGAAGGAAGGTTTGACTTTAAAAACTGACAGCAGACGGATGGTCTGGCGTCCGGTCCGGGAGTTATCTATTATCTTCTGTCCTGAGTCCGTGACGAGACTTTTCAGAGACACTGGATCAATCTTTCTACTCATACTTTTGTCTGACCTTAGTCTGACGACTCCACACTTAGACCTAAGAATGATCGGGACACTGGGACCCGTCTCACTTTCATTTTCAGTGAGTCAGTACAGGTTGAGAAACGTTGGGGTACCTTAAGTTCGGATCGTGGGTTGGGACGACCCCCTAAAGGATGTTGAGGATTCTAAAGGATGTAGGACAAACTCGGAGCTTCTATTCGTCTCCAATCGGGTCGCTTCCCACTACCACCTCTTTACACAAACTTTTTCCTTTCCCTCCGACTTCACCCTCGTTAATATTATAATTTAACTCGGTAGAATTTCACGGTCAAAATATCCAGTCATGGTTTATCAGTTTATAATCGTTAAAGCAGGTCAAGATGTAATATGATTTCCTCGTAAAGAGTTCGAGAATCAAACATGGTTTATGGTGTACCATAAATATAAATATGTGACAGAACAAATCATAGATGTTATCAGACTATTCTAGGTATGATGAAAATAGGTGTAGACGTGTATTCCTTTCACTCCGTGTCTCTACAATCCGGGTTCCAACCTGAAGGGACCATCGAGTCGACCATTTCTCAGGGGAACGTTACGTCCTCTTGGACTAAGCTAAGGACCCTTCTAGGTGACCTCTTTCCTATCCGATACGTGAGGTCATAAGAACCAGAAGGGACCACCGAGTCGACCCAAGCTAGGGACCCAACCCTTCTAAGGGACCTCTTCCCCTGTCGATGGATGAGGTCATAAGACCGGACCTCTTAAGGGACCTCTTCAGGCACCCCAACGTTTCTCAACCTGTACTGACTCACTGAAAATGAAAGTGAAACCGGTCCCAGTGTCCCGATCATTCTTGGGTCTAACTGTGGAGCCGTCAGACTAAGGTCCGGCCGACCTCGTCCCAGTACCTTTTCACTTCCAAGAAAATCTGGTAGAACACCTCCTCGGTAATTTCTCACAACATATCCAGTCCTCAGGGATTGAAGACCTCAGACTACGGACTACTAGACTCCACCTCGACGACGTTATCATTATCTTTATTTCACGTATTATTTACATTACGTAAACTTAGTAGGACTTTGGTAGGGGGGACGGGGACCAAACATCTTTTTAATAGAAGGTACTTTGGTCAGGGGCCACGGTATTACTAACCCCTAACGTTCATATCCACCCCACCACCACCACTAAACCATAGATAAATATTGTCGAAATCAGTACCATAGGGGTTAGTTTGACCTGTGCCGGGTTCACCGGTAGTTTTCCTCTCGTATACTTGTTTGATATCATATTAGAAAAGTATTGTCTATGTACGAGCCGGTCAGACCCCTGTGTGCTCTGGATCGTCTCGAATCTCCACACGGACACCACTCTTCCCCGGTGTTCAGTGGGGTCGGTATCTGTAGACTCATCCCCTGTACCACTCGAGTCTCCGGTTGAGACTTCTGGTCCTCCCTCCGGGAAAGGAAGGAGTTCTCCGACCTAGAGGAAGGGTCTACGGTGTTCTTTGTGTATTGGGGAAAAGGACCGTGTACCCGTAGAACCTTTTACTCTCCTTGTCTTTGGAATCTACCATAGTGTTGGAACAATAACAATAAGTCACCAATTCAACACAGACTGAGAAACGTTGGGGTACCTGACGTCGTATGGTGCGGAGACACAGGAAGTGACAGAGGACCTCAAACGAGTTCGAGGACAGGTACCTCAACCACTACGGTAGGTTGGTAGAGTAGGAGACAGTGGGGGAAGAGGACGGGAGTCAGAAAGGGTCGTAGTGCCAGAAAAGGTTACTCAGTCGAGAAACGTAGTCTACCGGTCTCAGAACCTCGAAGTCGTAGTCAGGAAGGACACTTATAAGTCCTAACTAAAGGAAATCCTAACTGACCAAACTAGAGGAACGACAGGTGTTTGGAACTTTATGTTATTTATGAACGACTCCATGAAGGGACCACCAGGTTCCCGATCCTTAGACGGATGGTTACGGCCCCAGTACCTAAAGTAACGACCAGACCCTTCTAGGATAAACGACTCCTCGTTGATTCGGGTGCGTGGCGTCAATGAGTCGGGTCCGAGATCTCGGGTACGAGATTTCTTTCTCCTCGACGACGTTCCTCTGCGGGTATGTGTTGATCTCTCATCAGGGACGAACGGTGTCGATCTCTTTCGGACACGTGTCGTCGTTTCTGGGTCGTGTCGTTTTATATTGATTTACTTATGTATATATGTCTCATATGTATGTATGGATGACTCAGACAACATTTTGTCGTCATCACTCTATCGGGTACCTCACCAAACCTTCGTACCGTAAACTGGACTAATCCAAACTAAAACCTTTAAGTATGGTTTCTCATCTCTCTACAACCCACCACTTCCCGATTTCTGTCTCTCTGGACAATACTTCTCGAATACCCTTATGTCCCTTCACTACTCCCACCGGACCTGAGTCCTCCCTTGTCGTCCTTAGCTCTCTTCTCCACAGGTCTCCGAGAGCCCTATACCCCAATCGGACCCCCGCCCCAATCACAGCTATGAGCAATAAGACTAACCTACAAACTCACTTGAGACCACAGTAAGTAAGTATTTATATCTTTCTCGTCCCATACACACCCCCGGTGATCTTCTAAAGTCAATTCCTTGACAAAGGAAGTCCCTCCGTCACTGTACCTATTAGGTATACCGAATAACCTCGAGTGACTTGATTAACTACTCGTACGCCAACTTGCGGACTCACGTCTCGTCACACGGTAGTCGACAGTATCGGTAGTGAGGGACCAGGAAGACGGGGCGAGTCTGTAAATAAGAACAGAAAAGTCGGTCTCTATTTAGCCTCGCTCGGAAACCGCACAGGAAACACTTCGACTACTTGTATTTACCGTGGTGAGACGTCCTGCCCTCCGTGCTAGACCACCACATATTCCACCACGATTTCTTTCTCCGGCTCCTGAAGGCATGAGGGAGACTTTCACTAAGACTTTTGAGGAAAATCTGAAGCACATATTGATAGTCTTTGAAGAGATCTCGATGTACACAAGTGTGAATTGGTCAGAGCTTAGGGTCTCCTGACACCAGTGCGATCGAAGTACCTGAGGGTAGGGGAAGTCAGATTATTTACTATCAGGACCCTGAAGGGACTACCAGGTCACCCCTGACGGTCAGTGTGAAGGTGACGTCCCCCGCACCCAAACTAGGGACCAACCCCTTGAACCTAGGGTGTACGACACGTCGTACCGGTTCCCCTTTTTTTTAAAGAAAAATTTCCTACCAGGGAGGAAGAAGACGTTTACCGTAGTACCTCCACTTGTCGGTCTCCAGCACGAGACCGAAAGACAAGAAACGTAGTGGGGACGCCTCGCAACTATTAACGTGACAACTCGACCCAATCGTCCACCACCCACACCGTCCTACACCAAAAGTATAGTCGTACTCGGTCCGTTGTAAAGACACGAGACACCGGGGAGAAGGAGGTCATAGTCAAAACAGGAATAAGAAGGTAGATTCACGACGTCTCGACAGTAAGGGCGACTCTAAAATCTCAGCTTTCATCTACAACTCTTCTAGAGTAAACAGGTGGTTGCAGTTCCTCCTAAAAAAGTCAACTATCGGAAAGACTCTACTTCGACGGACTACACATAAAGGCAATTATCGAGGACTCGAGTCTTTATCACAACCTTCGGTACCGATTGAGAAAGAAGAGTCCCCTGGGTTACTTCATATTGACACTGTTAAGTTCACTGTGTAAGTTCTTTTATTTTAGGTTGGAATGACAAATGAATCCATAAATAATTGTGTCTGATCCTATCACTAAAGACGAAGTGATGAATAAGGTAAAAGTATGTTACAAATTCAATAAAGATCCGAGTCTATAAACTTTTTATAGTATTGTGGAGTCTCAATCTTCCCTAGATGATATTTTTGAAACAAAGAATACGATCTTTATGTGACGCGAGTGCTATTTATAATAAAATAAACGGGGATTCTCTAAAACAGATGAGAAGACCACAGGGACTGTACGAAGGAAACGTCCCACTGTTGTTCTTCTACCTTCTACGATTTAAGATGGACTGGAACGGACCATGGTTCCACCTCTACCTTCTTTTCCTCGAGGTTCGTAGATTTTTGTGTCGGTTGAAACGTCGTCGGTTTCTGTCGTGTTTTCTGTCGAAAGTCTAACGGTGGGAGTATACAAGGTGCTTCGAGTGGGTCTTACCATCCACGTCACTGACCTTACTGTGGTCTTACCCGAAAGACAACCCAGGAGGACCCGAAGAAACAATTTAAGTCCTCTGACCTGGTAGACAGAAGACTCTACCCCAGGACCCGAGAGACCTAAGATGAGAAACGTACTACAAGATCCATCTTGACAATCTATCGATCTCGAAAAAGACTCCGAAGAAACGGATAGAAACTTGGTCCTACCTTTTGTGAACCCACAAAAAATTTATACCATCTTGGACGTTTACATAAGATTGTCTTCGGTATTTTATACTTCCAGAATACAAAGTAAGGAAGTTCCGTCGTTTCTCGAGATTATGACAAGAAACATACTACACATACTCTCTACAACCATCGTTCCCTTCCTGTGACCGTCCGTTTATAGTCAGAGAACGAGTTCTTCCTACCGTTTCTCGTCCCTCCTAAAGGACAATCGGAAACGTAGACAACGATACATCTGAGGAGAAAGGGGTAAAAAAAGAGTTCGTCAGTCTTACAGGCATTTTAGTCGACTTGTCAAGTCTCAGCCGAAGTGAAACAGGGAAGAACTTTAGACTACCGTTAAAATTGAAGAGAACACATATAGTACCGTAAACTATCGATTATTGTCGAGGAATAAGTAAATTGGATACATTAAAGATTCCTTAGGACGACTTATATCACTAGGTTCCCAATCTATGAAACCCCTGAACGAAATTTTTAAGACATAGGGGACACGACCCACCTACTAATCAGGGAAACTGGAAACTCTTCTCAACCCCCGAGACGGAATCCCTCTACTATTCCACCTGTTTCGTCGACTCTATATTCCCTGTGAGTTCCTAGTCTATCGTACACCAGCTAGAAATCTTTCCCAGATTTCTAAATAAAACCACTTAGTACCAACCCATCTCTTATACCTATCATAAAGTTGAACTCGTTCACAGATCTGAGTTATCTCACTCCGAATCTCGATAATGAATACCCTTTCATTTTCGTACGTGGTTTTCACTTCGGTCCTTTTTCCGCTTTGATATTTCTGTACTTTTCTAGATACTAATGTTTCCCGAGTCCCTCTCTCCCTCCCTACTTGTCTGTTTCTTGTTCCCCAAAAATCCTGTCATTTCGATATGTGATTTACTATGGGATCACTCATGTCCCTATATACAGTGACCTGTAAACAGGTGTGGGTGTCTTATATGTTTCACTTCGGATTGAATTTGCTGTCGGAACTCAATTACTAGAAATAGTCGTAACCGAGTAGTCAACATTATTTCCATGATGTCATTACGTCCTACAATTATTATGACCTTTGAGACGTTGGAACTTCCCCATAAACCCTTGAGAGACGTGAAACCCGAATTAAAAAAGACGTTCGGATTTTGACGAGTTTTTTTATTTCAGACAACGCCGACGATGACGATTCAGCGAAGTCAACACAGGCTGAGACACGCTAGGATACCTGTCGTCGGGTGGTCCGAGGGGACAAGAGATCCTAAGAGATCCGTTCTTATGACCTCACCCAACGGTAAAGGAAGAGGTTTTATTTCAGATAATTAATCCTTTTCTGTTTGTGGAATTTTTAAGTCGGTCTTTCGTAAGACTCGAATGTACTGTCTTGATATAGGCACTATATTGGTAACAACCCCTTTTTCATTCATATTTATTTAACAACTATGTTCCAATTTATCATATTACAAATAGCCTTCACTAATTCTTCCACATAGTCTCTAAAAATTTATAAATAAAAGTCTGGGAAACTTGATCATGACACTGGGAATCTTTCACTTGCATTTACCTGTCACTTTCTAATTGTGTTTCTAAAGACATCCTCCTACAAAGGGATAATAAGTATTATCCCCTTGTGCCGTTTGTTAGGTCTACAGGTCATCAACCCCTAGTCCAGTTTCAGATATTACAATAATTTAATACTTTATATACTCCGACACTTTTTTTTGACCCAACCGGTTTTTTCAAGTAAGTCCAAGGTGACATTGTAGGAGTCTCTTTGTACTTACTTGAAAACCCGGTTGAGTCATAAAGTTTTGTTTCTGTATCCTTTTACAATTGTCGTGTATCTTGTATTGGAATCAAAACAAATTTATATATTCCTCTTAAACCTCTTAAACCTCGGTCAACGGACCCAAGTCAAGGGTCGAGACGGTGAACGATCGACTAAGTAGAACCTGTTCAGTCAACTAGAGTGACACTGGGTCAAAGGAGTAGTGTGGACGACAGTCAGACCTTCATCCTTCTCCCCTGTCTGTCCCGTTGGAACACGTATATACTTTTCTGTCCCATAAGGATCGTCGTCTAGCATTCGCAACAACAAAGAGACGAAAGAAGATTATACTACCCTTACTATTTCCTGGTCAAGTTAAATCAGACTCTTTCTTCGTCGACTCCTTGTACTCATTTGGTAGTTGAGGTACTCCGGTAAACGACTAGTCCTTCCATAGACAAGAGGAAAATGTGTCTCTGACTGGTTTCCACAAGGAATCGGAAACCTCCCCACAAGTCTGAGGTTTCCAGTTTTCGGTGACCTGAAACAGTGTTTGTCTCGGACATCCACGAAAGTAATGAAATACTTAAAAAAGCTTTGATCTCGTCGAGCTAAATATACCCTAGTAAGACAACGACCTAGCATACCTCCCACTCTTATCTAAACAAAATCTTTTCCCTCTCCCTTCAGAGACGTCCATACCTGGGACGTGGCCCGAAAGTGTCGACAGAATAAAATGGGTACCTGTAGGATCGTGTCCTCCTGTGGGTACAACAATAGTAATTAGAGTTAAACGACTAGTCTTAAGACTCAATTCTTTGGATTCAATTTATAATCCGACCGGTTTTTCAAGTAAGTTCAAAAAGACATTACGGAATGCATTATGAAACGGACTTGAGTATTCATTACCTGAACCTAGACTTTTATATATAAACATCGTTTTAAATCCCAAAAAAATAAAACAGTAAGAAAAGAAAAAATTTACAGTGTCAGGATTAGAAAAGGGTTTCCATTAGATGGGATTTAAACCTCTGACGGTTAATCTCCTAGTACTTAAGAATGTATGAAGGCTACCTCTACATTTAACCTTGTTGAAACCTATTGTAAATCCATCATAGACTATACCAGCTTTCACCAGTAAGGACTATTGGGTTTTTATATGAGATCAAAATGTGGAGTCTATTCGTCGACATGGACCTATGGTCCTCCGTATACTCTTACATGTGTCGTGTCAACGAATACTACAGAGTCTTGGTGTTTGTTGGGTAGACCAAACCCCCGACAACAAAACAAAAGACAAAACAAAAACCGACACGGCGAAACCGAACACCCTAGAATCAAAGGACTGGTCCCTAACTTGGGTCTGGGAAACACATTCACACCTCAGGATTGTCAACCTAACCGTCTCGTAAGGGGATAGACCAACAAGTAACTGTCATTTTACCTACTTGTTTAGGACCATGTAGGTATGTTACCCTATCTATGATATATCGTTACTTCGCTTCAAAAAGTCTCGGTAAGTAGTTGGACATACTTAGGGTCTTTGTGACACTCAGATCCGGATAAAGATATTCTGACACGGTGGTGAAAAGAACGGGATTCTGGAATACCAAGTGGTAATGGTTTATGTAAGAATTATGCTCGTAACTACCTCGTACGTTCATAGAGATCCCTTATTTGGAGATCCGACTACTCGCCCACGAACCTTCTGCGATTAGACGACTCAAAGAGACGACTACCACATAGATTCAGGAAAAGGAATCCATCACGAGCACTTTACCTCACTTTGGTCACCTTGTCTTACGAACTGATCGGAGTCCGTCTTTATCCTCCACCCTTCTACCTTACCTGCCACGGATCACCTATCCAGGTCGTGTCACAGATAAGACTTCATAAATACATTCCTCACTTCTTAACAGAACACCTGTGATGGTTAAAGGAGTCCCGATGACCAAAACTAAGGTAGGACGACAAGTCAGAAACTAGGTCGCACATGACTTGTGGACGATCCACCGATCGTGACACTACCCAAATTCTTACTTACGTTATACCAGGGAGGCGAGTTCACAAAGATAGATACCCTTCTCTGTTTTTGTACAGTTCACACAGTAATGAATGAACAGGATTACATATAAATCTACCTGTTCCTCACGTCTATCTTGTCTTGCTAACCAACAGAAGGGTCTCCCTTATTTCAAACTTTACTCAGAAAAAAAAAAAAATTAAAATTTTAGAAATTAAGAATGTACGCAAGGGTTTGTACTTGGGGGGAGGGTGGAGGGAGGGGTATTGTAGAGAGACCCAGTAGGGGTACGTGCTCGAGGTTCGTACGACATAGGACGTAGTCTGTATCTGACCGCTAAGTTAAGAATGTACTATCATATGTACAATCTACTCAGAACTCCATCTTCATCGTCGACTGATTTAGGTATCATAACCAACCGGTTTTTCAAACGAACCCAAAAAGGTATTGTAGATAAAAAATTTTTATTTAAAATTTTACATAAATAAATAATGGATAAACCCGAAGGGACAACCGAGTCTGACATTTCTTAGGTCGATGTTTACGTCCTCTGCACCAAAACTAGGGACCAACCCTTTTAGGGGACCCCTTTCTTTACCGTTGGGTGAGGTCATAAGAACGGACCCTTTAGGGTACCTGTCTCCTCGGACCACCCGATGTCAAGCACCCCAACACGTTCTCAGCCTGTGTTGACTCGTTGATTCGTGTGTAATAAATGAACCGACGTAGTTCTCAATCAACACCACGTGCCCAAATAGAGGTCAACGTGGTTCGTCCGAAGACTCGCACGCTCGAGTCATCAATGTCGTGCACCCGAATCAACAAGGCATCTCATCTTACACCTTAGGATTAAGGGACGACGACGACGATTTAGCGAAATCAGCACAGGCTGAGACACACTGGGGTATCTACCGTCGAGTGGTCCGAGGGGGCAGGGACCCTAAGGGGTCCGTTCTTGTAACCTCACCCGACGGTAAAGGAGGAGGTGGATTAAGGGACTACTCCCTAGTTTGGGCACAAGGGTACGTAACCTTCCGTCTGAGAGTTGGTGACCTGGTGGTCCCTTCAGGGAGGCATTGTCGTATACCTATTTTGGACTTGTTTTAAAAACCAGTTTCGTCATATCATAAAGACCCGTAAAGTTTGTTTCCCTTCATTTCTGTCTTTTAATAAAGTCTCGTACGGTATCGAACCCCTCATAACTCGACTAGACAAACGAACACTACCCGACCGTCCGTTTGGGATCCTCCCTGAATTTGTGGAAGACGACACTTACGATAACCCTAAAATAAAACAACTGTCACCCAACAGAGATCCGTAACCTTCGAAGGGTGACTGATTTGTACACGTACGGTCATTTTGTCTGTGTGACTTCGTTTAACCGACAAGAGTCCTTGTCTTATGTAAAAGTTGATGAATATATGCACAAATGTGTCTAGGTAACTAATTTTTTATGTATCACGATACGAATGATTTTTTACGATATGCTTATCATTATCATTGAACTACGTGATCTCTTTTACTATTTCATCATTACCAGGTCTACGGACGAAATCATACTGTGGTCTCACTGTGAAATTCATAGATCTGCAAGTAATCTGGACATTTACCGAACACCAACCCATCAACGATTCAGGACAGACTGGGAACACTGGGGTACGTGACACCAGGTGGTCCGGGGAGACGGGTACGCTAAAGGGTCCGTTCGTATGACCTAACTTAACTGTAAAAGAAGAGGTCCTCTAGCAGGACTGGGCTCCTAGCTTGGACCCAGAGGACGTAACGTCCACTTAAGAATTGGTGACTTGGTGGTCCTTTCGGGTAACATTCACCAAATGTCTAGGGTTTAAGACGTAAAATTTAGGTTTTTGTGGGCTTCTAAAAACAGCGTCTCAATGGGACGTTCGGTAAGTAGACAAGACGGTAGGAAGTCATATCGTTGGGTAGACTAAACGGTAGACAAAATAAAGAAACTTCTTGAGACCCTCCTTCATACTATCTTATCGTTCCTGTACCAAAACCCCTTAGTCTTTTAGACAGTAATTTAAGGTAAGTATGACAAGAGACCGTCAAAACATTAGATTCCGCCCATTAAATTAAAGTGTTTCGAATTCAAAGAAGTAGAGTTTTTACTTTGTTATTTTACTTTGTCTTAGACAAGACACAAATGGTTTCCCCTTTTCACCCCACCTTCCTATTTAATCCTCCAACTCTAATTGTATATGTGTGGATATTTTATGTATATGTATGGACATTTTGTATATGTATGGATATATATTGTATATGTATGGATATATTATCCATCGGTAGTTCCTGAATGACTTATTGTGTGTCTTGAGATGAGTCTCATCAAAAGACATTATTAGATACACCCTTTATCTTAGACTTTTTCTTGTATATATGTATATATACTTATATATTAAAGATATATAAATGTATATATTAATATATAGAAATGTATAATATACAATGATATTGATATAAGAATGTATATTAAGAATACATATGAGTAATAATGTCATATATAGGAATATATAAGGATATATTAAGAATAAATAAGAATATTATTGTTAAGAGACATTATTAGACACACCCTTCATCTTAGACTTTTTCTCGTATATATAAATATATAAGAAAAATGTATATGTATAATGTATAATATTGATTTAGTCCGAAGGCACCATCAAGTCTCTGCCATTTCTCAGACGGACGTTACGTCCTCTGGGCCCAAACTAAGGAGCCTCTGGGTTCCTTCTAGGGGACCTCTTTTCTTACCGATGGGTAGGTCATAGGAACGGACCTTTTAAAGTACCTGACTTCTTGGACCACCCGACATCAGGTACCAAACGTTTCTCAACCTGTAAAGTCTCACTGAAAGCGAGTGAGTGATATCGATTTAGTAAAACGACATATGGACCTTGATTGTGCTGTAACACCTAGTTACTATGAGGTTATATTTTATTTGAAAAATTCAACTTTTTTTAGTTACTTTAGAGATGTCACACCTACACTACAAATTTACTTAATTACATGTAAACATTCAAATAAAAGGGGAGACGTAGGTGGTTCTGTGTGTCTCACTGTCCTCTGTCTAATTCGTCACGTCGTTTAATTTCCTTCCATCGAATAAAGTCGCTAAGGACACATTCTGCCACTATAGAATGTACTCTCCACACGGAAGATAAGTCCTTAACAAAATCCAAGAACATGTAAACACCAACAAAAAAAAAAAGGAGACACTTCTTCCTTTCTACTGATTTTCCAAAAGAAACTGAATCCATTCTCTGTCATTTAATTTTCTGACGTATTCCAAGATCGGTGGACATCCTCGTTACTAGAAGAGATGTCTCGACACACACACCTAACGAGACGTTTAGACACAGATTGCGAGTACCAAACACCAACAAGAAGGGTCAACTGGACAATCCGAACAATTTAAC
The DNA here is from genome assembly GCA_006410555.1 of Capra ibex. Lineage (NCBI taxonomy): Eukaryota > Metazoa > Chordata > Mammalia > Artiodactyla > Bovidae > Capra > Capra ibex. The sequence goes on from SJYO01046538.1 coordinate 51,845,934, forward strand.
CGCGAGTTCGGGAGTCTTATAATTTGTGTTAAACTTCTTCAATTACCTCCACCTACCTCCTCTCTAACACTTCCATACAAATAAATAAGTGTCTATTCTGATGTCGGTGACGTAGGAATCAAGTCATAGAATTTACTTGGGTTACTCACATTTGTATTGGGGATCAGATGTAACCCTTCGTTCACACGGTCAAAAATTCTTTTACGATAAAAATTTCGAGAAGAAAACTTTAGATTAAGAGCATAAAGACGTGGGACCTCGATTTGACTTTCGTGGTCTATTGGACAGACAAAAAGAATAGAAGTCAAAAACGTTCTATGTGATCTACGTGAAAAATTGTAGTACTACCTTTACAGTCTACTACTTTGTATACTGAAGGAGCACAAACTACGTGACCATTCGTTAATACGTACTATTGGATCACAAGTAAGAGTGTTGAAACACCAAAAACTATCAAGTGATAATATTTATTACCACTGTCATAGGAGGACGTATTTATAAACATAGGTAGAAAGACTACTTAAGAACTCTGTTGTAAGGGTCTTCAGTACAATCTATGTTAACTGAAGAATTTTAAAAATAAATAAATAAAAACCGACACTACCGAGAATCAACGTCACGAACTTGAAGAGAGATCGACGTCACGAGTCCGGATCAACGGGACACCGTACACCCTAGAATCAAGGGGTCGGGTCCTAACTTGGATACAGGGGACGTAACCTTCTACCTAAGAATTGGTGACCCGGTGGTCCCACCATGGATCTATACTAACTGAATCTCAGTTCTGGAAAAAAAGAAGTTAAGGACAATTTAGAAGGAAAAACTATACGAAAAAGAAAAAGTAAACCCTTTTACTCTATAAAATGATGTAAACTGCATTTTCTTAGGGAAATTGAACTAAATTTTAACAGACCGGGACTTGGTCTTGTACCCCGAAGGGTCCACCGAGTCACCATTTCATTGGCGTACGTCACGTCTTCTACAGCCTCTGGGTCCAAAGTAGGGACCTACCGCTTCTAGGGGACCTCTTTCTTCACCGTTGGGTGAGGTCATAAGAACGAACCCTTTATACCTGTCTCCTCGGACCACCCGACGTCCGGTATCCCAACCTTTCTCAGTTTTTACCGTCTCACTGATTCGCGTGTGCGTACAAAGTATTCATCCACGTTTCACCGATAAACAACCAACACACAGACCATCACTATTCTGCAGTGGACTATTCTCAATTGTAGACTCGTCTCCTAACTCTGGGTCTTCAGACCACTTCAAGTCAAAAATCCCCGTGGGTGTGACGCGACTCTTCTCTCTGCAGCAAGTCATAAAGTAATCGACATAGGAACGCTATCATAGACAATAAGAGAGTCCTTCGGGCAGGAGTGTGGGACGGGGGAGGCTAAGGCCAAAGAAGGGACTGGACAAATGGTCGCGGGACGGGCGAGAGAGACCGCCAGTCGAGAGTCTCCGGTCCCCCACGACCTAACATACCAGAAGGAGGGTCGTAAATGGTGTCACGGACTGTGAAGTACCCGAGAGACAAGTACAATTTATTTTTCTTTGGACTCTGAAGAGAAGTCGAGACCTCATCATTACAACCCCTGCGACGGTTTTATTAGTTCTTCCTTTTCTTCCGGGGTATGTAACTCTGGGTCGAACGACTGACTTACGGCCCCAAACACGACATGACGATAAATATAAAAAGTGGAAACCGTCCACAAATAATAAAGTGACTATCCTCTGTAGTTCAAGGTCGTAAAGTTGGGACAAGAGCTCTGGATGTAAATGTTCGTGAAGTCGCGGTGAGACCGGATGCACACTCATGGTCCGGGTCCTTCCCAGACACCAACCCAACAACCGAACACGAGGTCCCCGACCCAACAACTCTTTGGTTTTCCGGTACTCGACTCTTGGACGTGGAGATTTCATGTCTTGGAACACGATTTGAAGGACCACCTTTCACCCTTGGTTGTCAAGGTTGGTACCTTTTTCCTAATATAAGTCCGGGAATAGAGACCCTTCAATACCTTCTCTATTCCGATATGACGGAATTCTTAGGTCTCGTAGATATCCACTCCTCAACTTCAACAATCCTCGTACTAGGTCCTGTCTCCTGGGATGGGTTCTAGAATCCTCCACCCACAGTCACCCTAGTCGGTCTCCATGGTCACCCTAGTTGGTCTTCCACTTTCTCCTGGTGTACGATCTCTTGACATCCAGTATGGGAGTTGAGATGTGTTGCTTACGAAACATCTTCAGTAACGAATCTCGTCCCCAGGGGTTGGGGGTCCAGTACCCGACCATGACCAGTCACTGGACTATCCTTGGTCCAGGGTGTCGTCGGTCACTCACCGACCACTAGTGTACTTCCTTCGAAGTAGACATAAATGTCGGTGAAGGGTAGGGAGTGTAGTAGCGAACTCGAGACGGAGGATAGTCTAGTCACCACGGTAATCTAAGAGTATTCTCACTTGGGAGGATAATTGACGTACGTTCCCTAGATCTAATGCTTGAGGAATACTCTTAGTAGGACTTTTGATAAAAGACAAGGGGACCAGACAACTTTTTAACAGAAGGTGTTTTGACCAGGGACCACGGTCTTTTGACCGAATCTCTTATCTTCTAACTCAAAAGAAAGAAAATGTATTCTCCCTTACCAGGGGTGGAAAGGGTCTCACTTCGGAAGAAAGACAGAAACATAATACTCTGGACTGACCACAAATGAGACCCGAAACGGAACGTCACGGGTCGAGTGGTGTCCCACCGGACAGGGGGTCGGGGAACGTAAGACCAAAAACACGTCTCGTCGTGCCATCACTGTCCTTACATCCACTCTACCGTCCCTACATCCCTACAAAGAGTGTACCGCATCCGGACTAACACGGTCAACAACGGTCGACTAGACAGTCCGATGGACGACTGGACGAGACAGTAAGTCTGGAAACTAGGGTACCAAAAAAAAGACTTGATTTGTTCTTTCGAGAGCCAAAATAGACGTATTACCAAGTTTTTACATTATTCGTATTCCCTGTAATTTCGGCACAGTTACATCGTATTAGTCGTTAATTGTGTTATCTATATTAAGGGAGATCCAAGTCCCTTCGTCGTCTATTTGGTTACTCCGTCGAGAAATGTGGGTCATCGGACTTAAAGGTTCCGTTCTCGGTGTTCTCTGTTTTAGGAAGTATACTAGAATGAATAAACACTTTAGATTTTTTTTTCAACAACAACAAGTCAACGAGTCAACACAGACTGCGAAACGCTGGAGTACCTGACATCGTGCGGTCCCGAGGGACAGGAATCGATAGAGAACCTCAAACGAGTTTGAACACAGGTAACTCAGTCACTACGGTTGGTTGGTAGACTAGGAGACAGTAGGGGAAGAGGACGGAAGTTAGAAAGGGTCGTAGTCCCAGAAAAGGTCACTCAGTCGAGAAACGTAGTCTACCGGTCTCATAACCTCGAAGTCGTAGTCAGGAAGGTCACTTATAAGTCCCAACTAAAGGAAATCCTAACTGAACAAACTTGAGTCCCTTGAGAGTTCTCAGAAGAGATCGTGGTGTTAAGTTTTCGTAATTAAAAAACCGTAAGTCAGAAGAAACACCAGGTTGAGACCTTTTTGGTTTCGAAACTGAGATACCTGGGAACCGTTTCACTACATGTTTATCATGTTTGCCTGAATAAAAATGTTTCATCTTCATCTCAGTGTCCACCTCTTTTGTTTGAATACCAATGGTCCCCTATGTCTTCCCCTCCCTATTCAACCTTCTAACTGTATATGTGTTGATGTATATGTGATGACATATATTTTATCTATTGATAATTTTTCTCTCACCCATATACATATACACATTGACTACGTGAGACAACATGCGGAATTAGATTGTGTCGTAAAATTCAGTTGAGATGAGTTTTTTTCTTTTTCTACTTTAGGATAGTAACCTAGAAATAATGTGTCTCGGTTCACGTCCTGAGGTTCACCACACGAAGTCATTAGACTCAACTAAACGTTATTGACTAGTTAAGATGTACTAAGGATACTTAAAAAGAATTATGACCGAGTTTTTCTAAGGGTCTTCTTTTCAAGTCTTAAAGTCACGGGAGTTTTTACACTCTACCGGGTTCTAATTTTGTTACGGATCAGGTCTCTGAGATCTTTTTGTATTTCTCGTTAGGGTCTCGTCAAAATAGACAAGTCTACGAGTCTTGAGACCCGACGAGAAGAAGGGTATGTTATTTTAAAAATAGACCGAGGTTAAATCCCTAAGATTTTTCAACCCCGTCTAACCTCCCTTAATCTAAAGAAAATTCCACCGATGAATCCATCTATTTAGGTAGGAATGTCCTTCTAAACTTTTTCAACCGTATTGTACAACAAAATCAGTTTTTCAATAAAGGATGAGAAACGCTGAGGTACCTGAGATCCGGTGGTCCAAGGAGACAGGTACCCTAAAGGGTCTGTTCTTATGACCACATCCAACAGTAAAGGAGGAGGTCCCCTATAAGTACTGGGTTCCTAGCTTGGGTACACAGGATGTAACCGTCCGCCTAAGAAATGGTAACACGGTGGACCCTTTGGGGACATATTGTATGATCTCTAATTTTATGGGAGTGTTAAGCGTGGGGAAGTCGAGATAAAGAACTAGGAAAATTTTTATTAGGACGTTTCCTTTTCTTTCATAGGGAACAAAGATTCGTCTTCCCTTCGAGACTCGGATCTGACGTCACTTCTTCTTTAAAGATCTTCTTTATTAATGATATCAATACTGTAGATGAAAGGGTCCTTCGGTTCAAGGGAAAACACATCACATGGAATCCGGGGTCTTATGGTGAAACGGGATAACTACGAAAAGAGAAAGAGTAGGAAAAGTCCTTCGAGAGGTTCCATGACTTGAAGATGCACCGTTTACGTCTACTAAGGTCGTTCTGTCTTAACGAAAAACGACGAAACTTTCGGAATTTCATGAACAAATCCAAGTAGTAGGTTAGATCTCATGAGATGAACTCCATTACCATTACCATTATGCTAAAACTACGAGAGGTGGGAGAGACTGTCATCAAAAAGAATAAGGAACACATGTACAAGTCGAGACACTCGAAAACCCAGTACCTTGACAGTTTAAAGTCTTGAAATCTCGACTCCTACTCTCACTTGAACAACAAATCAACGAGTCAGGACAGACTGAGAACCGTTGGGATACCTGACGTTGGGTGGTCCGAGGATACAGGTACCCTAAAGGGTCCGTCCTTGTCACCTCACGAAACGGAAAGGTAGAGGTCCCCTAGAAAAGCTGGGTCCTTAACTTGGGTACAGAGGACGTGACGACCGTAAAAGAAATGGTGACTCGGTGGTCCCTTTGGATTCCCACCTGACACGTCGGAAATTTCTTCCAAGTACGGCTCAGGAAAACCCAGTCGTCTTAAAGATTCCATCATCACCGTTAACCTGACTCCCTACGTCCACCGATGTTACACATTGGGATTTACTCTCGGAAATAACCACTGTCTACACATCCTTCAGTCCAAGGACACCGTTCTGACATAAATTTTATCGTTCCTCGAAGTACTACTATAACCTACACGTTTAGATCCTAGTACTTGATAACGACCTTCATCTACCTTTATCATCGTTAACAATCCCCCCAAACAAAGACTCCAAACACAAAGAAACGACTGAAGTTCGACTCCACGGACCACTTTGATTCGGGATTTCTATACTAATTAAGGGTTAAACTTAAGGATCCTATTGACGAGGTAGTTTTTGTTATCTTTAGTTTTGACTTTTTTATTGAAAAGACCCTTACAGGTGTTGGAGTAACGGTAGCGATGACCTAAAGGTTTCATATAAAGATTCCGTCTAAACATGAAGCCTTTGATATCCATTGTATGATTTTACAATTATCCGTATTTCGACGTTCATTCTCCCAAAGTTCTGACACTAAACTCGGACACATCAAAAAATTTGGAGAAAAAATTTTCAGTATTTTAATTTCCGTTTGTGTCTTTTTTTGAACACTGAATATCATTTCTAGTTTCCAGTTATCTAAATGATTAATTTCCGAGAATTTTTAGTTGATGTCTTACTATTTATAGGAATATGTTATGTTTGGTTTTTATATTAAATGATTTCTTTTGTTCACCAGTCAATTTAAAAATTTTATTAAATATGATAATTTTACATTATATGTGTGGTAGAAATGGAGATGTAAACTATTTCCACTTTTTAGAAGTAGTAGGAAACCATTCTCACCTGTTTAAATCGGTACACAAAATTACGACTATCCTTATATTTGAGAAATTCCTACCTTTAACCCGTGACACTTATTTTTAGTTTGTATATGTGCGTTTCGTCTCCTTCTATAAACAGGTCACTATTTGGTAGATTTTTAAATACTTTTCTTTAGGTAGTTCATACTTGTTTCTACTTACAATGTCATACACATAACGTGGGAAAGTTTACATCCCATAAAATTTACTCCGTTCTATTGGGACTATCCAAGTTTTGATTCCATCTTTTGTATTATAGTGTTAAAGTTTTTATTAAATCTTGACCTACGTATTATACACTTTTAAAATTATCATTTTGACATCCATTCTCCTGAAATTCATCCAAATAAAAAATAGAGGTAAAAGTTTCAAAGATGTCACTTAAACATGTAAAAATGCCAAATATTTGTACAAGTTACTGAATTTTCAACTCGACCTGTTTACTGTTGAGAAAGAAGGGATCGTCTTCGATCACCACAAGGGGATCGTGTCCCACATATGAGTGGGAGACAATCAGAAAAGTCTACCAGAAAATAACAAACCATAAACATAAAGTATTAATTACGACTTAAAGGTGCATAAACCAATCCTACAGGATGACTCCTTTGCAAGGGAATGGAGTTTCAAACATATCGTTTGGTTTGGGACTACAAGTCGTTATTCATAGGAGTATTTTTGTATTTTTCTTTTGGAATTAACTGCTTTAAATTTTTTAATTAAAGGTAATTACTAAGTGACTGAGAAAATGGGAAGTATTACAAAGTAACGTAGGTCAGGTAACACAAGAAAACGAGAATTGAAACGGTTGTTTCCAGACAGATCAGTTTCGATACTAAAAAGGTCATCAGTAACTATCAACCTGGTATTTTTTCCGACTCACGATTATTCTTAACTATGAAAGTTTGACACCACAACCTCTTCTGAGAACTCTCAGGGAACCTGACGTTCCTCCAGTTTGGTCAGTTAGGATTTCCTTCAGTCAGGACTTATAAGTAACCTTCCTGACTTCGACTTCGAGGTTATGAAACCGGTGGACTACACTTTTCGGTTGAGTAGTCTTTTCCGGGACTACGACCCTTTCTAACTTCCGTCCTCTTCCCCTGCTGTCTCCTGCTCTACCAACCTACCGTAGCGGCTGAGTCACCTACACTCAAACTCGTTCGAGACCCTCTACTTCCTGTCCCTTTGGACCGGACGACGTCAGGTCCCCCAGTGTTTCTCAACCTGTGCTGACTCACTGACTTGTTGTCGTGACACAAGTAGTAAAAGTTCCAGTCTAGCGTACTGTTGTCACCTTTTCGGTTCAATTAATTGGGTACTTTGATTCTCTCACTGACACAACTTGAATCCGGGTCTACCGGACAAACAATAATAAAAAGGGATACTACAAAAGAGTAAGATTTCTTCTCGAATTCGACCCTGTCTCTCAGACCGTTAGACATAAGAGGTTAGCGAACCTAAAAAAAAACCAAACAAATTAACTTCCTATTAACGAAATGTCTTAAAACATTTTAAAGCGAACCTAAAATGTCTGCGTTATCCTGTGACTCTTCCAACCAAAATTAGGACGTTAGAGTACAATCAGGGAAAAATTAATTATCAAAAAAAACAGAGGTAACTTAAACAATGTTATACGAAGACAAAATACAAAACCAAAACCGGAGTCCCGCGCACCCTTAGAATCGAGGGGCTGGTCCCTAACTTGAGTGTGGGGGTCACAACCTCCCACTTCAGAATTGGTAACCTGAGGGTCACTGCAGGTATTAAGGAAAAAAATTCAGTGTTTGTATCCTACGAGACCCATAACCCCCAGATCGTGTCTACTCTGCTCCAGGGACGAGGTCACTACGAACACCCAATGTAGTTCCAGTCCCCCCCGTCTATTATTTCTTCGGGTGTTCTAGTAGAGTCCATCTATTTTCGATCCTCCCTTCCGTAACTACACTGTTACTGGACCCTTCCGAGGAACTCGACTCGACCACCCTCTCTGAATAGACCACCGATCGTAAACTCAACTCTGACTTTCTGTTCCTCGACCGGAGACTCCCGGAGTCCATTCTCTTCACACCCCTCATCCTTGTCGATATCGTCACAGGACGCCCCAGTGGCTCACTGGACACCCTCCTTAGTCCTCTTCGGTGACAACGACCTCGTGTCTCTAGGTCTTACCCTCCTGCCTCGGAGCGTCCGTCTCTACGTACTACCTCTGGTGGATCCAGTAGTATTGCTCAAGTTTAGAGTAAGGTCCACAGTACCCTTTGGTGACTTCCCAAAGTCAATCTCTCCATCACTATGGACCGAATATAAAATGACTCAACCGCTTTTTCAACTAAATCCAAAAAGACATGCTACGACACCCTTTTGAACTTGGTTGAAAAACCGGTTGGGTTATGTTCTAGTAGAGTAGAGAATCCACCTTTTACCTAACGGTCCCCAATTCTCACTTTGGACCCACTGGTGAATTATCCGATATTAAACAACACAAAATTCAAAATCCGAAAAAAAAATTAACCTCCCATTAACAAAATGTTACAACACACACAAAGACGTTATAATCAAAGTTGTTACACTTAGTCGACATCACATATGTATATAGGGGAGGGACAATTGGGAGGGAGGTCATCCGACAATATCAAGTTTACACTCTAGGCCACTCAGACAGGGGACACTCTACGTCTCTCACCTGGTTAAATCTCTATTCTCTAGTGTCCTGAGCGACAATCTTACCCACCCTCTCACTCTCTCTTCTTAACATCTATTGAAGATCCAAACCACACGATGAACGGTTCTGCACCTGATAACTTTCTACTCGTCCTTTTAGTTCACTCGAGACAAAACGTGTACAAGTAAAACTCTATGAAGTACCTTATTTAACGTTTATTTCAAGAAAAGGTCAAGACGTCTTACCTACTTAACTCTTAAGCGTCCTTGAGAGACTTATTAAAAGTCTCTTCAAGTGTAAGGTATCCATGGTATATCCAATATCCACTTACCTCCTCTGATTATATTTATACATATACGTATATATAAACTCACACACATATTTTAAGGTTCAAACTTGGTAGGGATGAGAACCGGTCAACCACCATTCTACCGGTGGGTCGTATTCACGTGAACCTGTTGTCAAAGTCATGAAAACACAAAGAACTCTGTACTCGGAAGACTAAAGATGAATCCTCTTTTGGGTTGAAAAGTCAACTATCTGTTCGTCCCATGGAATGAATTTGTTCGTACTTAGTCCCTGAGGGGTCCTCTAGGTAGTAAATTCTGAGGCTCGAAGACTACGTCCACATAAACTGGGGACTAACCCCTTGATTCTAGAGTGTACGGAGTGTCGTACCGCTTTTCGAAAAAAAAAAAAAAAAAATTAAATTTTTCGTTCTTTGTTTCGGGTCATAGTCACTTCCGGGTCCACCGGACACAGGACACTCCCGGGACAACACCTCGTCCAACCGGTCCAGTCATCTATCTTCTTACGATTGACCTGAGTGTCTGATCTAACCAAAGTCTAGTAAAGACCCAACTTCTTGAAATGATGGATAACAGACTTTGAAGTTGTGTTTACTAGAACTACACTACTCTGTCTTACTAAGTTCACCGTCCCACTAATCTATCTTACTAATCTTCTCCACTCTCTCTTCCCTCCCAACCTCCCGTCCTCCACCGTTCCTGACTCGACAGTCAGATCCATCGACTCTTTCAGGGGACGAATAACCTGTAACAAGATTACTCGACTCCTACGACCCGAACATCCGTCCCGAGTAAACGATGAACTCCGTTTCGTCGTCGACCGACAAGGGGTGAGACAAGGTCCTTACGGGTGTGCGGTGATACTACCTCCTGTAGTGGTTCTGACCGGAAGTCTGTCGAACTCCCCTGGTCCTCCTCTCGGGACAACATCTTGAAATGTATGTTTAGTGATGGAAGGAAAACGGTCCACCACTACTGAAGGGTCGAAGCCCCGGGGAGGGACTTGGTGGAATCAATCTCGTGAACACTGCCGAGGCACGTCACACTTCTCCACTGTTCACTCCGTACCCGGAGATCGTAGGACATCCGTTGTTTCGATAACTTTTTACAGAAAATTTCTACCTTATAGACTGACGGAAGAAAAAAAAAAAAAGACAAATCTAAAATACCGGTTTCACTTCTACCTCTACTTAAATCATTAAGTTAGGCGGTCAATAAAGAAAGAAAGTTAAGTGACTACCTGTCCGGATACCTTCTTCGACAGTTCTAGTTCCAGTCGAACTAGATGAACCCGACGAGAATTATGACACCCACTCTTACAAGACCCCTTACTTTTTGAACGTCACGTACTATTTTTTTATTATTAGGAGTAAGTACCTTTTGAACAATTAAAATCTTACTGAACATCTTTCATTTCCCCTTTAGTGAAACATAAGTGAAAAAGCATGTAAACATAAAAGTTTACAAGTAAAGGGTTTCTGTTCGATGGATAAAAATAACTTCATCTCAACTAAATGTTACAACACAATCAAAGTCCATATGTCGTTTCACTAAGTCAATATGTATACATAAAAAACGTCTAAGAAAAAGTAATGTCCAATAATATTCTATAACTTATATCAAGGGATACGATATGTCGTCCAGGAACAAATAAAATATATAGGACTACATATAGACAATTAGGATTAAATAGGGAAGGATGGGAGAGGGGAAACTAATGACATTCAAAAAAAGGGATACAGACACTCAGACAAAATATTTATTTAAGTAAATACAATAACGATCTACGGTGTATATTTACTACAGTATACTATAGACAGAAAAAATACCGACTCATTATAAGGTAATAGTCTCTTCCTTCACTGTTGGTGAGGTCATAAGAACGGATCTCTTAAAGTGCCTGTCCCCTCGGACCGTCCGATGTCAGGTACCCTACCGTTTCTCAGCTTGTACTGACTCACTGACTGTGAATGAATGTTATAAGGTAGTGTGTGTGTGTGTGTGTGTGTGTGTGTGTATGTATGTATCGTGGAGAAATAGTAAGGAGACAACTACCTGTGAATCCGACAAAGGTAGAAACCGAAAACACTTATCATAACGACACTTGTAACCCCACGTACATAGAAAAGTCTAGACTCAAACACAAAGAAGATCATCTACGGGTCCTCACCCTAACGACCTACTATATCACTACGATAAAAAACAAAACACTCCTTGGAGGTACGACAAGAAGTATCACCATGGTTAAAAGTAAGGGTGGTTGTCACATCCTCACAACGGAAAAAAGGTGTGGGAGTGGTCGTAAATAACAAGTATCTGAAGACTGGACACACTCTATTTCGAGTAACCTAAAAGAAAAGACATTATTAGTCACTACAACTCGTAGAAACGTACACGAATTAACACAGATTTATATTAGGTACCGTGGATTTTGAAGATCTTCTCTTGTATCCGTTTTGTAATAGACTGTATTTAGCGTCGTCATAAAAGAATCTAGTCAGAGGGTTCAGTTTTCTTTATTTTCCTTTTTATTTGTTCACCCTGGATTAGTTTGATTTTCCGAAAACGTATCGTTTCCTTCGGTATTTCTTTTGTTTTTCTGTTGGGTGTCCTATCCTCTTTCATAAACGTTTGTCACGTTGGACGTTCCCTATTAAAGGATTTATGTGTTTTGTCGAGTAGGTGGAGCTATAGTTTTCTGGTTTGTGGCGTTAGTTTTTTACCCGCCTTCTGGATTTATCTGTAAAAGGGTTTCTACTGTTCGATGGGAAAATCTGTAGGGAACGTGCCGAAAATACCGGAGACACTTAAATCGGTTAACTAGAACTATTACTAAGTTCGTCGTCCGAAAGAAGAATCCCGAAGGGAAGAGGGGTCTTCGGGTTTCAGTAGTAGTAGTAGTAGGAATCGTCAAAAAATTTACATTTTATACATTAGGGATTCCTGAGTCTAGACTTGAAATAAAAGAGGAGGGAGACCGTTGAAACACTCCCTTTACAGTTCCAAAACTAATGGAGGAACCTATCTTTTTTACTTAAGATTTGCCTGTCACCTTTCGACAGACAGGTCTAAAAAAATCCTCTTTCTACTACCCTCTAGAACACAATCGTTATGACCGAAAGAGGAAGTAGTGTTCTTATAAGTACAGGTCAAAGGACTAAGGGTCGTAACCAGTAAAGAAGAACTCTAGTACGTCCTTTAAGACATAGACAGGACGAACTACTGACTTAGACGGAAAAACAAAGAGAACGTCCCCCGTCGGAACTTCATGGAAGGATCGTAGTAATTACTACAGTTTGAACACAAGCTAGGATAACTTGAGTCCATTTATCGGTTTTTGATAACAAAGAAAATTTTTTTTCAATAAATAAACCGACAGAACCCAGAATTACCGCCGTGAGTTCGGAGAGACTAACACAATGTACCCGAGGTCTTTCGAGCCAGAATTAACAAGGTGTCGTACACCCTAGAATCAACGGGTTGGTCCCTAATTTGGTCGTAGGGGACGTAACGTTCCGTCTAAGAATTGGTGACCTGGTGGTCCCTTCAAGGACAATAAAGAATTGTCCTCTACGTTGAGGGGACGAGCCGAAGTCGAACCTGATGATGCGTACGACACTAAGAAGATTGTACATACCTGTGCATACCTGACTTGTGGAAAGACACGAGTCAAGATCCCTCCTATTTCCGGGGACTCTCTCCAAACGTGAAAGAGGTTTCTTTGTTTTACGTGACTATATTTTAATTGATATCCTTTTTTACGTATTATTATACGAAGGTCGGTATGTGGATTCATGGGGTCCTTACGGTCCAGTCTACCACTAACTGTGACCCCACCTTAATCGGTCTTTTCCGAAAACGTCTCTAACTCATATTTCTGTCCAGACGTTTCGTCACTACCTGGACTGACAAACCGTCCAAACCGTCTGAGTCAAGGGGTCGACTCGGGATCTCACTTACGTCTTATACCGGAGAGGAACCGAAGAATCTCTGTCTGAGAGGCCAGTAACTCCTCTCTTAAGGTCCAGTTGGAGAGGTGCGGGTTTATTAGAGGGTGCTCTCTCCTTTTCGAATAAGGGAAGTTGTTCCGTCCTATTTTGGTGATTGATGGGCCCAAAGAGAAGATCACACGAGAAGACGTTTAAGTAGGTCTCGTAGGGACTGTTGGTGAATCAAGCGGTCTTTGACTTGACGTACTGGTTCTATCATCTCTCGTTAGAAAAGGTCGTCAGCCCACTCAGAGGTCGTTTTTACCGGCGAATGTCTTTAACAGAAGGAGTCGGTTACGACGGAAATTTTTTTTTTTAATTAACACAGGAACAACTTTGAATTCGCGAAGGACCTTTGACCAAAATTCCTCTTCCACTTTAGTCAAGTTGCAAAATGGATCGAGGTACTTTCTCGTTTTAGTATACAAGAAATTACAAATTAAGATATCACTTACAACGTAATTAATCGTTTGAAACAGGAGTTTTATGTTTGGGGTCTTTCGTTGTCCGTTCGTCCTTTCTACCAGGAAAATTTGTTTACGTAGAGGAAACTGGATCTTTACCTCATATTATAGTCATTGGTCCCTGGTCCCGTCCGTCACTATGGTACTACAGTACCGTACCCCGTCACTACGACACCCCGCCACCATGGGACACCGTCCCTACGTCACTACGACACCCTGTCACCATGGGACACCGTCCCTACGTCACTACGACACCCCACCACCATGGGATACCGTCCCTACGTCACTACGGGGTCCCGTCACTACCTGAAGAACGACGAACATGAACGAGTCGTCTCGTCCAACACGTGTAAAGAGGAGGTGAGGTACGGATCAGTATAGTGTAGTCACCGTTTTTTAACTGGTACCGTCCTCGTCACCGTCAGTGATATTTAGTCTCTCCAAGGCCCCCTCGACACCCACTCGGGCTAATGGCAGAATGACGACCCTCACCTCCTCCCGTGGCTCCCTTCTTTTGAAGATGTAACTATTTTCTGAGAAGTAAAACATTGATCAGTTCGTCCCTCGGTAATTCACATTTAGTGACACAAGGACGGGGTTTTAACTGTACCCTTCCTCCAGGGTATGGACCAGGAAAGGGTCATTTGGGTTCTGGGCAGTCCCACCCGATCGACACCCTCAACAAAAACTTCGATGGTGGTCCAGTCCCTCAGGGTCACCCATTAAGTACGACACACATAACCGACCTCCCAGACTCCTGATGGTCCCATGGAGTCTTCGTCCTTTTCAACTCATCCAACCACTCTCTTGGGAGAACTGACACGGGGTCCGATCCATACATTGAAGTCTATTTGTTTCCTGGTAGAGCATTCAGAGTCGAAGACAAAGATACCTTCCTACCTGAACATGATCCAGTCTAGTCGTCACAAAAAACCGAGACTATAAAAGATTCGGAGTTTTAAACACGAGTCTGTAAAGTCGACAAAGTTCCTGTACCAGTCCCCCTCACGTCTTTCGATGACTCACGAGAATTCATCTTTTGGATCATAATCAGTTGGAGAATAATACGACACTATTGAAGACGGAGATTCCCACACCTTTCGTATTTACTCTGGTACTTCTACTCCGTAAACTCGACTTCTCGTTCCTACGTGAAGTATTAAGGTTGTCTCCTTCACCATAGTGACAAGTGTCAGTAAAGACAAGTACGGGTCTTATAGACCTGAATAGTCTTATTATAAAATAGTAGTACTTCAAGGGTCTTTCTTCTGTATCACCTTTCTTTCGTGGAAGGACATACTTCAGGTTCATAGACGTTTTCGTACTTTTCTTATAGACACTTTGAGTGACTTTACACGACTACTTCGAATCACTCGTACCCTTAAAAACTCATATAACATGGGTAAACCATCTTGTACAGTTCTTTAATTTTCGTATATTGAACGAATCATATAATTAAAGGATATTGAATCGAATGTTTATAGTGTAACCGGATAAAAAAAAACGACGTGGTGTACCGAATACCCTGGAATCAAAGGACTGGTCCCTAGTTTGGACATGTGAGACACCACCTTCTCGACTCAGGATTGGTGACCTTACGGTCACTTAGGGATTCAACTGGAAAAATTTACAACAAAGTCAATTTTTTAAAAAATTCTAAAAATAACTTGAACAATATTATCCCGAAGACTCCACGAAAAGAAAAAAACCGGAATTCCGTACACCCTAGAATTGAGAGACTATCCCTAACTTAGCTGTGGGGAGACGTGACCTTCCGTCGCAGAAGTGACGTGGAGGTCCCTTCAGGACCAGAAAATTTTTTTTTTTTTTTTTAATATACGGAATTTTTTTTTTTTGGAGACACAATGAGTGAGTCAACATGGGTCGAGAAACACTAGGGTACCTGACGTCGGACGGTCTGAGGAGACAGGTGCCCTAAGAGGTCCGTTCTTATGACCTCACCCAACGGTAAAGAGGAAGAGTTCCCTAGAAGGGTTGGGTCCCTAACTTGGGACCAGAGGACACAACGTCCGTGTGATAAATGGTAGACTCCGTTTCCTTCGAGGTGGGGGCGGGGGGGTTCTTTCGATCTGCAACAATTTATGAAATATTCGTACCCTGATGTGTGATCCACCCTAAAGGAAACGTAAATTCTAGTTCCATCGCCCGACTTGAAGGTACGGATTTTTAGTGCACGAGGACCCTCGGGGGCGTCCCGACTCAGGTCTCGACCCTCGACCTCCCTGTCCGTCTCCCCCGACATCCTTCCTCGGTCCGACACACCTCCCCACGAGGCCGTCGACGACTCACCAGACAGAAGAGCGGGCGTCTCACGTCCCTACACGACGACCGGGACGACTATCTGGTCGAGTCGCCGGTCAATCTACTGTTGAGGTCGTTCGGACTGGTGCTCCGGTCGAGTGTCGAAGAGTCGATGGAGGACCTCCAAGACCTGTCCTTCCTACACCACTCAAGTTCTCAGGGAGTACACCTCGTGTCGAGTACGACCAGGGCACCGGCCCCTGTCCTTGTCGACACGCCGGGACGAGTAGGGTCCGTCAACTCTTAGATCCGCCATGGGTGAAGTCTCCACAAATCTCTCCGAAGAGGACCGATCTTGGATGGTCCGTTCAGATCCAGACCCCTCCAGACGGACGATACCCCCGGCGACGACCGACTAAAAGGACCGGTCGGGTCAAACTGGTAGGTGACTCCAAAGAGACCCTTGAAAAGTCTTGGTCTCGAGACACATCCGAATATTCCATCTTTGGAGATGGGAGAACACGAAAACCATGGACTACCGAACTCGAAGACTCTTCAAGAGGTATATATGAAAGACTACGACTAGGAAGGAAGACTTTGGATTTACAACAAAAGATGAGAAAAAAAATGTATTATAGAGAAAATAAACCGACTCGGTACGTCGAACGTTCTAGAATTAAGGTTCCTTGATTGGGTAAAGGGGACTTCACCTTCGAGCCTCGGAATTGGCGACTTGGTAGTCGTATCAGGGACCCCCACCATCAAATCAGCGAGTCAGCACACGTTACGAAACGTCGGGGTACCTGATATCGACGGTCCGAGGAGACAGGTACCCTAAGAGATCCGTTCTTATAACTTCAGCCAACGGTAAAGGAAGAGGTCCCCTAGAAGGACTGGGTTCCTAGTTTGGGTCTAGAGGATGTATTTCAGGGATCTGTATAAATATACATGTTTGATTAAGGGACACAGAAGGATATGGTAAAGCCGAGTAAGGTCCGAGAGTAATGATTTCGAATAAGAATACGGGGGGAAAAAAATATCGGGTCATAAGGGAGGACAAAAGGATATTGATGTAGAAGTGGAAAGGGGGTAAGAAGTCTCAGGTCAACGTAATTCGTGGAGGTATTTCATCAACAACCATGTCAGGACGGGTTTAAGGACGTGAGATGATCGACGGAAATAAGACAGGAATGCAAAATTCCGAAAATGGTAGAAACTCAATATTTAGGGTGAGTGTTTGTGAGGAATGTATCGAGGACACGAAACCTGTGACACTTTCCAGACTCAGAAGTCATCACTTGTTCTCTTCGTTCGGGAGGGGAGTACTTTGACGGGAAGGTCCCCTTGGAAACATAAAACAAATAAATATAAATTCGGGGTTGGGAGGACGACTTCACATTTAAACAATTTCTGAGTCTCCCACGGACATGTGACCGGTGTGGACGGCCCCAGATTGTACACCTTGAGTACATTTATCTCCTTTTGTGTCATGGGGTGTCTCTCCGTCCAAAATACTCAGCGAAAGTAAGCTTCTTTATTATTTTTCGTTCCCCCATGATTATTATGAACGACAAAATTATTTTCATGTCTTTATCGTTACTAGATCAACAACCTTCGTAATTCGTCCTCTAAGTCTGATAGAAAGTTCTTCGTCCATACCTATGACCGAAACTTTTCCGCTCAACTTATAACTGTTCAACCTTGACTTTCTTACATTATAGTTTAGTGTTCTTCCTTCTTTTTGTAAGAGTTCCGTCACAACCCACATAGTCGGGTCGATTAAGGATATATCCTTGAAAAGAAAAAAAAAAAAAAAAAAAAAGTCGATATTTATAACTTCCGAGAAATTTCAACTTATGAACGAGTATCTATGGACTGTCTCAGTCTAATAATTAGGGAATAGAATCAGACGAGTTTGACGAGATCATTTTATCGCTTCCGACACACCTAATTTCTTATCTAAATAAAGAGTATCAAGATTCCTGACCTTCAAGTCCCAGTGGTACGGCCGTACCGACCCAGGACCACCCCCGGAGGAGGACCGGACGTCTGTCGGTGGAAGATCGACACAGGGGTACATCGGAAAGGAACCGTCCTGTTCGAGAGTCCACAGGGAAGAATTTTCCTATGATTGGGTAGTTAGGGTCGAAAACAGAAGTACTGGACTAAGCGAGGGTTTCGAGACAGAGGTTTATGGTAGTGGAAATCCCCAATCTCGAAGTTGTATCTTTAAAACTTCCGTTTTGAAGTCAAGTATTGTTACAGGAACTGAACTTAAAGAAAAAATTGTCTTCTACCGTTCTTGAAACATATAAACGTAAAACGAAGGGTAAGTACACGGGTTAAAAGGACCCACTGGACTAGATGAGTCCCAGTCCTGGGTCATGGAGTACGATCACCCCCAGGAGGTTTTTGACAAATAACTCAGTCGTCGATGTCCCTCGAGAGTCACTCAGGTCTACTGCATCCAATAATCCTTCTATAAGAAGACGGAGAGGTGGAAGTAGAAAGTTTGCAATCTTGGTTACTATAATTCGTCTAAGGAATTATTGTAATACATAGTAAGACGCTACAAAGGGGGAGAACCTATTCTCTGACAAAACATCCGTTCTCGGTCTTGCTCTACTTTCTCTTTAGAGCTGACAGCTTCCAAAGGAATTCTTTTCACTTCGTTCAGTCTTCACACAGGTAGGTACACAAAGGAGGAATCCCGGGGTGCCGCTTCGTGTATGTCGACCATTACCTTGCCGACGACTCTTCCTAGTTGGCCTGGCACTAACCCTACTCGGCTGTCAGAGGGGTATAACACTCACAGCAGGTCCCCTGGTGCGCCTGTGACGTCGAAGAGCTACAGGGTAGGGTGGATGGGTTACTCCCCGAAACCCCTGGTCACTGAACTCTGGTTTAAGTGTATCCGGGGAGGGTAGGGTCAAAGATCTGACGTGACAAACAACCCACCGAATCGAGGGAGCCCTTAACTTACCCCGGAGCTTGAAATATCGGAGGGACCAACTCACTGAGAAGAAAAGTTGATACTCATTTAGACTACGACTAAAAAGGAACTCCCTTTTACTAGGTTGTCCTTCCACCTCCTCTACTTACCCCCTGTCAATAATTCCTAGAGTGATTACGTTTCACACACTTAGGTAAGAATTCCTCAGAATGAGTCTACCTGCCACTCTGTTTTTGGAGGAGATTATAATATGTAATTTCGTCTCTGGGCGACTCTATACGTCCGTGGGACCCACCTGACTCTTGAGCCCTGGTCAAGATGGATTACGAGAATTTTATAAATGAATCATAAAAGAAATTCCTTTTATTCTCGAAAACACTCGTCTTTTAATCTTTTAATCAAATCGACTGGCGTAAGTCGTAGAGGAGACCATGGAGTTCGTCACATTAACATTAAGAGTTACAGACGTACAAAATACACCTAGGTGAAAGTAATCTTACTATTGTCATTGTCATACAAGTCGGTTTTACTACAATTATCATCACCAACGACAATCGAGTAAACACACACACACACGATCTTACATACAACTCGTGAAATATAAAGTGACTTTTGAGTATCATTCGAGGTAAAAATTTTTCTCCTTCGTACGACTTTGGACATGTTCTAATGTGTTGGTGGTACACCACACTAACTCCACGTGAAACCGAGGTCTGTCGACAAGACCTCCGTCGCGGGACGTACGGCAATCGGTACGGGGAGCTGTCTTCGAATGGTTCAATACAAGGGTTGATCCGTGAAGTCCGTGGCACTCTCTTTAAGACTATTTAAGTCAAGAGGGGAAGTGTAAGACAAAGGGGACTACGAACTTTACGAATATCTATCCACGGGACATAATGGTCCGTCGGGAAAAGTAAGTTTCTTTTAGAAAATTTCTTGAACTCTAATCGCACGAAAATCTTTAGAGTCACAACCGGAGAATAAAAGGTTGATAATACCGATGATTTACAGTCCATTTTCCATGTCACCTCTGGTCTCCATTGACAACTTTCTGGTTCACCATAGCAGATGTACGTAGAAATTTACCTCGTAGAAAACGAACGTCAACATATTCGAGGTACGCACACATGAATCAACGAGTCAGTACAGGTTGAGAACCACTGGGACACATGACATTGAGTAGTCCGAGGAAACAGGTATCGTAAGAGGTCCGTTCTTATGACCTCACCCAGCGGCAAAGGTTACTCTAAAGTTGATCTCCTATCTTTTTCTTGAGAAGATTTAACGATGACATTTATTTTTGATAAATAAAGTTTTTTTTTATCCATCATTCTTTGGCGATATTCAGTCTATAACCAGATCTGTTCTCTTTATGTAGTCTTTTGTCTTGTTTTTAGCGGTGGAATCTCTTCGAATGTAAGATCGTTCTCATTGTTATTTTTTTATTCCCGTCTTATAATCCTCTATTCACGACACCTCCCTTTTTTATAACTCACCTCATTCCCCTAAGTCCCAGTATCTCAATGTTTAAATACATTCCACCAATTCTTACCGAAAAATCCCTGAAGAACCACCAGGTCGTCAACTCTGAGGTGTTTACGTCTCCTACACCCAAACTAGGGACCAACCCCTTGATTCTAGGGTGCACGATGTATCATCCTGGTTTTTTTTTTTTTTTTCTCACCGAAAGGACCCTTAAGGGACCACCAGGTCACTACCAATCCTGACCCTCGAAAGTGACGGACCCGGGACCCAAGGTAGGGACCAGTCCTTTGATTCTAGGGTGTTTGGAGTCCTGTACGGGGGGGCGGGTTTTTATGGAAAGGGTTGTTCCATTTTAAACCTGTTTGTGAAATTGTTTCCGGACCTCTTTATTTATCGTAATCCACGACTACCATTACGTTTGACATACGATCAAACCGTTATTTATAGTTTCGGAATTATGTTATTTAAATGTAACGAAATATTAATCTTTTTATTTGAAGAAAAATTTGTTCTCTACATTCCGTAAGTAGGTCTCTCTCCACTGGTACCTATCAGAAAATAACAAAAACATACATCCTTCATTAAGAGAGGTAGGGTCCTTGTCGATCCAAAAGGAGAGGAGACACGGTGTAAGTAAATTTAAACATAACAAAAGTATATATACTTATGTCCGTCTAAGACGGAACCCATGAATGGGAATCCGATCTTTTGATTCAGACACTGAGTTTATACTAACCAGATCCCCTTTCGGTCAACTTATAGATTAAGGACCGGAGTTTTTACCTTTACTACCATTAGTGGATTAATAGGTCTGGTCCCTACCGGGATCACCATTTCTTAGGTCAACAGTCACATTCTCTACGTCCAAGGTAGGGACTCAGACCTTCTAAGGGACCTCATCCTTTGTCGTTGGGTGAGGTCATAAGAACGGACCTTTTAAGACACCTGTCTCCTCGGACCTCCCGATGGTAGGTACCCTGGCGTTTCTTAGCCTGTGTCGACTCCCTGACTTATGTGTAGATTAATAGGTTAGGGAAAGAAGTTTGGTCCAGGTGTCAATTGTATCGAATTGTACGTTCTTAGTGACTGGTTTCCTGAGGTCTCGACCTCTGTACTGTGACTTCACCAGGTCGTCCCTCGAGAGGTAAGGATAGGAGAGGAGACGAAGAGATGAATCAACATAATGAAGAGAAAGAGGAGAACAACAGGAGGTTCGAGTTTAAATAAATTTACTAGATTTATAAAGAACGTAAAGAGAGACCTATAGAGATGATGGGTAGAAAGAGTTGTTCGTTGAGTCGTAGATGTTCAACAAAGTCGAAGTGATCAGTAGATCGACTCTAGAGTCTCAGTCATAGGGGACTGGATGTCCTAAAGTCTCCAGTCTCGACTGTTGTCCTACTTACTTCGGGAGGTGAGCTTGGACCTTCCTCGAACAAAAATGGTTCTTTGATGTTTCGTGTACGGAAATCTAGAAATCTTAAGTCATACAAAGGTCGTCCGACCCCAGAGACGTATGAATGAACCCATCTCTTTTGGTTTCTGGAACGTGGGTGTAGAACGAAAAAGTCAACCACCAGAGTCTTCGACCCTAAACAACAAAAGGCAGAGGAAGGTCCCCTCAAAACAACGAACGTACTAACGGCAGGACGTCGTCTACCTACTGTCGGTGATGTCGGTGATGTAGTCGTGAAAGTTTTGGTCTGTTCTGTAGCAACATTCACCAGAAGTGACGCAGGACGAGTGAAATTCTGAAAAGTATAAAACTGTCTTGACTCGTAGCCAAGACACACCCAAGAGAAGGGTGTGTAGAGATTACGACACACCGAAACGTGTCACTAATATTCTCCCTCTCACAAAGAGACGGTATTCGAAATTTCTTCTCATGGCACATACACCCGAAGGGTTCACCGAGTCACCATCTCAGGCGCACGGTCAGGTCCTCTACGTTCTCTGCACAAGGTAGGGACCCAGCCCTTCTAGGGGACCTCTTCCTTTACCGTTGGACGAGGTCGTAAGAACGTACCCTTCAGGGTGCCTGTCTCCTCGGACTACCCGACGTCAAGTACCCCAGTGTTTTCTCGACTTGTGTTGACTCATTGATTTCTTCTCAAGTATATGGTTATCCAGGAGTACCTCTGTGACTTCAAAGAAACTAAATCTCTCTGGGACATGAATCCTTGTAAACCGACTGGAAAAAACGAGAGTCTTCTCCTGTCACAGAGTAAAAGTCCCTGTCCTCAGTGCGAACGTTCCTAAAATCCTCTGTCTCTATACGTACCAGAAGACTCTACACCACCTACAGTAGGAAAGGTCATCAAGACCCTTCCCTTTGTTTTTCTCCATCGGGGACGGGGTACATTGTAAACATTCAATAGAAATCAACTTTTATAAGGTAAGAGAAAACAAAATTTGTTTTAACAAGAGAATTATCAAATGATAATTCTCGGTTTCTATCGAATTCTTCGATAGAATGTAATATGTAATATGTCGGTTTCCATCGAATTCTTCGATTCAATCCAGAGGTCGCCGAAGGGGTACTAAGAAGGAAGTCCCTTGACAATTGCCGATAAATTTGTAGGGACTTTCACCTTTAAGGGACTGCCAGGTCACCCATCCTGAGACGCGAAAGTAACGACATCAGACTCAAGTTAAGGACCAGTCCCTTGATTCTAGGACGTATTTTGTTTTGTTTTGTAATAGGGACTTCAATAGTAGGACAGAACACTTCGTTACCCGACCAATGCCTCGACCTAATTGTCAACTCCAGAGTCATCTGCTCTGAAGGAAACCCATTGAAGGTAGTAAGCACGTATAAGAACAGAACAGAAGAAATACGAGAGTTAACAGGTGAAAGACGGGAAAAATTTACCTATCGTACGCCGGTCATGAGGGTTCCTATGGGTCGAGAAAGGGACGGTCAGTGAGAGGAAAGCCACTCCAGATGTACTACCTTTTTGTATTGTTTCTTAACCTCTCTTTCAACGACAACAAGACAGAGGTTCAGTACAGACTTAGACGATGGCTTACCTGACATTGTACGGTCCGAGGGGAGAGGAGGTGACAGAGGGCCTCAAACGAGTTCAAGTACAGATAACTCAGTCATGACATAAAATAATAATCAACATTAACTAGGTTACCACCTGAGAGTCTTATGACAGAACCTGGTGTTATTCCATAACACCGAATCAGACCTCTGAATGCACCTGAAGGTGAAGCTGGTACGAAAGTGTCCGTCCGACCATGTCCTCAGGTATCAGCAGACATCGATACGAAGGTCTTTAGACCCGTTCTCTTAGTGTCTCCTCTCCTCTCCCCAACTCTCCACCTTCGACTCCCACCGCCACAAAGAGGAGTCGTCCGTCTACCACGTCACACAAATTCTTGCGTCCGAAACCTTATGGCCCTAGACCCAAACTTAAGACTTAAGATAAGACGAAGGGAGACGCTCTAAAACCTGTTCGAGAAATTGGAGTGACTTGAAGCCGAAGGAGTATATATTCTACCATGGATGGACCCCTCCCCTCCCCCAATTACACTTATGAAAATTTTTTTTGTCGAAATAACTCTATATTAAGTGTAAGGTATGTTAAGTGGGTGAATTTCGTATATTAAGTAACGACAAATCATATAAGTGTCGTAAAACGTCGGCAGTGTTCAGACATTAAGGTCCTATAAAAGTAGTGAGGTTTTTTATTTACGAATTACATGGATGACTACTTACCTTACCTGTATACCTTTTACGGAAACATGGACTGTTCACAATTATGGCTACTCTTGGTTGATGAATATTATTATTAATACTACAATATGATATTGATATATATTATAAAATAATAGATATTCTATTTTAATTATATTTTTATCACTGAAGAACCCTGAAGGAACCTCCAAGTCACCAATCCTGAGACATAAGGGTACGTCCCCTGTGTCCAAGGTAGGGAGTAGTCCCTTGATTCATTCTAGGGTATACGACGTGAAACGTCGGTGTCCCCCCTTTTTACTGTAAAAAAGTCTAAAGGAAACTTTCGTCCATCTTATTTCTGCAAATATCATTCAAGTTTGAGGCCCGTTAAACCGAGGTAATTCATTGGTTTTTTTTTTTTTTTTGGTCTTTTTTGAGATTTGAGTCCAAATTGGAGACAAAAGATCCAGTCACACTTGAAAAGGGGGTCGTAGTAGATTAATTTTTTCCTAATAACGGGGGTTCCTTGGTCACCAGTAATCACCCTCTTGACGACCCATGTCGATCCGGAAAGTCGGAAGTCACCTGGGAGGAAAGAGAGACAGGACGACGAAGACTTCTTTAGTGGACTTCCTGGGACCCTTCGCCATCTCTTTCCCTCCGGACCCCTCTAGACACTCGACGGGAAGAATACGGTAGTGACAAGTGTCAAGTGACTCTCGTGGACCCCGACTTGCAACTCAGCCCCAGTCTTCGTCTATTGGTCGTAAAATGTAGGAGCAAAGTGTTAGGTACTCGAGGACAACTGAACTCCCTTTTTTTCAATTACCTTATCAATCATTCATTACCCACGTGAATTTTACATTCTACTTTTTAACTTTTTGAACACGTGATCCCGATCCTACACTCTTACCTTCCATCTTTACTAAATCAGACGTGACTTGGTCTTCCTTCTAACGTTTCGTGTCTGAAGGCCGGACAACACCAAGGACTAGGAAGCGACAAACCGGAGGCTTCACGAGACCCATCGGTAGTCCTGATCCGAGAGACTCCTTATAACAATCTTTATCTTGGGTCCGGGGGACGGAGGTGTCGGGGCGCAAGGAAGACACGAACGACTTTGACGTGCCAAACCACGGTCTCTGTAACCTGACCCAAAAGTCGAGTCCTTAGACTCACCTTTTACAGATTTAAATTGATTGATTATTTAAATTTTCGAAAGGTTTGAAAATTCGCGACTAAAAAGCGGACTAAAAGAAAGAGACTCAATCGGCGGAACACTCATCTTCTCGGCAAAAGAGCTAGGACCCGAAGACAATAAATCAACAGAGTCAGCAGTCCCAGGTGACGACTGTAGAGCAACATTCCTCGCAAATCCTGGGAAGAGGGGTCCGATGGTACCTTCGTAAGGACCTTATCCTTCTTAGGACTGAGACGGAGAATAAATATCGTAAAACAAAGGTAAGATTGTCATTATTCCCTCTTGACCTGAGTCTCAACAATCTTCATAGTCAAAAGAGTCTGAGTCTAAGTCTCTTCTTTGACCATCAATGGTCTCCCTTCCTCCCTCCTCCCCACCTGTTTTCTCGACTTCCCCTAATTCTCTGGGGTCGACTGTCAAATATTTCATTTATTAACGGTTCCTACATCACATGTGTCTCCCATAAGTCAGTTATTATGAGATTTTTGAGACATCCCACTGTCTACCATTGACATGATCCACACCACTAGTACATATTTTGGAAACTTAGAGATACATCATGTGGACTTTGATTATGGCACACAATTAATATTAAGTCCAAAATTTTCTAAGGTTTTTTAAATTTTCACAGTCAAAAGAGTGTTAACCACCTAAAAAAACTTCACGTCATCTAGACAAGTCTGTTGTAAACCGTCAATTCGCGATTGCTATAATACCGACATTTGAACCCTAGGTCTCGGGTTTCCAGACCTAGGATCGAGAGACGAAGAACCAAAGATACCGGAATTCGGTCAGTAAATTAAAAAGTTATCAGATAAAACATTAAATATTTTAAACACGTCAAAAAAGTAGGAACAGAGGGAATAGTCTGACACACTTTAACAATCAGTGAGTTAATACAGACTGAGAAACACTGAGGTACCTGATATCGGACGGTCCGAAGAGAAGGTACCCTAAGAGGTTCGTTCTTATGACCTCACCCAACGGCAAAGGAAGAGGTCCCCTAGAAGGACTGGGTCCCTAGCTTGGACCCAGAGGACGTAACGTCCGTGTAAGAAATTGTAGACTCGGTGGTCCCTCCCGTCTAATATACTATATTTGTAGTTTAGTATCCTGTCGAGATTCTTTCGACATAATATATATATGACGATATAAGTTTTACGTATTGGTTATTCCTGGAAGACATATCGTGTTCCTCGTCATGAATTATAAAACATCACTGGATTTACTCTTTTCCTGAACTTTTTCTTATACACGTACATATACATATTGACCTAGTGAAACGACATGTGAACTTTGATTGTGTTGTAACACTTAGTTGACACGAGGTCATATTTTATTAAAATTTTTTTTTGTTTTGTGACACAAAACTTTGAATTCTTTGAATTTTCTATCTGACAATGCCCTGACACCGGTAGTCACATTACGCCCGGTCCGTATGCTACACATTGGGTCAAAAGGGGGTTGGTAAGGAGTAGACAAAAGACGTCCTGAAGGAGTACCTTTGAAAATAGTACAAATTCCTAGATTAACCTTTTTTGTAGATGCGGTTTCTGACCTACCAGTACTTATACTGTGTCTTGTCCACTCTGGTGGGTAACACCCCGGCCGCCGTAAACTTTTGAACCCAGACCATTGATCGAAAGACTCGGAACACTCCGCGACAGAGCAGACAAACGGAGTCCAGGTAGTAGACCTTTCATTTCCAGCAGGACGGAGATACCAGAACCACACACGGGAGGACAAGAACTAAAGTAGGTCCGAGATAGTCGGCGGGACTGAGTCCGAGAGTTGAGAGAAGAAAGACGACAATGGAGTAGTGAGAGAGTACGACTAGTAGTCGAGACGTCCTGTAGAAAGTCACGACGGGACACCGGAAAGAATAGGATTATAAGTTCCGAAGCCGTAGGACTGGGGGGGACGAAAGGATCGGCATAGAAGGTGACAAAGGGAGGCATATGTTACACACACGTACGATTCAGTGAAGTCAGCACAGGCGGAGAAACACTGAGGTACCTGACATCGGGTGGTCCGAGAAGACAGGTACCCTAAGAGGTCCGTTCTTATGACCCCACCCAACGGAGGAGGTCCCTTAGAAGGGCTGGGTCTTTAGCCTTGGGTGTAGGGAACATAGAGGACGTAGTCGTCCGTCCAAGAACTGGTGACCGCGGTGGACCCTTCGGGCGTATCACACGGGATGTCGGTGTGACTGGAGAACCACGGCGACTTGCACGAGATACGGAAGGGAGTGTAACCGACGAAGGCGGACGGCACGGACGGGGTAGCAGAGACCGGTAGTTAGACGGAGGGTAAGGAAATCGAGGAAGAGTTTACGGTAAAGGTTTCCTTCGGTAAGACTGGATCTACAGGAGAAGAGAGGAAAACTAAGGGATATGGACAAACTATGGGGGAGGATCTTAAAAGGTACAAGAAACAACCCAGTCCGAAGCTAAATGTCCAACGTTCACTTGGGGTGGTTCGACATTGGAAGAATTCTGGTCTTTCACAGAGAAAGTTCCGTTTTGGATTCGGTCACGAAACGTCAACGACCAGAAGTTGTTTCTGAACAACTTAAGTTCAGTCTACTTGACTTATGTCTATACATCCCCGAAGGGTCCACCGAGTCACCATTTCTTAGACGGACGGTCATATCCTCTACATCCTCTGAGTCATAACTAGGGATTCAGTCTTTCTAGGGGACCTCATCCTCTACCGTTGGGTGAGGTCATGAGAACGGACCTTTTAAGGCACAGATCTCCTCGGACCACACGATATAAGGTACCCCAGTTTTTCTCAGTCTGTGATGACTTGTGTGTAAGTGTCTATTGAGTTTAAGTCCTAAAAAGTTCTCGATTTGTTTCATTTAATAATACTATTCGTAATTCAGAGGTACCAGGACCATAGACCAATCTTTTGTGAAGGGTTGATACATGTCTAATCTCTTTGTTAACGTAGGCTTCAGGATCTGAACTTTTGTGTTCGCAGTGCTACCTCATCTTTCTCGAGGCTAGACTCCGAGTCCTCGACTAGGAGAATTGACCGAGTTAACACTACGTCGGAACTCACTACGATCCTCTGTCAAGCCCTTTGACCGGAAGTGGTGTCTTCCGGTCAAAAACACGACAAAAACCAGAGATTCCTAGAACTATCTAGATTTCCAGAATCCAATTGTTCAGGTCCGAACTAAACAAAACAACAACAACAAAAAATTGTATCTTTTACAATTCAGCACAGACTGAGACAATGGGGTACCGGACGTCGGACAGTCCCAGGAGACAGGTACCTTTAAGGGTCCGTCCCTATGACCCATCCATCGGTAAAGAAAGAGGTCCCCTAGAAGGGTTGGGTCCCCAACTTGGGTTCAGAAGACGTAACCGTCCACCTAAGAAATGGTGACTCGGTGGACCCTTCGGGGCCTTTTACAGAGTTTCTCGTACTTCAAACGGAATAAATAGGTCACACAAAAAGAGGGGTGGTGGTCCCAAAAGGAGGCACGGTAATTAGTCAAACGACTCCAAGAGTGGTCTAAGAAGTACCTAGTCCGTTCGAAACTTGAAGTCCATTCACACGTCAAGTGGATGTCCAAGGAAATCAAGAGTCGACTTCGTTCTCCTCTCAAAGTAAAACCTTCTGTCTATCGGAGTCGAGAATAGTCTCGCGAATGTGTGTGGACGAACGTCCGTCAGTGTGTCCATAAGGAGATGGATGTTTACCAAACCACAGGTCTCTCGCCACACATATGTGTCGACAAACCTTCAGGTCTCACTGTCGTTTTGTTCGCTGGTGATCGAGGCAGAAGTAAGTAAGTGGGTCGTTTATAATCTCTCAAAATGCACGTCCCGCAATAAGATTCAGGACCGCCTCCGTCCGTTCCAAGACGAAGGCAATGTCCCACGTACACCAACCACTACACGAAGACGACACAGTATCGGACACAAACATAGACACCTTGAACCTTTCACTTCTGTATTCGCCTCCTATAACGTATATACATATGTACACATACACACGTATATATGTATACACAAAAATATACATACTTTTACATCCAACAAACATAAAAGACAATACAATTTATCGTACATGAATCTATAAAAAATTTATGGGCAAAAATAAAAAGGTCCTATTTCAGGATTTTATAAATGATCAAGTTTTCAAACCGTTTTGTAATCCTGAAAACTATTCATAACGGTTTGATGGATGATATTTATCCATGTGAAGAACCGTCGTTAAAAAGAAATAGGGTTCTCATTTCTGTTTATATTATCAATTTTAAAAAAAAATTAGAATCATTTCACAATTTTAAAAGTCCCGACTTAGTAACTTTGTGCTCTCTCTTTTTACAGGACACCTATAATGAAATAAATAACTAAAGGCCTCTCACTTAAAGATGATACACAGTGACAAAAGCATACTGGGAACAATTACAATAAAAGGTAAAGAAAAATGGGTGCGTTAATTAAAACTCGTCGAGACCTTGTTAATGAAGGTAAACCGTCATCGTAAAGAGTGGGTACTCAGGGAAGTTGAACTTTGGAAGAGTCTTCGGTTCGCGTTGTTTTAACATTTTTTCATTCACAGGAGAATTTG
Organism: Capra ibex; assembly: GCA_006410555.1. Taxonomy (NCBI): domain Eukaryota; kingdom Metazoa; phylum Chordata; class Mammalia; order Artiodactyla; family Bovidae; genus Capra; species Capra ibex. The sequence continues at coordinate 51,875,794 of SJYO01046538.1, forward strand.
AACGAATATTAACCCTTCCCTCAAGGAGGTAAAGATAAGTCTCGTCCTAAAAATTATAGTGCCTTTAATGACAAGTGACCGATGAGTATAACAATCACTGGAACCAGAATTTTATTAGTAAATTATTTGGAGTCTAACGGGGTCTAAGTGTAGAGAAGAGTCCTGGGGTAAGTAAAAGTTTAGTTGGTAGCGTAAGAGAATATTTTAGGGGTGTAGTCCGGTCTTTCAGGAGGGTAGCGGGTCTTGTCGACGGCGGACGACTGTCGAATAGGTTTAACGTTCGAATCACGACGAGAATGAGTACTAAGTGTCTCGTCTGAGGAAACCGTGGTGACCAGATAGAGGGTCAATATCAATGAAGTCGTCTCTTCGGTTCTGATTGTATAGTGAATTTTTATGGGAGGTCTAAGGACCGAATCATAAGTTTTACCTGAACACACGTTCACACTACTCTCTAAATCCCTTCTAAAAGTAACGAAAGTAAAGTTTAGAAAAAGTTTCAAGTAAATCTCGGATCCTTGAATTTCCGACACATTAATTTTTCCCGAATTCTTTAAATAGTAAATTTCCGATACTACAAAAACAAGACAAAGGGACGATCGTACAGACCCTAAGATTCTTTTAATAAAATCGTAGGGAGATTGAGAAGGGAATGTATGATTCTAACCACAGATTCTCCAACTCTAAATCACTAACGTGAAAGTTTCTATTTTCATTTTTGATAAAACATCTAAAGGACCACCCCACCAATAGTTCTCTATAAACTAAAAATTCTACCTGTGGAATCAGGATAAGAAATTTTATAGAATTTACTGTATTAAAGTAAGTCCCTACCTAAACTAAAACCACTTTACTCAACTGTGGTTTAGACTATTTATTTCATCGATCAATCCTATTCCCTAAAAGTAAAACCAGTAAAGTCCTTTCACACTGATATACATATTAGGTGTATTTTTACACATACGTATGACCATTTCTATTCGGAATTCTTTATTGTAAATATAATTCAAATATCCTTACACTTACTCAAAAAAAAAAAAGTCCTGAAGAATAAAAATCATTTTCGTAGTTGTCATCATAATTTTTCGTTACTCTTATCAATAAAGAACAGCTCATACACGGTCAGACCTGATGTGTACGAATATTTTATAATTATCATTTTAATCTATGAAAACAATTTTACCTTATCATTCTCTTTAAAAAGTTATACTAAAAATAAGACTACAAACTTCCGTAAAGGTTTCGTCCTTAAAGTTTTTTTTACAACCCACGTTATCATGGTACTCTTCTCTTACATCCAGACACGACCGTCCCATCCAGTATGTAGACATGAACTTAAGGGACCCTTGTCAGAGGAATAGACGAAAACTGGGTGGGATAAAGGTAAAAGATTCGGGGGTTGGAGACTATACCGTACAATACATCTCGTCGGGGGTCGAAAACATAAGAAATTTTCTAAAGGTCCATTGAGAATGAGTAGAGGTGGGTTCTTGGTGACAGATCTAGTCACAAAGAGATGAAAAAACAGGAGGGAACATTTGAAGATATTTTTTGGAAAAGTAAAATAAAAAAAATTGAAAAGAAGAGAAAGCAGGCACGGTACGATGCACACCCTAGAATCAAAGGACTGGTCCCTAACTTGGGTACGGGGGCGTGACCTTCGTCTCAGGGTCGGTCACCCGGCGGTACCTTCAGGGACCTTGGAAAAATCTTTTTACAAAAGGATTAGTGTTTGGGGGGTTACTTTATAATTATGGTGGATATATGATTTATATACAAATACATGATTTACATATGGAATGAAATATACGGTTTCGTCAGTCGAAAGAAAAAAACAGGGGTACCCAGTCAAAAGTGGGGAAACCTCTGCAATAGTCGGGTAGACTCCTACATACAGATCTTGAAGCGTCACATTCGTGAAATTTCTTACATGACCACACCTATTCCCAATGAGATTATATTCATATATGTCTGTCGCACAAACAATATGTAGTAATCGGTATAATGGTACATTCAGTATGGAGTCAGTAGAAGGAAAAGAAATCATAAAATAAATAAATAAAAACGAATTCTCGTTAGTCTCACAAAGAGTGAGAAGAGGGAAGTCATTCACACAACTAGAGTAGAAGAGTCACTAAAAACCGTGAATGAAACGAGGTAGAAAACGACCTGGGGGTAGACATACAGACACAGGGGAGTAGAGACACACATAACCAGAAAACCCCCGAATAAATGTACAGTCGACGTCGAGAAGTACACTAAAAACGGAGTCATAGATGGAACTAACACTAGATCTCTTGTGTCCGAAAGAAATGAGGGGAATAGTAACATAGTCATAATGTACAAGAGCAAAGGTGGCGTGTAAAAAGAGGACCAAATGCTAGAAGAAGGATCTATGCCCCTGTACTCTTTCCTCTAGCCGAAATCCTAGGCCCTGTACACCATATTGGACCCATTCACATGTTGGACTTGTGGTGAGGAACACGAGGTACGTCGGGTGCTACTTCAGAAAAAGTAAAATTAAGGAAAATTAAGGAAAGTAAAATTAACGTTAACTAAACAGACACACAGACTTTCACGTCCAACTGCATACCCAGAGATTACTGTTAGTGCACAATAGTCTTATCTTATAAATCAGTGAGTGAGGACTTAACTTAACGAAATGGGTGTTGAAAAAGAAAAGAATACCCGGGACACCTCCTTTTAACATCATCAAATGAAGACCACTTTAACAATATTATAGGAGTGAAGGAAAGTAAAGTCCAGGGGTATTTTAGTTTAAGTAGGGTAGGTACCACCCAGGGTAAGACCTTCAGTGTAATTGGGGACTTCATCTCGAAGCCTTTCGGTGGTAGGGGTAAAAGAAACTATACTACGTCACACTCAAGTTAAAGTCACCTTTGCCGTTAAAGGTATACCATTCCTCACCACCTAGTGACATGATCACGTACATCTTAGGTTAAGAAAAAAAAAAAGGATTATCTCTTAGTCATCGGACTTGTCATGTTTAGTTTCAATAGATTTAGAAGACAAAAACGTAAAATAAAACATTTCGTTAATCTGTGTCTTAATTCTATCGGGTAGAAACCAGGACCTTCGTCATAAAAACCATGTACACAAAGGATTTCGTCGTGAGAATAGAGACCTAGTAATTTTTTTTCAACTGAAATACGTAAAATTAGGACAGAGAACGTTGACAATGTCACCTAATTCGAAATCAAAAACTTCAGAAATCAAACCTCTGGAATCAAACGGACTATGTAAAAAGGACATGAAGTCAAAAGGATAGATAGTTATGTATTATATAATCATAGTTTTCCTTCTAAAATGTCGATACTTCGAAGCGTTTTCGTTAGGGTAACAGTTCTGAAGTTGTCCTTGGTTTTTATTCTACCTTTCAATTTTGGTAATTCGATAAAAATATACGTATCAATACTATCCTTTTATTATAAATCCGATCAAAAGAAAGACGTTAATATTTCGTTTCCTGTTCCAATGTGGTCTAACGAAATCTTTTAAAACTGTAGCGGAACCACGTAATAACCCGAAGAGTCTACCAGGATCACCATTTCTTGGGTGGACGGTTGCATCCTCTGTATTCTCTGGGTCCAAGTCAGGGACCCAAGCTTTCAAAGGGACCTCCTCCTGTACCGTTGGGTGAGGTCATAAGAACAGACCTCTTAGGGTACCTGTCTCCTCGGACCACCCGATGTCAGGTACCGCAGTGTCTCTCAGTCTGTGTTGACTTCGATCGATCGATCGTCCACGTAATAATTACTCACTACACTTGACACTAGCAGGAGACACATATCACTTCTCTCAAGTGTTAAGTCATCTGCCTACCCAGGATCAGATCTTAACAACAGGCATACAGAAAGGACAGGAGAAGACTCCAACACTGCAAGAGGACACTTTAAGACTGACGAAAGTCAAACTCTTACTCAACTAGTGTTTCGACCTGGTCCTTCATCTTCCCCCGTCTCCTCTGCTTGTTATGTTCCAGGAAGACCTTTTTGACACTCATAAAGTCTTTGTCTTAGAGATCGACTGCCGTAGTAAATCACTACCTACTTTTGTCCGAAGACGACGTGAACGTCTGGTCAACTCATCAGAGTCGTAGCGACCCCAGTGGTGGTGTGACCAAAAGACACTCCACGCACCTCAACTGTGGTAGGCGACGACGGTAAGTAAATAGACGACACTCAGTCTACAAGTACAAAAGGACCGATCGGGCCGGGAGTTCTTGTCCCGTCTACCTCCTCTCCCCCTCTAGCTGACTCACCACTATAAAAAGGATCACAAACTTAACGACTTCAAATTGTTTTCACGATCGAGGAGATTAATACCGAAGTTTTGTCAGTAAATTTCCTCTTCCCTTTTTGAAAAGTTCCAGGGGAATTTTTATGGAATACGGGACCTTTCCTACAGACCCTTGTGATCCATGTAACAGTCAGGAAACGTAAAGGGAGGAAGGTCGGGATTGAGTCGGGCAGGTAAGGGTGGGAGAGACCGTGGGAGACCGGGAAAATGAGACCGTGGGAAACGTACATACCTTATTGTTATATTTTGTCACAAAATATTTTGTTATATTTTTGTCACAAAGTCTTGTGAGTCTATTCTAAAGGGACCACGAGGTCACCAATTCTTAGATGAATGATTACGTCCCCTGTGCCGAAGTTAGGGATCAGACCCTTCTAGCGTGTACGGTTCCCTGTTGATTCGGACACACGGTGTTGAGGAATCGGGTACACGGAACTCGGATAGGAGGAGTTGTTCTCTTCGGTGGTTTTACTCTTCGAGAGTGTGGCGTTGATCTCTCATTGACTGGGGACGAACGACGTTGATCTCTTTCGGGGCTTGTCGATACTTCTAGGTCGTGTCGGTATTTTATTTATTAACTAACTAATTTCTTAAAATTCTTTGTGAATCTCAATTTCTGACACGAAGTTTAGGGCAAAAAAAGGTGTATGATCCTAAAACTGACATAAATACACTACGGTAAAAAAAAAAAAAACAGTAGATGTTATTATCCTAGACATAAAACCACTCCTAAATTTACTCTACTACATAAGTGTTTCATAGACAGCGTCTCGAGTACGACCTATTTACACCCGACAAGACCACAAACAATGACAATGATGGACGTCTAAAGGGATCGTAGGATCCAAGATTGATGGGATTGACAAGCAAAGAATACAAGAGACTTGAAAATACCGTTTGAACCAGTTGACAACTACCTTATACACGGATCTAGTAAGGTCCTAAATGGACGAGACCCCTTCACCATCCGTCATCTGACTCAACCCCTGTTACTGTGAGGGTTGAGATAATAAGAGAAAAAAAGTTTTTTTAAAATTCCGTAGTCGTGTCTCCTACGAGTCTTTACCTTGACTACTGAACAGATACAAAACTTCAAGATCTTCAGACAGAATAAAACAAACATTACCCACTATTCTTGTAACCAATTAGAAAACAGACGGACAAACTCGAAGTTTGGAGTAAAATAGTGAAGACGTCAAGACTAGAGCATGTCTTTAATTCACGGCTTCAATGGATGTGTATCTTTGTGTATGGGTGTCACAAATGTTCACTATTTTGATGTGAATTTTTTTTAGGATGTCAAATGAAAAGTACATGTCTAGAACAAAAAGGAAGTAAGTAAAACTTAGTACTTACGTCTATTTATACTGTCGTGGTTAGAGGTCACGAGTTCTCATTAAAATCTCAGATTAGATCTCGAAACTTGGGTGTAAAACAGAACAAGTGGTTCAAAAGAAGACAGATTAGATTCTTCGAGGATACCTTTGAAACGAGACAAACCCAGGTCTCCCTCTATTAAATCTGGTTTTCAAATTGAAGACAAATGAATAAATGTGGACACGGAAAAAAGGGACTTTTTATTGTGAAAATACACTTTTCGGTACACAGACCTACATATGATCCAAGGATCCAAGGAGATCCGACCCGTAATGAGACTCAGAGAGGTCTCAAGGGAGTCCTACGGACTCTTATTTCTGCCCTTTTTCTACTAGGAAAGTTTATTCGTCTCCTTAGTCTATCATGTGCGTTTGGAGAACCCGTTTGTAAGAGTAAAGACACCATATCTGTCTTCTTTATCTTTATGAAGACAAATCTTTATCTTCAAGTTTCTTCCCGTAGTACCCGACCCTAAGAGTCACTACCACCCCGAACTCGACGTCTGGATTTCTTTTACGTCTTGAACTCATTGTCGCTTCTCGGAACATTCGCTTCCGAGGTCCTACCCTCTTGGACCTCAGTATACTTCCTACACACAGAGAACCAGGTCGCGGTGGACGACGGCCCTGGAACCCGTCGTGAGTGTCCACCGCTACCTTCCATCCACACCCTGTTCCGTAAAACAGAGGTAGAGACGGGGGGTCCGAGGATCTCGTAACGGCCTTTGTATTTATGGAGAGGCCAAGGCCTCTTCATAAGCGCGAGGACCAGTCGTCGGAGAATCTCTTAGACGACCTGATGTCTTGCTAGCAGTACGTACTGCTCTCGTTCCTCTTGGCGTACTCGACATGACACTTACACGACCATACATGGTGTGGGGACCCAGGGGGTCTCCCGTCAGGACCGCGGGGGCTGACGTGTCGAGATTCATTTGTACCGTCTGTGCTCCGAGGGGGAATGGTTGGAAAGACTTCATACACAGGACGACTCAGATTAACCTTACCGGTTCCCTTAAGGGACCGTCAGGTCACCAATCATGAGTCGTAGAAGTGACGACACCCAAGCCCAAGTTACGGACCAAACCTTTGATTCTAGAACGTCCGATATGGTGTACCGGTTTTTTTCTATTAACCTTACCGATTGAGTCGAAACTTGAGTGTCTATTGTTGACGGAGTCTGGAACTCCTATTTATATCTTTGTCCTTACCTTTTACGTTGTCTTCGAAAACTGAGTCGAGAGGATGTCTTCCGGTACGAGTTTGACAAAGAGACGTAAAAAAATACACTAACGAAAAAACAACTTTCATAGTCTGTGCCTACTTTTACGTAATCTTTACTATATGGTACTCATCTCTTAATCAGGTATTTTAGGAGTTTCCCCATCTTGGGGCACCAGAACGGAAAAGGATTTCTTCATATTGACCCTGGTTTCTGGAGTCTCCAAATGGTCGGTACCAGAGGAGACGAATTATATTTGTTTTGTGGATGGTAAAGACTGAGGGATTCTTTTGTCTCATAGTTCACTAAACCCATAATACTGGACAACAGATAAGTGGAGTTAAAAGGAGTGTAACCAGAATTTTAAGAAGTTGAAAAGAAAAATATTTGACTTTGAAAAGGACCCAGAAGGGACCCCAGGTCCAATCCTGAGACACGAAGGTCACGTCGGCCGAGCCCAAGAGAGGGACCAACGCCTTGATCTTAGGGTGTATGGTGCAACAACAAGTCTACGAGTCAGTACAGACTGAGAAACGCTGGGGAACCTGACGTCGTGTGGTCCGAAGTGACTAGAAGTGGTAGAGGACCTCAAACGAGTCTGAATACAGGTAACTAAGTCACTACAGTAGGTTGGTAGAGTAGGAGACAGTAAGGGAAGAGGAGGACGGAAGTTAGAAAGGTTCTTAGTCCCAGAAAAGTTTACTTAGCCGAGAAGTGTAGTCCACCGGTTTCATAACCTCGAAGTCGGAGTCGTAGTCAGGGAGGTCACTTATAAGTCCTAACCAAAGGGAATCCTAACTGACCAAACTAGACGAACGTCAGATTCCCTGAGAACTCATAAAGGTCCTGGAGTCAAGTTTTCGTAGTTAAGAAGTCGTGAGTCGGAAGAAGTACCAGGTCGAGAGTTATAGACATGTACTGATGAACTTTTTGGTATCGAAACAACCGTTTCATTACAGAGACGAAAAATTATACGATAGATCCAAACAGTATCGAAAAGAAAGTTCCTCGTTCTTAGAAAATTAAAGTACCGACGTCAGTGGTAGACGCCACTATATCGTACCGGTTTTTTTTCTGTGGGTTTTGTCTTACGACGGTAAAGGAATAAAACACCTACATAAGTAATTTCCCTTTCTTGTTTCGGAAACCTTTGTACTGTGACAACTTTTCACGTCGATCGCCAAACTGATAAAAACACCGTTCGAGTAATTATTAACTAAATGTCAACATAAAACACAGGAAAAAAAACATCTTAAAAATGTTTCTTTTCTTCTCTCTCCTGTAGATGTATTCCATTCGGTTTCCTTTAAAGACGAGAACGACAAATATAGTACCTAAATAATTAATGAAAAGTTCGTTACTATTTGGACTTGTGGTAGGAACGACGAAGCTTTCTGTGGTTTATCATACACTTACACAAGAGTAGGAAGACTTTTCCATTTGAGAAATCTAGTTATGTGGTCCTTCACGCCCCGCTCTTAACACAGTCCCTTCCTACCTCCGGTGAGGTCGGTCGATTGGTCCGTTTCTGTACTTTAAGTGGGAGACAGTTCCTGACAATCGGGACCCAAGTCCTTCGGAACTTGTTTGAACCTACATTTCGTACACGTAAAAGAACCCCTTTCTAAGCAATCAAGAGTACTCGAAGGGTTTCTCCAGACCCTGCTCTTTTTGTTTAACTTTGTGACGATCGAATTTGCTTCTTATGGTTCATCTTGTCTCCCTGATCCTTTCTGTCCTTCGTCGTGTTTCTGAATTTCTCCCAGGAGTTGGGGGACACTTCTTGACTCGACACGTCGTCCGCCACTCGCCGCCCGGTCACTTACGTCGAGGTACACACACAAGTCACCGTGGGGTAGCGAGACGGACGCAGTCTAGTCGTGTCCGTAAACTAAGAGTGTCCTCGGACTGGGAATGACACTTGACACGTTCACTCCTTAGATCTAACGTCTGGGGAGTACTCTTAGTGGACTTTGGTGGCGGAGGGTGCGGGGCAGACACCTTTTTATCAAAAGGTACTTTGACCAGGGACCACGGTTTTTGCAACCCCTGACGACGGAATGTCCTAATCCTTCATTGATAAGGACGGTGGACCGACACCGTACTCGGCTCATAGGGTAGGTGAGGGGCCGCCGTCTTACGGAGGAAAGAGGGGAAGACTGGTCCATGAACATGTTCGACGCTCTGAACGTGGCCCTGACGCTCTTGATGTGGCTTCGACGGATGTGCGAGGAGAATGTACGGCTCGAGGACGTCCACTCACCTAGTCCCTCCGTCATACAGTCGGCAGGTCGGGCACCCTGGTGCAGTATATGTACAGTACTAAAACTACCCTTTTCGAGGATAAGTCCCTCCTGGGAACATAGGTTCTCATAATCATATGGAAGATTTATCCGTCTCGATGAATCTGGTTCCAACCCTTTTACAGGCAATAATAAATAAATGAATTTCAAATAAAATACTTTATAACAACTAACTATTACAACACAACTAAAGAAGACATGTCGTTTCACGAAAGTCGAGTTAAGTCAACGAGTCAGTACAGGTTGAGAGACACTGGGGTACCTGACGTCGTGTGGTCCGAAGGGACAGGTAGTGGTTGAGGGTCTCGAATGAGTTTGAGTACAGGTAACTTAGTCACTACCGTAGGTTGATAGAATAGGAGACAGCAGGGGAAGAGGAGGGTGGAAGTTAGAAAGGGTCGTAGTCCCAGAAAAGTTGACTCAAGAAGGTTAGTGCACCGGTTTCATAACCCCAAAGTCGAAGTCGTAGTCAGGAAGGTCACTTATAAGTCCTGACTAAAGGAAATCCTACGTGACCAACCTAGAGGAATGACAAGTTCCCAGAGAGTTCTCAGAAGAGGTTCTGATGTCAAGTTTTCGTAGTTTAGAAATCACGAGTCGAAAGAAATATCAGGTCAAGAGTGTAGGTATGTACTGACGACCTTTTTGGTCTCGAAACTGATCTACCTGGAAACACCCGTTTCATTACAGAGACGAAAATTTATTCGACAGATCCAGTCAGTAAAAGAAGCTTCCTCGTTCGCAGAAAATTAAAGTACCGACGTCAGTGGTTGACGTTACTAAAACCTCGGGGGTTTTTATTACAGATAGTGACAAAGGTAACAAAGGGGTAGATAAAGGGTATTTCACTACCCTGGTCTACGGTACTAGAATCAAAAGACTCACAACTCGAAATTCGTTGAAAAAGTGAGAGGAGAAAATGAAAGTAGTTCTCTGAGAAATCAAGAAGTGAAAGACGGTATTCCCACCACAGTAGATATATAGACTCCAATAACTATAAAGAGGACCATTAGAACTCAGGTCGAACACGAAGTAGGTCGGGTCGCAAAGAGTACTACATGAGACGTATATTCAATTTATTCGTCCCACTGTTATATGTCGGAACTGCATGAGAAAAAGGTTAAAACCTGGTACCTTGGTCAGACAACAAGATACAGGCCAAGACAGTGAAGAACTAAATCAATATGTAAATAAATATATATATATGTGTGTGTGTGTGTGTACGTGCGTGTGTGTAAATGTGTATATATGTGTGTGTGTAAGAAAAAGTATAAGAAAAGGTAATACCAAATAGTGTCCTATAATTTATCTTGAGGGACGTGAGACATTATTCTGGAACAACAAAAAGGTAGGATATATGTTATCAAAAGTAGACGATTAGGGATTGAGGGTTATGCAGGGAGGGGATGGGAAGAAGTGGGAATCGTCGGTGTTCGAACAAGAGAGACACTCAGACAAAGATAAAGTATCTATACAAGTAAACACAGCATAAAATGTAAGGTGTATATTTGCTGTCGTATATCATAAACAGAAAGAGACTGACTGACTGAAGTGTATCGTACTATTAGAGATCCAAGTAGGTACAACGACGTTTAACGTAATAAAGTAAGAAAAATACCGACTTATCATAAGGTGACATATATGCATAGTATAGTAGAACTAAGTAGTCAACTGTAAAGGTACAGAACCGATAACAAATACTACAACGACACTTGTATCCGCATCCATAGTAAATAAATTTTGAGGAATCCTTCGTCTCGTGTGGAAAATCCGACGATTATGTGAGATTAATAAAAATTTTTACGTGTAGCTAGGTATACAAAAATTTTTATACATTTTGACGTCTCTTCACTGAACATTTATTTACATCTTGACATCTTTATGAAAGGATAAACGGACAGAGTGACTCTTTCATATAACACGACACCTATATTTGTGTAGAGAGGTAATAGTTAGAGTTTATTAATAAAGGTCGAGACTGTCGAGGAGGTTGAAGTCTAAGACATGTTTGACAAGAGAGTTGTACTTAGAGACTTACTGATTATCTGTGGAACTTGAATCGTACAGTCATTGTGTTCGACAAAGAAGGTGACAGGAGGACCCAAGCAGGGAAGGAGAGGAAAGAGGGGTAAAGTGATTTTCCGTGGTGGTAGATCATTTTCCATGACCAGTAGTAGAAAATGAGTGTACAAGGGTGTAAGAGGTGTTCCTTCTTAGTACCTGGGAAACAGGTTTTGAACGGGAGTGAAATAGGTCAAAAGAAAGAAAAACTTTTACAAACTTAAAATAAATAGATAAATAAAAACCGACACGACCCAGAAGCAACGACGTGTCCGAAAAGAGGCGAACACCGCGCGTCCCCGGTGAGACCACCGGCATGTGGCCGAAGAGAAACGTCTCCGAGGAGAACAATACCTCGTACCCGAGAGCCCACGTGTGCGAAGTCATCAACGCCGAGGGCCCGAGATCTCGTGCCCGAGTCATCGACCACCGTATACCTGGACCACTCCAGAAGATCTAGTCCCTACCTTGGACACAGAGGACTCAACCGTCCACCTGAGGAATGGTGACTCGGTCGTCCCTTCGGTAGAAAAAAAAAATTAACTCTTTTAAATACACTGTCGGAATTTAGAGGTCCTTAATAAATGGATGATCAACGTTCAAATATAGGCATTTGTCAGAAAGATGACAAGGGGTGGACGGTCAGGGACCATTGGTAGTAAGATGAGAGACAAAAATGTTCAGATCTAAAGAGACTACGGTATATATGTACTCTAGTATGTCACAAACAGAAAGAGACTAAATAAAGTGAAACATACCACGGGAATTCCAGGTAGGTACAACAACGTCTACCGTCCTAAAGGAAGAAAATGTACCACTTCATTATAACGTAACACACATATTTGGTGTAAACATAAGTAAGTAGGTAACTACCTGTGAATTCAACATGACACCGAGAGCACTCATTACGACGAGACTTGTACCCCCACGTCTCCAGAGAAGGTGTAAGGGGTGGGATGGGTAAAAAGAAAAAAAATATATAAGAAAAAAAAAATGAAATGTTATGACATAACCAAAACGGTATGTAACTGTACTTAGGAGGTGCTCACATGTACTCAAGGGTTAGGACTTGGGGGGTAAAAAGAAATAGAGGTAACGACGATAGGACCAGGTTTAAAGGTAAAAATCGGAGGAAGATGTAGAGGGACGGAGGTCAAAACAGGGATCGTTAATTAAAAGAATGTGTCAAAGTCAAAACAAAATATGGATTTCTTATGTACATGTAACAAGATTCCAAACCTTAATTTTTGACTGTAGAAGACGAACTGTCGAACGGGGTCCAGTCGGTAAGTGTCAAGTATAAGTACTAACCCCGTGGTCTTTAGAATGACCTAGTCTCCCCTTTCGAAAACTGACACCCCACTAGTCTGTGAGGTCACAGACACGACGTAACACCAACACCCCAGAAGAGAACACCGTGTTGTGAAGAGAACACCTAATACCTGAGATCTCGTGTGTCCGAGCCATCAACGCCACACGTCTGAATCAACAAGACACCATGCACCCTAGAATCAAGAGGTTGATCTCTAACTTGACCGCAGGGAACGTAACCTTCCGTCTAAGAATTCGTGACCTGGTGGTCCCTTCAGGGTCGCTGACATCTAGAAAAGTAAAAACGACGAGTCTTTCAATTTGAGAGGATAGGACCACATTCCACCGTGCACACCTACGGTGAAGAAGGGGACATATCAATGAGTTATTCCTATAACGAATACTTCATGTCAAGTCAAAGTAGTAACCATACTCTAGAGTAGAAATAGTACATGACTTAGTGATATACCTCTCAGTTCCCTTGGAGAAAGTTCTAAAATACATAAAACGTACCCACAGACAACCTATTACGTGGTCTTGGTGTGACAAAATTAATAGTTAAGAAATATCGTACAAAATACTGGACCATCAATGAGAAATAAGGAGAAGAAAAAGTCTCAAAAGGTGGAATAAGGAAAGACAAATAGAAACGTATACCTGAAACCTTAGTACTTTAAATTTTTAATTAAATCCCTCTTAAAGGTACTAATACTTTATCGTGAAAGAATAGGTTTTCGGACCATACTGAAAGGTAAACAAGTCTAGACGAAAACACGGAAGGGTACCACACAATTGTAAAAGACACATTTACAATACAATTAGAGATCTATCGAAGAGAAAGATTCCATTAATACTATTTTATGTATATTACATTTTAAATGATAGGATACGCACATATTCATGTCAACTCACCGTAATTCATGTAAACGTACTAACACGGACTTATAGGTCAGTAAAACTTAAATAAGAATAACCATAGAAAAGAAGGGAATAGAATTAATAGAGATCTAATAAAGGTTTATACAATAAAAAATAGGGTGATGAATTAACAGAGTAGTCAACACCATCCACAAATCATCCGTGGAAACACTTCTCTAACTAATACTTCTTATGTTAAAGACGAAAGTGTACTATCAAAAAAAAATTGGGGGAAAAGAAGTAAAAATACGAAACTATAGAAAAAAAAAAATGGACCAACATACTTACCACTGGAGGTCGTTCTGGCGTCAGTACGACCAACCGTCGGAACGGAGTAAGGACTGGGAGTACCTTACGGAAGTCATAAACAGGTAGACCGTACTGTGAACAAACAAAACTTCGACGACACACGCACACACACACATATACGTTAAAAACACAAATCACTTAGTAACTTTTGCACCCACTTAGTCTATACATGTTTATAAAGACACTTCCAAAAGCCAACTTACAAACGAACGTAAGCAGGGGAAATTAATTAATTTACTTACCACGACGTGAGTAGAGACCACAACGGAAACACACAAAAGGTCACCAGACTGTTCGGGACACACGGGGTAAACGAAGTCTCCCTGTCAATGATGCACATGTGGGTCGTTCTCGAATTTCTCTTCGATATAGTTCTTTAGTATAGTATAAAACTGTTTCCGTTCCAGTCACAACCCCTCCCCCCAGTTTCCCCCTTTACTGACGGTGCGAATCATATAATGTCAAGACTAGGAATGGTCGGACTCAATCACGTCCCGGGTGTCCAATTCCCGTGTCGAGGGTTGTTCAGTCGGGTTTGAAGTCTACGGTCGACGTTCACATTCTCAGGGGTACGGTGGGTGTTTAGTGTACCTACAACCAAGACCGTTCCGGTCAGGGGTAAGAGTCTGACAGATGCACGGATGGTATTCAGTGGAGTGATCATAGTTAAGGGTACAGAGGACTCCCCAGGTGACACTTGATATTTCTATGAAGATAGTGACCCCTCTAAGTTCTCAAATCTTCGAGGGAGGGTCCTTGAGTTCTGTTTTTGGTCTGTTTAAGAAATAATACGTCGTCACTGGGGTTTGAATGAGAAATGATAAGGGTACATATAGAAACTTAAGTTTCCCCCGACCTATAAAAATTACCCCCTCTTTTACTCATCTATTTAATTCCATTCTTTCACACTCAGTGAGTCAGTACAAGCTGAGAAACGTTGGGGTACCCGACTTCGAGAGGTCCGAGGAGACAGGTACTTTAAGAGGTCCGTGCTTAGGACCTCACCCAACGGTAAGGGAAGGGGTCCGTTAGAAGACTGGTCTCCAACTTGGGGTCAGAGGACTCAACGTCCGTCTAAGAAACGGAGACTCGGTGGTCCCTTCGGGTTCCATTCTTTCCGTTATTTATTCCTAGTGAATACACCTCCTGTCAATTGTATTACCTCTTATGTCACTTGTCGGGTCTCTGGGTGAGAGTATCGGTATCAACATGGAAAATTTATGACGACTTCCGGTTCTCGACCAGGACAGTGAATAGTCACGTCAGAATTCTACAACAACCGATTGTGGGCCCCGTAAAAGGTAGGGATCCAGTGACGAACGGAGTGTAGCATCTGACGTGCATTGTTCGTTGAATTTAGGATGTTCCCTTTCATTTTATTTGTACATTTGTCCCGGTGGTTCAGTACTTTAGAGACTAGTAGACCTCTTTTGTACAGGTCGACCTTCCGAAAATTTAAATTTTAACTTTTTCTTTTCTTTTACGAATCCATCACCCCCTTCTTTTACGATGGTTTTGTTTTTCCTAACGGTCTAAACTGAGAAAAATTCTCGGACGATGAAAGTCGGTGGTGACAAAATGGTCACCTTGGACAACTAGTTTCTTTACCCAGTTTATTTATATTACTATTTTATTGATGGTGGGCAAATCACGTTCAATGATAAAACCCACTAAAGGTCTGACAAAGATTAAATTAAGAACGAGATTGGGACATTATAGCTAGGATAGAGACAAAATGTCTATTTCTTGAACTCCACGCGTCTTGTTTACATAAACGAGTCTGAAACACCAGAGACGTGAGGAAATGAGAGAATTTTTAGTGACTTCTTGGGGTTCTCGAAAACAAGTACACCCGATACAGGTAATTACTAATCTAAGAAACTTTAATTTTTTTTTTAAATTTATAAAAAAAGAAAATTGTTGTTATTATTCGAATATAGGACAATTATATTTAGTATAGACAAATACTTGTTACTGGTATAAAAGGTTTTTTCATTCACTATCCTGTAAAAACGTTTAGAGAAATAGTAGACCGAGGTATCTTTGTCGTCCTAAGTTTATAGGTAGAACTGTAGGTTAGACAACACTGTAGTGTGCAGGACATCGGTGACCCTTTGAGGTGACATCTGAGTATTCTCTTACCCGTATCTTTTTTCCGTTTATCCCTGAAGGACCACCAGGTCACCGATGTCCACATTGGTCTCCGATGTCCAAATCAGGAACCAGTCCCTTGATTTAGGGTGTGCGTGTTGATTTCTAAGACGTACGGTGTTGATTTTGGGCTACGTCTGTTTATGTATTTGTAAATTTTCTTTTCTTTCCGTTTATCATAAACATAATTCTTGTACCAAACTGGAGTACCTAGGGTACTTTCCCAGGACCCCTGAGGGTTTCTGGTCCGTCCCTGGTGTGAAACTCTTGGAGAGACGATCCGATAGAAGGATAGAGAAGTATCGAATCGTAAACCGCTCATTCCTCACTTGATCCGGGGTACCATGACATCTGACCGGAGGACGTAGTCAAGATCGACTTGACCTTACCAAAGGTAAACCGTGTAAAGTCTCGGAAAAAAAAAAAAAAAATTTAAAATTTTAGAAATTAAGAATGTACGTAAGGGTTTGTACTTGGGGGGAGGATGGAGGGAGGGGTATTGTAGAGACACCCAGTAGGGGTACGTGGTCGGGGTTCGTACGACATAGGACGCAGTCNAGTCTGTACCTGACCGCTAAGTTAAGAATGTACTGTCATATGTACAATCTTAAGGGTAAGAGGGTTTAGTAGGGTGGGAGAGGGAGAGGGAGACTCAGGTTTTCAGGCAATATGTGTAGACACAGAAAAAAGGACAGAACGTATGTCCTAGCAGTAACGGTAGAAGGATTTAAGGTATATATACACAATCATATGACATAACCACCAAAAGAAAGACCGAATGAAGTGACACATATTAGCCGAGGTCAAAGTAGGTAGAGTAGTCTTGACTAAGTTTACTTAAGAAAAATTGCCGACTTATTATGAGGTAACACATATACATGGTGTCGAAAGAATAGGTAAGTAGACGACTACCTGTAGATCCAACAAAGGTACAGGACCGATAATATTTGTCACGACGCTACTTGTAACCCCATGTACACAGAGAAAGTTAAGACCAAAGGAGCCACACATACGGGTCTTCACCCTAACGACCCAGTATTCCATCAAGATAAACGTTAAAAAATTCCTTAGAGGTGTGACAAGAGGTATCACCGACATGATCAAACGTAAGGGTGGTTGTCACATCCTCCCAAGGGAAAAGAGGTGTGGGAGAGGTCGTAAATAACGAACGTCTAAAAACCTAGCGTCGGTAAGACTGACCACACTTCACCATGGAGTAACACCAAAACTAAACGTAAAGAGATTATTACTCACTACAACTCGTAGAAAAGTACACAAACAATCGGTAGGCATACAGAAGAAACCTCTTTACAGATAAATCAAGAAACCGGGTAAAAAACTAACCCAGCAAATAAAAAGACCTTAACTCGACGTATTCAACGAACATATAAAAACTCTAATCAACAAACAGTCAACGAAGTAAACGATAATAAAAGAGGGTAAGTCTTCCGACAGAAAAGTGGAACGAATATAAAAGGAAACAACACGTCTTCGAAAATTAAAATTAATCTAGGGTAAACAAATAAAAACGAAAATAAGTCTCGGAAAACTCACTAGGTCCGGGTCTCCAAAGTCTTCCCTGTTTAAACCGTTTACTACTGTAACCTTCTAAAGCAAAATTTCACAACATGTTGAGACACACTTAACGTGTATGTCAGGAAGTCGTCGGTCTTCGTTACCTGGTATCACGGACCAATTCTGACTTTATCCTGTACAGGTCTACGACACAATAATTATCATAGGTCGACTCTCCGTAAAATACTTTTTGGTTTCACTTGTGTCCGAGTAGTTAGACCCTATGATCGGAGTCTACGGCTCATACACGCAAACCGACATTGAACGAACCAGTATTCACGAGATTCCGTCCCCAGGGGTTGGACACACTGGATTATGGACTACTAGACTTCACCTCGACTACATTATTTATTATCTTTATTTCACGTGTTCTTTACATTACGTGAACTTATTAGGGTTTTGGTTGGGGGAGGGGCTAGGTACTTTTTTAACAGAAGGTGTTTTGGTCAAGGACCACGGTTTTTCCAACCCCTGGTGAAAAGATTCCGTAAAGGATTTCGACAGAAACTGGTTCATCCATCAAATCAATATTTATCGTTTAGTCACGGGATTTAACCTCTTCATCAAAGGGTTTAAGGTGTTTTGTCATGTCAGTCTGAAAGTATGGGGACGGAGGAGGGTTTGTCGGACTGAGTCTTCTTTATGTGTGCGTATGCGGGTCTTGGTCTCGGGTACGGACAAAGGGAAGGGGAGGTTGTTCTAAAGGTACGAGGGTTCTGGATTCGAAGTTTTGACCAAGGGGAGGCGAAAGTCACCAGAAATCACGAAACAAGAAAGTTGATTCGCAACGAAAAGCCCCCCTGTGTACCACAAGAACAAGAACGTCTGTCTTATCTTTTACGGGGGACCGTCTCGTCGGTCCCATGTCACCTAAATACTACAGTCTTTGGTCCCAACTAGGATCGTCACTCCGTGCACCCCTTATAGGTGACTTTGACTTGGGTGGACTGAGGAATCAGTAACGGGTCACTGAGACCTTACCGAAGACGACGACCTAGTTACTGACGAAACAAGAGGTGAACATTGGGAGGAAAAGAAAAAAAGACTTCTACACCCTCTTCCGTTAGTTCGACTCGTTTCTCAACCGCCTCTGCATGCTCTCGTTTCAAAAACTGATACTCCCGGACCCGCTGGAGGACCACTCAGACTTAGTCTTCTACAGAAAGGAGGACGTCTCCTCGACTCGTATCACCAGTACTTTTACCACAATATTCACATTCTTTCAGTCGTGTTTACTACAAAAGATACTCCCTTTTTCATGTGGAACGTACCTAATTTTTACTTCTTTCTACTCTAGATTTTCGATAGTAGTCATAAAGAGGTCTCATAGGGATTATCCCGCGAGTCCTGGGGATAGACGTCGGGAGAGATGACACACGGAAAACGACGAGACACCTGGGAAGTACAGGGATTAGCTCGAAGGGAAAGGGGAGAGCCAATGAGACGGAAGGTACTCTGACAGGTACGAAGGCTACAGAAGACTGTAGACAAGTATCTCAATGAACAGGATATCAGGTGTAGGAGTCTCGACACTTGGAAAAGGTACGGGTCATCCTCCGGTTGTGTTTTACTGTGACCCAGTAAAAATCATCTTCCCAGTGTTTTCCAGTCCGGTGGGTGACAGTACATTTTTAAACTCCTGTATTAACAGTGTTAGTAACACTTTTTATAAACAGTGACATATACCATGGACGAGGACGGTAGTACGTTTCTCAGTGTATCCTTAAAGTCTTTGATTTAATTCGAGTTCACTCATTACAATGTACAATTGAAAGATTCTTTTGTAACACTATCTTTGGAAAATGCCTCTATCACATCATTATGTCAGTACGATTGTGGTAACACATACACCGCCCCCATGGTGACAGATTCAGGGGTCCAGACCTACGGATAAAACGAAGGAAATTTGGACTTCGAACCCTGAAGGGAGGACCAGGTCACCAATTCTGAGGTGTGAAGGTCACGTCCCTTGTGACCAAGGTAGGGACCAGTCCCTCGATTCTAGGCTGTACGGTATACCATATCGGTTTTTCTTAATAAAAATTTCGACTGGTACAAGGGTGACCGGTCTTTCGGAGAGAGGTCCCTCTTTCAATTCTTACTGTGGTCTATAACTTTTTGTCTTGTAGTAGTGGTGGAAGACCCATGAACATCGACTTGGTTCCTGAATTAAGATTTGGTGGACGCACTTGACCTTCCAAGAGAGAAAGAAAGGAGGACACAGAGACAAGGTTACATTGGTGGGTGGACTTAGGGTTTTTCCCGAAGAATTGGAAAATCCCCAGGGCTTGGGGAAATTCGTTGACCACTTTCGCTTTCGGACGAAACGGGTGTCTGCTTTACGTGTATGCAAACAGGAAGACGTATATTGTCGTTCCTTAGGGTCCCGAAGGGTCCACCATTTCTTAGGTGGACGGTAACGTCCTCTGTACTAAAGCTACGGACCCAACCCTTCTAGGGGACCTCCTCATTTACCGTTGGGTGAAGTCCTAAGAACGGACCCTTTAGGATACCTGTCTCTTCGGACCGACCGATATCAGGTACCTCAGTGTCTCAGCCTGTACTGACTCGTAGGTCGTGTCCCTAAAGGTCCGGGAGAATCCGGGTATCTGTGTCCGGGTTTTGGGAGCTAGGTTGTCTTCCTATTCATAAACCGAGTGTTCTACAAAAGGTTTTTGGAAAGTAAAGAAACACAATGTATCCTTTGTTGTTTCGTTTCTCGGACTTGAAAAAAAAAGGGAGACTGCTACGGGAACATTGGAGAGGTACTTTACAGAACAAAACAGAAGGTCTTTTTTTCTCGGAGTAAAATACTCTTGTAGTAATTCCGGTACTCCGGAGTCGGGCTCATGAAACGACAACCGATGATGCCTGTCCCGAAGGGAAGAAAGGACGCCCATTCTGCGAGCTCCCACCAGAGGGACCGGTAACTCGGTACGTCAGCCTCCTCCCTTCCAGAAGTAGAGAAAAGGTCTACCCAGATCACACAATCGTCGACCTCGGGGCACAAGAGTGACACCCACCAGTCCCTCCTTTTGGTGAAGGACTCGCCGACCAGAGAAGTGGGGGCCGACGGAAACCATAAGACCGTCGAGAAAACGTTTTACTGAAAAGGGTCCACCTCACTTTTTTCTTTTTTGTCTTAGTAGAAGAGACGACCAGACGGCGACACCCAGTCCGACCCCCTTCCACACCTAACTACATAGAGTAACAAATAAACTAAAGGTCGGTCCCGATCAAACTTTTGTTTATAAGGGGTCCTGTTCTGACATTTTCAACGTGTTTTTAGTTTGGTCAAAACAACATTATCACTCTTCCTGGTACAAATAGAAGGAAGAGTCTTTAAAAAATAGTGCGCTATGACTAAAATGCTAGAGTTTTTGTTTGGATTTTTTTTCGAAGGATAAAAGAGGGTGTCTTTTCTTCGGAGAAAATCACGACTCGATACAAAATTTATATATAACCGGCAGAAGGAAGGGGATTAAATTTTTCTGTTTTTCACCTGTCCTTTTATGTAACGAATGTAACAGATGATTCCTTTATCAAGTAAGTAAGTAAGTCATCGACACACCGTTCTCGGATGACACACGGTGACGTCATAAAAACGGACGTTTTAGGGTACCTGTCTCTTCGGACTACTCGATGTCAAGTGTGCCACCGCTCATTCAGTCCGAGCTGAATCGCTGAGTTGTGGTGGTGACACACGGTCTGTAATCTCTGTGTCACGACTGCTATTGGTCTACACCAGGAACGAGAGTACTTAAAATGTGGGATTACCGACTCAATTAATTTATTGGTGTATTTACTTATATTTTAAGTTTGACTGGTTCTGTCCATATGACATGATCCGTCCGACCAATTCGTTCATCATATATGTGTTCAGTTTATTTTTGGATACAACCGTACTTTTACCATGCACTAACAAATATCGTGGTAATGAGTATTAGTGACTTCTAGTCTATGTCGGGTCTTCAGGGACTCGACGACTTCCCTAGTTGCTTCACACCCTATCGGTACGCCATCTTATGACGAGTTCTTTCTTTTCCTCATTCGAGGACTATGTGTGTTGTACCCCTACTTAGAGTCTACGTACCACGACTCATTTTCGTCAAACTGGAATTTTGGTTGTATAAGATGCTAAAATAAATATGTCGTAAGACGGATTCAGTCATGAAAAAGATCCCCATCTTTTGTCTAGTCACCAATAGACCATTAACCTCGGTCCCCCTTCAAACTGGATGTCTCTTTGTATCCCTTCAAAAACTACCACTACTTTGGTGAGACATAGAATTGACATCAACACCAATACAGACAATGGTGACCGTCTTAAAATGTGATTCGCCCATCTAAAATGACACAGCCAATATGGATTTGAAAAAAATTCTCAGTCCTTTCTGAAGGGTCTTTTGAAGACGAAGTCGACACTAAACTTTCTACTTGACCTTCAATTCCTCCATTTCCCCTACTCTTTTTCGTAAGGTCCGTCTCCTTTCTCGTCCGTTCTCACACCGTCCGTGATCTTCACTGTCTGGTCACGACACCCTTCTCTCCCTAAGTCTTCACCCGTCCCCTCTACTCTGTCCTTCGTCCCCTTCTCGCACAGCCCGAAACTCCAAGGTATAGGACAAAACAGTCGTAGGACTCTCGTCACCCCTCGGTCACGGGTAAAAAAACACAACCGCTCCAGTAGGCCGAAACCATATCTCTTACCTACCCTGCACGTATATCTGGTACCGTCTATGAGTCCCTTCTCTACTGTCGGTCGGAACCCTTTACCGAAATCTCTCTTCACCTTTCTACTCACACTACCTCTGTTTCATTGTCATAAACTATTGACTACCCAATCCCACTCTTTTTCTCCCTGCACCATTCTTGATAAGGAACGAGAGACCAGACGCATTAACCACCCCGTCACCTCGGCAGGTGATTCTATCGTTACGACCCTTTCGTGTCAATACCTCCTCTCACTTAGGTGAGTAACTTATTCATAAATAACTAGAAAATGACACCACGAACGACATTATGTCCGGACCCGTCACGAGTCATCACAGTCTGAGTAACGTTGGGGCCCCTGACATCGGACGGTCCGAGGAGACAGGTACCTTAAGACGTCCGTTCTTATGACCTCACCCAACGGTAAGTTAAGAGAAGCCTTAGAAGGGTTGGGTCCCCACCTTGGGTCCAGAGAACGCAACGTCCACCATGAAATGGCAGACTCGGTGTTCCCTTCGGGTGTCCGGACCCCCGGTTTTGTTTAGGTTGAGGGACTTTAACATCTCGAATATAAGACCTCCCTGTCCATTTATTTTTTTATGATTCCACCCATTCATTTTATAACTCATACAGACTACCCGATCTTGTTACGGAGTATGTCCCATCTGTGAGTCGTTCATAACATATCTTTTATACAGTCCCCTTCACTTATCTCTCTGACTACTACCCCCACCTCAACGTTAGAAAAAATTTTTTAATAACAAACACGACCCAGAATCAACGTCGTACGTCTAAGACGTCGTCTACCTTAGACCAAGTGACTGGTCCCTACCTTGGACCCGGGAAGTGAAACCCTCACGTCTTAGAATCGGTGACCTGGTGGTCCCTTCAGGGATCTCAACGTTAAAATTTGTCTCACTTATCCTTTCTGAAGTCATTCTTTCACTGAAACCTTATTTTGGTACTTTCTTCACTCCCTGATTCGGTCTGTCGAGAGTACTCCCCCGGTTTGTCACTCTTGTCGTCCAAGTATTCGGTACTCCGACCTCTTCGTGTACTTCTTTTGTCCCGTCCGTCTCTTGTCCCAGTCTCTCGACACCCATGGCGGAACGTCTCCCCAAAAACCGTAGAAAAGTTCCAACATTTTCAAACTAAAATCTGTATGAGGTACACTCCATCTAAACTTTGTAGGTTTTTTTAAACTCACTTGTTAAACTATTACACCTAGACCTTGCGTTTCCTTTCGAGGTCCGACCTATATTTTCTACCACCCAATAAATGCGTAGTAATTGTGATCAACACATATTCCGTCTGATCCCTCAGTTCTCTATACACTTCATTGTCCGTTTAAACCGGAACCTCATGTCTTACTTCGTCCCGTTTCCGATTGTCTCAAAACGGTTCTCTTTCGTGACCAGTGTCGTTTGTGGGAGAATGTTGTGTTCTCTTCTGACATGTGTCCCTGTATCGGTCTACCAGTTGTCACTTTAGTCTGACTAAGATAAGAAACGTTGGTCTCTACCTCTTCGAGATATGTCAGTCGTTTTTGTTCTGACCCTCGACTGATACCGAGTCTAGTACTTGAGGAATAACGGTTTAAGTATGGATTTAACTTCTTTCAACCCTTTTAGGGATCTGGTAAGTCCATACTGGATTTAGTTTAGGGAATGTTAATATGTCACCTTCACTGTTTATCTAAGTTCCTTAATCTAGACTATCTGTCTCACGGACTTCTTGATACCTGTCTCCAAGTACTGTAGCATGTCCTCCGTCACTAGTTCTGGTAGGGGTTCTTTTTCTTTACGTTTTTCCGTTTTACCAACAGACTCCTCCGGAATGTTTATCAACTCTTTTCTTCTCTTCGATTTCCGTTTCTTCTTTTCTTATTTGGATAAACTTACGTCTCAAGGTTTCTTCTCGTTCCTCTCTATTCTTTCGGAAGGAGTCACTAGTTACGTTTTTTTATCTCCTTTTGTTATCTTACCCTTTCTGATCTCTAGAGAAGTTCTTTTAACCTCTATGGTTCCCTTGTAAAGTACGTTTCTACCTGTGTCATTTCTTGTCTTTACCATACCTGGATTATCTTCGTCTTCAATGATTCTTCTCCACCGTTCTTATATGTCTTCTTGATATGTTTTTTCTAGTAGTACTGGGTCTATTGGTACTACCGCACTAGGGAGTGGATCTCGGTCTGTAGGACCTTACGTCTCAGTTGACCCGAAATCTTTCGTAGTGATGTTTGTTTCGATCACCTCCACTACTTTAAGGTCAACTCGAAAAATTTTAGGATTTTCTACTACGACACTTTCACGACGTAAGTTATACGGTCGTTTAAACCTTTTGAGTCGTCACCGGTGTCCTGACCTTTTCCAGTCAAAAGTAAGGTTAGGGTTTCTTTCTGTTACGGTTTCTTACGAGTCTGACGGTGTGTTAACGTGAGTAGACTGTGTGATCGTTTCATTAAGAGTTTTAAGAGGTTCGGTCCAAACCAAGTCATACACTTGGCACTTGAAGGTCTAAAAGTTCGACCAAAATCTTTTCCGTCTCCTTGGTCTCTAGTTTAACAGTCGCAGGCGACCTAGTAGTTTTTTTGTCTCAAGGTCTTTTTGTAGGTGAAGACGAAATAACTAATGCGGTTGTGGAAACTGACACATTTAGTGTCATTTGACACCTTTTAAGAATTTCACTACCCGTATGGTCTGGTGGATTGGACGGAGAACTCTTTAGACATACGTCCAGTTCTTCGTTGGCAATCTTGGCATGTACCTTGTTGTCTGACCAAGGTTTAGTCCTTTCCTCATACAGTTCCGATATATAACAGTGGGACGAATAAATTGAATACACGTTTAATGTAGTACGTTTTACGGTCCAACCTACTTCGTGTTCGACCTTAGTTCCAACGACCCTCTTTAAAGTCATTGGAGTCCATACGTCTACTGTGGTGGGAATACCGTCTTATACTTCTCCTTGATTTCTCGGAGAACTACTTTCACATTCTGATCTCACTTTTTCGACCAAATTTTGAGTTGTAAGTCTTTTGATACTAGTACCGTAAGTCAGGGTAGTGAAGTACCGTTTCTCTACCCCTTTGTTACTTTTATCACCGTTTGAAATAAAAAAACCGGAGGCTTTAGTGACGTCTACCACTGACGTCGGTACTTTCATTTTCTGTGAACGAGGAATCTACTTATCGATACTTGTCGGTTCTGTCAGATAATTTTTCGTCTCTGTAATGAAACGACTGTTTCCAGGCAGATCAGTCTCCGTACCAAAAAGGTCAACAGTACCTACCTACACTCTCAACCTGATATTTCTTTCGACTCGCGGGTTCTTAAAGACGAAAACTTGACACCACAACCTCTTCTGAGAACTTTCAGGGAACCTGACGTTCCTCTCGGTTGGTCAGGTAGGATTTCCTCTAGTTAGGACTTATAAGTAACCTTCCTGACTACAACTTCGACTTTGAGGTTATGAAACTGGTGGACTATGTTTCTTGACTGAGTGACCTTTTCTGGGACTACCACCCTTTCTAACTCCCGTCCTCCTCTTCCCCTGTTGTCTCCTACTCTACCAACCTACCGTAGTGGTTGAGTTACCTGTACTCAAACTCGTTCGAGACCCTCAACCACTACCTGTCCCTTCGGTGTACACGACGTCAGGAACCCCAACGTTTTCAGTCTGTGCTGACTCGTCGATTTCTCTCCCTTTGTTCATCCCCTAGACCCTACCTCGGACCGTCATCCAAGACTAGAATTTAAACGACAGCAAGAACTACGAGACCTATTCCCTTACCGATGGGTCAAGTCACCGTTGGGTGAGGTTATAATAAGCACGAAGGGACCACCAAGTCGGCCATTACACCGGACGTCACACCCTCTATCGTACAATAAGGACCCAGTCCTTCTAGAGGACCTCTTCCTTTACCGAACGGTGAGGTCATAAGAACGGACCTCTTAAGGTACCTGTCACCACGGACCATCCGATGTTAGGTACCTCCGGTATTTCTCAACCTGTGTTGATTCACTGATTGTGTACTATTCTATAACTATCGATCATGTGAATAATGTATACTAATAATCAAGTGTATTATTACCAATATTTGAATCACCGTCGTCACTAAGTCACTTTTATTCTTCAGATCTGAAAGTCCAACTTTTTCACTCAGACTTGGTAGTAGACTCATGGACACTAAAACTGGTCTAGAATATTGGTAGTTCAGAACCAAAAGACTGGACCTGTAATCTTTTTATTCCAGGTGTAACGTCCCGACTAAACTCTTACTTTACTTATAATTTACCCTCAAGAATATTTGACATATCCTCAAACATCTACAACACACAACAACTGTACATGACTTTTTATCTCTTAGGTGTACTTACTACATTGGACTCACGGGAAGACACAATACCTCATAAAGTAGGTTTGAGTCTTGCATATTCAAAGAGGAGGAGAGGGGACCGGGGGTCGTCTCCCCCCGGGTAGACAAAGACAGTGATCGAAGATAGTGACCGCGGTGACAAGAAGGAAGGGACTCCGACAGTAGACTCTTAAGAATACGTAAGGGGGTAGAGAAACGAAAAATGGTTTATGGTGTCCGAGGTTGTGGTCTACGGATTCGAAGAGAAAGAGTGCACCTGAGGACGACGTCAAGGGATGTCGACCTGTGCAATCCGACTGCCGTGAAGAAGGAAGTAGTGTAACGTGGAAGGAAGGTCTTGGAGGTCGCTTAAGGGTTGGAAACCTGGTAACTGGACAGAAAGTTTCGGAAAGTATAAGATTGTGTAGGTTTGTGGGAAGAAAAAATTTTTTATCAAATAAAAATCGACACGACCTAGAGACAACGACGAGAGTTCGAAAGAGATCAACGTCACCCATCCCCGATGAGAAGTAACGCCACGCACCCGAAGAAACACCGTTGAAACGAATAATACCTCGTGGTCGAGTCATCAACACTACGTGTCCGGATCAACGAGGCGCCGTGAACCCTAGAAGGGCCTGGTCCAGAACTTGGGTACAGGGGACGGATTCGTCCGCCTAAGAACCCGTGACTTGGTGGTCCTTCAGAGTTCTTGTCAAGAGGATGGACGAGAGTCATGAAAAACGGACCAACAGGAGGGGAGAGGAAAAGAGTAGATTGGGATAGAGAGGTAGAGATGGGTCAGCTCAGGGCTCACACGGAATTTGGGAGAGGAAGTCCGACTCGTGGAAACACGACTCGAAGACGAAGAGACCAAAAGAGGTGTCAACAGTATGGGAATCACAAAAGAATATAAGGTTAGGGATCGAGTGGTGTCAAGACGGACTTACTACTTTAGAGTATAACGTTGTAGTCAGTGCATTTAGAGAGGGTCGAACCTTTGTAAATTAGTAGTTAAGGTTTTCTGACCCGTCAAAAGTACCGGGAGACACAACCCGGATCTCCAAATAACGGAAGTCCTATGAATTTAATGGTTTTAATAAAGTAATTGAATGAGCAAATGAACAAGAGACACAGAAAGGTGGTCTCGTCCCAGTCGTAAAATGGGGATCGTAAATCGTCTAGAGTAAACGAGTTATGTACGAATCACATACCGATATGTTCACTAAAAATTTTGAAAAAGAGGACTAAATAAAAAAAATAACTTTATCTCAACGAAAAGTTACAACATAATCAAAGACGACATGTCGTTTCACTTAGTCGATATGCATATTTATATAGGGGAGAACAAATCAAAGACAAGGGTATATATAGTAACGTCTCATAACTCATCCCAAGGGACACGATATGTCATCCAGTAATAATCAATAGATAGAATATACAGTCATACAGTCAGGTCTGTACATATACAGTCAGCGTTAGAAGGTCGGGTAGGATGAAGGGGAAGGGGGAACCCACAGGTATATAAACAAGAGATACAGTCACAGACATAAAGACGAGTCGTTTATCCAAGTAGACATGATATACAAGGTGTAGATACATAATTATATACCATAAACAAAGAGACAAAGACTGAATGAATATGTATGAGACATACTGTCAGAGATCCAGGTAGGTGAAGAGATATCTACTGGGTTAAAACAAGGAAAAATACCGACTCATTACGGGGTAACATATATACATGGTGTAGAAACAGGTAAGTAGACCTGATCACTAAAAATTCTTTGTAAAATATCCTGTCATCCCCGGGTCTAAAACCAATTTTTACCTAGTGCATACCCCGAATGGGTCACCGAGTCGCCATTTCTTAGATTGACGTAACGTCTTACGCGTCCTCCATACCCAAGTCAGGGACCCAGCCCTTATAGGGGACTTCCTCCTTTACCGTTGGATGAGGTCACAATAACGGACCTTATAAGGTATCTGTCGTCTCGGACTACCCAATGTCAGGTGTCCCAGCGTTTCTCAGTCTGTGCTGTCTCTCTCACTTGTGCGTCATGTGGTGTTATGTACATACGAAATTTATGATTCGATTCACAAGTAGAAACACTGTTACTCTCCTCGTCCTTGGTAGTTTTGTCACTGTCGACTTGAACGTTCTCGGCCCTCCGTTTAAAGAAGACGCAGACCCTGGAGTGTTTAGAGAAAAGGTTTTTTAGGTTAAAACAATTAAAATAATTTCCCTTTTTTTCGACGTCAAACCTCACCTTTCTGATCACAACTCTCGTCAAAAACAGACACTCTGGAACTACAACAGTAGGTGTCGGTAGAGGTCCTAACCGAACCCTGACCGACAGCTAATTAGGACAAGAGAAAAGGGTGGATTGGACAACTAACTAGAACAAACGTGAAAGTTCAAGAGACTCCGTCCTAGCGAGTACAGGACTAAGGGATTGAATGACCCAGTACTACTCTTTCATTCTAGGTCATTCAATTCCTTACTCTTTCCTCGAACGTAGAGGCACATATACTTACGGGAAGTAAGAAAGTGAAAGAACGGTACTCTTTATGGTCGATTGGATTCGTCGTACGGGTCACTGTAGCACTTAAAGACTATCCCACGTGTGAGGAATCGAGGAACACCTAGTCACATCTGGAACGTGTGTTCAATAGTAGGATCCCGTGGGAGAACTCTTCGTAAAACTGAATTGAGGGGTTTATTTGACACTCGAGAAAGTCTATACTACCAACGACACTCGTGCATCATCCACAAGTCACCCTTGTACCACCACTCCCTCCCCGACGTGAATCGGACCTCTCCTGCTACTGAAGGAACTCTGAACTTAGGGGTTAACGGGAAGTGACAAGTATAAATTACGAAGAGGGACGAACAGGACTGGACGTCTTGTTCTAGAAGTAGATGGCCCCCTTCCTTATACTTTCCGCTCTTCTGAAGTCGGACGCCGACGACTGGGTCAAAGGGTTACGGCTCTTCTACTCGTCGTGGTGGGGGGGTCCCCTACTATAATTCAGAAGAGGGTTCGTCACATAGGAACAGAGCCTGGTGTCGAATCCCCGAGAAGAAAAAAAAAAAAATTGTAAATAATAAATGATTAAAGAAACCGAGACAGTCCAGAACCGACGTCATGTACTCTAGAAATCAACCACCGTACGTTTGAGAATCAACATCGTACACCCTAGATCAAGGGGTTCGTCCCTAGTTTGGGTCAGGGAGACGTAACCCTCACACCTCAGAATAGGTGACTTGGTGGTCCCTTCAGGGTCGGGTCTCGAGACCTTGGACAATGTCGGGGTCGGGTCGGTCTCTTCCACTCCCAAGTCAGGACACGGACGTACGTCCATCCAGGACAGGAGTCTGAGTAAATTGGTAGGACTGAGTCACAGGGCAAGACGTATTTTCGAAACCCTTGGATTACAGGAATCGAGTCCCGATACTTCATTGACTCTCTCTCTCTACTCTTCGTTTAGAACTCATACCTTCCTGTACACAATATCAGTGTCCGTCTCGGGTCCCTCTTACAGCTGAAGGACAAGACTTAAGACCTAGAACATATTTCTGTGTATCGAGAGAAAACCATTACATATCATAGAATGACTTTTTTGTCAATGTACGTAAAATTTTTAATCTCTACAATACCTTAGCTTGTCATTTCCTTCAGAGGGTGTATGTTTGTTCAAGGTAAGGTTCTCATGTAAACGTTCAGAGTAAACAAGTATTCAGGTTTTGCAATCGGATTCATGGGTCCATTGTATTAGCCGGTATGTCATGACATAACAATATACAAATATTATGAAAAGTATGTTTATTATGTATTTTCTGTTTGTGTTTTTCAATTTGTGATAATTAGAATCACGTCATCGAACTTTTCATGTCATCAGGTCATGATGTCGACGGTACGTCCCTGGCCGCAGCTCATTTATCCGTTCTTCTCGATGACTAACCTCCTCCCTCTACCGTCTCTACCCTCTCGTAGTCGTCATCCTCTCCTCCCGTTCGACGCTAAAGTGAGTCCGGACTATAACTGCCGTACCGTACGTATGAGTGGAGAAACTTTCAAGTGTTGAACTTCCAAGTATAAATCTCTTGAATGACATAAGATTTTCTCCAGTCATTCGGTCTCGTCCACACCTTACCATCTATTTATTCTTTTTCGCGAGACTTCGTTGGACGAACCCAAGCTCAGGGTCGAGACAGGGAAGGACACATTGAAACCTGTCGAGGCAAAGAGACACGGAGTCAAAAGAATAGTTCTCAGGGACCGTGTATTATTTTAAAGTCATGTATAATTAATATCCATATCTCACCAGTCAATGATATCTTTCTATCTGTGATTATTACTATCTCGTCAACTGTCTGTACAGAAAGTTTCCTCTCACATCACCGGATAATTGTGAATCATCTACGAACCCTTTCTTTCCAAAGTCAAACTCCCAAGTCCTTTTATTAACTCTACGGAGGAACCACATCGTTACTTTTCTCCAGAAATACCTAAACTACATCTTTGTGCTCAGGACCTCGAGTAGGGTTTCAGTATAGACGTATCGGTAGACTAACATTGGTCAACGAATTGAAGAGGTCCTGAACCAAATGACTTCCCCATTGAGACCGAAAAATTTCTTCAAAGAAATTCTTAAAATTCTCTACCCTTATGGTCTGGTAGATTGGACGGAGGACTCTTTAGACATACGTCCAGTTCTTCGTTGTCAATCTTGGTCTGCACCTTGTTGTCTGACCAAGGTTTAACCCTTACCTCATGCAGTTCCGACATATAACAGTGGGACGAATAAATTGAATACACGTCTCTTGTAGTACTCTTTACGACCCGACCTACTTCATGTCCGACCTAAGTTCAAACGACCCTCTTTATAGTTATTGGAGTCTACACGTCTACCGTGGTACGAAACCGTCTTTCGTTTCTCCTTGATTTCTCGGAGAACTACTTTCACTTTCTCCTCTCACTTTTTTGACCGAACTTCGAGTCGTGAGTCTTTTGATTCGTACCGTAGACCAGACTAGTGAAGTACCGTTTATCTACCCCTTTGTTACCTTTGTCACTGTCTGAAAATAAAACCCCCCGAGGTTTTAGTGACGTCTACCACTGACGTCGGTACTTTAATTTTCTGTGAACGAAGAACCTTCTTTTCGATACTGGTCGGTTCTGTCGTATAATTTTTCATCTCTGTAAAGAATCGGTTGTTTCCAGGCAGATCTGTCTCGATACCAAAAAGGTCATCAGTATCTACTTACACTCTCAACCTGATATTTCTTTCGACTCACGGTTTCTTAACTACGAAAACTTGACACCACAACCTCTTTTGAGAACTCTCAGGGAACCTGACGTTCCTCTAGATTGATCAGGTAGGATTTCCTTTAATCACGACTTATAAGTAACCTTCCTGACTACGACTTCGACTTTGAGGGTCATGAAACCGGTGGACTACACTTCTTGACTAAGGAACCTTTTCTGGGACTACGATCCTTTCTAACTCCAATCCTCCTCTTCCCTTACTATCTCATACTCTACCAAACCTACCGTAGTGGTTGAACTACCTGTACTCAAACTCGTTCGAGACCCTCAACCACTACCTGTCCCTTCGGACCGGGCGACTCCAGGTACTCCAGTGCTTCTCAACCTGTACTGACTCGTTGACTTGACTTGAGATAAAAAAGCGTTTATAAATTATCGTAAAGACACTTCTAGTTCTATTTTTCTAGTAAATACACTTTTACGACACATTCGATATTGTAACATTTTGTATCGGGTCACCAAGAGTTTAACACAGTATAAATTCTTAGTGATACCTCTCTAAGACTAAATGGTCGACACTTAAGATTAAGACGTAAAACTCATTTAGAGGTCCACTAAAAACCACAGTTACCTTCCGTCGGAAGTACAACTCTTTATACCCCTCAGTCACAATCCAGACCCCGAAGGGACCACCGAGTCACTATTTCTTGGGCGGATGGTTACGTTCTTTGTACCCAAGTCATGACACGACCCTTCTAGGGGATCTCCTCTTTTACCGTTGGGTGAGGTTATAAGAACAGACCTCTCAAGGCACCTGTCTCCTCGGACCTTCTAACGACAGGTACCCCAACTTTTCTTAACCTGTGCTGACTCGTTGAATTGTTGTTGTTGTTATAATCCAGGTCTGGGTCACGGTCAAAGTTTTGATATCCAAACCTTCGAAACAACCATCTCGTCTTTTCAAGTTCAGATTCCAAGTTCACATTCCATAGGTTTCTATGTTCTTTAACGATAACGGACCCGAGACCTCAGACTTATAAAGTCTGCCTACGAACAGGTTTTCTTTCAATTTTATTAAAGATTAGTGGATAAAACGACTTTAACGTAATTACAGACAAAAGGAGACCGTTCCAACAAAGTGTACACGGACTATTTTTTCGCAAGATCCTAATACTGAATTGATTCCGTAAAGTCATTATGGAGTACCTTGGAGTAAAAATCACACCAGGACCGGAAACGAAGTTTCCTCACCAACCACACCCATGACAAAGGTAACCATTTCGTTCTCCCTTTCCGCCAAGAAAAACGTCACTGTCGAAGGACCGAGAAAGAAGGAATTGCTCGAGGAGTCTGAACGTCACGAAGTGACAGTTCGGTCACTACTTGGAAGGTCGGTTGATGTTCCTATTTGGTCAAGGCCTCGTCTAGAATTTCATTCACCCCAAAAAACCAAACCATAAAATTTGGTACACAGAGTGTGTGTGTGAAATACATCTTCAGATAGTTTTGGTTTAGGAATTTAAGTAATGGCAAACTTTCTGGAAGAAAACAGAAGTAGGCAAACGAGATGGCATTGTCTTCGGTATCTGACTCCTCCGAATATTTGGTATCCTTAAATAAAGAGTGTCAAAACCACAGACCATTCCCGGATGAAGGACGAAGTATATACCAAGTAAA
Source organism: Capra ibex (assembly GCA_006410555.1). Taxonomy (NCBI): domain Eukaryota; kingdom Metazoa; phylum Chordata; class Mammalia; order Artiodactyla; family Bovidae; genus Capra; species Capra ibex. The sequence continues at coordinate 51,909,354 of SJYO01046538.1, forward strand.
AGAGTCACACAGAAGGACACGACCTCACTCCCCATTCCCTCGAGACACAAAGAAGAAAAAATTATACCCGTGATTGGGGTAAGTGTTCCCGAGGTGGTAGTACTCGATTAGTGGTGGGTTTCCGGGTACAGGATTGTGGTAGGGTAACCTGTAATTCTAAAGTTGTATCCCTACTCGTCCCCTGGGTTTACAAGTCTGGTGTCGTTTACAGACAAGGCACAAGTCATATTCCATTCTCGAACCATTGAGCATCTTAAACCCCCAAAATAAAAATAAAAAAGTTCGTCTCCCATCCTTTAATCCTTCAAGTGAGAACTCGAGTCTAGGGGATCAAGTAAAAAGGTGGGTCTCCCTAAGTGATCAGTCATTACCGACTGGAGTGGAACGAACCACTCAAGGGGGTACTGACTTCCGGAGTAGGGAAAACAATTCTTCGATTTTACGATCAACCGAACTACTTTGAATCTCTTAATATGTTTACTCTAGTGTTTGTGACGGTATTCAAGAAAACGAAAAATAAACAAATTGTCCAAAAAAAAAAAAAAATAATGAAATTCAGAAAATTTTTCAAAATAATAAAATAAAAACCGACAAGACCCAGAAGAAACGAGGCTCCCGAAAAGAGATCAAGAGTACTCACTCCCGATGAGAGATCCACGTCACAAACCCGAAGAGTAACACCACCGAAGAGGACAATGTTTTGTACCCGAGGTCCCGGGTGTCGAAAGTCATCCACGGTAAGGACCAACCACCTCACGACCGAGTCATGAACAAAGTGTACACAAACCAACAAGGTGTGTCGTACACCCTAGAAGGGTCTAGTCCCTACCTCGGACACAGAGGACGTAAGCATCCACCTAAGAAATGGTGACTCGGTGGTCCCTTCGGGTATACGGAAAATTTTAACGCTATCTACGTAGTCATTAATTCTACACGTTATTTTAGTTCAAGACATGGTGGAGGTCGGAAGTAGTACCTCTGATATAGCCACAACTCTATTAAATTGCCTATTCTGAGTCAGGTACACTTTACACAGGGTCCAAAACTACCTCCTCACGAATAACATTCTTTCTTCGACGTCGTAACACTGACACAGAAAGGGGTCGATGATGTCTCGGTTACTTCATGTCGTCAAGTCCATAAGAGCCGGTAAGGCCTTTCCTCTTTTCCTAGGACTGTTACTCAAACGACACTCAAGTGGCGAACCTGGAGATTTTGTTCTACTTTAACTGTAGGTTTTACCTCCGATAGGTGGGTTGGTCGGGGATGTCGTCTTTACTACCGTCGGGACCACATCTCCCAGGTACATGAATGATGGAGTAGTCGTCCGACAGGAGAGTCACCTTTCGCGACCTGATCCCTAGGTCCTTGCCCCGAGGTGAGGACTCGGACGAGGTACTTGAACCAAACCCGTACAGTGTGGAGAGACCTGGGGTTTAAAGGGTAGTTTTTTCTCACTCCCCCTGAATTGTCTCTTAAGGAAAGAAGAAATTTGTATATCTTAGAAATTTCAAATCATCTTTTAAACCCGATTAAGTGATTCCTCCGTAAATTTTATCCTAAAGATCTCTCAGCTGTTCTTGGATGACATATGGTGTCCCTCGAGACAAGGGTCAAGACATTATTGGATTTACCCCTTTCTCAAACTTTTTCTTCTCTATGTAAATGTACATATCGACTCAGTGAAACGATATGTGGACTTTGATTTTGTTATAATACAATCAAAGTTATATTTTATTTAATAAATTTATTTATTTTATATTTCATTTATGTTTCATCTTATTATATTTTATCATTTATTTTAAACAATTATACTTTTTTATAAATTTTATTTTTAAAAAATTTAGTTATCTTAAAGTTGGACTCTTAAAACGACAAAAAGGGCCCTTGACTGGTTGTAAAGGATGAAAGGAAGGAAGGTGGTCTGGTACACCTAACTTTCCTGGTGTATATGTTGACGGATATGGAAGGGACCCTAGGAGTTCACCAAACTTCAGTTTGTCTAGAGTTATCATTCAGTAGACTTTCACCTTGAGCCTTATAAAGACAGAGGTTCATTTTATTCTCGGAAACAATTTAAGGGGGAGACCAAGAGTGATCGAGGAGGTCGGTTGAAGTCAAAGGTTTTCTCTTTATTTTCTTTACGAACAGCTTATCTTGAGGAAACATTTTGACTACAATGTTGTGGTTAGGATTTCCAATGACGGTCACTTACCGAGAAAATATTCTGGTTTACCCAGAACAGAGGAGTTCCTAGGACGGTCGTGGGTCTTTGTAAAAACTTTAAGGAGGAATCTCAAAGGATAGTCAATGTAAGAAGGGAGGTTCTTATGAGGAGAGGAAAATAAAAAGTTGAGTAGTGTAGTAGTAAGTAGGAGCTGAAAAGGTAGAAGTCAAGTCAGTGAGTCAGCACAGACTGAGAAACGCTGGGGTACTTGGCGTCGTGTGGTCCGGAGGGACAGGTAGTGGTTGAGGATCTCAAATGGGTTTGAGTACAGGTAACTCAGTCACTACGGTAGGTTGGTAGAGTAGGAGACAACAGGGGAAGAGGACGGGAGTCAGAAAGGGTCGTAGTCCCAGAAAAGGTTGCTCAGTCGAGAAGTGTAGTCCACTGGTTTCATAACCTCAAAGTCGGAGTTGTAGTCAGGAAGGTCCCTTGTGGGTCCTGACTAAAGGAAATCCTACTTGACCAACCTAGAGGAATGTCAGGTTCCCTGAGAGTTCTCAGAAGAGGTTGTGGTGTCAAGTTTTCGTAGTTAAGAAGTCGTGAGTCGAAAGAAACATCAGGTTGAGAGTGTAGGTAGAAGTCGTGAGGGGTTTCGACCAGTAAAATGGAAAGATTACAAAACCAAAAAAGAAGGGGGTCGGGAGGATGATACCACACGACAAAGATGGGAGTAAGTAGAGACCGACTACTACAACTTTTTCCGAGGATTAACCGGGGTGGGACGGACCACCCGAAGAATCCAGAAAAGGAGAGACGGAGTCTCATACTTCAGGTATCACTTTTAGGCCGACATAGTAAGAGTACAAGTTTTGGAACGATACCGAGGGGTCATGGATCTGGTCTTTCGGGTACGAGGATCGTGTACATCTGTCCCAGAACCCCTGATTTTCGGAGAAAGTGAACCAGAAGATACGGACCTTGATTTAACGAATAAGACACGACAAAGTTGGGAGAAACTGTAACCCAGTAAGATAGGTCTTACGAGAGAGAGGTGAAGAATTGGATTGAGGGTAACTCTGACTCAAATCTATGATCGAAAAGGTTCTTCGGTAGAGATTTTGAGGGTTGGACTCAATCTACGGGAAAAAGATACGGGGACAGTGTTGGACCCGAATAAAATTTCTCAATGGATGGTACGAGTGAGCAGAACTCTGGAGACGTAAGACTGGAACTGGGGTATTTTCAGTGTTCGAGGAAGGTCGGAACACGAGTCAACGAGGTAGCACAGACTGAGAGACGCTGCGATACCTGACATCGGGTGGTCCGACGAGACAGGTATTGGAAGAAGGTCGACTTAATATGGAATTAGTGAAAACATTGTTACCAAGAGTCGGGTCACGAACGTCTTTTATTCGTTAGTTCTTTATACAGAACTTGTTTAGACTTCAAACTCCACAAGGTAGGGTGATCACTATTTAATAATAAAAACTTTACATTCATACTAAAACCTGTCTCCGAACCCTAGTTCAAACCTCATACTCCAGTACGACCAACTAGTACCCATTTTCACTTCTTCCTCCGTGAAAAAGAACTTAGACCAAACCTTCTGTAAAGGTGTCTTCCTCAAGAGAGACTTAGGTATAATATAGAATAAACTAAGAGTGCATTTTAGGTAGAACTTACAAGATTATGTAGAATGATAAAGGTTGAAGATACTTGTTGTCTTGGGTATGATTCCACTCAATTACATTCAGACTTACACGTTGAATGTCTTAGAGAATGGAAAAGAGTACCTTCCTCGTACTTTGGAGAATCGTCACTCATAAAAGCGAACACGGGTTTACAGAACCCAGTGTAAGTAACAAGGGGAGAACAACAACTAGTAGAGTTTTCAGAGAATTCTTTCTAAACGCATTCTTTGTTCGTAAGAATGTCGAGGTTAAAACAGAAGAGTTTTAAAGGTATGTATGAAACGGGGTTCTTTATTAGTAATGGTATTGAGGTTAAATATTTAGTAGGAACATGAAAGACTCTTCTAAGATTTATCGTTTCTTTTACTCACAGAAGATTCATTTAGTGTTTAATTTTAAGATGAATGAAGATCAAAAATGGCAAATCGGTAAACAAAAGTAGAATGAGAGACTAAGGTATGTAAGACTCACAAGTTACCTAAATATTAGATATTTAATTTTATCGACAGTAAATACTTTAGTACATTTTCACGATTTGACATAACTCTTTGTTTCATCGAATAGAACGTCGAATGGTTGTGGTAAAGTGCATTCTTAAGAGAGGAATAATTATTTGTACTAGAACTGTTCGTTTCGTAGTGAGGAGACATCGAACCACCCTTAACACAAGGACAACTCACCTTCCGAATCCGAAAAAGGTCTCACTGGTACCTCGAGTCACAGAGAGAAGAGGGTACGCGAGACGGGTGTCCTCCTTTAGTCGGGAGACCTCTTACGGTAGCTTTGGTACCTCGAGTGGTTACTCTTCTAGTCGTTGACACAGGTCGTCGTACGGACCCTGGCCAGGGAGAGACACGTAGGGGAGAGGTACGACGAGTTACCGTAGCACCTGGGCCGACAATACCCCCCGAAGAGATTGATACTCTTCCATCCACCCGACGTAGGACCCTTGGGGTGTCCCGGTGGTCCAACGCACACAGAGAGAGAGGAAGAGGTCACCGTAACACGTCGACCGTTTAATCAAAGAATGTTAAAGAGACTCTCGATAAGTACGAGAGGTGAAATCCTTACCCGTTTACTTTATTTACCTTTCGAAGAGGGACTCGAGTGTGGAGGATCTCTGGTAATCGGCGGGTCGGTCCCAGTCCGGTCACAGACCATCTCAGTGGTTTTCTAGTCGGACCACCTGAAGACGAACTAAGTGATGGATACTTAAGATGGGGGGTGAGGGACAGAGAAGACCTTCCATGTTTCGAAAGTCGGACCACCTGAAGACGAACTAAGTGATGGATACTTAAGGTGGGGTGTGAGGGAGAGAGGAGACCTTCCATCTTTCGAAAGATCACCTGAGATCTGGACTTCTACGGGGTCTTTCCTTCGTCGTAGATACACTTTGTGTCTCGGTGTGAGATAAACTTTGATCTAAGATCCTTAGGGAGGGGACTGTACAACACGTTAGTCAACGTACCTGTTTACGACCGGGACCGAGATGTCAATTTAATCAAGTTTATTCTCAGAATAGACAATGAGATCTTTACGTACTTACCTTACGAGTGACACACCCTTAGGTGACATATCCCAAACCCACTTCCGTTACCGTGGGGTGAGGTCATGATAACGGACCTTTTATGGTACCTACCTCCTCGGACCATCCGACGTCAGGTACCCCAGCGATTCTCAGCCTGTGCTGACTCGTTGAAGGGAAAGTGAAAAGTGAAAGTACGTAACCTCTTCCTTTACCGTTGGGTGAGGTCACAAGAAGCGACCTCTTAGGGTCCCTGCCCCCTCAGACTACCCGACGGCAGATACCCCAGCGTCTCAGCCTGTACTGACTTCGCTGAATCGTCGTTACGTAAGTCAGTAAGTCCAGTTCTTCATTGTCAATTTTGAACTGTGCCTTTTTGTCTGACCAAGGTCTACCCTTTTCCTCATGCAGTTCCGACGTATAACAGTGGGACGAATAAATTGAATATACGTCTCATGTAGTGCTCTTTGCGACCCGACCTTCTTCGTGTTCGACCTTAGTTCTAACGGCCCTCTTTATAGTTAGTGGAGTCTATACGTCTACTGTGGTGGGAATACCGTCTTTCACTTCTCCTCGATTTTTCGGAGAACTACTTTCACTTTCTCCTCTCACTTTTTCAACCGAATTTCGAGTTGTAAGTCTTTTGATTCTAGTACCGTAGACTAGGGTAGTAAAGTACCCTTTATCTACCCCTTTGTCACCTTTGTCCTAGTCTGAAATAAAAAACCCCCCCGAGGTTTTAGTGACGTCTACCACTAACGTCGGTACTTTAATTTTCTGCGAATGAGGAACCTTCCTTTCAATACTGGTTGGATCTATCATATAAGTTTTCGTCTCTGTAATGAAACGGTTGTTTCCAGACAGATCACTTCCGATACCAAAAAGGTCACCAGTACATACTTACACTCTCAACCTGAATTTCTTTCGACTCACGGTTTCTTAACTACGAAAACTTGACACCACAACCTCTTCTGAGAACTCTCAGGGAACCTGACGTTCCTCTAGGTTGGTCAAGTAGGATTTCCTTTAGTCAGGACCCACAAGAAATCTTGACTACGATTTCGACTTTGAGGTCATGAAACCGGTGGAGTACGTTTCTCAACTGAGTGACCTTTCCTGGGACTACGACCCTCCCCAACTCCCGTCCTTCTCTTCCCCTGTTGTCTCCTACTCTACCGACCTACCATAGTGGCTGAGCTACCTGTACTCAAACTCATTTGCAGTCCTCAACCACTACCTGTCCCTCCAGACCACACGACACTAAGTACCCCAGCGTTTCTCAGTCTGTACTGACTCCTTGACTTGACTTACGTAAGTCTTATATATTAATTATCTCCCAAAAATTAACAATCCACACCAAAGTCACCAATTTATTAAAGCCTCAGAAGGACTTTTGAAAAGGGGACCACCGAATCTGTCATTTCTGAGACGGACGTTACTTCCTCCATACGTAAGTCAACGACTCAACCCTTTTAGGGGACCTCTTCCCTTACCGTTGGGTAAGGTCATAAGAGCGGACCTCCTCAGGTACCTATCTCTTCGGAACACCCGATGTCAGGTACTCCAACGTTTCTTGACCTATGCTGACTCCCTGATTGTGAAGAACTTATATTTATATTGTTCATTGTGGGGACAACTCATCGTGTCTTTCACTCCCCCTTCTTTTCCTCTGTCTGCCCTTCCCGTTCGTCTCCAATTTACCCGACTAAGAGAATTGTCATTCAGGGGATGTATGCTTGTTCAAGGTAAGGTTCTCGCACACACACTTAGGTCAAACAAACAATTTAGGTCGTTTCCATCGGCTCCATAGGTTGATTGTGTTAGTCGATATACCATGATATTATCCAAATATTATGAAAAGTGTCTTTATTGTGTACATTTGTCTTTTTTATTTTGTAAAAATTAGAATTGTTATGTCATGGACCTTTCATATCATCATGATCGATGTAATGTCGACAAAAGGTGAACGAAGGTCTGTAGGACCCGAAGTTTATATCCAGGACATGACGACATGAGACATGTGATTTCACGTGTCTTCGTGTTGGTGAACGTCTTCTACGCGCGTGCACTGTCACATGTGGTCTGTGTCCTTGATCGAGTACTCTAACCTGTGCGCTTACGTGCAAGTGTAGAAACTTGCAAACGTCGAACATCCAAGGACATAAACGTAAACATGGGTCACGGGACCCTTCTACTCCCCGAAGCCTTAGTCAGTGACGACACTGGGTCAAGACCGAAGGGTAACCGGCGACACACAAGAACCCGTTCTATGAATCGAAGAGAACTCGGGTCAAAGTATAAACCTTTTACATTCCTTTCATGTATTGACTGTCCTCGCTACACCCCCTTACGTCTGCAGGGCAGATATTCTTTGTAACATGTTGTGGACGGTACACCATCTCCGAACTAGTCACAGTCGAAAGAAGGACAGAGAGAGACGGACAAACCCTACTTTGCACACTAAACTTACAAGATCTATTCAACCCAAAGGGTGACGAGACCCAGACAACAACGGTTCTAGAAAAAAGAAGACAGAAGGGAAGGAAAGAGAAGAGAGTCGGAAAAAATCAGAATAATAAGAGTCGTCGATCATTCCTGTGTTAGTCAAGTCAAGTCAGCGAGTCAGCACAGGCTGAGAAACGTTGGGGTACTTAGCGTCGTACGGTCCGGAGGGACAGGTAGTGGTTGAGGGCCTCAAGTGAGTCTGAGTGCAGGTAACTCAGCCACTACCGTAGGTCGGTAGAGTAGGTGACAGCAGGGGAAGAGGAGGACGGGGGTTAGGGAGGGTCGTAGTATAAGAAAAGGTTACTCAGTTGAGAAACGTACTCCACCGGTTTCATGACCTCAAAGTCGAAGTCGTAGTAAGGGAGGTTTCTTTAGGGTCCCGACTAGAGGAAGTCGTACCTGACCAACCTAGAGGAACGTCAGGTTCCCTGAGAGCTCTTCAGAAGAGGTTGTGGTGTCAAGTTTTCGTAGTTAAGTAGCCGTGAGTCGGAAGAAGTGTCAGGTTGAGAGTGTAGGTATGTACTGATGACCTTTTTGGTATCGGAACCGATCTGCCTGGAATCAGCCGTTTCATTACAGAGACGAAAACTTATATGATAGATCCAACCAGTATTCAAAAGAAGGTTCCTCATTCGCAGAAAATTAAAGTACCGACGTCAGTGGTAGACGTCACTAAAGCCTCGGGGGTTTTTATTTCAGACTGTGACACAGGTGACAAAGGGGTAGATAAAGGGTACTTCACTACCCTGACCTACGGTACTAGAAGCAAAAGACTTACAACTCGAACTTCGGTCGAAAATGTGAGCAGAAAGTGAAAGTAGTTCTCCGAAAAATCAAGGAGAAGTGAAAGACGGTATTCCCACCACAGTAGACGTATAGACTCCACTAACTATAAAGAGGACCGTTAGGACTAAGGTCGAACACGAAGAAGGTCGGGTCGCAAAGAGAACTACATGAGACGTATCGTGAATTTATTCGTCCCACTGTTATATGTCGGAACTGCATGAGGAAAAGGATAAACCTTGGTCAGACAACAGGGTACAGGTCAAGATTGACAACGGAGGACCGGACGTATGTCTAAAGAGTTCTCCGTCCAGTCGACCAGACCATAAGGGTAGAGAAAGTCTTAAAAGGTGTCAAATAACACTAGGTGTATTAGTTTCCGAAACCATATCAGTTATTTCGTCTTTATCTACAAAAAGACCTTGAGAGAATGAAAAAGGTATTAGGTTGCCTACAACCGTTAAACTAGAGACTAAGGAGACGGAAAAGATTTTGGTCGAACTTGTACTCCTTCAAGTACCAAGTGCATAACGACTTCGGACCGAACCTCTTAAAACTCGTAAGGAAATGATCGTACACTCTACTCACGTTAACACGCCATCAAACTCGTAAGAAACCGTAACGGAAAGACTCCCTGACCTTACTTTTGACTGGAAAAGGTCAGGACACCGGTGACGACTCAAGGTTTAAACGACCGTATAACTCACGTCGTGAAAGTGTCGTAGTAGAAAATCCTAAACTTTATCGAGTTGACCTTAAGGTAGTGGAGGTGATCGAAACAAGTATCACTACGAAAGATTCCGGGGAAACTGAAGTGTAAGGTCCTACAGATCGAGATCAACNCTCAAGGTTTAAACGACCGTATAACTCACGTCGTGAAAGTGTCGTAGTAGAAAATCCTAAACTTTATCGAGTTGACCTTAAGGTAGTGGAGGTGATCGAAACAAGTATCACTACGAAAGATTCCGGGGGAACTGAAGTGTAAGGTCCTACAGATCGAGATCAACTCACTAGTGTGGTAGCACTAATAGACCCAGTACTTCTAGAAAAAACGTGTCAAGAAGACACAGAAGAACGGTGGAGAAGAATTATAGAAGACGAAGACAATCCAGATATGGTAAAGACAGGAAATAGTTCGGGTAGAAACGTACTTTACAAGGGAACCATAGAGATTAAAAGAACTTCTCTAGAGATCAGAAAGGGTAAGACAACAAAAGGAGATAAAGAAACGTAACTAGCGACTTCTTCCGAAAGAATAGAGAAGAACGATAAGAGACCTTGAGACGGAAGTCTATGAATATAGAAAGGAATAGTGGAAAACAAAAGCGGAGAGAAGAAAAGTGTTATGGTCTCTCGTTAAGATCAAACGGGTACACTCCCAAGTCATTATTAAAGGTTACAAAGTCACCTTAAGTTATAATCCTGGGTCTTCCGTTATGAAAAATTTTTTATGATATTACTAAAGTCACATACAAAAAAGGATAATCGATAGACCGTGTTTAAAATTACACAGAAAGGTTCATAAGTAAAAAAAAGTCTTGTAGGATTTGAGACTAGATATATACGGTTATAACCACTGATAATATATTAAAATAAAAAAATAACACTTTCAGTTTATTATATTTGGTATGATAAAAATTGTATAAATTGACATGTCAACTTCCGTGATTCATGCAAGTGTAGAGTGGTAGTAGGTGGAGGACTTAAAAAGTAAAAAGATTTGACGTTGAGACGGGGGGTAATTTGTGATTGAGGAGTAGGGCGGCAGGAGACCAGGGACCGGAGATGGTCACATGAAAGATTGAGGTACTTAAACTGACAATGTCCGTAGAAGACATTCACCTTAGTTCGTCGTAAAAAGACACGGAGGAACACGACACGAAGCAGCGGGTCAGTACAGGTTGAGAACCGCTGAGGTACCTGACACCGGGTAGTCCGAAGAGGTAGGTACTCTTAACAGGTCTGTTCTTATGACCTCACCCAACGGTAAAGGAAGAGGTCCTATGGAAGGGTTGGGTCCCTAACTTGGACCCAAAGGACGTAACGTCCGTCTAAGAAATGGTAGACTCGGTGGTCCCTTCGGGAGTAACAACACTGATAATATATTAAAATATACTTCAAATAAGGTTATACTGGTGGAAGTTTAATTTTACTTTTCCCTTACCTTCATATATATTTGTAAATAAAGTTCTTGAAAAGTTTTTATAATCAAATATGAAAAGTAATTATACATACTGAAACATATAAAGAGTCATATTCTTTTCTCATTTAAGTACCTAGTGGAACTCGATAACGTCAGTCAACCCTTTAGGTAGTAATGGTCAAACTATGTCCACTGGATAAAATCCCGTCGAGAAATTAGTCACGGAATCAGTAACCTTGGGTCCTCGGTAAATGACATTAAATAGTCGGGAAACACCACACTCCGTCCTGAGACGATCTTTTTAATTAAAGTCTTGTGAGAGGAGACCACTAGACACTGAGTTGACTACGAAACCCTTAAAATCCCTCATAATATTCAATTTTTTTTAATGGAAAATTTTTATATTTGATGGACATAAAAATTTTATAAACAAAAACCGACAAGACCCAGAAACAGCGGCACGTCCGAAAAGAGGTTAACGCCGTTCACCCCCGATGAGAGAGCAACCACTAAGAGCCCGAAGAACAACGTCACTGAAGAGAATAGTACCTCCTGTCCGACATCCTGTACGTGCGAAACCATCGACCCCGGGTACCCGAGATCTCGTGTCCGCGCTCTCAACACCGAGTGGCCGATTCAGTAAGGGACCGCACACCCTAGAAGGGGCTGTACCCTAGCTTGGGTCCGGAGGACGTAACCGTACACCTAAGAAATGGTGACTCGGTAGTTCCTTCGGGGTTTGATGTGCAAAAAAAATTTAATAAATAAATAAACGGAAACAGACCAGAATCTACACCGTACGTCCTAGAAAAATCAACGTCGAACGTCAAGGGACTGGTCACTACCTCTACCCCGAGGAAGATAACCTTCGTGTCTCAGAATCGGTGACCTGGTGGTCCCTTCAGGGTTCATATATATAAAACTTTCCACCGACTTCTAAATTCGTTTATGAATTTATGAAGTAATCTAGTCATTAGGAAGATTCATACTCAGACAATATTGTTCGACGAGGTATTTACAGGGTGAAGGAAAAACACTAAGAACCTAAGGTATGTAAATATAAGAGACAGTATAGGTAAAGGATCCCGACGGTATTGTTTTATGGTGGTTGTCTCACGGAATTTTGTTATCCCTAACTAACGGAGCGTCAGACTTTCGTTCCACAGACATCGTAGTCAACGGAGACTCCGTACACTTCTGCTCAGACGAGGGACGCAGAGAGGACCGAAGACACCCGAGAACCGAAGGAAACGAAATAATTTTGTTACAATAAATAAAAACCGACAGAACTCAGAAACAACGAAGCTCCCGAAAAAGAGACCAACACCTCTCGTCTCCGACGAGAGATCGGTACCACGTACGCGAAGAGTAACACCGCCGAAGAGAACAACTCCACTCACCTGAGATCCCGAGTACCCGAAGGTATCAACATCGCGATCATTCCAGTCGTCAACGTCGAGGACACGAGACCTCGTCCCCGAGTCATCAACACTACGTATTCGAATCGACGGAACGTCGTGCACCCGAGAAGTGGCTGGTCCCTCACTTGGGGACAGGGGACGTGACCGTCCGTCTAACAATTGGTGTCTGGCGGTCCCTTCAGGACGTCCGTTGGAAACCGTAGGGAACGGAACATCCAATGACAGAAGAGGAACAGGGAAGTGCACCACAAGAGAGACACATATCCATAGACAGAAGAGTACGGGGGAGGAACATTCCTTTGGTCAATCTGAGGTCACAGATTCCCAAGGAGGATGAGATTGTACTGGAGTAGAACTGATTGATGGAGACGTCAATCAGACACTGGTATATCCAGTGTAAGACTCCAGGGTCCGAATCCTGAAGTTGGACACGGAACCCCCACCCCTGTGTCAAGTTGGTCAGTTCCTTTTTCAAACGTGAATGAGAGAAAAGGTGTCTTTTGCCCGACTGGAGAAAATATTGACATAGGATATCAAAAGCCTGGAGAACCTAGAGTACATTACCCCACCAGAAAGATTCCTCACCTCCTCTTCTCATTCCCCCTTTAAACTTCCAGAGATTTTCGTAAGAATCTTTACTACCAATACCATATCCCTCCTTTATCTATTGAGGTCAAACCTTGAGACAACCTCGTATTTACAAGTGGTATCTGAAACTAAAAAGAGGGGATAACTTAAGACAGAAATTGTACTAGAACGTACATTGTGAATGCAAACATCTAACTCAAACCCAAATAAAGGAATAGTATCCCGGAAATGTAGTCAAAAATAACTACTACAGTACCCACTGTATCAGAACTGTATGGTATTATTTACGTTGGACGTAAATTATAAAAGTTTTGGTAAGGTGTAGATATCATAAAGAGTACAACAGGAATTTTTATCGGAGAGTATAACTACACATTTTCACAATTTAGAAAATATTCAGAAGTCCTTAACACTATGTCAGACGTTCCGTCCTTTTGGGAGTCGGTGTAGAAGTCGGACAATTAAAAAGCGAGAAAGTATTTAGATCCGTACATCAGAGTACTTGTTGAAAAACTATAACAGTGAACCAGAAAAGAATCAAGAAACCCCTTGAATAAAATTACTTACTGTAAGAGACGACCACGACAACTAAACTACACATATACATTGATACCAATTCTTACATGAGAACGATCCTTAACGTACTAAGATCTTTCTGATGTCTTATGGGGTAAGGAAAAACTTAACAGGTGAGACCACCAAATTCCCGATAGGGTCCTTACCTTAGATACGAATGAATTAGTAAGGACCAAGTGGTCTCCCTTGTCTCCTACACAAAGGCAGAACGGTAAAGGAAGGGGAAGGAAAGTCCCAGTGTATATGTCTATCCTCACGTAAGATTAGTTATGAACGGTTACGAGAGGAAAATCCGTAAAAAATGTCTATTCATGAACGTCCTCGTAGGACTTCTGGACCTCTTCTAACTCGACGATTTCGCTGATTATCGTAACGTCCATACAGGTCCCTTCCACACCGCCTGTCGTGAGGCACGAGGAAGCCACTGAGGGAACGTACTATGAATGAGAGATCCCGTCGCCAGGGGTCGGAAAAACCGTGGTCCCTGGTCAAGACACTGTTGTCAAAGAGGAGCCTAGCCCCAACCCTCACTATCAAAACCTTATTGAGTTCGAGTAACGTGAGTAACACACGAAATAAGGAAAATAGTCATGGAGTCGAGGTGGAGTCCAAAAGTCGGTAATCTGGTCTCCAACGTCTGGGGAACGAGACCCCGTAGGTAGAGGTAGATGTTCAGGGGTAAATCCCAAGGAAAAAAATAAATTTGAGAATCTTAGTGTTGGATAGAATAAATAAACCGGTTCACTGTGTCCTTCTCGTAAAGTAATCTAATGTCACAACTCTCACCAGAAGAATCGTCCCTCTAATTTGAGGGGGTTAACTAAATGACCGTTCACAAAGGTAGACTCTTAACAACCAGAGTCAAAGACAGAGAGTAATGGAGACATTTATCACCCTCCTTTACGTTAGTATGTAAAGTCAGGTTCCACTGTGGATAGTCAACGGGGTTGGATCTTTCCAGGGGTCCGAGTACACCCAAACGGAACGAACCAGGGGACCAATGAATACAGGATCCACACACTTACGGAGACGCAGAAATTGGGTTCCCGTAGACCAAGGGTTCGGGACACGATTCTTTGTCGCAAAAGTAAACTAGACAAGATATAGGTAGTCAACTGGACGGATGGGAGTGGCAGACAGGTGAGGGTCGGAACTTCAGACTTAGTAGAGAGAAGAATTTGGAGTAGGGTAAGGAGAGTACGGAAAAAGGGGTCTACGGAGACGACTGTCTCCCCTAGGCGTAGGTACCCCTCTTCGACTGCCTCGTTGACTTCGGTGACGTACTGGCCAACAGAAGGACGAAGGCCCTTGAGTTCCTCTTTCACCTTTTCGCGATACCCCAGTATTGTGACCATCCGAAACAGAGTTGTCGGACACTCGATAAGAATAAGGACTGGAAAAAGATCAGAGAAGATGACAAACACTATGACCAGGAAAAGAGTCTACGGTTTTATCAGTTTCATCTAATCCTTACCGAACTTTCCTGTCCCACCCTCTCCCTCCCGACCCAGTCTTTTCCGTACCAAACGAGAACTACTGGAAGTTGACAACACAACCTCTCACCAAGAGTTTGAACTTACTGGTAGTCTTGTTGGACCTTCCGAGTACTTCTGTGTCTAACGACCCGGTGCAAGGGACCTTAAAAGTACGTGAACCAGACCCCACTCCGGGTTCTTGACCGTAAAGGTCGTACACGGTCCATCACGAGATCCTGATTCCTGGTGTAACACCTTTGGTGTGATGATCTTCAACTTTAAAGGATTAGACTCTGACATGAATAATAAACACAGGATAGATCGGGTTGAGAATGTCTAAAAGGATTAGAAAAAAATTAAAATAAAAAACAAAACCATTTTGCAAGTGTGGGAAACGTGGAAACTTCTCCTCTTTCTTAACACTCAATGGACACTGTTACGTACATCGACTAAAGTAATAAAGAAATTCCTGTCAACATTGTAAAGAGTGAGACCGACCACCGAGTCAGTCAATTCTTAGGTGGACGTCACGTCCTCCGGACTCAAGATAGGGACCCAACCTTTTTAGGGGACCTCTTCCTTTATTGGGTAAGGTCATAAGAGGAACCCTTTAGGGTATTTGTCTCCTCGGACCGCCCGATGTCAGGTGTCCCAGCGTTTTCAGCCTGTGTTGAATCACTGATTTGGATTGTAAAGAGTGTCGATGTTAAAAGAAAAAAAGGAAGGTTCTTTAATCCACCTCCCCATGTACCCGGTTGGAAAAGAGAGGAAATCAACTACCATACGAACCAAGGTAGAAGTAAATCGACAGGAAAAATTGTATTTATATACGACTCTAGGTTGGTCAGGTAGGATTTCCTCTAGGTAGAACCCACAAGTAACCTTCCTGACTACGATTTCAACTTTGAGGTTATGAAACCGGTGGAGTACTCTTCTCAACTGAGTAACCTTTTCTGGGACTACGACCTTCCCTAACCCCCGTCCTCCTCTTCCCCTGCTGTCACCTACTCTACCGACCTACCGTAGCGGCTGAGCTACCTGTACTCCAACACACTTGAAGCCCTCAACCACTACCTGTCCCTCCGGACCGCACGACGCTAAGTACCCCAACGTCTCTCAGTCTGTGCTGACTCGCTGACTTGATTGGTTGAAAGAAGGTTTCAACATAAGAACTTGAGGTCTAAAAATTTTTAAGAGAAAGGAGTTTAGTATCGAAACTTAAAGAAAAGTACACAACGACGAGGGGTTAAGGGTACGGAGGTAGAGGTAAAGGAAAAAGAGGGTTCACAGAAAAACTAGGAGAGAGTATCAGTAGGTTCACAAATCAGTCCGGAAGGATATTTAAATGGAGGATTGGACGACGGTCAAAAGAAAATCCTTGTAAAAAGAAAATGTGTTTGAGGATCTACCGTTTCTGAACCGAAAGTGAGTCACTTAAGTCAAAAATAACTGGATCCAGTCATAATACTAAACCTAAACTATACCACCAGATACCCCTATTAGTCAGGATGGTCTCTGTACAAAATACTGTCTTCTAGGTACGAGGAAATGAAGGATTCTAAGTGGTCCTATTCGAAATCCAAATATCAAAGTTAGAATTTGAGAAGGCAATAAGTCATGAACAAAAACATTCACGGGAGAAAGTCTTCGATTCAACTTCTTCGTCTGTTTCCCAAAACGACAGGATAACTACCCATTACTCGTCGAACCAAAAAGGGAAGAGTGCCCTGACCGTCTTTTAATCCCACTTAAAAAGAGATCAGAATCTTTGTTCCGTCTAAAATGGATTCGACAGAGATGTTGATTCTTAAATTCCATCACCTCCTCCTGATGTGTCCCCCTCACTCCCTCCTTACCTCACCCTCAAACCCCAATCGTCTACGTACGTTTAATAATATACATCTCACCTATTTGTTGGTCCTGGATGACATATCGTGTCCTTCGATAGGAGTTATAGGACACTATTCGGTATTACCTTTTCTTGTATATATATATCACACACACACATATTTGTATACTATTTATATATATATATAAATAGTCAAGTGAGCGAGTCAACACAGACTGAGAAACACTAGGGTACCTGACGTCGTGCGGTCCGGAGCGACAGGTAGTGGTTGAGGGCCTCGGACGAGTTTGAGTACAGATAGTTCAGCCACTACGGTAGGTCGGTAGAGTAAGAGACAGCAGGGGAAGAGGAGGACGGAAGTCAGAAAGGGGCGCAATCCCAGAAAAGGTGACTCAGTCAAGAAGCGTAGTCCACCGGTTTCATAACCTCGAAATCGAAGTCGCAGTCAGGAAGGTCACTTAAATATATATATATATATACATAGAGAGACTTAGTGAAACGACATGTAGTCTTCGAATTGTTGTAACATTTAGTTGATATGAAATTGTTTTATTTACATCTCAACAATTTATATGTCTTTTACTTGAGTGTTGAATTTGAAATTTTATAGTCCTACAACACTATGTGTTAATGTTTTATAGAGTAATATAGTATAATATTATTCGTTTTGTCATACAGTTATTTGAGAAAGGTTGATGTCTTTTTCCTATATTCATAAACATCATAAATTG
This sequence comes from Capra ibex, assembly GCA_006410555.1. Classification (NCBI taxonomy): domain Eukaryota; kingdom Metazoa; phylum Chordata; class Mammalia; order Artiodactyla; family Bovidae; genus Capra; species Capra ibex. The sequence continues at coordinate 51,926,808 of SJYO01046538.1, forward strand.
TCGGTTACTTCGCGTTCGTGGTTGGATAGTCCTACCCCAGGGTCGTGGCTGTGTCTACCCTGACCGGTAATTGGTCACCCTTGACGTGGTCAACGATCCCCGAATTAAGGTCCGGTCGATTGGTACTCCCCAGCACAGAGGAAGTCGGCGGGTTGAACTGGCTGGCCTTCGTTTCGGCGTGTCCTAGATACTACCAGGGGATGTAGTACAGTAGGTGTGACGCCTCTAACAGGTAGTGGAGTCACCGAAGGAGACACTAGAGGTGGAGAAGATTGAGTAGACTATTGCGAGGAAGGTCTGGTCCTAGACTACCCATTCCGAAACTAGAGATTAACGGTTCTTCCTACCCATTTAGAAAGGATTACAAACGGAAACCAGTGGGTTTACTTTGAACCAGTTACACCTACACAGTAGACGTATCCTTTTATTGAGTGTCATGGACCCAATAATCAAAACCCTAGACAGAGTAGTAGAAGGAGCACTCTTTATAGTAATAAATGTACTATCATTGTTGTCAATACTTTTTATCTTTTTTTTAGTGGGTATTAGGAAAGTGTGGGATAGTGGGTGGGTCAGTATAGGATCAAACAGAGTGTTATTAAAGATCAATAACGAACGGAAAACAAAAAGTAATAAAGTTAATTTACAAAAAAACCGACCTGGTCCACCGTATATCCTAGAGTCGAGGGACGGGTCCCTAACTTGGACCCGGTACTGACACTTTCGACCCTTAGGACTGGTCATCCGGTGACCTCTTTAGGAAGTAGTAAAGTTAAAAAATTTTATTGAAATTTTACATAAAGTACTTATCCTTGATATACTTTAAACTTTCCATACTTTCCCATATAGTACTTTTTTTAGAGGGTAGTCAGGGTCTGAGGGTCGAATAGTCATGGTGAGAGGTCTCCGGTCACGATGACAGAAGTCCAAAACAAGACAAAAAAACCGACGCGACGACCTGCACACCGAGAAATCAAGGGGCTGGTCCCTAACTTGAGTACAGGGGACGCAACCTTCGAACCTCAGGGTTCGCGACCTGGTGGTCCCTTCACGGGGTCCGACACAAGAACCACGGAAAGGTCGTCGAAAAATAGACATGTCTTCGTCAAGGATTTATATATAGGAAAGGGTATACAAAAACTAAATATTTACCACCACATATTATGAGAGAGACGGAACGAAAAAAGTGAATGATCTAGACCTTCAGTAAGGTAAAGTCTTGTTTCTCTCGGAGGAGAAAAGAAACTCCAATCTATAGAGTACTATGTGGATATGTAAGGTAGTAACAAAGGACTACCTGTAAACTAACTAAATTCGGAAAATGATGGTGTCATCACTGTCGTTACTTAGTAGAAGTGATATATAATGAAACCCCCACCCTACTTGACCCTCTGACCCTAACTGTATATGTGCAATAACAACGAGGCATATTTTGTCTATCGATTACTCTTAGATGACTTATCGTGCCCCTTGAGATGAGTCACGAGGCACCGGTCGATCAGCCCTTCCTTTAGGCTTTTCCCCCCATATACATGTGGATATCGACTAAGTGAAACGACATGTCGTCTTTGATTGTGTTGTAACATTTCGTTGATATAGGTTATTTTTAATTAAAATTTTTTCTTACCTTTTTTAACGAAACATTTATAAATTAATATAGTTATATTCTTTTTCAGTTCTTCACTTTAATCAGACAATTTGTATAAATCGACTTCAAGAGTTTTGACAAGGATTTTACTGAAAGTGTCTCTAATATTGGTAAATATCAGGGTGGTCGTTATACGTTCCCACGGACCGGCGAGTGTGGAACGGTGGTTTAACACATAGTAGTCCGGAAAATTAAAAACGGTCAGACTATCCACCTTTTACAAAAGAACCGTAGCCCTAAAACAAACCAACGTGAACACCAACAGAAAAAGAACACACTTCAACTCGTAAAAAAGTAAACAAATCATCGAACATATATAAAATAAACGACACTTGACACCAGTGTGTACTTGTAAAAAGACAACCTAAGACCGGGAAACATAACTCTACTTTATAATGGGGTTAAAAAGGAAACAGAAAACTGAAACGAAGATTTAAAAATAAATCAACGTGACTAAAAACAAACTTACGTCAGTTTGTGCAATTATGAATTAAAATACTGAAGACCTAAAATATAGTACCAATCTCAGGAAGGAATGACATTCTGATACCTTTTGATTGAAATGTCAAAGTGATAAATATTATTTTAGATACTAAGGAAATTTGAATGAGATGATATTCCATACTTCATATCTCGGTTAAAAAAAGGTACGAACCGAGCGGATATTTCAATTCACTCGTTTGGTAGAAAGGAGATGACTAAACTTTACAGGAGGAATAAACCTTTTTTTTTTTTAGTTTAAGATCATACAAGAAATCAAATAAGTACCTGAAAGGGTGGTAAAGAATCTGGACGGATATACCAAGTACGTGAAGACGATTAAGTCAGAATGAATGACATCTAGAATTTCCCAAAATTCACAGATTATCGAAAAAAGTCTTAAACGGACCGATCAAAATGAGTCACGAACAAAAACCTAATTGAACAGATCTTAGGACAATGATAAAAATAACCCTATACAATTTAAATAGCTAACTCAAATACCGAAAAACTATAAGTTGGAAGGAATGGTCTTTGTACCTCACGGAAAGGTATACTAGTTTGAATTTTATAAAATTTCCTCACTTAAATATTAACACAAGTTTATCTTTTCGTAACGTGCATGGTAAAACACTGGATGACGAATTAAAATATATTTACTACTTATGAATTGTAGTGACACTTAAAATTACAACTGAGATTCAATTTAGAAAACTGAATTTTGAATTAAATATTAGAAAATTAAAGTACGATATTATCGGTATGTTGTTTTTATTGGACAAGTTTACCAGAAGATGGACCTTTAATTTACAAAAAATAAAGAATTTAATAAATAGGTAGGAAAATGTAACTGTATCAATAGAAATGTATCCACGTTTAATCGTGTATCTCAAACCATTAAACGAAAAAGGAGAAACAGAAAAATAATATTCGTGATAAGTACGACGATATATTAAAAAAAAAGTAGTAAAAACTACCGACAAATAGTGACATCGTATACTTACACGGTATTAATCAAGAAGAGGGATATTACCCTACAAAATCGACACAGTGAGATTTGTCTATTAGTTTTTTCAAGTAATATTTAAATTATATTTTCGTAAATCCAACATAGTTATATTTTACGTAAATATAATAATCATCGTACATAAACACATATAAATCGAAATGCGAGTGAATTCTAAATAAGAATATAGTAAAGATTCGGAAAACCAATTATACCTCATATCCTACGTGAAGGTTTTCGTACATACTGGATAAGTCCTCTCCAAAAAAAAAAAATTAAAAATAACCTCTTATCAATTAAATGTTACGACATAATCAAAGTCCACCTGTTGTTTCACTAAGTTAAAATGTATACGTACTTAAGTCAGAAAAAATCTAAGAAAGATTAAGAATGACATAATAGTGTTTATGATTATACGTTACGGTATACTTTATATACTCACTGATATAGTAAAAAGTATTATATAAGTGAATGTAATCCATAACTAATAAAAATTAGAACATTTAAGGATTTCTAATTTGTTATGGACCAAACGAAAAGAGAAAATACCAAAGGCAGTACGACAATTTCTCTATTATGAAACACCTTCCCGAAGGGACCACCGAGTCTACCATTCCTTAGACATACGTCACACCCTCTGGACCCAAGTTAGGGACCCAACCCTTATAGAGGACCTCTTCCCGTACTTTTAGGTAAGGTCATAAGAACGGACCTCTTAGGGGTACCTTTCTCCTTGGACCTCCCGATGTCAGGTACCCCAGTGTTTCTCAGTACATCTTCAAGACAAGAGAAGTGATTCTGAGAAAAGAATTAACTTAAGACCGGGTAATTTTTTTTAAAAAAAAAGTTCATCGACACCTCTAGGTCTCTGGGGGATTAACGATAGGTAATCCCGTCATTTGTCTCGTCTACTGACCCCAGGAGAAGAACGACACTGGGGTCCGTTCCACCCAATAACGAGAACGGACGTAAACGGGTTACTTATTCTTCTGTAGTAACTTGAAGGGACAGTCAGGTCTCCAATTCTGAGACACGGAGGTTATGTCGCCTACACCCAAACTAGGGACCAGTCTCTTGATCTAGAGCGTACGATGTGTCCCACCGGTTTTTTGTAAAAAAATTAATTTTGTTATGAATGATAAAAGGGGAAATATTGAAATATAAAAAAGGGAAATATTTATACGTCAAATCCCTCTCTATAAAGTTTTATAGAGATCTGAGAGAACAAAGAGTAGTTTAAGAAGGGGAGACATACAATCGTAGATTAGTACTAAGAATGATACCGTAAATTTTAAACAGTCACATTAATTTTTTTTAAACTCGTCAAGAGGATATACGACCCCGAAGGGTCCACCGTGTCACCATTTCTTAGGTGGTCGGTTACGTCCTCTGTTTTTTCTGTGTCTCAGCTGGAGACCCAACCCTTCTAGGGGACCTCTTCCTTTACCGTTTTGGTGAGGTCAAAGAACGGACCCTTTAAGGTACCTGTCTCCTCGGACCACCCGATGTCAGGTACCCCAGTGGTCCTCAACCTGTAAGACTCGTACGTACGTGGATAAACGATCCATGACAACATTGATAAAACATTATTGGGAAACTTTTACTTTCTTCATAATCAACGAGTCAACACAGACTGGGAAACTCTGGGGTACCTGACATCGGGTGGTCCGAGGAGACAGGTACCGTAAGAGATCCGTCCTTATGACCTCACCCAATCGGTAACGGAAGAGATCCCCTAGAAGGGTTGCGTCCCCAGTTTGGACACAGAGGGTGAGACGTCCGTCTAAGAAATGACAGATTCGGTGGTCCCTTCGGGATTATTGGAATACTCTATCTATAATAATAATAGGGGTAAAAATGTCTATTCCTTTGACTCCATACTTTTTTAATAGACGGGTTCCAGTGGGTCGTTCATTTACATCCATTCTAAACTTACGTCCGACATCCCGAGGTCCTGAACACGAGAATAGGTGATATATTACGACGGACAAGTAGAAAATGAGGGAAATGAATATTCAAATCCATTCTAGAATAGAAGGATCGTACTCTATTTATAAGTGATCATAAAAGAACTGCACGAACCTACCGGAGTAAAGACATGAATCTGGAACTCTACAAGTAAACCGTCAACCTTCAACCTAAATCTTGGACTCTTCCTTCGGTGTCCAATTTCACGACAACTTTTCAGCATAGGAGACCAAAAAACCCGTAGTCAAAAGTGATAGTCCACTAGGCATAAAAGACTGAAACAGGAACAAACATCGACTGTCAAGTCAGAAAACAAAACAAAACAAAAAAAATGTACATCAACTAAATATTACAACACAATTAAAGATGACATAACGTTTCACTGAACCAATATGTAGTATATATAAGAAAAAGTATCAGAAAAGGTAATGCCAAATAGTGTCCTATGACTTATCTCAAAGGACACGACATTTTGTCCTGGAACAACAAATAGGTCGGAGAAAATGATCAAACGTAGGTGAGTACGGTCGGAGGGTTAGGAAAGGAGGGGTTGGGGACTATCCAGACAGGACCTCGGTGATAACCTCGCGTCCCGGAGCAGTCCCCGGTCTCACCTTCTAGACAGGGAGTTCCTCCTCTCGCTCTGAGCCTACTCGTTCAAGTTCTAGTTTCTGACCTCAGACTCGTTCAGGGTCCGGTGGTGTCTCTTTCACGGTCTTGGACTAGACTACCATTTTTGTTTTTTGGGTTTTGTTCTACTGACATTCAAAAGGTGGTACAGGGGACATCCGTCCGAAAAGTGGTAACTGTAGTATTGACACTCACTGATCCGACTTCGGACAGTACGAAAGAGTCCTGTGTCGTCGGACCCCTACCCGAGTCTAGAGTCTACCACGATTCTTTTGGTCCATGTCTCTAGATTGAAAGATTTAGTTATTGCTGTGTTCTAGATGGGAGTTACTTTTATACACCTAACTACGAATCCCAACACCAAGAGTGGTACAAGGTACTCGGGTAGGTTTGTAACAGTAAAGGGAAGAAAATCAAATTTTTTTTTATTTTTCATGAAAAAGAAGGTATTCGGTGTAGTACAACAATTTACACCACCCTGGTCTATAGGGACTCTTAGTCCCACCGAGTAGAGGTTTGATTTACTGTGTCGGGTAACCGATCAGTCTTCTATCAGACACCTGGTCCCTAAGGGATAAACACAGAAGTGGGAGCATGGGAGGTGCAAGATCACGCCATTTGCATGTCTCCCGAGGACCTTAAAACGGGGAATTGTTCTAAGACGAGACGTCTGTCCCAACAAATTCCTCATAACTACTCAAGCTGGGAGGAGTGACACTGTTACACAAGAAACAAAGGGGGTGGGGGGTGATCTCGGGTCGGTTCTTTAGTGTCTCTGGGTTCTCAGAGGTCGACAGCCTGTTAGCCGACTGTGGTCAAGGACCGCGAAGTGGAGGTGTCAGTTGTGGGGACTCGGGTGGGGTTGAGTGAGGATTTCGCTGGTCCCGGGACTCATTCAACTGGACATCTCTGGGGAATATCAGTAAAGTGATCCACTACCTCATACAAATACTTAGACCCGGTAAAAATTAGTTTTATCGGTGTTCCCCAGACTCTACTATCAGTTCAACCAAGTCAAACCACCAGTGCCCACAGTAAGTTAATCTAATCACAAACCGGTCTCAGGAATCCAACGATTCTGAGTAACTTGAAAAGACATGTCCCTCGGCACCCCGAAAGGATCACCGGGTTACCATTTCTTAGGCGGACGGTCATATCCTCTGTGTCCAAGTTAGGGACCCACCCCTCATCCTTAGGTCCATCCTTGAGGTCAAATTAGGGACCTCATTCTTTACCGTTGGGTGAGGTGGGTAAGATCGGACCTTTTAGGGTACTTACCTCTTAGGACCGCCTGATGTCGAAGACACTAGTATTTCTCAGCCTGTACTGAATCGTCGTCATGGCCCTCGTGGCGTCCCAAAGTGACGGGCAAAAGGTTACGACAACCACATTTACTCTAGCTGACCTGATCCTGATCTATCCTCCATTAAATCCTTGCCAACCGGTTCAACGGTGCACGAAATACACCTCTTCCCAGGTTTTCCTATTCTTTATCTGTTTAATGTGAGTCCAAACCCCTCAGTCGTCATGTGTTCAGGACTCTACTTCATGCTCCTGCGAATTGTGTTTCCTCGTCACCTTCTTATCTAACAGTGGGGTTTGTCCTCTGACATCAGTCGGTCGCAGGCTCAATTAGTCCGTGTCAAAGGACCTCCTTCATCTATAACGTGAGAAATTTAGTTCCCATACATTCAAGGTCCTAGAGTACGGACTACTAGACTCTACCTCGACTACCTTATTATTATCTGTATTTCACGCATTATTTACATTACACGAACTTAGTAGGACTTGGGAAGGGGTGTGGTGGTGGCGGTGGTGCCAGGCACCTTTTCAACAGACGGTGCTTTGGTCAGGGATCACGGTTTTTCCAACCCCTGACGACGAAATTTACTATTTTAACATTATCAGGTCATATTGGTCATAAATAATTGATGGATCAAACACTATCTACAAAAAAAGATTCTTGAGCCCTATATAGTCTCTTGTCTCATCATGGGATTCAAGATCTTTTATAAGAGTAGAAGTCACATTATCACTGTGGCAAATTGTTTTGTACTTTAAAAATGCATTCTTAAAGAGTACTGCGGAAGACCACTTCCTTCCCACGATGTACACAGGGTCGCCCATTCTCCAGAAGTAAGACAGGTGTTTTTGGCATCTTACACTGGAATCGCTAAACTAACTGGTCCACCAAATCCCACCGTCACAGGTCGCCTTCACGGTACTCTAAGGAGCCACTCAAGTAGAGAGACGGAAGTAGATGAAACACAGCAAAGGTCCGAGGGGTAGCAACGTCTGTCTACCTGGCTGATGTCGATTACGGGGTGGCGGGGGAGGGGGGTTTTCGTTCGGGATACTCTCGTCGGTCTCCTTGAGGTGTCTCCATCCTTCCACCGTCACCTGTGACCCCGGCCGCTCGTGGGTGTGAGTACCCTTACCTTGGAACCCAAAGGGGTCCAAAAACTATCCGTCCAACAGGGTAACTAAACGGTGAGACTAGTCAAAAACTAAGTAAGGACTTTGCTACTTTCTCTCTCAAAAGTTACCCTTCCTTCTTCTACGACAGACTGGAAAGTAACCTAACTTCCCGGGAGTGGGACCCAGGTCCCCTCCCTTTATTCGGTCCTCAAGACTGAGTATGGACTCACTTACTCCCTATCAGTAAGACCTTCCCGGAGGTCACCAAAGGAAATAAGTAAGTTGTGTATAAATGACTCGGGAATGATATATATACCCGAAGGGTCCACCGCGATCACCATTTCTTATACGGACCGTTACGTCCTCTGTGTTCTCTACGGCCAAACCAGCGACCCAGCCTTTCTAGGGGACCTCATCCTTTATCGTGGAGTGAGATCAAGAGAACGGACCTCTTAGGGTACCTGTCTCCTCGGACCACCCGATGTCAGGTACCCCGACGTTTCGTAACATGTACCGACTTGTATGTCATTACGATAAAACCCCTCCGAAGGAACCGGCGACTCTACCATTTCTTAGACGAACGTTACGTCTTCTGGACCCAAGCTAAGGACCCAGTCCTTCTGGGGGACCTCTTCCCTTACCGTGGGGTATGGTGATAAGAACCGACCTCTTAAGGTACCCGTCTCCTTGGACCGTCCGATGTCAGGTAACCCAGTGTCTTAACGTGTGCTGACTCGTCGTGTGCGTGTTTTCCCTTTTCCCCCTCTAATTTAATCAGTCCAGAGATTTTAAAACGGAACGTTTCCGACACATCTATTTGAGTCCAGTGAAAATTCGATTGTGACTTACAACCTTTACACCTCCTCTTCCGTTTTAACCTTTCTTTCCCTTCTGAGTACAGAGGAAAACACATAGGTGGGGTTGTCTAACGTGGGGGTGACGGACAGGCTTCTCTTCGGTATCAGGGTGGGGGAGGTGGAGGTTTTCATGCCTTTAGGCCGTAGGAAAGAAAACTCGGACCTAGGGTCATTCCTAGAATAGGAGAGAGACCTCGAGACTCGTGGACCTGGTGCCTACGGACCCTTAACCGGAACCTCTTCGTCCCAGGAGTAACGGGTCCCAGGGACGACCGGAGGAAAGGACTAGACCTTGACTCCAAGTGGTCGAGTTGTGACCAAAGCAGAAAAGTTTTCGGAGAAAAACTAGGTACGGACTCCGGGACGGTAAAGAGGAGGTTGGGTACACCTTAAGGTATCAACCGGTGAAGGACACAGAGAGGGAGTGGTGATAATGTAAAGTCGGAGGTCGTGTCCTGGCGGTCCCAGAGGTCCTCGGACCTATTCAAGAAGCAACCACGACCACCACCCTTTTAGGAGTGTTTGGATGAGGAATCTCCTTAAAGGACGAAACGAAGACTTTTCGACATGAATTCTGTAACAAAAGAGTACCTGTGTGGGACACTATATTGGATAACCTTCTCTGGTTGTAGTTCATGAAACCATCGGTTTTAATAGATAGAAAGACTCCAAAGGGACACCACAAAAAAAAAAAACACCCTTTCTTGTAGAAAAAGCACCTCTAACCGACGAAAGTTCATCCTTACCGATAGTAACAACTTTCTTGCACCTGAGTTGACACTCGGGACTTGCGGAGACAAAGGGCGTGGGGGTGGGGTTGGGTGGATTTGACGGGGGGAGGTGGAAGGGTCCTCAAGGGGTGTGAGGGCTGATTGCCAGGAGAGACGTGCCGTCAGTGGAGAAGGATGGTGTCTGAGGGTTCCGAGACTGAAAACGTGTCAAAGAAGATAATGGAGCCTCGAGTCTAGTGACCTATATTCCCTGAATCTTCGGACCTAACTTGACGAAACGAAGCTCTAGAGTAACCTTACCAAACCACCGGGGGGTAGACGTTGGACTAAAATAGGACTTCTTATGTCACGTTATAGAGAACAACTAATAAACAAGGAAGAACTAACAACTTAACTAAACTACTACACAAGTGCCATGGGAGTAGTCAGGAGAAAAGTCTTCTTTTCCATCCCACTAAGTCTCCTAGTTTATAATAGTCGTCTATTGCATTTGTCGGTGTGTTTTGATGTCTGGAAAACTCGAGCTTCCGGGAATTTTCAGGATGTTGTGGGTGGGGGGGTAAAACATCTATTCCTTTAACTCCAATTTCTGTCTTTTAGGATGATGTCTGAGAAGGATTATTGGGTCGTACGAGTTACTCAAATATGGATCTATTGTAGAGATCTTCTGTTGGGACTACTTAAGAAGTCAGGGATGGGGATCGACCTTTTTGTCCCCTTTACAGGGTCTATTAAAGACATGATGAATCGAAAAATACCGTTTTCTCTCTTGTAAATCTCATACCTACGGACCCAGTCGGACACCCACACGAGTGGTCCCTGAGAAGGTATCGGACCGGTCCAGTGGAACGGAAACTCCAGGTCCTCTCCACCCCCCAAAGGGTCTACCGAGTCACCATTTTCTTAGACGGACGGTTACATCCTCTGTGTCCTCTAAACCCAAGTTAGGGACCCAGCCCTTCTAAGACACCTCTTCCTTTCCCGTTGGGCGAAGTGATTGGAACGGACCTCTTAGGGTACCTAAGACCGTCTCCTAGGACCGTCGATATCGGGAATCCTTAGCCTGTGTTGACTCCCTGACTTGTGTGTGTGTCCTCCCCCTCTCTCTCTCTAAATTGAAGGTTTTTAAACCCAAAAGAACGGACAGAGAAACCCAGGGACAAAGTGGTGGTGAGGAAGATCCTCTCTACACATTTAAGTAGTGTCGTAGTTCCTTCATTTTGGAGACTCTGTACAGGTTCCAGTGACTTCTTCACTCTTACGCACAAACGATCACGACCCAAGAAAGAAACCGAGGTGAGTCTCGTGAGTGCACACTACATTGTCTTTCTACACTTCTTCGGTCCCGAGACCTTCATTGGCAAGTCGAAACTCAGTTGGGTCGATACCGGAGAGAGTCGAAACGTGTGGGGGAACTTAATAAAATTTAAGAGAACTCGAAAAAGTGGAAAGTTCTACCTCCAGTAGGCAGGGTGTGTCTGACGGCCACCAAGCTCACTCCGACTGAGACTTCATCTAGGAGTGAGACACCCGGAAAGAACAGAGACGACCCGACTGTTATAAACTTCGAGAGGTATTCGCACTAGCTGTCTCCTACTCTACCGACCTACCGTAATGGTTGAGCTACCTGCACTCAGACTCACTTGAGACCCTCAACCACTACCTGTCCCTCCGGACCGCACGACGCTAAGTACCCCAGCGTCTCTCAGCCTGTACTGACTCGCTGACTTGACTTGTTCGTACTAGCTAGAAGTAAAAATAACAAAATCTTCTACTAAACCTCCCACTCATGTCTAATCAAGACGTGTGTTGTCAGGGAGAGATTTTCCATCGTAGAATGTATACTGATCCCTGTCTAACAATTGTTCTAGACTTCTGTCCCCTGAAGAACCACCAGATCACCAATTTTCAGGTGGGAAGGTTACGTTCCCCACACTCAAACTAGGGACCAACCCCTCGATTCCAAGGTGTACGATACATCAAGCAGGTTTTTAATAAAAAAATTCTAGACCTGAACTAAAATTCACCGTGCTCTTCTCCTCCTTCTCTGCTAGACGTCCCGACTGGACCTTGGTCTCGTCGAAGACTCTTCAACGCTCCGTCTGACCGACCTCCCCTAAGTACTCGAAATGTAGGAGGGTAATTTCGTCTTCCTACATTTGACACAGTGTTTCTTTGGACTTCGTACAAGGAAAGTTCAGTGTTCCTACGCAGCATTCAAGACCGGAAACCAGTCTCCAACCCCGAAGGATTCCCTGCGTTACCATGTGTTAGATGGACGGTTACGTCCTCTGTTCCCAAACTAGAGACTCAGTCTTTCTAGGGGACCTCCTCCTTCACCGTTGGGCGAAATCATAAGAACGGACCTTTTATAGTACCTGTCTCTTCGGACCGCCCGATGTCAGGGACCCTAGTGTTTCTCAATCTGCATTGACTCGTGTGTGTGCCCCTGTAGGTTATCTGGTCACGGGTTTATGTAAAGGAAAAAATTGTATTGTAAAAGGGTATTCTAAGGGAAGGGTGTAAGTGCGTTTAGGATCTAGAGAGGACGGACTTACGTGTCCTAAGGTCCAGTACACCACTTACTCTCCAGGGTCTCCTGTGACCTGACGAGTGGGAACTAGGCTCTCAGGGTAAACTGTTTTCTCGGATTCATTACAGACAGGACTTCAGTCTGTCCTTTCGACGTTTCTCTACGAAATCCTAATGGTATTTCCATCCGTTTTATGACTTCTTTGTTGACCAGGAATAAAAGGAACTATTCTTGAGTTCATAACTTTCGGGAACCTTCATCGGGGGTTTAACAGTGTTGGAAATACCTACAACCAAATACCTTAAAAACAAACTTGAGGAAAGAAGGGAGAGAGAGAGAGAGAGGTAGACCCGTTGAACAGAACAAAACTTAACAAAAAAGGGGGTTCTTAGCAAAGTACGTCGTATCTAATTTGAGAATGCCTTACGGTCTGTGACAGGATTGTGGGTCCAACACTGTTAGGTTACACAAGTTTCCCTTGTCGGGGTCTATACTCCTAACACCACCCAGTGCCCTCACCGTTCTCTCACCGTAACCTGAATTCCCTTCGGTATTTATTCCACGACCCGGTGCCCAACGAAAGAGGAAGTGGAAGTACGGAACTAAGGTTTTAATGTGAACAAAAGGGGACAGTCTCGGTAATTTCTTTGTTGGTGGTTTGAGTCCAGCGATTCTGTCTCGGTCTCTAGTTCGTCCTATACTCTAATATTCGACGGAAAAGGTTGAGATTCGAACCTCTGAGGAAAGGGAGAGGAACGGGACCCAGTACCCCACTAAAGAATAAAACTTTAATTCCACATTGTGTCTGTCAATTCCAGTGTTTAGAATCCACATGTCTACTTAGGTTAAACTATTATCACATGTGAGTTCAATGGTGGAGTTTCTCGGTGTCCGAAGAGGGTCGGCGGACCTTCAGAGGGACCGTTGACACGACAGTAAATAGTTTCCGTAAACCTTCCGGGAAGGCAAACATGATAGGAAGGACAGTAAAACGTCCAAATTACTTTTCCCTTCCCTTTTTTGGGATGATAGTTGTGTGTTCTTCTGAAATATTTCCCACATACAAACCGTCCAGTTAAACCAGTCAGGGACCTGGAATTGGACTTAAAGAAGTATCTTTCATGTACATATGTATATATACACACACACACACACACACATAAACTCCAATGTACTAAAAAAATCTTAGGAAAGTCCGGATCGAAAGAACATGAAAATTCACTTACTTTTTCCCCACCTCTCAGTCTTCTTTAGAATTCAAAGAGAAGGTTTCGAAAATTTAGGAATGGAGTACTGATTCATCATAACATTTCAATTTAACCTTTTCCATGCAACGGGAAACCCACCCAACTCTCACCTTAATAGTCAAAATGAGATGTTTTCCTCTTACAAAAGGAAAATTCAAGTACTAAAGTCCGACTACGAATGTCAGGTCGGTTCCGAATAGAGGAAAGGCACGTAGGGTCTGAGTAGGTAAATCGGTGTAAAACACTTGACAAGTAGGTTTGAAACAGTTTTCGGGTCAACGGAACTAACACACTTGATCAACCCAAAGTTTGTGTTTCCCCATTCTTCTATACGTGACTTCATCTTTTGTAAAACAAGTCTAAACGACATTAAATAAAAAATTTAATTTTTACCTTTACATAAATTACCAACACATAAATCAACTAATAATGAGTATAATTACTTTAATAATGGGAATATAATTAATCCCGAAGGGAGCACCGAGTCTCCAATTTCGTACACGGAGGTTACACCCTCTGGGTCCAAGCTAGGGACCCAATCCTTCTAAGGGACCTCTTCCTTTATCATTGGGTGAGGTCATAAGAACGGACCTCTTAGGGTACCTACCTCTTCGGACCATCCGATGTCAGGTATCCCAGCGTTTCTCAGTCTGTGCTGACTCGCTGAAGTAATATGATAATTTCTTTACTTAAGTAAGGACTTGTAAAGGGATAACTGTATAGTGTGAGAGAAAACCAAAGCTAAGTAAGGTTCACCAGGATAAACAAAATTTGAACATGAGACCCCCAGTGTCTTGGTAGAAACGGATTTTCGTTAGTTTTGACGTTTGATAAACACCAAGAAAAGAGGTGGGTGTGAGGTAAGTAGGGAACCGTACACTCGACTACCAAAAGACTATCGATAAATTATGTTATTCAGGGAAAGTAATTACGTAAGTGGTGTTTATTAATCCGTATGAACACCGTGATCACCATTTCTTGAGAGGATGGTTACGTCCCCTGTCTTTCCCTGTGTCGAAGCTAGGGACTTAGTCCTTCTAAGGGACCTCATCCTTTACCGTTGGGTGAGGTCATAAGAACGGATCTCTTAGGGTACCCGTCTCCTCGAACCGTCTGATATCAGGTACCTCAGTGTTTGTCTACTTGTACTGACTCGCTGAATCGTATTCGTGTTACCACAATCCTTCACAAGATTAAAGTAATAAAATGTACATGGACAGGTCAAAAGGGTCGTTGTAAATAACTTCTCCGACAGACGGGGCTGACTTATAAGAAAGGAGGAAACAGTTTTTATTCCATGGGTATCCACGTACCCAAATAAAGACCCGAAATAAGAACAAGGTGCCAGATATAAAGATAAAGACACGGTTATGGTATGACAGAACTACTTCGCACCACCGACGTTACCTCGTCTTCACACCGGCTCTCCTCGACGGGATGCAGGTTCCATTCCTCGTCACCGACACGAAATGACCTAGTCGACACTTCTTTATGGGGTGCAGGTTCCATTCTCTTTGGGTTCATTCTACCATCCGTGACTCTCCCGTAGTCTCCCGCCTGTCTGACTTTGGTGTTAGTGTCTGTTGATCGGCTAGACTAGTGTGCCTGGTGTCGGAACAGATTGAGTCACTTTGATCCGGTACGGTACACACCGGTGGGTTCTACCCGCCCAGTACCACCTTTCCAGACTGTCTTACACCAGGTGACCTCTTCCCTTACCGTTTGGTGAAGTCATAAGAACGGAACTCTTAGGGTACTTGCCATACCTTTCCGTTTTTCTATGTTTTGACTTTCCACTTGAGGGGTCCAGTCACCCACGGGTTATACGATGACCTCTAGTCACCTCTTTTGAGGTCTTTCTTACTTCCCTACCTCGGTTTCGTTTTTGTTGTGGGTCAACACCTACCCTGACCACTACCTTCGTTCCAAGTTACGACACTTCTCGTTATAACGTATCCTTGGACCTTACAATCCAGGTATTTAGTTCCGTTTAACCTTCACCAGTTTGTCTACTGTTCTCACTTGTAGCTGTAAGATCTTTAGGCGTTTGATTCTACCTGACCTTACCCACTTAAATTGAGTCTACTGGTGACACAGATGATGACACCCGTCCTTAGGGAATCTTCTTTACCTCATCGGTGGTATCAATTGTTTATTCAGGGTTTACGTCATAAACCTACTTTCGAGTTTTTACTGTCTTACTCGAGATAAGTAAAGGTTCCGTTTGGTAAGTTACAGTGCCATTAAGTTCAGATACGGGACTGGTCATTACGACTTCTTCGACTTCAACTTGTCAAAATACTTCTGGATGTTCTGGAAGATCTTGATTGTGGGTTCTTTCTATAGGAAAAGTAATATCCCCTGACCTTACGTTTTCATCCTTCAGTTCTTTGTGGACCTCATTGTTCGTCTAAACCGAAACCTTATGTCTTACTTCGTCTCGTTTCCGATTATTATCAAGAGGGTTCTCTTGTGTGGCCAGTATTGTTTGTCGGAAACGGTCGTTGTGTTCTCTTCTGAGATATGTACCTGTAGTGGTCTACCAGTTGTGACTTTAGTCTAACTAATATAAGAAACGTCAGTTTCTACCTCTTCGAGATATGTCAGTCGTTTTTGTTCTGGTTCTCGACTGACACCGAGTCTAGTACTTGAGGAATAACGGTTTAAGTCTGAATTTAACTTTTTTCACCTCTTTGGTGATCTGGTAAGTCCATACTGGATTTAGTTTAGGGAATACTGACATGTCACCTTCACTCTTTATCTAAATTCCCTGATCTAGACTGTCTTACGGACTACTTGATACCTGCTTTCAAACACTGTAACATGTCCTCTGTCCTTAGTTCTGGTAGGGGTTCTTTTTCTTTACGTTTTTTCCTTTTACCGACAGACTTCTCCGGAATGTTTATCAATACTTTTCTTCCCCTCGTTTTTCGTTTCCTCTCTTCCTTCCTATATGGGTAAACTTACGTGTCAAGGTTTATTATCGTTCCTCTCTATTCTTTCGGAAGGAGTCACTAGTTTCGTTTCTTTCTCCTTTTGTTAGCTTGCCCTTTCTGATCTCTAGAGAAGTTCTTTTAAGTTCTATGGTTCCCTTGTAAAGTACGTTTCTACCCGTATTATTTCCTGTCTTTACCATCCCTGGATTGTCTTCGTCTTCTATAATTCTTCTCCACCGTTCTTCTTGGTCTTCTTGACATGTTTTTTCTAGAAGTGCTGGTTCTATTAGTGCTATCACACTAGTGAGTAGATCCGGTCCGTAGGACCTTACACTTCAGTTCACCCGAAATTCTTCGTGGTGATGTTTGTTTCGATCACCTCCACTATCTTATGGTCACACCGATAAAGTCTAGGACTTTCTACTACGATACTTTCACGACGTGAGTTATACGGTCGTTTAAACCTTTTGAGTCGTCACTGACGTCCAGTCAAAAGTAAGGTTAGGGTTTCTTTCCGTTACGGTTTCTTACGAGTTTGACGACGTGTTAACGTGAGTAAAGTGTGCGATCATTTCATTACGAGTTTTAAGAGGTTCGGTCCGAAGTCGTTATGCACTTGTCACTTGAAGGTCTACAAGTTCGACCAAATTCTTTTCCGTCTCCTTGGTCTCTAGTTTAGCGGTTTTAGACGACCTAGTACCTTTTTCGTTCTCTCAAGGTCTTTTTGTAGATAAAGACGAAATAACTGATACGGTTTCGGAAACTGACACACCTAGTGTTATTTGACACCTTTTAAGACTCTCTCTACCCTTATGGTCTGGTGGAATGGACGGAGAACTCTTTGGACATACGTCCAGTCCTTCGTCGTCAATCTTGACGTGTACCTTGTTGTCTGACCAAAGTTCATCCTTTTCCTCATGCAGTTCCGACATATAACCGTGGGACGAAAAAATTGAATATACGTCTCATGTAGTACTCTTTACGACCCGACCTACTTCGTGTTCGACCTTAGTTCTAATGACCCTCTTTATGGTTATTGGAGTCTATACGTCTATTGTGGTGGGAATACAGTCTTTCACTTCTTCTTGATTTCTCGGAGAACTTTCACTTTCTCCTCTCACTTTTTCAACCGAATTTCGAGTTGTAAGTCTTTTACTTCTAGTACCGTAGGCCAGGGTAGTGAAGTACCGTTTATCTACCCCTTTGTCACCTTTGTCACAGTCTGAAATAAAACCCCCGAGGTTTTAGCGACGTCTACCACTAACGTCGGCACTTTAATTTTCTACGAACGAGGAACCTTCTTTAAAATACTGGTTGGATCTGTCGTATAATTTTTCGTCTCTGTAATGAAACGGTTGTTTCCAGGCAGATCAGTTCCGATACCAAAAAGGTCACCAGTACATACCTACACTCTCAACCTGACACTTCTTTCGACTCGTGACTTCTTAACTACGAAAACTTGACACTACAACCTCTTCTGGGAACTGTCAGGGAACCTAACGTTCCTCTAGGTCGGTCAGGTAGGATTTCCTCTAGTGACGACCGACAAGTAACCTTACTGGTTACAACTTCGACTTTGAGGTTATGAAACCGGTGGATTACACTTCTCGAGTAAACTTCTCTTGGACTACGACCCTTTCTAACTCCCGTCCTCCTCTTCCCCTGCTGTCTCCTACTCTACCAACCTACCGTAGTGGCTGAGTTACCTGTACCCAAACCCACCTGAGGTCCACAACTACTACCTGTCCCTCCGGACCGCACGACGCTAAGCAACCCAACGTTTCTCAGTCTGTGCTGACTTCGTTGACTCGACTTGACTTGAACTACTGACATCGAAAAACATATTAGATTTCAGTCCTTTCAACTAAGAAGGTAGAGGTAAGAAGAAAGAGGTCAGACAAAACCGATAAACCCCAAAAAACACAAAGGTATACTTAACACTTTAAGAAACAAGATCAAGACACTTTTTACGGTAACCATTAAACTATCCCCAAGGTAACTCAGACATCTAACGTAAACCATCATATGAGTAAAAGTGGTAAAGGATGGGTCCTTGTACCATATATAGGGAGGGAGACAAATACAGTAGGAAATAAAGAAAGTAATGACAGTATTAAAAGACATATGTCAAGAAAACAGAGGAATACATTCAAATAAGGATCTATAAATTAAGAAAAACAACGTTACCACTTACCCTAACTAAGTAATTAAAGAGAAAGACTAAAAAGTAAGAATCATATATCTTTACGTTCACTAAAGACATATAACTGAAACATAGGATGTTGAAACGATTTAAGTGACTAATCGATATCAAAAGACTATGATAGAAATCCCAAAAGATACATGTCATAGTACAGTAGACGTTTCTCTCGAAATAAAGAAGAAAAGACTAGACCTAAGGAAAATAAAGAAAAACAAGAGACGACATTGATCTTAAAAGGTCTTGATACAACTTATTATCACCGTTTTCACCTGTGGGAACAGAACAAGGACTAGAATCTTTACGAAAGTCAAAAAGTAGTAACTTTTATTACAAACGACATCCGAATAGTATATACCGGAAATGATACAACTTCATTCAAGGAAGATACGGGTAAAAAGACTTCTCAAAATTAGTATTTAGGTTGGTCAGGTAACACTTCCTCTAGTCGGGACCCTAAAGAAACCTTCCTTACTACGATTTCGACTTTGAGGTCATGAAACCGGTGGAGTACGCTTCTCAACTGAGTAACCTTTTCTGAGACTACGACGCTCCCTAACCCCCGGTCTCCTCTTCCCCTGCTGTCTCCTACTCTACCGACCTACCGTAGTGCCTGAACTACCTGCACTCAGACTCACTTGAGACCCTCAACCACTACCTGTCCCTCCGGACCGTACGACGTTAAGTACCCCAGCGTTTTTCAGTCTGTACTGACTCGTTGACTTGACTTGACTTAGTATTTACCCACGACTTAAAACAGTTTCCGAAAAAGACGGAGATAACTCTAATAGTAAACCAAAAATAGAAAGTCAAACAATTGAATCACATAATGTAACTAACTAAACACAGATAACTTCTTAGGAACGTAAGGACCTTATTTGGGTTGAACTAGTAACACTTACTCGAAAAGTGACACAACGACTCAAGACAAACGATTCTAAAACAACTCAAAACGTAAATACAAGTAGTCACTATAACCGGACATCAAAAGAAAAACACACAATAGAAACAGACCAAAACCATAGTCCCACTACCACCGAAACATCTTACTCAAACCTTCACTAGGTAGACGTTAAAAAACTTTCTCAAAATCTTCCTAGCCCTAATCGAGAAGAGATTTACGAACTATCTTAAGAGGACACATCAGTAGACGAGGACCCGAAAACAAAAAAAAACCTCTAAAAACTAATGTCGAAGTTAAAGTCACGAACATTAACCCAACGTGTATTAAAGATAAAGAAGGACCAAGTCAGAACCTTCTAACTTGAAAAGATTCTTAGACAGGTAAAGAGGGTCCAATAGGTAAAACAACGGTATAATCAACAAGTATTACCAGAGAATATTAGGAAACATAAAGAAGTAACAGACGACATTGGAGAGGAAAAATTAAAGATTGAAACAACTAAACTAAGAAGAGAGAAAAAAAGAACTACTCAGGCCGATTTCCAAACACTTAAAACAAATAGAAGAATTTCTTAGTCGAAAATCCAAATAATTAGAAATGAAAGTAAACGAAAAAAGTAAGGAAAAAGTAAATAAAGACGAGTCTAGAAATACTAAAGAAAGGAAGATGATTAAAACTACACAAAAAACAACAACAACAACAACAACAAGAAAAAATCAACAAAATCCACATTTCAATCCACAGATAAGCTACAAAAAGAACAAAGAACTCCATCCTAACGTAACGATATTTGAAAGGAGAATCTTGACGAAAACGACGTAGGGTATCCAAAACTCAACAGTACAAAAGTAACAGTAAACAAAGATCTTTAAAAAACTAAAGGGAAAACCATAAAGTCATTGGACAACCAATAAATCTTTACACAACAAATTAGAGGTACACAAACACGAAGAATGTCCAAAAAAGAACATTAACTATAGATCAGAGTATCACAACAGTAACCTTTTCTACGAACTATATTGAAGTTAAAAGAATTTAAATGACTCCAATTTAAACACTAGGTTCTACACCAGATAGGACCTCTTACAAGGTACATGAGAACTCTTCTTCCACATAAGAAGACGTAAACCTACCTTACAGGGTTTCTATAGTTACTCTAGGTAGAGTAGATTTCATAGTAAATTCTGAACACAAAGGAATAATTAAAAGACAAAACTACTAGACAGGTAACCACACTCACCCCACAATTTCAGAGGATGATAATGACACAATGACAGTTAAAGAGGAAAATACGGACAATCACAAACAGAAGACACAACTCCACGAGGATACAACCCACGTATCTATAAATGTTAACAATACAGAAGGAAAACCTAACTAGGGAACTAGTAATACATCATAGGAAGGAATAGAGAAGGAATAGAGTAAAAATAAAATTTCAGATAAAACAGACGATACTCTAACGATGCGGTCGAAGGAAAACGAAGGGTAAACGTACCTTATATAAAAAGGTAGGAAAGTGAAAGTCAGATATACACAAAACTCCTGACTTCACCCAAAGAACATCTGTCGATACATACCCAGAAAAAAAAAAAAGAATTACGTAAGTAGGTCAGACACAGGAAAACAAACTCGTAAATTAGGTAAATGTAAATTTCATTAATAACTATATATACAAGGATAAAGGTAAAAGAATTAACAAACCCCAACTAAAACATCTAGAGAAAAGAAGAGAACATAAAGAACTGATATATTCAGGTAAATTATAAACGACATTTCGACCAAACCACCATGACTTAAGAGAATTGTAAACGAACAGACTTTTCCAAAAACAAAGAGGTAGTTAAAACTTACTCTAGGAATGGTACATGTCATTAGAACCAACATCCAAAAGGTGAAAGTCATGAAATTTATCTAGGACGGTAAGGGAAGACCGGACGTCTCAAAGACGACTTTCTAGTCGACAATTCACATACTCCAAAGGGAACATACATGAACAACGAAGAGGGAACGACGAAAATTTTAAGAATGAAACACAAATCACAAACAATCAAACTAATCATACACAGAACCGTACAAAGAGGAACCCAAAAAGGACATATCCTGAGACACGGAGACCCTGAAGTAATTGAGAAAGGAAAAGGTACAACCCCTTGAAAAGTTGACATTAGAAAAGTTTTTTAAAGAGTATGGGAAAGAAAAAGACAGGAAGAAGACCCTGGGGATGTTAAACTTACAAACAAACAAACTATAATAGGGCTTCCAGAGACTCTGATAGGAGTCGAGAAAAGTAAGAAAGATGAAATAAGACTAGAAGTCTTCAATAAAGGTGGTAAAATAGAAGGTAGAGTGGCTAAGTAAGAAGACGAAGTCTATAAGACGAAAACTAAGAAAAGTCTCATAAACATTAAAGTCATTAACACAACAAACAGAGACGTACAAATAAGAAATTAAAAAGATCCAGAAAGAATTAACTAAGAATGTAAAATAGGTAAAACAAAAGTTCCAAAAACTAGTAGAAACAATAGTAATAAGACTTAAGAAAAAGTCCATCAAACGGATAAAGGAGAAGTAAATAAACCTGAAGACACAAAGATCAAACAAGGAAGTAAACACATCACAAAGAGACTTAAAGTAATCTATAAAAAATTGAATAACACAAACTCTAGAGGAAAAGGTACCGAAGTTCCAACTTAAGAAAGAAGGAAAACCAAGGACGGGAGGATTCCAACCAGGTCACCGAAGACATTTGAAGAATATCCCACTCTAAACACGACTCAAAAACAAACAAACAAAAAGAAGACTACTCGTTCCTACTTACTCCACCATCAGGAAAGACGACTACTAACGTAAACATAAAAACAAAACAAACAACAAATCTACTCCGTTGGACGTGTCCCTCGATGACCACCAACCCACTACGACCCAGAACATAAGTTCACCAAAGGAAACACACTCAAGAGTGATAAACTATGTGGGATAGTTATTGAAGTCTATACGTCTACTATGGTGGGAATACCGTCTTTCACTTCTTCTTGATTTCTCGGAGAACTACTTTCACTTTCTCCTCTCACTTTTTCAACCGAATTTCGAGTTGTAAGTCTTTTGATTCTAGTACCGTAGACTAGGGTAGTGAAGTACCCTTTATCTACCCCTTTACCACCTGTGTCACAGTCTGAAATAAAACCCGCCGAGGTTTTAGTGACGTCTACCACTAACGTCGGTACTTTAATTTTCTACGAATGAGGAACCTTCCTTTCAATACTGGTTGGATCTGTCGTATAATTTTTCGTCTCTGTAATGAAACGGTTGTTTCCAGACAGATCAGTTCCGATACCAAAAAGGTCGCCAGTACATACCTACACTCTCAACCTGACACTTCTTACGACTCCCGGCTTCTTAACTACGAAAACTTGACACCACAACTTCTTCTGAGAACTCTCAGGGAACCTGACGTTCCTCTAGGTTGGTCAGGTAGGATTTTCTCTAGTCAAGACCCACAAGTAACCTTCCTGACTACGATTTCGACTTTGAGGTTATGAAACCGGTGGAGTACACTTTGCAACTGAGTGACCTTTTCTGGGACTACGACTCTCCCTAACCGCCGTCCTCCTCTTCACCTGCTGTCTTCTACTCTACCGACCTACCGTAGTGACTGAGCTACCTGTACTCAAACCTACTTGAGGTCCTCAACCACTACCTGTCCCTCCGGACCGCATGACGCTAAGTACCCCAGCGTTTCCCAGCCTGTACTGACTCGCTGACTTGACTTGACTCTTCTCATACCGTTGGTTATAAACGGTTATACGAGGTCATAAGAACGGACCTCTTGTGGCAAGGGACTGTCTTCGGACCGTCCGGTGTCAGATGTCCCAGCTTTTCTCAACCTGCGATGGCTCCTCCGACTTCTGAAAAACGGACACCGTCGAGACGGGTCACTCTCAACTCGTACTTCTACCGTGTCGACGAAACGAACACCCTTGGGACCGCCACGGTCACACGTCCCCGTACCTGAAGGACTTTCACTTCAACGAGTTAGTACAGGCTGATACGCTGGGGTACCTGACATCGGGTGGTCTGAGGAGGTAGGTACCCTAAGAGGTCCGTTCCCATGACCTCACCCAACATAAAGGAAGAGGTCCCCTAGAAGGACTGGGTACCTACCTTGGACCCAGAGGTCGTAATATCCGTCTGTGAAATGGTACACTCGGTGCTCCCTTTAGGAGGTGGTATTCTTAATACCGGGATAGTCTCAGAAAAACGTTCGGAGAACATCGACCGATAATCTTCCGGAGAAACCGGTCAGAAAGAGGTATCGAAACGGACAATTCCGTAAATCTCCCGAAGGCACTGACCCCAGGAAGAGACAACAAACCGTGTAGTCCGTGTATTTCCGCAACCCCCCCCGCCCCCGACCGACCCCAGGATGAGACATCTAGTCGCGTAGTCCATGAAGTTCCCCGTGGGACCCACCCCGGGATGAGACACCAAGTCACACAGTCCGCAAACTACCCGGTCGGAGAGATAATAAGTCGACGGTTACGACCGCACACCTCCCCTCTCTCCGATACCACTACCGAGGTGGGTGATACGTACTGAGTCGTCATAGTGGAACGAAAGTACCGACGGACAAAAAGGAGGTGTCCGTAAAGGGTGGTGTCAGAGGAAGGAGTGTAGGGGAGTCAGACAGAGGCGTCAGTTGTCGTCGGGAGTGAGACCCTAACGAGGTCTTAGGGATTTGAGGTCGAGGGTCGACGACGCGGAAGACCCCATACATACCGACACCGTCCTGACAGACTAAGAGTAAGGTAAATCCGACGATGCTTAGTCGACAAAGTGAGAGTCGGAATGTGCAAAGAGGAGACTACGTCTGTCAACGGGGGTACACCCATAGTCTGGGGACGAAGTCAAGGGGGTGGGCGACTCCCACCCAGGTCGGGATGTCTGTGAGGACAAAAAGGGGGATCAAGGATGGTTCGAAACGCGCCCAAATATATAAGTAAAGGCGACCAGTCCACGGGGACAGGCGAGAGTCGACCACAAGACGTACGTGAAGACACAGACTTCCATATAAGGACTACATAGGTAACTCTCTCTGCACGAGGTACAGGTGGATGAGGACGCGGTAGAACAAGAGAGGAGTAAAATTTCCCTTCATTATAGTAGGTAAAAGGTTCCGACAAGGTTCCCAATCACTTTTACAAATACGTAGATAATATAGATCAGGTAAGACCTCTTACTTACCACGGTCACGACAAACTGGTCCCCTGTGTCCTTGTGGACTGTGGACAGAAGTTGACTGATATTAGGTATACAAAGACTTGACTTTATTAGTCTTTTGAGTCTGTCCCCTTGTCATAATAAAAATCCCGAACCAGGTTTAGAGTAATACGTGGAGAACGAGACTACTTGGATCTCCCTGGTTTACCTCGGGTTTCCTAACGACCTGGTCCTCGGGTCACTCCGGAGGAAAGGGGCTCCGGAAAGAATCCGAGACCAACTGAATGTTTCCCTAACCTCTGTTAGATCCCACTCACCCCTTCGAAACCGGAACCCGGGTAGATTGAAGACATCCAGTCTCTCTTTCGAAAGTGGGGTATCTTTTGACCTGACTTAACCATAACCCGAATCTCGCTAACAGGACACTCACGTCCCACCACCACCCTCACCTCCTCCTTCCCTCGGTACCCTAAGGAACTCAGTTGTTATTGTGACGGAAACACAATGGAGGAGAAGAGACATGGGGTGGGGGGTGCGTCAGTTGTGTAAATCCTCGTGGGGGAACCTCCGAACACCCGAAGGGTCCACCGTGATCACCATTTTTTGGACGGACGGTCACGTCCTCGGTATTCTCTGCGAACAAGCTAGGGACTCAGTCCTTCTAGGGGACCTCCTCCCGGACCGTTGTATGAGGTCATAAGAACGGACCTCTTAGGAAACCTGTCTCCTCGGACCACCGATGTCAGGTATCCCAGTGTTACTCGACCGGTCCTGATGTCACTGAATTGTGTGATCATACGTACCTCCGAATGGTACAGGGAGGGTGTGGTCTCAAGACTCAATCTCCTTTTGAATTGTAAATACGGTAAAATAAGGGTTATGTTCGTGAAGGTAGTACTTTAGGTACGTTGGACCACATTCTTAAAGACTTTAAGTGTGTTAAATGTCTGCAATTTACCCAGTGTCTAAAGTTTTAGTCTTAATATGAAGTCACAATAGTCAAAAAGACCAGGACACCTAAATATAAAAGGAGACGGGTCAAAGGAGAAGTTAGTCTGAAAGGACTTTTTATTCAGTCATTATTTATGTAGTTTCAACTAAAAGACTCGACTTACAGTTGAAAAAAACTGTAAATTTAAAAATTTTTATAACTATAAATTTATTATTTAGGTAAACAAAAAAAGTATGATTTTTCACGATCTCTCAACCTAGTACGAAATATTTAGTTTATTTGTATTCTAGATAATTATGTAACAAAGATTCATATCCCACACTCCTGTCTCCACTTTCTCTTCAAACAGAAAACTGAACAAGTAGATAATAATTAGGTCAGAAACGAAGTTAAGACAGAAAGATCACAGTATCAGTCTTTTACAGTGTCGAACGAAAATAAATAAAATAATATCCATTCATCCTAACTTTTTTTTTTCCTTTATTTCTATAAACAGGTGAAAAATTTTTTTTTCTCACCACAAATGTAAAATGACTAAATAAAATTTTTTAAATAAACCGACGTGGACCAGAATCAACGCCGTACACCCTAGATCAAGAGACTGGTCCCTAACTTGGACCCGGGAGACCCAACCCTCGTGCCTCGGAATCGGTCACCTGGTGGTCTCTTCAGGGACAGGTGAAAAAGAAACAGGACAGTGAGTAGACGTCTACACTACATAAGTCCGAAAGAGACAAGGACCCGTATTGACTTTTACTAGACAGTACGAAAGAGGTATCTTAAGAGGTCCGTTCTTATGACCTCACCCAACGGTACGGGAAGAGGTCCCCTAGAAGGGCTGAGTCCCTAACTTGAGTCCAGAGGGTGTGACGTCTGTCTAAGAAGTGGTAGACTCGGTCGTCATTTCGGACATTACGGAAGATTGACGACGTTTATTCACCTGGTGTAACGAGTCTCTTATAGTTATAACTTAAGTCCTAAGTTAAAGATATAAGTTCAGAGAAATATATAAAAAAAATTTTTTATTTTTGGGATGTAACTCAATCATCCCAAGGTAAATGCCACCTTTAAACCTTTGACCAAACAGGTTAGTCTTTTGGTCTTTAGTTTAGACATCGAGACTTAACATATAACTAGTCAACCCCTAAAAAAATTAGGTTTTTCTTTTAAGACATGGTATGGTCAAAACTAAAGATGTAAAGGACCCCTTTTGACACAATATGGTTCTTTAGAACTTCTTAAACCACCTCTTCACACTAAATCGAATCTCATCTTATTAGATCTCTCAAACTACTTATATGAACTTCGTGACTGTACATCGATACCTTCCTTTAAACAGTCAGTAAGGATTCGGTCTCGACTCTAATCACCTGTGGCAAACGTTTCTCTAAAGTTAAATTCTTTACTCTTTTCTAAGGTCGGTAATCGTGACACATTGGTGACTTTTTCCCGCAATTCTTTACTGTTCCCGGGTCATGTTCTCCTTAAGTCCGGCAGTCCTTCCATTCGGGACGTCCCCGACTCTCCCTCAACAGGATTCTCCTACTGGTTCCTCCACCATGGGTCCTGGGTAGGTAGAGATTTCGAGGTTCAACAATTGTGACATTGAGTGGTCTCGAAGAAAGTCCAGGGAGTCTCCTCTTACCCTGACCACTTGTTACGTGGGTGTCGCGAATCCAAGATGACCGACTAGCTGGAGAAACCGATAGACGTTTATTTTTAATAACTTCTACCTCCATTTATTTACTTTACCCTAAAAAGCAAAGGTGGTTTTTAACACACACCTTCCACTTCAGCCCTGATACCCTGACTCTTTCAACGCTCAACCCTACCCCTGAAATAAAAAAAGTTAAGAGGAAAAATTTTTACAATAATAATAAAAAAAAAAGACCGACGTGGTAGGTTGTACATCCTAAAATTTTTAAAAAAAATACCCTACGACAGTCTGTGAAAATATCTAACCACACGTCGAGACCTCCGGTATCATTCCTCTCTCTTATAAAAAGAGGGATCTCGACTACTTTTACTTCAGGAAACTTGGAGTGTTCCTCTACCATATGTTTTTTTTACGTTCTCGAATATCAATACTGATCCTAACTAGATTAAAAGATCAAAAATGATATAAACAGTATCAATTATCTCTTAACGAAGTGTTTATCAGACACCTCTCCTAAGACCCGAAATAAAGTATGACACGTACACGATTCAGTGAAGTCAGTACAGGTAGAGAAACGTTGGGGTACCTGACATCGAACGGTCCGAGGAGACAGGTATCCTAAGAGGTCCGTTCTCATGACCTCACCCAACGGTAAAGGAGGAGGTCCCCTAGAAGTACTGGGTCTCCACCTTGGGTCCAGAGGACGTAATGTCCGTCTACTAAGAAATGGTGACTCGGTGGACCCTTCGGAATGACAAAGATCCAGAAAACCGCTAAGACATAGAAATCCCATATCGAATGAGGAAACGTGGACAAGGAGACTTTAGTAAGGACAGGAAACAAGGTACCCAGAGACTTAATTTCGTCCTTACTCCGAACTGAACCCTTCACGGAAGGGGTCCTTATGGACACAGTCCCTGTTCTTAGGTATCGGGTGAACCCGTGTGTCTCCTAAAATTATTCGAAGTTAACCTAGTGTATTGGGTACAGAGTAAAACTTCAACTCTCCCTGAATGGAGAACCTTTCTTAGTTAGTGTAAGAGTCGTAAAGAGAAAGGAGGTCCCGCGTCGGGTATCCTGGTCACAACTGGTCTCGTTGGGTGGTGTGTCTTTCAGTCGTCCTAATCAGGTCGATCTTCAAACCCTCAGTCGAGGTAAGACTCCTTATAGTTGTGTCACTATTTTTATCTGGGTCTGACCCAATTCGTTTCTGGAGAAACCACTTTTCGGATTGCGACCCCAGTGAGTGGGTCGTCTTCTGTTTTCACCCTCACTAGATGTCAAAAGTGTATTTCCATGAAAGAACGGAACCTCTGTTTCGGTCAGGAAATTTGATTGTACAACTCATGAAAAGTCTTGATTTGATAAGACTAAAAATAATAAATAAACCAATAGGTTTGGAGTCCTAAGGTGGAAATAGTTTAAGTGAAAAACGGAATCATGAAAGAGGGGGACACTAACTCTAAGAAAGGACTCTATTTCTTTTGACCCGGTAGACGAGACTTTTCACCGAGGCTGATCTTCAGAGACCAATTATTTTCAACGAACTGTAATTTACCAATGAGATACCACGATTAACACAAAACGACTCACACACAGGAAACCAGAAGGTGTACCGGCGACTGACCTGGTAGACACTCATACTCTCTTCTGGAGTGTGGAAAGTTTCGAGGCTCAGGGTCTGGTCGACGGAGGGACCGGTGTCGTCGGAAGTCGGTAGACTACTGTACACCTTAAGAGTGTCTAATTTAAAGGTAACCACCCCTTCTTCGATTTCTGTCTTGGTTTATAACCAACTACTCGAGAACGTCAAGGGGTGTCCGACCTCGAGACACCGACCTCCACTGTTCCTGGTTCTTCCAGTTCCGAAGAAATCTGTGGTGTGGACCGGAATTCGGGAATCCAATATTTTACGGGATATCTGTCTGTTATCGTAAGTCAGATTTGTTTTCAAAATCTTTATGTTTCGTAAAATGGACAAACTCTCGTCTCTCAGGGGGTTTAGAGTTCGAAGGAAACTTCACACAACTTAGACTGACAAGTAAAAAGATCGAAGGAAAAATATACTTCGAAAAGGTTCTGTGACTTTAGAAGGGGTGACCATTTGGCGTAACGTGTACCTGATACCAAACAACAAATTATCATTAAAGAATTTCGGAGTGTAGTTCGGGAATTACCACATATATTAACCTTGTGGGTGACCATACAGACAATTTAAATCAATTTAGAACCGGTAATTTTAGAGTGGATTCTGAAAATATCAGTTCCGGTGTTAAGTCTCTAATTTTAGATCGATACATCTTAAGGGAACTCCTTTGACTGTCCGGTTAGTTCTCAAGTTCCTTTTATCGACAGAATCTGATTCAGTACGATTTACCGTGTGTACCTTTGAGTTTCTCCTCGGGTACATTATCATTACCATATCAGTCCTACATATCCTCGTCCAGAGTCGGGGATCTAAGGAGTACACATTTTACTCGACTCAATATTCTTCACTCATAACCATGACAGGGTTTGGGTATGTCTTAGCGATTTCATCTACCATCCTCAAACCTTTAGGGGATCAGAAGATGGGAGGTCCAAAGGAGAAACTGATAAATAATAAAAAAATTTAAAATAGTCTCATATCAACTAGCTGTTTCGACACAATGGGAGACAACATGTCGTTTCCCTTGGCCGGTGTGTGTATGTATATGGACGAGAGAGAGGGTTGAGAGGAGGGAATGTCCGGTAGTGTCTCATAGCCCATCTCAAGGAACACATATGTCGTCCAGATAAATAATTTGGAAAAACCGGGGTAGTAGGTCCTAGAATTAAGGGGTTGGTCCCTAGCTTGAGTGTGGGAGAGGTCACCTTCACACCTTAGAGTTGACGACCTGGTGGCCCCCTTCAGAGATATAAAAATTTTTAACCTCATAACAGCTGAATGTTACAACACAGTTAAAGTCCACATGTCGTTTCACTAAGTTAATATGTATGTATTTATACATACATACACGAATGAGTGAGTCAACACAGACTGAGACACTGGGACACCTAACATCGGGTGATCCGACGGGACAGGTACCCCTAAGAGGTCCGGTCTTATGACCTTACCCAACGGAACGGGAGAAGGTCCCTAGAAGGGTTGGGTCCCTAGCTTGGGTCCAGAGGAAGTAACGTCCACCTAAGAAATGGTCGACTCGATGGTCCTTTCGGGTATACACATACACACACACACACATATATGTTTTTTATATATAAGAAGAAGTCCACGAAAAGGGAATATCCAATAATGTTTTATAACTCGCATCAAGGGACACGATATGTCATACAGGAACAACTAATACAAAATATATATCGTTACACATAGTAGACGACTAGGGTTTGAGTAAATAGGGGGGGGAAAAAGGAGACCATTGGGATTCACACAAAAGATACAGAGTCTAAGATCAAGTCAAAACATTTATGCAAGTAAACATAGTACAAACTCTAGAGTGTGTCTTTTGTTGTCGGATGTTACAAACAGACAGACCAAATGAATCATACTATTGGAGATCCAGGTAGGTACAACGACGTTTGCCATAATAAGGTAAGAAAAAAAACCGATTCATCATAAGGTAGGACATATATGGTGTGACAGAAAGAATGTTCGGAAGATGTCATAGTTTTTCCATTCCTCTTTACAACGTCAAACTTACACGATTCACGTTTTTATCGGTCGGTCTCCAAGTCGAGTAAAGTCATCTACCAATAACTCAATTTTCTGTGTTTAGGGATACGATTTCCAGTACCCTCATGTTTCTACTCTTTATTATACCATACACTTACTCCGATTGGAACGAGTAATAATGTCGGGACGTTTCGTCTAGAGTACTAGATTTAAAGTCTCCATCTGTAAGGTTGGGTCTTCACTCGACGACCTGTAATATAAATGTGTCATTTTGGTAAAATTTTTCTCTTGGTAATGAGAAATAATATAAATAAACTTATGTGCTAATAGAAGGGGATTAAATGGGGTCATTCAGTACTATGAGATGCTAGTGTAGAATAAATTTGTAGATAATTCAGGGGTCGTAAATCAGTCGTAAGTTATCTAATCTTACTTACTTACTTTCCATTCCCGGAAAATTGGACTAATCTAGACAAAGGAAAAGACGTAGTTTCTACACAAAATTGACTGAGTCTTAATTTAGAAGTACAGGTCAACCTACTTCCAGACAATATAAGCGATACGATTCGTCATTTAACAAAGTTTTATTGACCTACACATAAGTGAAATCTCAATTCTAACCTTTAAAGAGGAACTCATCCTACGATCTAGTCAGTCGACAACGGGTTACAAGAGACCTTTATTAATGTAGACGTTCCTAAAACCGCATTGTTCGTTACAACCAGGTGGGTTTATTTGAAGAAACGGGTCTGTGGAGACACCTCCAACAGTCTAGACACTATCCCATCTCTTCTCCTACTTGAAATTAACGTTTAGATCCCCCTTAATCTTTTATTATTCACCAACTGAAAAACAGAGTAAATCTGTGAAACTTATTAAATTCGTGGTAAGACTGTACCTCCTTACCTTGGAGTAGAGGGATTCTTCCATTACTCTCCGACCAAAAGTTGTTCTCAGGTAAAACAAACTTGCTACCTACGACAAATTCAACACTACACGAACATTGTCATAACGACTTCGTCTATACAGAAACCAACTCTGATTACTTTCCCCTCAACTCTGAAACTGGGAACAGTACAATTAGAAAATAGGGACCAATTCGAAGGGACCTAATGACCATCGGTTGACTGTGAGTCAGAAACTTTTTACGAAACTTTAAAAATCTACTTACGTCGGTGTACCAGACACTTAAAGAAGTGATACACAGTACGGGAACTTCGGACGGAATCGTGACAGTGTCTAGAGTTCCCGTTTCCGGTTTGAACAAATAAAGATGTCGTGGTTTAGCCCATAGTTTGTTTATATGTTAATTACCTTACACCTCCAAACCACTGTTTGACTAGGAACAGTGTCAAGGTTGCTGTCAAGTTAAACGGTACTTCGACTTAAATCATTTATCCTAAATTCATTAACTTAAAATGTCAATGTGTGAAGGGGGGTGTTTAAATATTTAGACGATTTAAAATTTTATACCGAGATATTTCCCTTTTACCGAAGAAAATCGTAAATTTTTTTCGTGGAGTTTTAATGATTTTACATTGTTATTACTAAATCATCCATCTCGATCACCATTTCTTAGATGGAGGGTTACGTCCTCTGCGTTTTCTGCACTCAAACTAGGGACCGAGTCCTTCTAGGGGGCCTCCTCATTTACCGTTGGGTGAGGTTATAAGAACGGACCCATCGGGTACCTGTCTCCTCAGGTACTCCAGTGTTTCAGTCTGTGTTGACTCGCTTACTTATATTGCGTGTGTTAGAACGACTTACTGTCTACCTTTGGAAGAAACAGGATTACATTTTAGAGTCGTCCTTCCTGTGTACTTGAGGACGACTGTATCGATTTCAACACTGTCCCAAAGTCTATTAATTAGGAACGTATTCCATGAAACACTTTTTATTATTGACGAAAAGGAACATCTCAACATGGAAAATTTCTGTTATAAAGGAACCTCTAAATTTTTTTGATAATCCCAAAAAGTATATAATTTCTACTAAATTTCAACTGATCCTCATCTAAATAACGGTTAAGTATTTTACTTGTCAACCTCTTTTATGGGGGTTCAGAACTAAATACTACCATTTGAAACATTCTTTTACTTATATATAAAGTAACGAAACTTTAATATCGATTTTCTGATAATGTCGTATTATGTACAACGAGATTTGTACTCATGTTCAAAAGAGTTACATCTAGTAATCGAATAGATCAAATTGTGGGAAAAGATCTGAAAGGGTGGGGAGGGGTTTGTAGACACAAAATTTGGATATACATGTTAGTACAAAGTGACGTTCCCAATTACCCTCAAAACTTTACAAGGAAGGACGAATTTGAAGAAAGAGGACCAACAGTTCGTTCTTGTGAAATCCCTGTTACATGAAGTCTTTGGATTGTCCAAAGACAGTCTTTCGATTGTCCATTTTTACAAGTAGTCGACTTCTTATTGTGTGTACTCAATGACTTTCTGTCGGAAAAAACAAGTCGTAATTACTTTACAGACACAACAATCGCACCATCTAAAATTCTCCTCCTAGTATTTTATTAGTACGAAGTTCTTTATTCAAATTTCCGTGAAAGAAGAAAAAGTGTGTCTGGAGGCCCGACCAGAATTTGCATATGACTTCTTTAATTCATTTAAACCTTTCAAAATTAAAAGTTTCGTTCTGTTCTTTGCGGAAAAGTTGTAAAGTGTAGCAAATAATTACGTCCTGTGTAATCTAGGTTTTAGACGTAAAAGATTCGTATGACACAAACCTAGAAAGTCTCAGAAGACGTCCAAATCCAATACAGATGTCTCCATGGAAATTCACCTACTTGTTGTGTAAGAGATTAATAACTTTTATATCATGTCTCACTTTACTAAATTTATATTAAATCCGTGTATAACTAATACTTTTATCTAATAGAGAGTTATGTTATGAAGAGACAGAGCCATTTTTATTATTTCGTTTCTTTTATTAAGTAAAGACTTCAACGAAAGGAAGCGGACATTTCCAGACAGAGGAGGGTGAATACGTATACATGGGAAATGACAACTCCTTTCGAAACGTATACATATCTTCTTATTCGATACACTTATGACTTTTGTACAGTAAGAGGGTGTCCTCTGTTTCACCAAAAATTGTTAAGGAACGGAGTGTACCTACTCAGACCTCTTAAGTCTTGGGTAAACCTGTGTCGAATGTAGGGACGAGAACCCCAACTGTATTCCTGTGTGGTCAATGACCATTCCTTCAAGTCCGGGACGGGGACGTCTCGTTCACTGAGCTCCTTCGGTCCGATTTTACATAATTTGATGTTGTGTGGTCTTGATATTCTTGGTTCCACGACTGACTTAACCATCAGGTAGGACCTTGGTCGGTTTATAGAAATAAAGATAAATTCGAAAAACTATTGATATCAGTTTGACAGTCAAATTTTAAGAAGCAAGGGGTGACATCCCAGTCTCGATGCCAAGACAAATGAAGATTTTCTACTTAGACGGTGTAAGTAAGTATAAAATATCGAAACTACCGTCACGCAAACCTAAAGTGTGGATAAAGTTTCGACCGGGACAAATAGACCGTAAACTCAAGTTACTTACAATTAATGCGTGGAAGCCAAAAACCAAAAGTTGAGAGAAGGATACGAACAAAACTGATATGTCCCTCCTTTGATTCGTTCATCACATTTATGTATTTTAACGGACCCGACCGTACCTCACCTTGAACGTTCAACTTTTGGAGTCAATTTTCGACATCCATTTAACAAGTGGTAGGTCTCTCAAGGTGACGTTTAAATCGACTGTTACTACATATATACTACAGAGAAAGGACGGTGAGATAGAGTTAGTCATTGTCCCAAAGAAATTAAATCGATGACGAAACATGAAATTTTTTTTAAGAATTTTACTTGGACTTTTCTCTCGGAACCCCTCAGACTAGAATGGTAGAAGTGTGCCACACTGTCCATAAGTTTCATCCTCTCCGGGGTGATTTCGATAAATCTTTGGACTTGTTGAAGACGTTTTAACATTTCAAGTTGTTAAATTTATAGGTATGACGTAGATCTCTCAGTTATTTATATTAACGTATACAACACGAAAAGTATTTAATTTCAGGAGTTTACGTAAAGTTTGGGTCTACCATAAAGTTGTAGTACGGATAAATTTTCGTTTATATTATCTATGATAAATAAGGACCAACGTTCCGGTGGTCCGGTTAGGGGGATGAGGTGAGGTTTCCGTCGTTAGATTAGATCGAAGGGATTTAGATGACTTCCTCACGAAGAGACAATTTTTAGTCTTACACCCCCCTTTTTCAGTGAAAAAGGGGGAATACGTGGAGACTCTTGTTCGTATTAGGAGATTTACAAAAAAATTAAGGGAATGTCACAATAAAGAAGATCCATTGGTTCACCCACCCCTTTCTTCTCACTATTGAAAACAGCAGAAGCCGTTGAAGGAGGGAGGTCCGGAGAGTAGACTGCGAGACACTGTACACATCACCGCAGTCGTAGAGAAGTTTCTACCGCGGGAAGTGCAACCTTGGGGAGTCCAACCGAAGAACTTCCAGTGTGGGTCTGTCCAGTGTTAAGACGTCCTGTGTTTGTCTTAAGTACCTTGATTGTCTAATTTCCCGAATAAACAAGGAAGAATTTTACCAAGGACCCCGTATAGTCCTTTTCCAAGGATATCTTATTTTGAGTCAATAAGGACCTTTTGAAAGTATTCAAAATCCTCTTTCGGTATAAAAGAAGATAGACATAAAAAAGAGAGATCAACTACGAATAAGTCCGACTGGTGGTGTTTATATATATTTGTTTCCAGTTACTACTTCGTACAGGGAAAACTTAAAATTCGTAAATTTTAGGTCTTACATTTTACATATATTTGTTAAAATACCTGAAGGGACCCTTATACCCCGAACTTACCTTCGTCGAGGTGACGGTTTGAGTCTCCCAGACTCGTAGTCTTTGACTAAAGACCCTGGACTCTATTAGAAATAAGAAAAAGATTTTTAAATATAACCTCAGATCAACTAAAACCTCTTCCTTTACCGTTGGATGAGGTCATAAGAACGGACCTTTTAGGGTACCTGTCTAGTCGGACCGTCTGAATGTCAGGTACCCCAGTGTTTTCAGTCTACTGAATCACTGATTTTGTGTGTATCGACTGTATGGTACAACACAATCAAAGTCCATATGTCGGTTCACTAAATCAATTTGTAGAGAAACCCCGAAGGGTCCACCGCGATCACCATTTCTTGGACGGACGTTTACGTCCTCTACACTCAACCTAGGGACTCAGACCCTTCTAGGGGACCTCCTCCCGTACCGTTGAGTGAGGTCATAAGAACGGACCTCTTAGACTACCTGTCTCCTCGGACCACCCGATGTGAGGTACCGTAGCGTTCTCTCAGTCTGTGCTGACTCACTGAATTACCAAAATGGTGTTAGGTACTTGTTATTACTTTCCGTACCCCCACTCCTTCTGAGTCTAAAAATTTGTCTCTTTCCCTAAAATGAATTATTAATTTAACATAGTATATTGACGGATTGTAATTATAAGATCTCATTCCTTAACGAAAATTGGGGGGTTAATACATATGTTAAGTCACTCAAAATTGTCTAGATATATGTCGTCACATTGGTGGTGCTGACCATCGACGAAAGTTTAAAGGGAACTCTAGTATCTCACTGTCTACCCTGTCCCTAAAACCGATTCAGGGACCCCTACTACCAATCTCTTTTCCCACTGACGTGTATTGGAAATATCCTATCTCCCAATCGTCGACGGGGTTGTCAGTAGGACTAATCAGAAACGTTAGTCTATTTCCCTCCGAAAGATGACAAATTTATTTCTTGAGTGCACATCAGTGTACGATTGACTTTGTCTCCTTTTTCTAGGAGTAGAATCCACTGTCATTGTTATAAAATTTTCAATTTATTGACATGAATATTATCCAAATATGGAAGTCAGTTCGACCAAGAAAAACGGAAGTCCAAGTTGCCCCGGACTATGACACGACGATTCTCGATAGTTCTCTTGTTCCACTTAAGTCTACTTTCTAGATCTACAACCGATACTATATCCTAGTGACTTAATTCCTAACATAAAATCTGGAATCCTGACTTATTCTGACGTATCCTTCCTTCATATCTCAGTTTCTTCCTATATGATTCTCATGACAAAGATACAAAAACAGATTGTTTTTTTCTCGTTCTACTTTTGTAAAAATTTTTTTAGTTGTTCGATTTACAATTGTATGATAAGAGATCTTAGGTTAGATACGGTCTAAAAGAACATATCCAGACATAACAAGTTATGTTATGAGAATCAGTGTATATCGTCAAATGTAAATTTACTTAAAATTAATTTATGTTAAATGTTTAGGTAGGGAGCCAACGAGACCGAGTTATCGGTTTACACCGACCATCCACGACCTGACTTATCGTGTCGGTGTCCTGTACGGGTGACAACGGTTTTCTCGATAGTCACTATGTGTGGGTAATTGTCGACACGTCAGACGGTCGAGTTAGACGTTGAGTTCTACTATATATGGTCTGTCAAGACTACTTTTTCTACTGACCGACGTGTCTTAGTTTCAGAGTCCGACTCTAAGTTTTTTCTTATACTACGGTTAAATCTTGTCCGAAAGGGACTTGGACTAAAGTTTGTAAAGTTAAAGAGTTGTTCAAATTCTTTATTAGACTGGGGTAAATTAAGACAAACCTTAAGTTTAAATTCTTTTGGTGTTAGTTCACCTAATTTTTTCGTATATAGTTTACAATAGATGGACTCCCTCTAGGTTCCTTTTCTCCTCTTTAGTCGAGTCTAACTTACGGTCTACTTAGAAGTTTATACGTTAGATCTTTTTACCATGACTACTTGGATAACCGTCCCGTCCTTATCTCTGCGTCTCTTGTCTGAACGCCTGTGCTCCGTCCCTTCCTCTCTCGCTCTGTCTCATCGTGACTGGATATGTGTGATCGAACACATTTTATCTACCACCCTCCGACGACATATCGCACCCTCGAGTCGAGTCACGAGACACTACTTTAATCTCCCTGCCCCACCCTACATACAGATGGATACCGACTACAACATCATGGTCGTCTTTGATTGTTGTAACATTTCTTTAAGATGAGGTCAATTTTTATTTTAGACTTGGATCGTAGACATTGAATCCATTCGTCTGAGACGAGACCTTAAGTTCAAACAAATTTGTTCGTTGACTTTCTTTTCGTAAGGTAGTCGGACCGACCGTGCAATGGACCGTCATAACTTGTCGGTTGATGAAACAAAATAAAGTTATGTAAAACGTCCTCGATGAGTCAGTAAGACCTACTTGTTTTTGAGTCACTGAGTGGAGGTTTAGTCAAGGACGGTCTCAACGGGGAGACTCCAATGTCAAGAAGTTGAAACGTAAGAAATTCCAACGTTGAGAGTCCAATTAAGGACAGTAAACTGAAGGAAGGTATAGGTGTGGAAAGTCTAATCGTGGATTTCACTTATATAAAATCCTCGGCAACTTGAATTTTTATAAATATTAGTAAACAGAAGTTTTCTACGTTCTACTGAATTGTCCCTACTTACAACTGGAGACGTAGGAGACCTTTACTGACTTAATATTTGGACAGAGAACTGGTTGTGTGTATGTGTACCTCAAGAAACAATTGTTAGGCAAACGAATATGATACTTAATTCTTAAGTACAAAATCAGACATAAAAACTCCCTCCTTAAGTTAAACCAGGATCTCAAATGTGAAAATTTATACGGAGGTTTTTAAATATCACTATCTTTACTCAATACACAGACGACGACGATTCAGCGAAACCAGCACAGGCTGAGACACGTTGGGGGATCTACCGTCGGGTGGTCCTGGGGGTAGGGACCCTAAGAGGTCCGTTCTTGTGACCTCACCCAACGGTAAAGGAAGAGGTTACGTACTTTCACTTCTCACTTTCATTTTAACGAGTCAGCACAGGCTGAGAATCGCTGGGGTACCTGACGTCGGGTGGTCCGAGGAGGTAGGTACCCTAAAAGGTCCGCTCTCGTGATGTCACCCCCCGGTGACGGAAGAGGTATACACAGAAGATCTATATGTTTATTTGTTTTACTGTTCAAGTACCTGTTTTGTTTCGTTATTCTTTAAGTATTTGTTTTGTAATGTAGGTTTTCACTATTTTTTGACGGACCGAAACACTTTTGACTTCAAGAAGTAAAACCAGGTGTTAATTCTGACACCACAAGACAATACCACGGGACCCCCTTCCTACCTCCTTCCCTATCAATCCCTCTACCCCTACCTGTCCATGTGTGACGATATAGATTTTACCTATTGGTTGTTCCTGGCTGATATATCATGTCCCTTGAGACGAGTTACAATACACAGTCGGACCTAACCTCCCCTCAAATCCCCTCTTACTTATGTACAAATATATACCGACTCAGGGAAATAACAGGTGGACTTTGTAAGTGTCGTAACAATTAGTCGATATAAAGTTATATTTTATTTTTCAAATTTTTTGTTACGATAAGACAAACTTGTAAATTCTACAACTATGAATAGAGGTTGACTTCGAAGGAATTTATAACCTCCGGTGTAAAGGACTCAAGTCGTACGACCAAAGGTAATGACTCTGGTTTGTTACCGAATCGGGAAACGTTTAGGAGATTCTGTCTTCTTTACAAGGAGGGATACCAATACAGAATGGTCATTGTTAATAAAACGACCTGAAAAATGAATTACCACACAAAAATGAAATTTCTTCCATTAATGTCTCTCTGAGAATGGAAGATTTAACCGAAATTCTGGTCTCCCTAGAAGTTTTAATGTGTCGAAGTTCCTACGAGGGAGACGTAATCTTGTGTCGTAGAACTGCGGGACCTCTAAACGTGTGACCGGTTCCTTTCTCATTTCAGACACAAATAATACCAAGTCTTCAAACAAACCTGATCTTTTTTAACCGAGTTTGTCATTCTTTTTCTTTTTCTTTTTTATAGACTATATGAGCGTTAGTTGATAAAACAAATGTTATTAACACTCAAAA
Organism: Capra ibex; assembly: GCA_006410555.1. Classification (NCBI taxonomy): domain Eukaryota; kingdom Metazoa; phylum Chordata; class Mammalia; order Artiodactyla; family Bovidae; genus Capra; species Capra ibex. The sequence goes on from SJYO01046538.1 coordinate 51,966,879, forward strand.
AAATTTATCAACAAAATTTTCTTTTTTTCGGTTTATTTGTTATCGTAAGGACGAAATGTACTTTTCTCAAATCTATTTCTTCGACCCCTCCCTCCTGGTACTGTAGGGATAAAGATAAAAATATTTGTCGAGTCGAGTACTGTTACATTGTCAATTACAGACTTCTTTCGTAGTTCAACAATCCCTAGATCTAGAAGAGAATAATGACGTCCTTACTTTAAAGACTACGAGTCATTACAACAGTGATGGAAGTAAAGTTTCCAACCTGACGATTCCGGTCGTTACTTTCCACGGTAGATCGATGTTGGTGGTGGTTCAACGAACATCCCAGAAAGACGTGGTTGACAGTGAGGTTTTGTGACAGTTGGGACTCATGGGTTTACCGTCAAGTTCTATATTTCTCCTTTTTCAGTCTTTCATGTAAAACCTTGAAATTTAAGTTACGGTAGTCCAGACTACAGATTGTTGATGACCTATACCGTCCTTCGCTAGATATTTCAGTCATTATTGTAATCTGGAAACGATTGACCCCGGTTTCATCTTCCATTTTTCATAAAATTTTTGGGAGTCTGTAATGGCTTTACTATTAACGTCAACAATAATATTAATCTAGTTACTTCTTTAGATTTACGGGTTCGGACTAATCCCGAAGGGAACATCGAGTCAGTTATTTCTTAGACGGACGTCCCGTCCTCTGGACCTAAACTGGGGACCCAGCCCTTCTAAGGGGACTTCTTCCTTTACCGTTGGGTGAGGTCGTAAAAACGGGTCTTTTAGGGTGCCTATCTCCTCGGACCACCCGACGTCAGGTACCCCAACGTTTCTCAACCCGTACTGACTGACTGATTGTGAATGAATGAATTCGGACTAATTCAATACACTATTGGTATGGTTCTTTTTAGGAACAGAGTATTTACGTCAAAATAAGTGGGTGTGGGTTAAGATCACTTGTCTTCTATTTGATGTCTGGTAAAGTTTAGTGTCTATTGACTGTTTGTCCAAACGTAAAGGTAGGTACGGACACGAAATTGTGCTCAATCTAGTCTTCGAGTCTGACTGTCCATCCTATTACTCCTGGATCTTATATTGAGTTTCTACTAATCTAAAATACATGAACTTTTATATAACATTGTCCTGTCCTACCACTATAGACTTTTATTTAGAGAGACCAAGAACTACATTACGAGGGTCCATCTTATATTCATAATAGTTTTCAAGGGTTCCAATAATACATTCATGACGAGAGATGAGTTCCGACATGATACTTAAGAGTGTTTCTTTATAGATTCTTTGAGCCACTCTAAAAAAACAGAAGTTTTTGACGTTTTTCATAAAGTGGGAGATAAGTAGTTTACCATTTTCGTCCAGTGGTTGTTACTGTGGAGTCTTACGTCGATAATTCCTTTAGTCGTAATATCAATCTTTTAAACCCGATAAATGATATAGTTCCCCGTCACCAAAACTACTTTCGTTAATAATGACAAAAACTTTTCCTATTACTATAATTCTAATACGAATCCCGAAGGAACCACCGAGTCACCATCTCAAACGGTCGATTACGTCCTCTGTACCCAAACTAGGGACCAGGTCCTTCCAGGGTGTACGGTAGTCCGTAGTTTCGAGTCACGTGTTGATGACTCGGACTCGAGACTTTGGGTACACGACGATTGATGACTTCAGGTTCACGAGACCTCGGGTACGAGACATTATTCTCTTCGGTGGTTTTATTCTTTGGGACACGTGACGTTACTCTCTCGTCAGTGGTGAGTAACGTTGATCTCTTCCCGGATGTGTCGTTGTTTCTGCGTTTTGTCGGTTTATTTATTTATTTATTTTGATAATTTTTCGTTTTCTAACAAACTTTTTACCAGGAACAGAAATCCTCTTATTTTATAAATGTCCACTTTATTCAACGAAGTTTTTATGAAACATCTCTCCATATCTGGTATGTGTTGACAAATTTGTGACTATGACAACTACGACTCATTACCTCTATATTTCCCTAAGTGATGTGATCGAGTAAAAACAGATATAAAGTGTAAAAGGTTTCCTTTTTCAGTAGTTTTTTCTGTATTCCTTTTCTTTTGTGGACGAAATCTCAGAATCGTGATTACGACGTCGGAAACCCCGAACCCATTCCCGTGCAAATCCAAAGAATCAGACATTCTGTCCCAGTATGAGTAGTAGTCTCAGGGAAGGTCCAGAATAGTAGACAAGTCAGAACGTGACCCTTACACGTTACCTAAGTATTTTCGACCTAATGATATGGTCGAAGATGTGTCGTCCGAGTTCAGTTACTACTTTCCGTCTAGTCCATCTTCTGTGTAAGATTTCCGTGACTGTGTTGTCTCCCACGTCGAGTCTGTACTTGGGACTATCGTCGATTCCAGTGGAACCAACTGTCGTCTTAATCTCCCAAGGACGTCTTTCCAAGTGTCGGGTGTTCCCTAGTTGGTCCCCTCTTCAAGTTGTTCTCCCCACCCTTGTAGTCCACGTAGAACACGAAGTCAAGTCAACGAGTCAGCACAGGTTGAGAAACGCTGGGGTACTTAACGTTGTGCGGTCCGGAGGGACAGGTAGTGGTTGAGGGTCTCAAGTGAGTCTGAGTACAGGTAGCCCAGTCACTACGGTAGGTCGGTAGAGTAGGAGACAGCAGGGGAAGAGGAGGACGGGGGTTAGGGAGGGTCGTAGTCTCAGAAAAGATTATTCAGTTGAGAAGCTTACTCCATCGGTTTATAACCTCAAAATCTAAATCGTAGTAAGGGAAGTTTCTTTAAGGTCCCAACTAGAGGAAATCTTAACTAACTAACCGAGAGGAACGTGAGGTTCCCTGAGAGGAGAGTTCTCAGAAGAGGTTGTGGTGTCAAATTTTCGTAGTTAAGAAGCCACGAGTCGAAAGAAGTGTCAGGTTGAGAGTGTAGGTATGTACGGGTGACCTTTTTGGTATCGGAACTGATCTACCTGGAAACAACCGTTTCATTACAGAGACGAAAACTTATACGATAGATCCAACCAGTATTGAAAAGAAGGTTCCTCATTCACAGAATTAAAGTACCGACGTCAGTGGTAGACGTCACTAAAACCTCGGGGGTTTATATTTCAGACTGTGACAAAGGTGACAAAGGGGTAGATAAACAGTACTTCACTATCCTGGTCTACGGTAAGAAAAGACTTACAACTCGAAATTCGGTTGAAAAAGTGAGAGGAGAAAGTGAAAGTAGTTCTCCGAAAAATCAACGAGAAATGAAAGACGGTATTCCCACCACAGTAGACGTATAGACTCCACTAACTATAAAGAGGGCCGTTAGAACTAAGGTCGAACACGAAGAAGATCGGGTCGCAAAGAGTACTATATGAGACATATCTTCAATTTATTCGTCCCACTGTTATATGTCGGAACCACATGAGGAAACGGATAAATTTTGGTCAGACAACAAGGTACAGGTCAAGATTGACAANACGGGTGACCTTTTTGGTATCGGAACTGATCTACCTGGAAACAACCGTTTCATTACAGAGACGAAAACTTATACGATAGATCCAACCAGTATTGAAAAGAAGGTTCCTCATTCACAGAATTAAAGTACCGACGTCAGTGGTAGACGTCACTAAGACCTCGGGGGTTTATATTTCAGACTGTGACAAAGGTGACAAAGGGGTAGATAAACAGTACTTCACTATCCTGGTCTACGGTAAGAAAAGACTTACAACTCGAAATTCGGTTGAAAAAGTGAGAGGAGAAAGTGAAAGTAGTTCTCCGAAAAATCAACGAGAAATGAAAGACGGTATTCCCACCACAGTAGACGTATAGACTCCACTAACTATAAAGAGGGCCGTTAGAACTAAGGTCGAACACGAAGAAGATCGGGTCGCAAAGAGTACTATATGAGACATATCTTCAATTTATTCGTCCCACTGTTATATGTCGGAACCACATGAGGAAACGGATAAATTTTGGTCAGACAACAAGGTACAGGTCAAGATTGACAACGAAGGACTGGACGTATATCCAAAGAGTTCTCCGTGCAGTCCACGAGACCATAAGGGTAGAGAAAGTCTTAAAAGGTATCAAATAACACTAGGTGTGTCAGTTTCCGAAACTGTATCAGTTATTTCGTCTTTATCTACAAAAAGACCCTGAGAGAACGAAAAAGGTACTAGGTCGTCTACAACCGTTAAACTAGAGACCAAGGAGACGGAAAAGAATTTGGTCGAACTTGTAGACCTTCAAGTGTCAAGTGTATAACGACTTCGGACCGAACCTCTTAAAACTCGTAATGAAATGATCGCACACTCTACTCACGTTGACACGTCATCAAACTCGTAAGAAACCGTAACGGAAAGAAACCCTAACCTTATTTTTGACTGGAAAAGGTCAGGACACCGGTGACGACTCAAAAGGTTTAAACGACCGTATAACTCACGTCGTGAAAGTGTGGTAGTAGAAACCTAAACTTTATCGAGTTGACCTTAAGGTAGTGGAGGTGATCGAAACAAGCATCACTACAAAAGAGACCGGGTGAACTGAAGTGTACGGTCCTACAGACCGAGATCCACTCACTCACTAGGGTGGTAACACTAATAGAACCAACACTTCTAGAAAAAACATGTCAAGAAGACACATAAGAACGGTGGAGAAGAATACGAATCGACTGGAGTATAAGACACCTGTGACGTTATGTATACTGAGAAGTAGTCGTCGGTAAAAGTTCACGGTTTCTGTTAATCGGTGATCAAAAATGAAAGTGTCGGGCGTGTGAGACCCACCACTGAGGAGTTGTACTCGGTAAAATTAGTTATTTGAACGTCAAGACGTCGTGAAGTCATACATAGTCAATTTTAATGTATCCGGTAACGTTCTGTTTCTACCGTCTCATTTTCCTGGAACTTGAGCATAGAATACTCGTGTGGTTTTAGTGTCGTTTACTTTAGGTATTTTTACTGGCCTTAGATGGGTTTTCTCTATGAGATATAGGTTTTGTGTATTTCTTCTTTGGTGCTCTACCATCCTCCCCGCGTGAATATTATGTCAGTTTTGAGTATGGTCGGTCCACCCGTTGCGTGTTTGACCTCTGATTAATATAGTGTTTTCAAGAGGGTGTCCTCACTCTCGAGACTCGGGGTGGGGTCCGAGGGGTCGGATTTCCAGGTCGTGACCCACCTCCTCCGGGTGTCTCGTAAAACGAAACGTTCGGTCCTCCCGAACTAACATCTAACTCCCTTTGTTTCCCCTGTTACCCTTCCTCTAAGTTGAGAACGTCTTGATTCTATTCTAGAATGTTTGTGGCCTTAGGTCCAGTTTTCGTGACTAAGGTATCTTCGGACCCGATTTGGATGGACGACCAGAACCTCCCAGAAGATCCCTCCACCCTCCACCGTCCACCCTCCGTCAACATCAAGAGTGACCCAATTCCGTCACCACCTGTGTCACCGTTAGATACACTTGAGGCCGACCTCCGTCTGTAGAACCCAGGAACTGTGGTTCTGGACCGGGGTGTGTTGTCGTACATCCGAGGTCACGACCCTGCGGAGTCCGGTTACTTGGTTGTTCGGTCTTTATGTCGGGGTTGATAGTCGTCTGTCCGAATGACTCGGGTATCTTTGGAGATCTGTACGGGGACGGGTGGTCTCCCGGTTCTGGGTCGAGGTATCTGGTCACCCGTCCGTACTCGGGGAGGACCCGTCCGTACTCGGGGAGGACGGTCTTTCTGACGTGTTCGGAGATTGGTCGGAGTGCCCCGTCTGTGGACTCCGTTCTTTTGATGCTAGGACGTCTTGATCAGGTATTTATACTCAGTCTTTGATGCGACCCTAGTCCGACCAGGGACCGGGAATTACTACTCTTCCCTCATATGACGATCTGTGTGTCCTGTCGGGGGTGACTCCCAGTGGAGGGGTTCCAACTCTTTACAATGATTCGATGATGTATGTATTCTTTATGTTTGTCTTTAAATTTGTTTTACTCTGTCGTTTCCTTATATAAGGTCTGTTTTCTTGTTCTATTTTAGAGTCTTGTTGATGCACTTCACCTTTATCCGTTAGATGGACTCTTTCTCAATTCTCATTACTAGTATTTCTACTAGGTTCTTGAAACCTTTTCTTACCTACGTCTCCCCCTTCAACGTTCTTTAAGAGTCGTTTCTCTTTTATGTTCCTTATTTGTCTCAACTTCTTATTGACTTTACTTTTCGTGTGTCTTCCTTAGTTGTCGTCTTATTTACTCCGTCTCCTTGTTCCTCTCTCTTCTTGACAGAAGATCACTCGACCTTCTGTCTGACCACCTTTAGTAACGACACCTTGTCTTATTCCTTTTTATTACTTTTCTTTACTCCTGTCAAATTCTCTGGAGTCCCTTTTTACAGTTTACGTAGTTCTTAACGTACTATCTCCAGGGTTTTCCTCTACTCCCTCTCTTTCCCGGACTCTTTTATAGACTTCTCTATTATCGCACCCTCTCCTTTGTCAGTGGGTTTAAGTCCTACGTGTCCCGTAGGGCAAGTCACAATTGGGTTCCTCCTTGCACGTGTCTGTGTTTTATTAGTTTGACTGTTTTAAATTTCTCTTTTATAATTTTTGTTCCCTTTTCGTCTTTTATTGTATGTTCTTTTAGGGGTATTCTGATCGTCGGTAAGAGAATGCTCTTAGAGACGTCCGGTCTTCCATCACCGTACTATATAAATTTTACTACTTTCCCATTTTGGATGTTGGTTCTTATGAGATGGGTCGTTCTGAGAACAAGTCTAAGTTACCCTTTAGTTTCGGAAATGTCTGTTCGTTTTCTTAAGTCGTGGATTCTCTTGAGTCGTAGTCGAAATGATGTTTACGATTTCCTTGAAGAGACGTTTCTTTTCCGGTGTTGATCCTTGTTCTTATAATCCTTTGTCCTTTCGAGTGGTCATTTCCGTTTGTATGTCGTTTCCATCCTTTAGTGGTGTGTGTTTATGCTATAGTTTTGGTCATAGTACTCTCCTTTCCTCATATTTGCGTCTTAAAATTTTTATATAAACTTTAATTCTCCATAGGTATATCTGAAGATATAGTTTTGGAGTACCATTCGTATTTGTTTTTGTAGTCATTATCTATATATGTGTTTTTTCTTTCTCATTGGGTTTATGTTGTAATTTCTAGTAGTAGTTTAGTGTTCTGTTGTTTCCTCCTTTCCTTCTTTTTTCTGGATGTTTTTGTTTGGGTTTTGTTAATTGTTTTACCGTTATTCTTGTATGTATAACTATTAATGGAACTTACATTTACCTAATTTACGAGGTTGATTTTCTGTTTCTTACCGACTTACCTATGTTTTTAGTTCTGGGTCTCTATACGACAGATATCCTCTGGGTGAAGTCTCGATCTGTGTATGTCTGACTTTCACTCCCCCGTCTTTTTCCATAAGGTACGTTTACCTTTAGTTTTCTTTCCACCTCATCGTTATGAGTTTAGTCTGTTTTGTCTGATTTTACTTCTGACAATGTTCTCTGTTTCTACGTGGGATGTACTGGTTCCCTTATTTAGTTCTTCTATATTGTTAATGTTTATATACACGTAGGTTTTACTCTCGTGGGGTTATATTTCGTTTACAATCGTATGTATTTTCTTCTTTAACTCTGATTGTGTCATTGTCACCCTCTGAAATTGTGGGGTGAATATGGTCACCTGTCTTGTAGGTTTGTTTTAGTTATTCCTTTTTGTCCGGAATTTTCCTTGTAATCTGGTCTACCTGAATTCAACTATAAGTATGTCGTAAGGTAGGTTTCATCGTCTTATGTGTAAGAAGAGTTCACGTGTACCTTGTAAGAGGTCTTAAATAGTGTACGACCGGTGTTTCGTTTAGAACCATTCGAATTTTTTTGACTTTTAACATAGTTCGTAGAAAAGGTTGGTATTACGATACTCTAATCTTTGGTTTAGGTTCCCCCTTTTTTTAATGTTTTTGGTGTCTGTACACCTCCTATTTGTTATACGATCAATTGTTGGTTACCTAGGGACTTATTTAGTTTTTTATAGTCTCGGTTTACTTTTACTTTTTTACTGTTAGGTTTGGGATACCCTACGTCGTTTTCGTCAAGATTCTCTCTTCAAATATCGCTATTTTTGAATGGAGTCTTGTTTTCTTTTTAGAGTTTGTTTGTTGGGTCACAATGTGAATTTCGTTGATCTCTTTCTTGTTTGTTTTGGGTTTCAATCATCTTTCTTTAGTATTTCTAGTCTCATCTTTAGTTACTTGATCTTGATGTCTGATTATTGACTTTTCTAGTTACTTTGGTTTTCGACCAAGAACCTTTTCTATTTTTTTGTTTGTTTTTTTGTGGACTACTTGGAAATCGGTCTGAGTGCTCCGTCCCCCCAACCCCCCCACCCATCCACCCCTTTCTTCCGGGTTTCCTTATTTTAAATTTTACTTTTTCTTCAATGTTGTTTGTGGTACCTTTACGTTTCCTGGTATTCTCTGATGGTGTTCGTTGATATACGGCTATTTTAACCGTTAGATCTTGTTCACTTGTTCAAGAATGTTTCCATGTTAGAACGTTTTGACTTGGTTCTTCTTTACCTTTTGTACTCGTCTGGTTAATGTTCATGACTTTAACTTAGACACTGAATTTTTTGAGGGTTCTGTGTCTTGAGGTCCTCATAATTTGTAGATAATTTGTAAATCTCTTCTTAATTATCAATAGGAAGACTTTGAAAAGTTTTTTGACGTCTCCTTCCTCGTGAAGGTTTGATCGAGACACTCCGGTCGTAGTGGGACGATGGTCTTAGTTTCTATGGTGTGTTGTGGTAGAAAGATCTAAGGTCTACGTACACAATTATATGATGTAAACAAAAAGAGAAAGACTGACTGAATACCTCTTTCTTTGTAGTTGTATATATGTGATAGTACACATTTTCTACCTGTCGACCACTTTTCGACGATATATAATATCCCTCTGGTCAAACCACGACATACTATTAGACCTCCCTATCCTAGCCCCTTCCCCTCCCTCCGAGTTCTTCCACCCCTATGTACATAATAATACCGACAAAGTACAACGACATACCGTCTTTGGTTGTGTTTAATATTTTTTATTTTATGTTTTTTCTTTTTTCTATGGTGTGTTTTCCTTTAATATCCGGTTATAGTGACTACTATAACTTGATCTGTGCCTTGTTGTTGACCAAGTTTTAACCCTTTCCTTATATAGTTCCAACATATAACAGGGGGACGAATAAATGGAATGTGTGTCTCATGTAATCCGTTATATAACCCGACCTACTTCGAGTTCAACCTTAGTTCTAACGACCGTCTTTATAGTTGTTGGAGTCTATACGTCTACTGTTGGTGGGATTACCGTCTTTCACTTCTCCTTGATTTGTCGGAGAACTACTTTCACTTTCTCGGCTCACTTGTTCGACCGAATTTCGAACTGTAATTTTTTGATTCTGGTACCGTAAGTCAATGTAGTGCAGGAAGTACCGGTTTATGTACCCCCTTTTACCTTTTGTCACTGTCTGAAACAAAACGACCCGAGATTTTAGTGATGTCTACCACTATCGTCGGTACTTTAATTTTCTAAGAGGGACCTTCTTTTCGATACTGTTTGGATCTTTCACATAATTTTTCGTCTCTGTAGTGAAACGGGTGTTTCCAGGGAGATCAGTTTTGATACCACAGATGTCACCAGTACATGTCTACACTCTTAACTTGGTAGTTGGGTCTTATAAGTGACCTTCCTGACTACGACTTCGAGGTTACGAAACCGGTGGACTACACTTCTCGGCTGAGTAACCTTTTCTGGGACTACGGCTCTTTCTGACTCCCGTTTTCCTCTTCCCCTGTTGCCTCCTACTCTACCAACCTACCGTAGTAGTTGAGTTTTGTACTCAGACTCGTTTGAGACCCTCTGTCACTACCTGTCCCTTCGGACCGAACGACGTAAGGTACCTCAATCAACGTTTCTCAATCTGTACTGACTCGTTGACTTGTTGTTTATTAACTACTTGTGTCTACGTTTTTAGGAGTCGTTTTATAACCGGTTGGTTTAGGTTGTTACGTGATTTTCCTAGTGTATAGTACTAGTTCACCCTAAAAAGTGTCCCTAAGTTCCTAAAAAGTTATAGGTGTCTGGTTAGGCATACTAAGTGGTACAACTGTTTAACTTCTCACTTTTGGAATACTAGTAGACTTAGCTACGTCCTTTTCGAAAACTATTTTAAGTTGTACCTAAATACTATTTTTGAGAGGTCTTTCACCCGTATCTCCCTTGACTGGAGTTGTATTATTTATACACCGTTTGGGTGTCGATTGTAGTATAAGTTAGTATTTTTCGACTTTCGTAAAGGAAATTCTAATCCTTATTCTGTTCCTATAAGTAACAGTGGTGAAAATGAGTTGTGTCAAAACTTCAGAATCGGTGTCTTCTTTTTCCTTTTTTTTCGATATAACTTTTTTATGATAGTGACAGACGTATACTGTACTATGAAATGTATCTTTTAGAATTTCTACGATAGTCTTTTGATGATCTCGAGTAGTTATTTAAGGCTATTCGACATCCTATCTTTTAATTATGTGTCCTTGGACAAAATAAAGATATATAATTGTTACTTTCTAGTCTTTTTCTTTCCGTTGTTAGAATAAATGGTGACGTCGTGTTTCTTATTTTATGGATCCTCATTTGTATGGATTCCTCCGTTTTCTGATTATGAGGCTTTTGATATTCTTCGATCACTTTCTTTAACTTCTACTATGTTTGTTTACTTTTCTGTATGGTACAAGAACCTGACCTATTCTACTGGTATGATGGATTTCGTTAGATGTCTAAGTTACTTTAGGAATAGTTTAATGGTTACCGTTAAAAATGTCTTGATCTTGTTTTAAATTTAAACGTACCTTCACGTTTTCTAGGGTTTATCGGTTTCGTTGTCTCTGTGGTTTCTACCACCTAATCTTCCTTCACGCGAGCAGAAAACACTCTTGTGGTTTTAGTGTTAATCAATGGCTTGTTGGTAGTTGTCCTCCTACAATCTTGGGTGGTATTTTTCTATGAGGTACAGGTTCTTGTTTCGTCTTCACCGTTCTTCTACCATCCTCCCCGTGTTAGTCAAAATTTTAGTTTGGAGTGTGAGGGGTCTCTGAACCTTTGTTTGTTTTGGGACACGTGTGGTCCTGGGTCCCTTTCCTCGTCACTGGGAGGTGTTCTCTGACTCGGTCTGGAGGAATACTCACATACTCACAGAGGACGTCTCTGTACCACTCGTCACCGGACGGTGTCCCTGCCTGTGATCGTCGTCGTAAGGACCCTCCTTGCCGTATACCGGATTCAGGAGAACCTCCTCCAGCGATTATCAGGGTGGTGTCTCGGCGACCCACCTGTTAGGTGTTTGACCTCTTTTTTGTTTTCTGCAAGAACGTGAGAGCACTTTCAAGATCCGGGACGTTCTCTGAAGGGTTGTACCTCTAGGCCGTTGCCCCGTCCCTTAGACTGGAACTACCGGTCGTCCTAAACTAATCTTTTGAAGATGTCCTGGTCCCTTTGTCTCTGAGACCCTTCCGTGTCTTTTTCAAAAGACGTGTGGTCTTGGGTCCTCTTTCCTCGTCCCTCAGGTGTTCACTGACTCGGTCTGAACGGACACTCACAGACCCTCAGACGTCGTCTCCGCACCCAAATATCACCGACGACGTCCCAGTTCGCGTGACGATCGACATCAGGACCCTCCGTGTCGTACGACCATATTCAGGAAAGCCTCCTCCAACGGAAATATGGATGGTATCACAGATATCGGATACTATCTCTGATGTTTGAGATCCTGACCCGGTGGAGTCCGGTTTGATGTCCCTCCTTCGTGTCAGGGTGGGTAGTCGTCTTTTGACCTAATTTCAAAATGAATCGTGACCGGGACGGTGGTCTCGTTCTGGGTGAAAAGGGATGTCCGTCACGGAGGATAGTCCTTCGAATGTGTTCGGAGAACAAGAGTCGGTAGTCTCCCGTCTGTTTTACTTTTGGTATTAGTGTCTTTTGGTTGGTTTTACTAGTGTACCTAGTGTCGGAACACATTAACTTACTTTGATACTCGGTACAGTACATCCCGGTGAGTTCTACCCGTCCAGTACCACGTCTCAAGACTGTTTTTCACCAGTTGACCTCTTCCCTTACCGTTTGGTGTCCTAAGAACGGACTACTTGGGGTACAGGTCATACCTTTCTGTTTTTCTATACCGTGACTTCCTCCTTGACGAGACGACGTGGAGGGTGGGCGGGGGGGGGGGGTCCCATCCATCCACAAGTCATACGATGACCTCTCCTCATGTCTTTTTAAGGTCTTCCTTACTTCTCCGACTCGATTTTGTCTTTCCTACGGGTCGACATCTACACAGACCACCACTTTCATTTCACGCTACGACATTTCTTGTTATAAAGTAACCTTTATAACCCTTTAGGTCATAATCCAGGTACTTAGTTCCATTTGACCTTCACCACCAGTTGTCCTCTACCGTTCTTCCTTGTAGTTGTAAAATCGTTAGTCACGTGATTTTACCTGGTCTTACCCACTTAAATTAAGTCTACTAGTAATATAGATGATGACACCCGTTCTTAGGGAATCTTCCTTACTTCATCGGGAGTATCAGTTGTCTCAGGTTTTACATCATGAACCCATGTTAGAGTTTTTACTGTCTTACTAGAACCAAGTAAAGGTTCCGTTTGACAAGTTGCAGTGTCATTAGGTTCAGATACGGGGTTGGTGATTACGGTTTTTTCGACTTCTACTTACCAAGATACTTCTGGACATTCTGGAAGATCTTGATTGTGGTTTTTTTTTTTCTACAGGAAAAGTAATATCCCCTGACCTTACGTTTTCATCCTTCAGTTCTCTATGGACCTCATTGTCCGTTCAAACCGGAACCTCGTGTTTTACTTCGTCCCGTTTCCGATTGTCTCAAAACGGTTCTCTTGTGTAACCAGAGTCGTTTGTGGGAGAAGGTTGTCATATTCTCTACTGAGATGTGTACCTATACTGGTCTACCAGTTATGGTTTTAGTCTAACTTATATAAGAAACGTCCGTTTCTACCTATTCAAGAGAGATGTATCGGTCGTTTTTCTTCTGGACCTCAACTGATGTCGAGTCTAGTAATCGAGGAATGACGTTTTTAGTCTAAATTTAAATTTTTTCATCCCTTTTGGTGATCCAGTGATTCCATACTGGATTTAATACTAATATACCATCTTCACTGTTTATCTAAGTTCCCTAATGTAGACTATCTGACGGACCTCTTGATGTCTACCTCCAAACATGGTGACATATCCTCGACCACTAGTTTTAGTAGGGGTTCTTTTACTTTACGTTGTTCCTTTTTACCGAGGAACTCATCCGGAATGTTTGTCGATTCTTTTCTTTTCACTTTCAGTTTCCTCTTTTCATTTCTATATGGGTAGACTTACGTCTCACGGTTTCTTGTCTTTCCTCTTTATACTTTCGGAAGAATCCATCTGTTACGTTTTTTTTATCTCCGTTTGTTATCTTACCCTTTCTGATCTCTAGAGAAGTTCTTTTAGTCTCTATGGTTCCCTTGTAAAATACGTTTCTACCCGTGTCATTTCCTCTCTTTGCATTCTTAGAGTGTCTTCGTCTTCTCTAATTCTCTTCCACCGTTCTTATGTATCTTCTTGACATGTTTTTTCCACAATTACTGGGTCTGTGTCACCACACCAGTAAGTGGATCTCGGTCTGTAGGACCTCATACTTCAGTTGATCCGATACCCTTCGTAATCATGGTTGTTTCGATAACCTCCACTACCTTAAGGTCGACTGCATAAAGTTTAAGATTTTATACTACGACAATTTTACGACGTGTGCTATACGGTCATTTAAACCTTCTGAGTCGTCACCGGTGTCCTGACCTTTTCTAAAGTAAGGATAGGGTTTCTTTCCGTTACGGTTTCTTACAAGTTTAATGGTGTGATAACACGAGTAAGGTGTACGATCGTTCCATTACGAGTTTTAGGAAGTTTCGATCCGAAATTGTCACGTACTTGGTTCTTGAAGATCTACCAGTTCGACCTAAATCCTTTCCGTCTCCGTTGTCTAGTTTAACGGTAGTAGGTGACCTAGTGTCTATTTTCCTTACAGTCTTTTTGTGTATGAAGTAAATGATACGATTTCGGAAACTGACACACCTAGTGTTGTTTGAAACCTTTTAAGAAGTTCTCTACCCTTATGGTCTGGGGAATGTGTCCCCAAACAAACGACTGTTTGGACACATGTCCAGTTCTTCGTTGTCAATCTTGGTAGTACCATGTTGTCTAACCAAGTTTTGACCCGTTCCTCATAGAGTTCCGACACATAACAGTAAGACGAATAAATTAAATATACGTCTCATGTAGTACGCTTTGCGACCCGACCTACTTAGTGTTCGACCCTAGTTCTAACGATCCTCTTTATGGTTATTGGAGTCTATACGACTATTGTGATGCCCTCTTTCGCTTCTCCCTGATTTTTCGGAGAACTACTTTCACTTTCTATTTTCGTTTTGCGACCAAAATTTGAGTTGTAAGTTTTTTGATTCTAGTACCGTAAGCGAGGGTAATGAAGTACCGTTTATCTACCTTTTTTTACCGTTGTCACTGTCTGAAATAAAGAAACCCTAGGTTTTAGTGACGTCTACCACTGACGTCGGTACTTTAATCATGACTTATATCAAGGGCACTAAATGTCATCCTGGAATAGACAAAATACATGTCATCATCGTACATTCATAACACATAGAAATGTTAAAAAATTCATTTGACTCTATTGGGTTACTTATCGGATGATTGTGAGAGGACCGTGGATTTATACTATAGGACCCACTGTTCCCGAATATCTTGACCTCTGGGTTTCTCACAGGTGAAAGAGACTGGTTCAATACTATTATTTTGTTAGAGAATGTTGGTCCTCTCAAGGACCCTTACCACCCTCAAGGTCACATCGGGGACGATCCATTCGTCTAACCAAGAACGATGTCGACAAACCAATCGACCTTCCCGTCAGGAGATAGGTCCTACGTCAATCACTTCCCTTGTACCGGTCTTACTAGTACGCCTAGTAAGAGTCACTACGTCAGTTATGGTCAAATGCTTCCAGACACCCGTGGAACCAGTCCTCGGACTTAAAATAAGATTCAGTTCACTCTTAGACGACACCTTTGGATATATCGAGGTAAAGAGGACATATAAATAGAGTTTATAAAGACGACACAAGTGTTTGCCCATCTTCTTTATTCTCCTGTCTTACTTATTTGTCTTTCTACAAGTCTGTTCCCTTAATGACCCAATGCTAAGTGAACCCCTTCTGATCGTATTTTTAATCAACTTAGATAGATAAAACCATGATAGTTCCTGTCTTCCTCTGTTCTACTACCAAAAGTAGAATTGGAACTACTTCCTTTGATTCTTTGTTGGTTTCACTCTGTAAAGGTACAAAAACAGAGACGTTTGTAAATTGGTTTCTCCAACCTGAATCCCGTCCTTCTTACAACTTTTTCTCTCCACCAACCCTACTCCCCAGTTTATATTCCCCCGACTCTAAAGGGTCCCTTCTACTTTTTTACTTTCACATCATAGTTCGCTTGACTTCCAGACAGAGACATAGGTCCATATGTAGTCTCTTCGTAGTCACAACTCTCGTTGGTAAGACAAGGACTAACCTGATCTAAAACTTTAATTTTCTGCAAACGAGGAATTTTCTTTTCGATACCTTTTTGGATCTGTCGTATAACTTTTCGTCTCTTTGATAAAACGGGTGTTTCCAGGTTAAGTTATTTTCGATACCAAAAAAGTCATCAGTATATACCTACACTCTCAACCTGGTATCTCTTCCGACTCGTGTCTTCTTGACTACAAAACCTTGACACCACGACTTATTTTGAAATCTCAGGGAACCTGTCGTTCCTCTAGTTTGGTCAGTTAGGATTTCCTTTAGTTGGGACTTATAAGTAGTTTTCCTGATTATGACTTCGGCTTCGAGGTTATGAAACCGGTGGACTACACTACTCGACTGAGTGACCTTTTCTGGGACTACTTTCTGACTTCCGTCCGTCTCTTCCCCCGTTGTCTCCTACTCTAGCAACCTACCGTAGTGGTAGAGTTACCTATACTCAAACGAGTTTGAGACCCTCTGTTCCTTCCTGTCCTTTCGGACCACACGACGTCAGGTACCACTAGTGTATCTCAATTCTGTGATGACTCGCTGACTTGTTGTTGTTGTTTCTATAACTCTTTCTTTTGACCTCGACCTTCTTAGTACGAGGGACTGGTGTCATTAATTTTGTCATGACACGACCGTGTTTTTGTCTTTATATCTAGTTCCCCGATCTTATCTTTTAGGTCTTTATTTGGGTATGGATAACAGTTATTACTTACTATTTTCCCGTTCTTATATGTCACTTCTTTTTCTCAGAAAAGTTGTACACCATGACCCTTTTGACCTTTTGATGTATTCTTCCTTTGATCTTGTCATAGATTGTAGTGTGTGTTTGATTTGGGGTTTAGTTAATTACCCCAAGATTTACATCTTGACCTACGATATTCTGAGGATCTCCTTTTGTATCTGTATTGTGGGAACATGTATTTAGCACTGTCTTAGAAAAACCTAAGTAAAGGTTTACTTATCTTACTACTTTTATTTTTGTTTTTATTTGTTTACCCTGAATTAATTTTCGAAAACCTGTTGTTTCCTTTGGTATTTGTTTTACTTTTCTGTTCGCTATTTTACCCTCTTTTGTAGTCGTTTGGTACGTCGGGGGTTCCAGAATTAGAGGTTTTATATCTTTGTCGAGTACGTCGGGTCAGTATTTTACCCGTCTTCTCGATTTGTCTATAAAGAGGTTTCTGCTGTATGTCTACCGTTTGTCCATGTACCTTTCTACGAGTTGTGACGATTAATAATCTCTTGGAGTTTAGTTTTGATGTTACTCAATAGTGAAGTATGGTAAGTCTTACCGGTAGTAGGTAGTTTTTTAGATGTTTATTATTTACGACCAACTCTCATACCTGTTTTCCCCCTAGAGGATGTGACGACCGTTATATTTGACCATGTCGGTGATCTCTCTTGTTACACCTCCAAGGAATCTTTTGATTTTTGTTTCGATGTTTTTAGGACGTTAGGGTAAGGACCCGTATATAGGCTTCTTTTGACCTTAAGTCTTTATATTTACGTGGGGTCATAAGTGTCTCCGTGATAAATGTCATCGGTTCTGTACCTTCGTTGGATTCACAAATAACTGTCTACTTGTTTATCTCTTCGATACCGTATATGTCTGTGTGTGTGTCATCTCATATTAAGTCGGTATTTTTCTTAAAATTTTACGGTAAACGTCGTTATACCTACCCAGATCTCTAATAGTATGATTTACTTCATTTGGTCTGTTTCTATTTATACATACTATAACGAATATAAACCTTCGAGTTTTTTTTATTATTCTATATTTACTTGAACAAAGGATGTGTACTTCCCTGAGTCCGTATCTTTTGTTTAGTCACCAATGGTTACCCGTTTTACCCTACCCTTCTCCCTATTTAATCGTCCAACCCTAATTGTATATGTGTGATGATCTATGTTTTATTGGTTGTTCCTGGATGACACATCTTTCCTTTGACATCAGTTGTCAAATATTATTGGATATTCCCTTCTCTTAGACTTCTCCTGATATACATATACATACATATGTGTACATACATATACATTGACTTAACGACATAACATATGGACTTACGGTTTACTATGACATTTAGTTGATGTAAATTTAATTTTTTAATATATGTTTACTATTTGTCCATATAACCGGAAGTATAGTTACTATGTTATACCCATCTTATTCGTAAATTTCTCTTCTTTTAATACCAAGTCCGAGTGTCATTACGATATTAATTTGTTTTATCACTTGGTCAATATAAGTTACTAGGTCAGATAGAAAAAGGGGTAAAGGATTGTCTTTGGTTGGTTTGACAGAGAACGTAAAGACTTAAATTTTCGATCCAGGGAGTTTGAAATGGAAACATCACAATCACAAAGCGAATACAACGAAAAGTCAAACTAGGAGGTAGTATTGTACCTTGTTCATCCCATTTTTATTACCTTTACACACAACCGTCTAAAACAATAATCTAGATTTAAAGTATATTTTTATGGAACGTTGATTCCTTATTTCGGTTTTAATATTTTAAGTTCTTTGTGAATAAGTTACTGATGATGTCCGTTCAATTATGTAATCCAGGATAATTAACTTTCCCGAAAGGACCATTTAGAGTCGACCATTTCTTAAGTGGACGTTACGTCCTCTGGGGTCAAGTCAAGGACCCAACTCTTCTAGACGACGTCTTCGTTATCCGGTGGGTGAGGTCATAAGGACCCGAAGGGACCACCGAGTCGACCATTTCTTAGACGGACGTTACACCCTCTGGACCCAAGTTAGGGACCCAACCCTTCTAGGGGACATCTTCCCTTACCGATAGGTGAGGTGTGTCTGTACCTGGAACTATAACTCGTTGAATTTCAAGAATCTTCAATGTAAAGTGACAACCAAAATGTATATAGGAGAGTGGAGTTTGTCCAATAGACAATATATTTACGTACGTAATTGTATACCTATGTGTGTATGTGTGTGTGTAATTATGAACATTTACATATATATATATATATGTATATATATATATACTTCCTCTCTTAGTGGTTCTACGATTGAATGTCTAACGACGTATGGTGCAAACAAAATTTTATAGACAGTTTATGGGGGTCTCTTCATTGTAAAAGGATAAGATCTTTAATACACCTTATCTTTTTAAGGTTCCAGGAAAGGTCGAAATGGGATAATTAAGTGTCTTTTATCTTCAAGACTATTATACAAATCTATCCATAGATTAAAGTTCTAAATTAAATAGTCAACGATATAAAATATCCACCTATAAATTATTTCGTATAGTTTCAACGTTTTGGTTGGGTAAAGTGAAAGTCTTGGAATTCAAAACAGTAGTTGGGTCATTTGACTACATTTTCGAAGTAATTCTCTCTCTACATTGAACACGAGAAGGTCTCACAAGTTATCTGATTTTTTAATTACAAGAGAATATTGGTTTCTACTAAGAATGTAGTTCCTGACTAGGTCTCTCTAGCCGAGCAAGTTCTAAACGTGTCGTCTCTAACCGTACCCGTTCTAACGTCGCTGAATTTAACCGGTAAAACTTCAATTACATAGCGTCCAGGTTAGCTCTTTCTAGTCGTGGTGACTTCAAATTTGGGATTTTAATTTTTTGTGTTTACCAGTATTCTATATTTGGTAGACAACACAAATTAAATTAGTGTTATCAATTCGTGGCACCAAATATCTTCATTGACCGTCAAGTCGGTGAACTTCAGATAATGTTTTGTACTAGTTTACCTTGAGTCTATATATTTTAGTCATAGGAATTACCTCAGAATTTTCAGTGAGCTAAATGTATATTGTAATCTTACGTAGGACCGATACGGAGTAAATACACGTCTTCAACGATTTTTCTATCTAGAGACGACCAGTACGTGGACAACTAGTGATAAAAATTATTTAACATGAATAAAATAATTAAGATATTAAGTTCTTGCAATATAACAATTTTCACTTATAACCTCAAAAATTTTAGTAATAACGATATTGTGTATTTTTATACAAGATGACGGTGACTGACAAGTATGTATTGTCGACATGTTTATTAACTGTAAAATTAACAACCTTAAAGATACGTGATGGTTTTTGACGACATACTCCGTATTAATTTGTCATTTTCTGATAATGTAGAGAAAAAATACGATTGGTAAAACCCTGATTGAGTTACGATACTGGGTGTTAATTTTATATAGAACGTACTTTTTTCCTTTATTCCGTTCTTTTTTTAAGGATCTTCTTAAATTTTGAAGGGAGTGTCTGAACGACTACGTTTATTGAGTACATTTTAGATGAAGTTGATGGACCGTTGCGTTAAGACTAAACCAACCTCACCGCTCGTCTTTGGCCTGTTTAAGGAAAGCTCTATACCCACTTACTAGGAGACCACCAACACTTAAGAACTTCTGTATAACTGTTTAATCACCTCTTAAGATCCTCTGTCAATGTTATTTATATAATAAACCGATTACATTTTTCTTTGAATGGAAATAACGGTGAAGGTCCACAAGATAGTTACTCAGTTATGGTTTTTTAGAGCGAAGAAGATTGTGTGGATAGTATTGTTTTTGTTAAACTGAAAATATCTTATGATAAGTGGAGTTATTAGGAAATGTTTCCTAAGATATTTCAATTTAGGAGTGTTCACTTTATGTCCGAAACGACAGTAACGACTCACAGACTCAGAAACACTGAGGTACCTGACATCGGGTGGTCCGAGGAGACATGTGCCCTATAGGGTCCTTTCTGTGACCTCACCCGACGGTAAAGGAAGAGGTCACCTCGAACGGTCTGTTCCCTGACTCAGGTGCAGAGGACGTGACCGTCCGTCTAAGAATGGTGACTCGGTAGTCCCTTCGGCACTTTATGTTCATCCCATCCGATAGGGTGAAATGTGTTCTTTTTGTTGATTGCAAATCTTGTATACATATTGTGAATTTTTATAGATATTTATTTCTTCGAAAGATTTATCAAATATATGTCTTTTTCTTTTTTTTTGTCTTCTGATTACTTAGTCTTTCTTTCGAAAGGTATAATATTTTAACAAAGTCTTTTGATGGAATTTATTTGGTATTCGGTTTTTTTAAGGTTTAATAGTGTGTAAGAATTTATTGACTATGTCACTAAAAATTTGGGTTATTATTTACCAATCGAGTAGATTAGAATTGTGAAGTAACTGCGTCTAGTCTTATTCAAACAGTGCGTATAGAGAATGAATGACTTAGTCTTTTAATTTCTTTATTTATTTTCGTTCGTTCGAAGTTTTTTTTTCAGTCTTCATATTAAATCTTTGACAATATCCTCTTAGTTAAAAATTTTTCCCTAAAGATCCCCTGAGGTTAGTCCTACGTCTTATCCTGTACTTCGAGTGAGAGAGGTTGTTCGGATAGTTTTTAAGTAGATGTAGAACTTGTCAAGAGTGTCTTTAGAATCTTACGACCATCTGATAGGGTTTGTGGGGTTTAATGTGCTTTCTAGAGATGTATTGGTCCATCCTGGTATTTTTTTCTTTTTCTTTAACCCTACCATGAACGGTCGGACCCTCCTTCGACATTTCTCCTTTCCAAGGATTAGAACTCCAGTCGACCCTGTTTTAGTCTAGTCCACTATGATCGGAGATTTCGAGCGAAAGACAGGGTCGACTAGAGGGATGGACACTTCTTCGAAGCCTCCTACATCCTTCAAAAGGAGAAAGTGTTGAAGGAGGGTCCGCACGTTTAGAGTAGGGTTATACTTCGTCCCGTTTCCTATTGTCGCAACGGTTTTCTTGTGTGACCAGTGTCGTTTGTGGGAGAAGGTTGTTTCGTTCTCTTCTCCGACGTGTACCTGTAGTAGTGGTGTACCAGTTATGACTTTAGTCTAAGTATTATAAGAAACATCGGTTTCTTACCTCATCGAAACATGTCCGTCGTTTTTGTTCTGAACCACGACTGACACCGGGTCTAGTACTCGAGGAATAACGTTTTAAGTCTGAATTTTACTTCTTTCACCCATTTTGGTGTTCCAGGGAGTTCATACTGGATTTAGTTTAGGAATACACCAGCAGTACTTCAGCGAGTCTGCACAGGCTGAGAAACGCTGGGGTGTCCGATATCGGATGGTCCGAGGAGGGAGGTACCGTAAGAGGTCCGTTCTCATGACCTCAGCCAACGGTAAAGGAAGAGGTCCCTTAGAAGGGTTGGGTGCCTAACTTGAGCCCAGAGGACGTAAGGTCCGTCTACGAAATTGGACTCGGTGACCAGGGAGTCCATACTGGTTTTAGTTTAGAAATACTACATGTAGGGAATATTACATTTGGGAAATATGTCACTTTCACTTCAACGAGTCAACACAGGCTGAGAAACGCTGGGGTACCTGACATCAGGTGCTCCGAGGAGGTAGGTACCCTAAGAGGTCGGTTCTCATGACCTCACCCAACGGTAAAGGAAGAGGTCCTCTAGAAGGGCTGGGTCCCTAACTTCGGCCCAGAGGACGTGACATCCGTCTGTGAAATGGTAGACTCGGTGGTCCTTCACTGTTTATCTAAGTTCCCTAATCTAGACTATCTCACGGACTTCTTGATGCCTGTCTCTAAACATTGTGGCGTGTCCTCCACCACTGTTTTGGTAGGGGTTCTTTTATTTTACGTTTTTCCGTTTTACCGATAGAGTCCTCCGGAATGTTTATCGACTCTTTTCTTCTCTTTGCTTTTCGTTTCCTCTTTTCCTTTCTGTATGGGTGGACTTACGTCTCGAGGTTTCTTGTCGTTCCTCTCTCCTCTTTTTGATGGGTGAGGTTTCTTTATCTCCGTTTGTTATCTTACCCTTTCTGATCTCTAGAAAAATTCTTTTAATATTTATGGTTCCCTTGTAAAATACGTTTTTACCCGTGTTATTTCCTGTCTTTACCATATCTGGATTGTCTTCGTCCTCTGTAATTCTTCTCCACTGTTTTTATGTGTCTTGACATGATTTTTCCAGAATTTCTGGTCTATTAGTGCTAGTACACCAATGAGTAAATCTCAGTTATAGGACCTCACACTTGAGTTCGCCCCGAATCCTTCGTAATGATACTTGTTTCGATCACCTCCACTACATTAAGGTCGACTCGATAAAGTTTAGGATTTTCTACTACGACACTTTCACGACGTGATTCATACGGTCTTTTAAACCTTTGAGTCGTCACCGGTGTCCTAATCTTTTCAAGTTAAAAGTACGGTTAGCGTTTCTTCCTGTTACGGTTTCTTACAAGTGTGATGGTGTGTTGACGTGAGTAAAGTGTACGATCGTTCCATTACGAGTTTTATGAAGTTCGATCCGAAGTTGTCATACACTTGGTTCTTTAAGGTCTACATGTTCGTCCCAAATTCTTTCCGTCTCCTTGGTCTTCAGTTCAACGGTCGTAGACGATCTAGTGTCTTTTTCGTTTTCTTAAGTTCTTTTTGTAGATGAAGACAAAGTGACTGACACGCTTTCGGAAACTGACACACCTAGTGTCGTTTGACACCTTTTGAGAATTTCTCTACCCGTATGGTCTGGTGGACTGGACGACGGACTTTTTACACATACGTGTGGTTCTTTGTTCAATCTTGACCTGTACCTTACTACCTAACAAAGTTGGAACCCTTTCCTCATGTAGTTCCGATATATAACAGTGGGACGAATAAATTGAATACACGTCTCATGAGTACACTTTACGGCCCGACCTACTTAAGGTTCGACCTTATTTCTAAAGACCCTCTTTATAGTTATTGGAGTTTATACATCTATGGTGGTGGGATTACCGTCTTTCACTTCTCCTCACTTTTTTGGAGGACTACTTCCACTTTTGTTGTAAGTTTTTTGATTCTAGTACCGTAGACCGAGGGAGTGAAGTACCGTTTATCTACCCTTTCTTTCCTTTGTTACTTTCTGAAATAAAACCCCCGAGGTCTTAGTGACACCTACCCCTAACGTTGGTACTATAATTTTCTATGAACGAGGAACCTTCTTTTCGATACTCTTTGAATCGCATAATGTTTTCGTCTCTGTCGTGAAACCATACCGGTTTCCATACCAAAAAGGTCATCCGTACCTACCTAACTTTCAACCTGGTATTTCCGACTCGTGGTTTCTTAACTACGAAAGCTCGACACCACGATCTCATCTGATCACTCTCAGGGAACCTGTCGTTCCTCTAGTTCGGTCAGTTAGGATTTCCTTTATTTCGTTTGGACTTATGAGTGACCTTCCTGACTACAACTACGAGGTTATGAAACCGGTAAACTACACCTATGATAAGTAACCTTTTCTAGGACTACGATCCTTAGTAAGTCTCGTCCTCTTCCCCTGTTGTCTCCTACTCTACCAACCTACCGTAATGGTTGAGTTACGTACACTCAAAATCGTTTGAGACCCTCTGTCACTTCCCGTCCCTTCGGACCGAACAACGTCAGGTACCATGGTGTAATCTCAGTCAGTGAATCGTTGACTGATTGTTGTTGTCTCCGAGTCTCTTCTCACTTCGTGTGTAAATACTACTTTCGACAAGTTTCGTACCCGTATCTTTCTTGGACGGAATTGTATTATTTCCGGTAAATATTGTTTGGGTGTCGTTTGTATTAGAATTGTCACTTTTGACTTTCGTACGGGAGATCCTAGTCCTTGTTCTGTTCCCACGGGACAGATTGGTGATAATAAGTTGTGTCAAAACTTTCAGGATCGATGCCGTTAGTCTCTTCTTTCTCTTCATTTTCCTTAGGTTTAACCTTTCCTTCTTCTTTTTGAGTGATAAACGTCTACTGTAACTATGACATGTACTTTTTGAGATTTCTATGATAGTGTTTAAATGATCTCGATTAGTCACTTAAATAATTTTAGTGTCCTAATTTTTTTAGTTATATATTGTTAGTGAACTTAAGGATATGTGATCGTTGCTTTTTAGGCTTTCTCTTTAATTCCTTAATTTGTGTAAATGATAACGTTGTTTTTATTATTTTATACATCCTTACGCAGACGGACGTTACGCCCTCTGAACCCAAACTAGGGACCCACCCCTTCTAGGGTACCTCTTCCTTTACCGTTGGGTGAGGTCATAAGAACGGACCTTTTAAGGTACCTGTCTCCTCGGACCACCCGATGTCAGGTACCCCAGTGTTTCTCAACCAGTGCTGACTCGATGAAGTGAAAGATTCCTCTGTTTTTAACCTAATTTCTAAATGACGTGTACCGGGACGGTAGTCTTGTTCTTGGTCAAAGGGGGAGTCCAGTCAGAGAGGGTAGTCCTTCGCAGGTATTCGGAGAATAGGAAGAGGTAGTCTCCCGTCTGTCTGACTTTTGTGTCAGTGTCTTTTGATTGGTTTGACTAGTGTATCTGGTGTCGGAACAGATTGAGTTACTTTGATACTCGGTACGGTATATCCCGATAGGTTCTACCTGACAATACCACCTCTCAAGACTGTTCTTGACTCTTCCCTTACCGTTTGGTGAAGTCATAAGAACGGAACTCTTTGGGTCCTTGTCATACTTTTCCGTTTTTGTATCCTGTGACTTTCTACTTGAGGGGTCCAGCCATCCACGGGTTATACGATGACCTCTAGTCACCTCTTTATTGAGGTCTTTCTTACTTCTCTGTCTCGGTTTCGTTTTTGTTGTGGGTCAACACCTACACTGACCACTATCTTCGTTTCAGATTAAGAGATTTCTCGTTATGACGTATCTTTGGACCTTACAATCCAGATGTTTAGTTCCGTTTAACCTTCACGACTTTGTACTCTACCGTTCTCACTTGTAGTTGTAAAATCCTTAGTCACTTGATTTTATCTCACCTTACCCACTTAAATTGAGTCTACTAGTAATATAGATGATACACCCGTTCTTAGGAATCTTTACCTCATCGGTAGTATCAGTTGTTCTCAGACTTTACGTCATGAACCTACGTTGGAGTTTTCGTAATCTTGCTGGAGACAAGTAAAGGTTCCGTTTGGTAAGTTATAGTACCACTAGATTCAGATACGGGACTGGTCATTACGACCTCAACTTACCAAGATACTTCTGGAAGTTCTGGAAGATCTTGATTGTGCGTTTTTTCTACAGGAAAAGTAATGTCCCCTGACCTTTCGTTTTCTCCCTCAGTTCTCTATGGACCTGATTGTCCGTTTAAACCGGAACCTCATGTCTTACTTCGTCCAGTTTCCGATTATCTCAAGACGGTTCTCTTACGTGACCAGTATCGTTTGTGGAAGAAGGTTGTTGTGTTCTCTTCTAAGATGTGTACCTGTAGTGGTCTACCAGCTTGACTTTAGTCTAACTAATATAAGAAACGTCGGTTTCTACCTCTTCGAGATATGTCAGTCGTTTTTGTTNGTCTTACTTCGTCCAGTTTCCGATTATCTCAAGACGGTTCTCTTACGTGACCAGTATCGTTTGTGGAAGAAGGTTGTTGTGTTCTCTTCTAAGATGTGTACCTGTAGTGGTCTACCAGTTTGACTTTAGTCTAACTAATATAAGAAACGTCGGTTTCTACCTCTTCGAGATATGTCAGTCGTTTTTGTTCTGGTCCTCGACTGACACCGAGTCTAGTACTTGAGGAATAACGGTTTAAGTCTGAAGTTAACTTCTTTCACCCCTTTTGATGATCTGGTAAGTCCATACTGGAGTTAGGGAATGTTGATAGGTCACCTTCACTATTTATTTAACTTATCTAATCTATACTATCTGTCTCACGGACTTTTTGACACCTGTCTCCAAGTGTTGTAACTTATCCTCTGTCCTTAGTTCTGATAGGGGTTCTTTTTCTTTACGTTTTTTCGTTTTACCGACAGACTCTTTCGGAATGTTTATCGACACTTTTCTTCTCTTCACTTTTCGATTCCTCTTTTCCTTTCTATATGAGTAAACTTACGTCTCAAGGTTTCTTGTCGTTCCTCTCTATTCTTTCGGAAGGAGTCACTAGTCACGTTTCTTTATCTCCTTTTGTTAGTTTACCCTTTCTGAGCTGTAGAAAAGTTCTTTTAATCTCTATGGTTCCCTTAAAAAGTACGTTTCTACCCGTGTTATTTCCTGTCTTTACCAAACCTGGATTGTCTTCGTCTTCTAATCATAATTTTTCTCCACCGTTCTTATGTGTCTTCTTAACATGTTTTTTCTAGAAGTACTGGGTCTATTAGTACTACCACACTAGTGAGTGGATGTCGGTCTGTAGGACCTTACACTTCAGTTCACCCGGAATCCTTCGTAGTGATACTTGTTTCGATCACCTCCACTACCTTAAGGTCAACTCGACAAAGTTTAGGACTTTCTACTACGACAGTTTCACGACGTGAGTTTTACGGTCGTTTAAACCTTTTGAGTCGTCACCGGTGTCCTGACCTTTTCCAGTCAAAAGTAAGGTTAAGGTTTCTTTCCGTTACGGTTTCTTACGAGTTTGATGGCGTGTTAACGTGAGTAGAGTGTACGATCATTCCATTGCGAATTTTAAAAGGTTCGGTCCGAAGTCGTTATGCACTTGGTACTTGAAGGTCTACGAGTTCGACCAAAATCTTTTCCGTCTCCTTGGTCTGTAGTTTAACGATTGTAGGCGACCTAGTACCTTTTTCGTTCTCTCAGGGTCTTTTTGTAGATAAAGACGAAATAACTGATACGGTTTTGGAAACTGACACACCTAGTGTTGTTAGACCTTTTAAGACTTTCTCTACCCTTATGATCTGGTGGACTAGACGGAGAACTCTTTAGACATACTTCCAGTCCTTCGTTGTCAATCTTGACCTGTACCTTATTACCTGACCAAGTTTTAACCCTTTCCTCATGTAGTTCCAAGATATAACAGTGGAACGAATAAATTGAATGTACGTCTCATGTAATACTCTTTACGACCCGACCTACTTCGTGTCCGACCTAAGTTCAAACGGCCCTCTTTATAGTTATTGGAGTCTATACGTCTACTGTGGTGTGAATACCGTCTTTCGCTTCTTGTTGATTTCTCGGAGAACTACTTTCACTTTCTCCTCTCACTTTTTCGACCGAATTTCGAGTTGTAAGTCTTTTGATTCTAGTACCGTAGGTCAGGGTAGTGAAGTACCGTTTTTCTACCCCTTTGTCACCTTTGTCACTCTCTGAAATAAAAATCCCCGAGGTTTTAGTGACGTCTTCCTCTGACGTCGGTACTTTAATTTTCTGCGAATGAAGGAACTCCTTTTCAATACTGGTTGGATCTATCGTATAATTTTTCGTCTCTGTAATGAAACGGTTCTTTCCAGACAGATCAGTTTCGATACCAAAAAGGTCATCAGTACATACCTACACTCTCAGCCTGATATTTCTTTCCATTCGTGGCTTCTTAACTACGAAAACTTGACACCACGACCTCTTCTGAGAACTGTCAGGGAGCCTGATGTTTCTCTAGGTTGGTCAGGTAGGATTCCTTTAGTCAGAACTTATAAGTAAACTTCCTACTACGACTTTGCCTTTGTGGTTATGAAACCGGTGGACTACACTTCTTGACTGAGTAGACTTTTCTAGGACTACGACCCTTTCGGACTTCCGTCCTCCTCTTCCCCTGCTGTCTCCTATTCTACCAACGTACCGTAGTGACTGAGTTACCTACACTCAAACTCATTCGAGACCCTCAACCACTATCTATCCCTACGGACCACACGACGTCAGGTACCCCAGTGTTCCTCAATTCTATGTTGACTCACTGACTTGACTTGATTTGCTCTGTTTTCTCGACATATGTCTTTTGATATTCTGTGACTACTTTTTTTAGTTTCTATTGTATTTGTCAACATCTCTATAAAGTACGAGGACCCAACCATCTTAGTTATGACACTTTTAATGATATGATAGTCTACGTCAGATGTGTAAGTTACGACGACGACGATTCAACGAGGTCCACACAGGCTAAGACACACTGGGGTATCTGCCGTCGGGTGGTCCGAGGAGACACGGACCCTAAGAGGTCCGTTCTCATGACCTCACCCCACGGTAATGGAAGAAGCTCTAAGTTACGTTAGGGATAGTTTAATACTTACCCTAAAAAGTGTCTTGATCTTGTTTTTTAAAGTGTTAAGCATACCTTTGTGTTTTCTGGGACTTATCGGTTTCGTCATTTCTTACCTCGACCTCCTTAGTTGAATGGACTAAAGTCTATGTGATGTTTTGATGTCATAGTCTCTCATACCATGACTGTGTTTTTGTCTTTATGTCTGTTTACCTTGTTCTGTATTTCGGGTCCCTATTTAGGTGTGTACTGACTGTGGAATAGAAACTGTTTCCTCCTTCATATATGGTACCCGTTTCAGAGAAGTAATTCACCATGACCCTGTTGACTTGATTGATGCACATTTTCTTAGTTTAATCTTGTGAAGGATTGTGATGTATTGTTTGTAGTCAAGTTTTACCTAATTTCTGGATTTAAATTCTGGTTTTTGATATTTCGATAACCTCCTTTTGTGTCCGTCTTGTAACATACTGTATTGAGTATGGTTCTAGGAAGTACTAGGTGGAGGATCTTATTCTTTTTATTTTTGTTTTTACTTGTTCACCCTGGATTAATTTGAATTTTCGAAAACGTGTCGTTCCTCTTGATATTTATTCCATTTTTTCTGTTGGAATTCTTACCCTCTTTTGTCGTTTACTTTGTTCACTGTTTCCGAATTTAGAGGTTTTATACGTTGTCGAGTATGTAGAGTTACATATGTATAACTACGTACATAATGTATATGTATCTTTTTATGTTGAGTCGAAAGTTATAACATTTCGTTAGTAGGAAGTTAATTTTTATTTATTTAAAAAATTTTCTATTTCTTAAGTTCTCCGTAGTTCGTGTTTTTATTTCGTACTAAAGAGATGTGTTTACTAAGTCCGGTGTTCCCTCATCGTTCTATATAAATTCCAGGATTTTCGCTTTTTAGACGTTGGATCCTATACGATGGTTAGTCCTGATAACAAAGGTTATCTTCCGTTTTATTTCTTGAAGAGTCTGTTCGTTTTTGATTTTTTTATAGTTATGATTAACCTTTTCCGGGACTACAACCCTTTCTAACTCCCGTACTTCACTTCTCCTGCTGTCCTACTCTACTGACCTACCGTAGTCACTGTGTTACCTGTACTCAAACTCGTTCGAGGTCCTGTATTACTTCCTGTCCCTTTTCGACCATACGACATCAAGTACGCCATCTTTTCTCTGTATTTAATCACTTATTTGTTGTTCTTCTTGTTTTGCGTAAGATTTTCTTTATAACTTTCCAGAAGTTATTTATCTTCCCTTTGTTCTTATACGTTCTTTCTTTTTTTTTTAGTGTTTACCTTTAATTTAGTGAATGGTTTAAAAAACTTTTACTACTATTGATGTCCTTATCGTTTTGTTATTTACACTTCTACATTTTCTTCTTTAGTTTTAGTATTTATACCCTCCTCATTGTTTTACATCTAAAAAAAACACCTTAGACTCTAATATGCTGTTAGTCAGATTTCCTTCATGTATATTCCCCAATTGTATGAACTTTTTGTCTCATCGGTGTTTAGTTTTTGCACATTATCTCCGTGTTTTCGGTTTTCTCGTCTTCGTATTACGTTTTCTTTTAGTTTGATATCTTCCTTTTTCTTCTTCCTTTTCTAGTTTCTTCTTTGTTTTCAGTTGACCTTTTCTTCCAGACTTTACCATTATTTATGTATAGATAGTTATTAATGGGATTTACAGTTGCCTGATTTACGAGGTTAGTTTTTTGTACCTCATCGTCTGACCTAATTTTTGTGTTCTTGGGTGTTATCCGACGGTTACTGTCTGAGTGAAATCCCGTTTCCTATGTATATCTGACTTACACTCCCCTTCGTTTACTTTTACTGTCCTTTCACCCCCACTATTTCGAACGTAGTCTGTTTGAAATTTTGTTTCCGGTTTCCATTTCTTGTTGTTATACATTACTGTTTTCCTAGTTCTGTTTTTCTTCCATAATGTGAGTAGTTGTATATACGTGGGTTAAATACTCTAGATTTTATGTATTTTATTTATGATTCATTCTCTGTACTTCCCTCTTTGACTATCCTTTAAATCATTATGAGTCTCTGTGACTGTAGGGTGAGTATAGTTACCTGTCGACAAGACCTGTCTTTTATTCCGTTGTCTCTAGTATGTACTATGTTGTCTTATCAATCTGAATTAAACGTTAAAGTTCTGTAATTTAGGTTTTTTACATCCTATGTGTAAGAAAAGTTCACGTGTACCTTGTAAGAGATCCTAACTAGTGTGTGATCGTACTTTTATTAAGAGTTGTTTAAATTCTCCTACCTTTAATAAAGTTCATAGAAAAGACTGGTGTCACTTTATTTTCATCTTTAGTTGGTGTCTTGTCTTTACTCTTTTTTTACTTATGTACCGCTGATTCGTTGTGACAATTGTTTTGTTACCAAGTCCTACTTTAGTTTCTTCCTTAATATTTTATACTCTGGTTACCGTTACCGTTGTGGTGATATGTTTTGGATACCCTACGACGTTTTCGTCAAGAATCGTTTTGTTCGGAAGGAGTTTTTTGCTCTCTTTAGAGTTTGTTTGTAGCATATTTTCTTAATCTTTGTCTCCCTTGTTTGTTATGAATTTTCAGTTGTCTTCCTTCCTTTATTTCTATTCTAACAACAATGACGACAACAAATCGTGATTCAACACAGACTGAAAAAACTCTGGGGTCCCTGATATCGGGTGGTCCTACGAGAGACAGGTACCCTAAAGGGTCCGTTTTTATAACAGTAAAAATAGAGGTCCCTTAGAAGGACTGGGTCACTAACTTGAGTGTAGAGAACGTAACCGTCCGTCTAAGAAATGGTGACTCAGTAGACCCTTCGGGTTCCTAGTCTGTCCTTTATTTTATTTTAAGATTTTTCGTTATTTTTTTATAGTTATTTTGGTTCTTAATCAAAGAATTTTCCCATGTCTTTTAAATGTTTAATAACCGGTCCAAGTATTCTTTCTTCTCTCTCCTGGATTTATTTGTTTTATTCTTTACTTTTTGTTCTTTATTGTTGACTATACAATTTTTAAAAAATTTAGAATTCTCTTATGATACTTAGTAGTCTCTTATGATGTACGGTTGTTTTGACCTGTTTGGTCTTCTTTACCTGTGCAAAGATCTTTCATGTCGGATGTTTTTGACTTAAATTTTTTGTCTGGTTAAACTTGTGTGACTAGTGATGTTTGTTTTATCTTAGACATTTTTTTTTTTTAGGATGTTTCAAGGTCCTGGTCTACCGAAGTGTCAGTTTTGACTGGTTTGTACGTTTCTTGTTGAATGTGACTAGGAAGAATTTGAGTAGGATTTCTGACTTCTCCTCCCGTGTGCGAGTTTTTGTAAGACACCTCGGTGGTTATGGTTTTATTCTTTTTTCTGTGGTGGTTATTTCTTTTAAATCCGGTTATATAAACTATTAAACCTACTTTTTTTAAGAGTGACTTTGTAATGGTTTGGCTTAGGTTTCTGTACATGTTTTTTAGTATGTGGTATTGGTTCGACCTAAGTAGGATCCCAGTGTCCTTACCGGGTTGTAAACGTTTAGTTAGATGTAGTTTATTTTCTTTTCTGTTTTTGATGTGTCAGTAGAGTTGTCTATCTCTTTTTGGTAGACTATTTTAAGTCGAGGGTAAGTACTATTTTGTAAGAGGTGGTTTAATTCATATCTCCCTTGTATATAGTTGGATATTCTTTGAGTCTCGGTTATATTATGAGTTACCGTTTTTCGACTTTCGGAAATAAAATGTGATTTTTGACCTAATTCTGTTCCAACGGGTGAGAATGGTGAAAATAAGGTGTGTCATACCCTTCAGAATAGGTATCGTTAGTATATTCTCTTTCTCTATTGTCCATAGGTTTGGCCTTCCCTTCTCCACTTCGACAGTAATATAAGCCTACTTTACTATTATATATACACGTGCACGTACGATTCAACGAAGTCAGCATACACTGAGAAACACTGGGACACCTGACCTCGGGCGGTCCGAGGAAAAAGGTACCCCTAAAAGATCCGTTCTTATGACCTCATCCAACGGTACGTGAGTAGGTTCGTTAGAAGGACTGGGTCCCGAGTTTGAACGTAGAGTACGTCGAGGACATAACGTCCACCTACAGATAGTGACTCGGTGACTCCTTGGGAATATGATATATATCTTTTGGGATTCCTAAGGTGTCTTCTTGATGATCGTGACTATTTACTTAAGTCGTTCCATCGTCCTATGTTTTAATTGTATGTTTTTAACCAACATGAAGAAATGATTGTTACTTCATAGTTTTTCGCTTATATTTTTATTAAGTAAAATTTTGACGGACTTAATTTTATGAATCTTTATTTAGAGTTGTTCCTGTATTTTCTGAATATACCACTAATTATTTCCTTTGACTACCACTAAGTTCCTCTACTTTCTACAGTGTAATAGTGTCTTTCTTAATTATGACACTTTTGCGGGTACGACGGGCTTCGTTCGATGCCTAAATTACGTTAGGGATAGTTTAATGGATTCTCTGGAAAGTGTCTTAATCTTTTTTTATTAGGATTTTAAATATACATTAGTATTTTCTGGGTCTTAACGGTTTCGTTATGACTTCTTTTTGTTGTTACGTCCTTCGTATTGAGAGGAACTAAAGTGTATTATGAGTTTCGATGCCATTAGTTTTGTCGAACCCTGATCTTGTTTTTGTCTATATATTTAGTTTCCTCGTCTCAAGGTCTCTTTTCGTCCCTCTCTATTATTCAGTAAGAAGTTTCTTGTTACGTTTCTTAATCTTCTCTTGTTATCTTAGTCTTTCTAATCTCTAGAGGACTTCTTTTGCCTTATGGTTCCCTTGTAAAGTACGTTCCTACCGGTGTTATTTCCTGTGGTGGGATTATCGTGGATTATTTGGTACGATTACCGTCTTTCACTTCTCCTTGATTTCTCGGAGAACTACTTCTACTTACTTCTTTCACTTTTTCGATCGAATTTTTAGTTATAAGTTTTTTGATTCTAATGACGTAGACCAGGGTAGTTGAAGTACCGTTTATTTACCCCCTTTTTTTACCTTTGTTACTGTCTGAAAATAAAAGAACATGAGGTTTTGGTAACGTCTACCACTGAAGTTCGGTACTTTTGATTTTCTGTGAACGAGGAACCTTCTTTCACTTTCACTTCAGTGAGTCAGTACAGACTGAAAAACGTTGAGGTGCCTTATCTCGGATACTCCGAGAAGGTAGGTACCTTAAAAGGTCCGTTCTCATGAACTCACACAACGGTAAAGGAACCTTCTTTTCGATACTGTTTGGATCTGTTACATAATTTTTCGTCCCTGTAGCGAAACGGGTGTTTTGAGGTAAATCAACCGAATTTCGAGTTGTAAGTCTTCTGCTTCTAGTACCATAGGCCAGGGTAGTGAAGTACCCTTTATCTACCCCTTTGTCACAGTCTGAAATAAAAAAACCCGGGGATTTAGTGACGTCTACCATTGACGTCGGTACTTTAATTTTCTACGAATGAGGAACCTTCTTTTCAATACTGGTTGGATCTATCGTATAATTTTTCGTCTCTGTAATGAAACGGTTGATTCCAGGCAGATCAGTTCTGATACCAAAAAGGTCATCAGTACATACCTGCACTCTCAACCTGACACTTCTTCCGACTCGCAACTTCTTAACTACGTAAACTTGACACCACAACCTTTTCTGAGAACTCTCAGGGAACCTGACATTCCTCTAGGTTGGTCAGGTAAGACTTCCTCTAGTCGGGACCCTAAAGAAACCTTCCTTACTAAGATTTCGACTTTGAGGTCATGAAACCGGTGGAGTACGCTTCTCGACTGAGTAACCTTTTCTGAGACTACGACCCTCCCTAACCCCCGTCCTCCTCTTCCCCTGCTGTCTCCTACTCTACCGACCTACCGTAGTGACTGAGCTACCTGGACTCAGACTCACTTGAGGTCCTCAACCACTACCTGTCCCTCCGGACCACACGACGCTAAGTACCCCAGCGTTTCTCAGCCTGTGTTGACTCACTGACTTGACTTGACTATCGAAAACGTAATCAGTACATACTCTCGACCTGGTACACCTGGTATTTGCACCGACTCGTAACTTCTGAACTACGAAGGTTTGACACCACGACCTCTTCTGAGAACTCTCAGGGAACCTCTCGTTCTTTTAGTTTGGTCAGTTAGGATTACCTTTATTTAGTTGGGACTTATAAATAACCTTCCTGACTACGAGGTTATGAAACCGGTGGACTACGATTCTCGGTTGAATGGACTTTTTTGGGACTACGATCCTTTCTAACTCCCGTCTTCCCCCGTTGTCACCTACTATACCAACCTACCGTAGTGACTGAGTTACCTGTACTCAAACTCGTTTGAGGCCCTTGATCAATTTCTGTCCCTTCGGACCGAACGATATCAGGTACCCCGGTGTTTCTTAGTCTGTCTTGAATCACTGGCTTATTGTTGTCTCCTAACCTCCTCTCACGTCGCCGGTCCTATGTCGTCCGTCTTGTGTCTTTCTGGACGTGTCTACCAGGCCCAGTGGTGAGACACGAGGGGACTCTATACTCAGACGACCACACCCGTCACCAACTCACTACTTTGGACTCAAAGTTCCTGTCTGGGTCCTCTCCTGACCCCAACCGACACACCTCTATCGGACTTCCCCGACTTCGTACCATGTCCGACTTTAACCCCATACACCTTCTTAGAGTCCGGACGGTATCTTCCCTTCGGAAAGAATTTCTCGTTCCTTCGCTCCCTGTCCGGTCAGTAACCGCAAAGAAGGAGACACACGAAAGTCGACTGAACCGTGATGGAGATCATCGAGACTCCCGTACGGTCACCTGACGGATCTCCATGTCCGTCCCGACTTTGCGTCGACACCTCTAAATGTAGTGTCAGCGGTCAAAGTATTTGAGTCGTGGATGTATTGTAGGTTGACCTGTCGTCCATGAGGGTACCGACCCTACCGCGACCGGAATCGTCGACACCCGAAACACCCGTGTACGTACACCTCCGACCTGGTCTCCTACCTGACAAAGATGTGAGGATGTCACGTAGGTCCCTGTGTTGGTGTCGTCAGGAGTATGGAGTGAAGTCACCTAGAAACGACCGTGTAGACGAGACACCGAAACACTTGTGTGCCGTTTTCTCTGCGGTCGGGACTGACGGACGTAAGGGTGTTACCTGCACCCTGTTTCCCGTTACGGTTGTTGTCACATAAAACACTCGGACATGTTGTCACTGTCCAATAATATGGTGTCTTGTGTGAGGGGTCACCTGTCGAGGTCGTCTCGTTATGAGCCACCAAGGGAAGGGGTTGTCACGAAGTCATAGTTGATGGGACGTGGCGTCGAGTCTTTGTGTAAACACCCGAAGATGAGGTTGTTCATCCTTCCTCTGGGATGGACACTTTCCCGACACTTTGGCGTTTTTCCTCCCGGGGGACTTGTAGGACACGTCCGAAATCAGTGGTGTGGTCACTGTGGGGGAATAGTTCCCCTATTGTCATTCGTGACTGACTCCTTTGTCCGTCGTCCGAAAGTATACTTTTAGTCAGGAGTGTGGTTTTTATAATTTGGGTGTGTTCGATGCGTCCTACGAGGGTGTATTATTATCTGGGGTTTCGGTGTCATCTATGGACAAAGAGGATTTGAGTAGCTCGTTCTGTTTGAGTTCATTTACATCTACGTCCCATTGGTGAGGTTAATTTTCTAGTTCTTCTAAGGGACTTTCTTACTTTTTACTTTGTCTGGAGAAGCCAGATTGTCTGTGACTCAAGTTGTTTCTGTATTACTTTTGTGGCTTCCTCAATTCTTTCCAATGGTTATGTTTACGTCTAATTATATTTTCCCTTGGTCTTTTTTATTGTTTCTCGGTTCCTTTTAGTCTTTTGAGTGACGACATTACTTTCGACTCGATTTTCGTTACTTGTCGTCCAACTTATTATTTCTTCTTGTTTATTTACTAGACGTTCTATCTTATTACCTTTAGGGGGTTAGTCTTCTCGTTTTTCTTTCCGTTTAATTTTTTTTTTACTTTCGCTAAATTCTCTGGATACCTCAGATATTTCGTATGGTTACACATGTGGATTATCTGTAAGTTTTACCTTGTCCTATTATTTTCCCCTAGTTTTTAAATAAACTTCTTTAATATCGACTTTTGAAAGGTTTGGTTTTCTTCATTTGTCTATACGTCCATACCCTTCACGTCTCCTAGGGTTTGTTGTACTTGGGTTTGTCTAGTGTGATTCTGTTTATGAAATATACTTGTGGCTAAATACCTTATATCTTTCTATCAAGACTACTTGGATAAACTTCCCGTCGTTGTCTGTGCGTCTGTGTCTCTTGTCTGAATACCTGTGCCCACCACACCTCTCCTTCCTCTCCCACTCTGTTTACATCTCATCGTGTCATCGCATATATATAATGGTATACATTTTGTCGGTCACCTTGAAACGACATACTTAGTCCCTTGAGTTTCACTCCGAGACATTGTTGGCTCTCCCCACCCTTTCCCACCCTCCTCTATCCTCCCTCCGAGTTCTCCCTCTCCTCTTACATATGGATACCCATTAAGTACGACTGCACACCGTCTTTGGTTTGCTTATATTCATTTCGTTAATAGAAAGTTAATTTTTATTTAAATAATTTTTCAATTTCTCTTCTAAGACTTCCGTCGTTCTCTTTTTGTTTCGCGATTAATATTCCCTTAGACACATTCCAATAGTTGACCAAAGAGAAGTCTTTACAACGTCCTGTCTTCCCTTACCGTTCTATATCAGTTTTAGGACTGCCTTTTTAGACGTTTGACCCCGTGAGATTGATCGTTCTAATAGTAAATCTTATCTTCCGTCCTATTTCTTAAAGAGTCTGTTCGTTTTCAATTTTATTATATAGTTATGATTAACCTTTTCTGGGACTACAACCTTTCTAACTCCCGTTCTTCTCTTCCCCCGCTGTCTCAAACTCTGTCAACCTACCGAAGTGGTTGAGTTACCTGTCCTTAAACTCGTTTAGGCTCTCTGTCATTTCCTGTCCCTTCGGACCGAAAGGACGTCAAGTACCCCAAACGTTTATCAACCTATACTGAATCACTGAGTTGTTGTTGTTTTACATAGGATTTTCTTTATGACTTACCAGAAGATATTTATCTTCCCTTCGTTCTTATATGTCCTTTCCTTTTTTAGTATTAACCTTTAATTTAATGAATGGTTTAAGACACTTTCACTACTATTGGTGTTTCTTATCGTTTTACTATTTGTACTTCTACATGTTCTCCTGTATTTTTAGTATTTTACACCTCTCCATTCATTCTTTTACATCTAATAAAAAACCTTACACAAACTCTAATATACCGTTAGTAAGTTTTCCTTCATGTGTATTCCCCAATTGTGTGAACTTTTTGTCTCATTGGTGTTTACTCTTTACATATTATCTACATGTTTCTGGTTTTTCTTGTCTTGGCATGACGTTTTCTTTTAGTAGTTTGGTGTTGTCCTTTTCACTGTTCCTTTTCTTTATATTTTTAGTTGGTCCTTTCTTCCAAATTCTATGATTATTTATATATAAATAGTTATTAGTAGGATTTGTAGTTGTCTGATTTACGAGGCTAGTTTTTTGTCTCACCGTCTAACCTAATTTTTTTCTTTTCGGATGTTATCCGACGGATGTTCTATGAGTGTAATCCCGTTTCCTGTTCATATCTAACTTACACTCCCTTTCTTTTACCTTTACTGTTCTTTCACCCTCTGTGTTACAAGTATAGTCTGTTTTATCTGAAATTTTCTTTCGGTGTCTCTTTCTATTTCTTCCTGTTATGTATTACTGTTTTCCTGGTTATGTCTTCCTCTATAATATGAGTAGTTGTGTATACGTGGGTTAAATCCTCTTAATTTTATGTATTTTGTTTATTGTCTGTATTTCCCTCTTTGACTATCCTTATATTATTATCAGCCTCTATAATTGTAGTATGAGTGTAGTTGTCTGTGAGCAAGACCTGTTTTTTAGTTTTTCCGTTGCCTCCAGAATGTACTATACTGTCTTGTCAATTCTGAATTGACTGTAGACATTCAAAAGATCTGTAACTGTAAAACAGATCTTTTGAGTCTTATATGTAAGATTGTTTACGTATACCTTGTAAGAGGTCCTGACTATTGTATCTCCCTTTTTTCTTAGAAGTTGTTTAAATTCTCCTATCTTTAATAAAGTTCGTAGAAAAGACTGTGTAACTGTACTTTCATCTTTAGTTGGTGTCTTTTTCTTTACTCTTTTTTGGCTAATGTACCTCTGATTTGTTGTGCAATAATTTTCGGTTCTCAAGTTACTATTTTAGTTTCTCCCTCAATTTTTCATACTCTTTTTACCGTTACTCTTGTATTGATATTTCGATGTCCCACGTCGGTTCGTCGAGTCTCATTTTGCTCGGAAGGAGTTTTTGTCCGCTTGGAGTTTGTGGAGCGTTGTTTTGGTCTTCTCCTCGTTTGTTATGGATTGCAGTCGTCTTCCTTCCTCTGCTATTCCTAGTTTGACAACAGGAACAACGACACCACATCCGCGATTCATATCAGGTCGAGAAAACGTTGAGGTCCTTGACGTCGGGTGGTCCGACGAGACAGGTACCTTAAAGGGTCCGTTCTTATGCCCGCACCCAAAGGTAAAGGAAGAGGTCCCTTAGAAAGGCTGGGTCACTCACTTGGGTGCAGAGGACGTAACCGTCCGCCTAAGAAATGGTGACTCAGTGGACCCTTCGGGTTTCTAGTCTGTCCTTTATTTATTTTATCGCTAATTTTTTTCGTAATCTTTTTTTTTTTAGTTATTTTGACTCTTGACCAAGGAATTTTTCCATTTGTTTTAGTTGTTTCGAGACCGGTTCGAGTGTCTTTTCTCGGAATTTATTTATTTTATTCTTTATTTTTTCCTCTTTATTGTTACCTGTGACATCATTAATTTTGGATTCTCTTATGATACTTGGTATTTTCTTATGATGATATACGGTTGTTTGACCTGTTACCTCTTCTTTACCTGTCTAAAGATCTTTGCTTTCTGATGGTTTTGACTTAAATTTTCATCTATTAAACTTGTCTAACTAGTGATGTCTACTTTATCTTAGACATTAATTTTTTTTTTTGGGTGTCTCCAGGTCCTGGTCTACCAAAGTAACAGTTTCGACTGGTTTGTAGTTTCCTCTGGAATATGACTAGGAAGAATTTGAGTAGGATCTCTGGCTTCTCCTTCTTTGTGAGAGTTTCTGTAAGACACTTCGGTGGTAGTGGGTTTATGGTTTTGGTCCTTTTTCTGTGATGGTCTTTTAATATCCGGTTATATAAACTATTTTATAGAGTGACTTTATTTTCGTTTGGCTTAGGTTTTGTATAATTATTCTAGTATGTGATACTGGTTGAACCTAAGTAGGGTCCCAGTGTCCTTACCGAGTTGTATACGTTTAGTTGGTCACACTGTGATGTAGTTTTTTTCTTTTCTGTTTTTGATGTGCCAGTAGAGTTATCTATGTCTTTTGTGTAAACCATTTTAAGTTGTGGGTAAGTGTTATTTTTTTTTTTTTTTGGAGAGTGGTTTGACTCATATGTCCCTTGTACATAGTTGTATTATTTACGATAAATATTGTTATCAATATTTATCGGTCATATTATGAGTTGATACTGTTCCACTTTTGGGAAGGTGATTTTAGACCTTATTTTGTTCCAACGGTTAAGAATGGTGAAGATAAGTTGTATCGTATCTTCAGGGTCAGTGTCGTTTGTGTGTTCTTTTTCTTTATTTTCTATCGGTTTAACCTTTCCTTCTCCATTTTGACAGTAATATAAATCTACTTAACTGTCTTGTATACACGGACGCACCATTCTGTGAAGTTAGGACAAACAGAGAACCACTGGGTTTCCTGACATCGAACGGTCCGAGGATACAGGTACCCTGAAGGATCCGTTCTTATGATCTCGCCCATCGGTAGAGGAGGAGGTCCTCTAGAAGTGGTGAGTCCCTAGTTTGGGTGTAAAGGACTTCGAGGACGTGACGTTCACCTAAGAAATGACGACTCAGTGACCCCTTCAGGACTATGATATATATCTTTTGGGATTTAAGGTGTCTTTTCGATGATCTTGACTATTTTACTTAAGTCGTTCCATCGTCCTATGTTTTAATTGCATGTCTTTGACCGACGTGTAGAAATGCGTTTTTCACTTACATTTTTTTTTAGGGAAAATTTTACGGACTTTGTTTTATTTTGTGAATTCTTATTTATACTTGTCCTCCATTTTCTGAAAAAGGTAGTAAGTATATACTTTAACTACCACTAAGTTTCTAGTGGTTCTATAGTTTTAGAGTACCTGACGTTCTTAATTATAATAATTTTACCGGTATGAGGGGTTTCATTAGGTGTCTAAATGACAAGTCAAGTCAAGTAGTGAGTTAACACAGGTTAAGAAACACTGGGGTACTTGATGCCGTGTAGTCTGAAGGGACAGGTGGTGGTTGAGGGTCTCAGGTAGGTTTGGGTACAGGTAACTCAGTCACTACGGTAGGTTGGTAGAATAGGAGACAGTAGGGGAAGAGGAGGACGGGAGTTAGAAAGGGTCGTAGTCCCAGAAAAGTTTACTCAGTCGAGAAGCGTAGTCCACCGGTTTCATAACCTCAAAGTCGAAGTCGTAGTCAGGAAGGTTACTTGTGGGTCCTGGTTAGAGGAAATCCTACCTGACCAACCACACTAGCGATAGTTTAATGGGTACTCTGAAAGGTGTCATGATCTTTTTNACTACGGTAGGTTGGTAGAATAGGAGACAGTAGGGGAAGAGGAGGACGGGAGTTAGAAAGGGTCGTAGTCCCAGAAAAGTTTACTCAGTCGAGAAGCGTAGTCCACCGGTTTCATAACCTCAAAGTCGAAGTCGTAGTCAGGAAGGTTACTTGTGGGTCCTGGCTAGAGGAAATCCTACCTGACCAACCACACTAGCGATAGTTTAATGGGTACTCTGAAAGGTGTCATGATCTTTTTTTTTCAGGATTTTAAATATACCATGGTATTTTCTGGGTCTTAACGGTTTCCTTATGACTTCCTTTTTTTTTTTTTTTTTGTTGTTGTTACGTCGTCCGAATTGACGGTCCGAAGTCTATTATGAGTTTCGATGTTATTAGTTTTGTCGTACCATAATCGTGCTTTTGTTTATATATCTGGTTACTTGTCTTTTTTCTCGAGTCTCTATTTGGTTGTGTGGAGATCAGTTAATTAGAAGTTGTTTCTACCGTTCTTATATGTTCCCTCTTCTCTCTAAGGACTCATTGACCACGACACTTTCAACCTGTAGTCACACATTTAGTAATTCAATCTTGTGTGGGAAGTGTCGTATATGTTATTATTTGAGTTTTACCGAATTTATGAATTTGTATTCTGTACTGTGGTATTTTTAAGGATCCTCCCTTGTATTTTGCAAAAGACTGTATTTAACCTGGTTACAAAAGAATTCAGTCAGAGGATTCTGGTTACCTTTATTTTCGTTTTTATTTGTTTACCCTGGATTAGTTTGTATTCGTGACGTGTCGTTTCCTTCGGTATTTTTTTCTCTGTTGGATAGTTCGTTCTCTTTTATAAACGTTTACTCCGTTGTTTGTTCCCGAATGAAAGGTTTTATATGTTTGTCGAGTGTATTCAGTTATTGTTTTTTTATTGGGTTAGTTTTTTACCCGGTTTCTAGGTCTGTAAAGAGGCTTCTTCTTTATGTCTGACAGTTGTCTGTGTACTTTTCTACGAGTTGTAGTGGTTCATAATCTTTTTACGTTAGTTGTGATGTTACTCAATAGTAGAGTGTGACGAGTCTTCCTGGTAGTAATTTCATGAAGTTTATGGTTTACGTCCTCTCCCATACCTCTTCTTCGTTAAGAACATGTGACAACCACCCTTACGTTTAACCATGTCGGTGATATCTTTTGTTATGTCTATAAGGAGTTTTGTGATTTTTGTCTTAATGGTATACTAGACCGTTAGGGTGAGGATCCGTATGTAGGTCTGTTCTCATATTAAGTCTCTGTATATGTGGGGATACAAGTACCGTCGTGATAAATATTCTCGGTTCTGTAATTTGGTTGGATTTACTGTTGTTTTGTAGTTACCTATTTCCACACCATGTATATATGTTACCTGTAATGAGTCGGTATTTTTCCTCGACTTGACACAGTAAACGTCTCTACACCTACCTGGATGTCTGATAGTAGATCTGACTTCAGTCTCTTTTTGACCTGAGATGTATATACATCTCAGGTCTTTTTACCATATCCACTAGAAAACACGTTTGGTCTTTATCTGTGACTACATCTTTTGTTTGTACCTATTGTTCCCCTTTTTTTCTCTCCACCTGGCTTGACCCCCACCCAACCCTAACTGTATATATGTCATGATGCACATTTTGTCTTTGATTACTCTTGGATGATACATCGTGTCCTATGAGATGACCCTGGAGACACCACTGGATTTACCCTTCCTTTAGGATTTTTTTCTTCCCTATATGCATACTGATTAAGTAAAATGACATGTCATCTTTGACTGTGTCGTCACATTTCGTTGAGATGCGGTTGATTTTTTATTTGTTGTTTTGTTTTCTTTTACATCATGTAAGTACGTCATCTTATAATGAGTCGGTAGTTTTTGTTACTTTATTACGGTGATGGTCGTTGTACCCACCTGGACCCCTAATAGTATGACCTCGCTTCGTGTCTCTTTCCGTTTACAGTAAACTTCAGTGAATGTCCATCTTACATTTGTTTACTATGTCCACTTGATAAATGTTTCACCTCCGTCTGATAGTCTGAATCCCTTGTTTGAATACCAACGGTCACCCTCCCTACCCCTCTGACTATCTGACCTTCAAACCCTAAATGTACATATGTGACGATACAAATTTTGTCTAATCGTCACCCCTGGATGATGTACTGTGTCCCTTGAGACGGGGTATAGGATATTACCCTATTGTTAAAAAAAGGATTTACAAAAGGATTTACCCTTTCGTTAAACTTTTTCTCTCTACATTTATATTTGACTTAGTGAAACGACATGTGGGTTTTGATCGTGTTGTGACAATTAGTTTATAAAAAGGTTTTTTTTAAAAGTTTTTATCTGTTCTGTACTTTTGTTGAATTTACAGGAAGTTGTCTACTTACCTAGTTCTACATCATGTGTATATGTTACCTTATGATGAGCCGGTATTTTTTCGTACTTTATTTCGGTAAACATCGTTGTGTCTACTTGGACCTCTAACAGTATGATTCACTTTAATTCAGTCTGTCTCTTCTCTGTTCATAGTATACTATAGGGAATATAAACCTTAGATTTGATACTGTGTTTACTTGAATGGATGTTTTTGTTTTATGTCTACGTGACTGTAACTCTTGTGTGAACACCAAACGGTTCCCCCTTCTCTCTTACACATCTCTTCCTAAGTCACAAACCCTAATCGTCTACGTCTGATAGTGTATGCCTCACCTATTCGTTCCAGGATGACAGATCGTGTCCCTTCATATCAATCATCAGACACTATTTGGTAATGTCTTTTCTTACACTTTTTATTGCAGACATCCATACGACTTAGTGACACGACACGTCATCTTTAAATGTGTTGTAACATTTAGTTGATATGAAGTTATTATATTTAAAATTGTTTACTAAAGATGTACTGTTTTGTCTAGAATAGATAGTGAATGAAAAGAAACCGTTTTTTTTTTTTTAGACACGGAAGAGATGCACCGAACCATATACATGAAAGAGTGTAGACAGTTATTTGTAGAAGTAATCTAATCCACCATTATTTAAACCTTTAGTTAAAAGGAAGTTTACTCCTGGAGTCGGTAAGTCAAAAGACTCAGATGTACATTTTTTTGATGATTTCTACGTTTTTAGTGTATCTTTATTCTCTACATTAGAGAGGGAAAGTATATCAAGTTTCCATTATTCCCATTGATATCCATCTATATCCTTTTGGTTTGTTCAATAAACTCTTCCCATATTAGAAACAGGTACCTCAGGGTTTTTCAGCCTGTGTTGAATCGTTGACTTGTTGTTTACTAGAAACATCTTTATTGTTCGAGGTGGGAGTCATAAGGTTGACGTTTTGTGTTCAGTGTACTGACAATCGTGTCACGAGTCCACCGGTGAGACTGCCTTGTCGAAAGTAGGTGTGGTTCCTCCGAAGTAAAGGAATCAGGAGTACTTCCCGGTCGGTGAGCGGTGAGAAGGGGTCCATCTCTTGGTGGTCTTTTCCCACGGTCTGTCGGAACGAAAGTCACCCGATACTAAAAGACTCATTTAGTCTTGAAGGATCCCTTCCACCATTCCTGAAAAAAAAAAAAAATGGAA
This sequence comes from Capra ibex, assembly GCA_006410555.1. Lineage (NCBI taxonomy): Eukaryota > Metazoa > Chordata > Mammalia > Artiodactyla > Bovidae > Capra > Capra ibex. Next base: position 52,011,821 of record SJYO01046538.1, read on the forward strand.
CTCCAAGTCTTGATTTAGAGTTTTTGCAGGTCTTTTCAGAATATTTGTGTTTTAACCTGTCGACTCTTGTCCTTCTTTATAAATCACGAAAAAGAAAATCGTGTTGTACTGGACTTAAATTTAGGGTCGAGCTCCCGAAGGGACCACCGTGTCCACATTCCTTAGGTGGACGGTTACCTCCTCTGTGCCCAAGTTATGGACCAGATCCTTCTAGGGTATCGGGCGCCTCGTCGATCCTGATACACCGTGTTCCTGACTCGGACATGAGATCTCGGGACCTCGGTGTTGATGACTCTCGAGTACACGGCGTACTCGATGATGATTTCGGACGTCCGAGATGTCGTACACTGGGTATTCCTCTTCGGTGACGTTACTCTTCGGGCGTCTGTCGTTGATGTCTCATTGGGTACGTCGTCACTTCTGGGTCATGTCGGTTTTTATTTAATATTGTTCTAAGATCAAGACACGAAACAGAATCTCTTCGATGACTTAGAGAAAGATTTCAAAGATGTAAACACTGTACCCCTATGATAGTGGAAGGAGTGTCTCAACAGTCTTAATGACTTTCTCTAGTAGATATGTAAGAGACGAGTTTACGAACCGTGTACCAACCAGGAGTTATTTGCTGGTGTGGAACTAATGAAAGTTTAATGTATCAAAAGATGTATACTCTAGTGATTAATAAAATAATTTAATCCCAAGTCTTTAGAATTTATTTGTGACTTTACGGTCTTTTCAAGAGTCCGATTTTTTTATTGACCTAACTCCACTCTAAATCGTTCCTTCGTCTCTTTTCTACTAAATTCAGTCCCTCTCCTAAAAGTTCTGTTTATGTTCATTTCTTTCTACTAAATAACTTTTTGACTTCCAGTAATTTCCATCTCTTGTTCCCCTTTAGTACTTCCATTTTTTTATGGGTGATGACTTATATATTTAATCTTTTCGTTCTTTATTTTATCCTCTTTCTGTTTATACAATTGATCTCTAGTAAAATTTCGTTCATGACCCAACCGGTTTTTCAAGTGAGTCCTAAAGATATACACGTACCTTTGAGTTTACTTGAAAAACCGGTTAGGTTTATTATCGTACGTGGTTTCACTTCGGTTTACTTAGGTGATCTCTTGAGACACAAACGACTTGTTGACTTATTTATTGTTGTCACCGACCCTTTGTGCTTTTTCCCTTTTGTCCGGGTCGAACCCTTGTCGGACGGAACGACTCCAGACTCCCTCGTACCTTTATAAATGTGAAGGTGACAGTAAAGGATCCGTCCATCCTATACTTTACGATAGTTACTCTGTCCCTTTTTACGTTCACCCTTTGTATTTTCTCGGGTGACGGTATATTTCGACTTCAAATTTACAAGAGTCTTCCTCTCCCACGGGTAATTTCACTTTTCACCGTCTCCCTATGTCCACCACTTTTCCATTCCTAAACATATTCGTTTCTAGTGACAAATAAAAATATTAATAATGTCGTCTTACCGACTTTACTTTGTATCCGATCTTCGAATCTCGTTAGTAACCGTCTTCCATTTCTTACTTTCTCTTGTTCTCCTTACTCAGTAACACCTCGATCTACTTTCCCAGTTGGGTATAGTAGAAAATTAATTAAATAAGAGTGACCTCCTATTAATGTTTATAAAACTACCAAAAACGGTATGTAGTCATACTTAGTCGGTGTCCATATGTGACCAGAGAAGTAGGACTTAGGGGGAGGGGCGAGAGAGGGGTGGGATAGGGAGGGCCAACAGTTTCTTGTGACCGAAACCCATCCGTTACATTTAAATTATACTATTGTTACGTTCAATAACTCACAAAGCATAAAGTAATATCTCAAACACGGGGAAACACCTAGTGTCAGAATAGTGCCACTTACCCGAACGGATTGAGTTACCTGGATACTCGGTACGACACGTCCCGGTAGGTTCTACCTACCCAGTGTCACCTCTCGAGACTGTTTTACGCCAGGTGACCTCCTCCCTCCCGTTTGGGGATGTCCTAAGAACGACGTTCTCAGAGTACTTGTCATACTTTTCTGTTTTTCTATATTGTGGGCTTCTACTCGGGGGGGTCCAGTCTTCCACAGGATATACGATGACCCATTCTCGTCTCCCGTTAATTAATGGTTATCGAAGTCTTTCTCACTTCGTCGACCCGGTTTCGTTTTTGCTACGAGTCAACACCTACACAGACCACACTTTGATTTCAGGTTGTAATATTTCTTGTTATGACGTATTCTTGAGTCTTATCCAGGTACTTAGTTCCATTTAATCTCCGCTAGTTCTTCCTCTTCCGTTCTCACTTGTAACTATATAGTCCTCAGACACTTTATTTTACCTGACCTTACCCTCTTAAATTAAGTTTACTGGTAGTGTAGATGTTGACTCCCCTTCTGAGGGAATCTTCTTTACCTAATCGGGAGCATACGTTGTTTTCTCAGACTTTACGTCATTAATCCACGTTAGAGTTTTTAGTTTCTTTCTAGAGTCAACCAAAGGTTCCGTTTGGTAAGTTGTGGTGTTATTAGGTTCAGATACGGGGTTCATGACTGCGGTTTCTTCGACTTCAAGTGCTCAAGATACTTCTGGATATTCTTAAGATTTTGATTGTGGTTTTTTCTACAGGAAAAGTAGTGTCCCTTAACCTTACATTTGTATCCTTCAGTTCTCTATGGACCTCAATTGTCCGTTTAAACCGGAACCTGATTTTTACTTCGTCTCTTTTCTAATTGTCAAAACAGTTCTCATGTGTGACCAGTGTTGTTTTGTGGGAAAAGGTTGTTATACTCTACTGAAATGTGTACCTGTAGTGGTCTACCAGTTATTTCTTTAGTCTGACTAATGTAAGAGACGTCGGTTTCTGTCTCTTCGAGATAAGTAGTCGTTTTTGTTCTGGACCCCGACTGACACCGAGTGTAGTACTCGAGGAATAACGTTTTAAGTCTGAATGTACTTCTTTCATCCCTTTTGGTTTTCCGGTAAGTCCATACTGGATTTAGTTCAGGGAATACTAATATGTCACTTCCACTGTTTATCTAAGTTCTTTAATCTAGACCATCTGTCTCACGAACTTCCTGATACCTACCTCCAAACATGTCCTTCTCCACTGGTTTTGGTAGGGTTTCTTTTTCTTTACGTTCTTCCGTTTCACTAACAGACTCCTCCTAAATGTTTATCGACTCCTTTCTTCTCTTCACTCTCCGTTTCCTCTTCCCCTTACTATATGAGCCGACTTACGTCTCAAGGTCTCTTGTCGTTCCTCTCTTTTGTTTTGGGAAGAATTCTCTTGTTACGTTTATTTATCTCCTTTTGTTATCTTACCCTTTCTGAACTCTAGAGAAGTTCTTTTGACCTCTATGATTCACTTGTGAATTACGTTCCTACCCGTTTTATTTCCTGTCTTTACCATTCCTGGATTGTCTTCGTCTTCTCTAATTCTTCTTCACCGTTCTTATGTGTCTCGTTGATATGTTTTTTCCAGAATTACTGGGTCTAGTGGTGCTACCGCACCAGTGAGTGGATGTCGGTCTGTAAGAATTCACACTTCAGTTCACCCGGAATCCTTCGTAATGATGTTTGTTTCGATCATCTCCACTACCTTAAGGTCGACTCGATATAGTTTAAGATTTTATACTACAACATTTTCACGGTGTGTGTGATACGGTCGTTTAGACTTTTTGAATCGTCACCGGTGTCCTGACCTTTTCCAGTCAAAAGTAAGGTTGGGGTTTCTTCCCGTCACGGTTAACGTGAGGAAAGTGTACGATCATTCCAATACGAGTTTTAGGAAGTTCGATCCGACGTCGTCATGTACTTGGATCTTTAAGGTCTACATGTTCGACCCAAATCTTTTCCGTCTCCTTAACGGTCTGTAACGTAATGCTTGTAAACTACCTAGTATCTCCTTCGTTCCCTTAAGGTCTTTTTATAGACGAAGTGGCTGGTATGATTGCGGAAACTGATACACCTAGTGTTGTTTGACACCTTTTAAGAATCTCTATCCTTATGGTCTGGTGGAATGGACGGAGGACTCTTTGGACATACGTCCAGTTCTTCGTTCAATCTTGGACTCAACTTTTGACCCTTTCCTTATACAGTTCCAACATATAATAGTAAGACAAATAAGATACGTCTCATGGAGTACTTTTTACAGTCCGGTCTACTAGTGTTCGACCTTAGTTCTGACGGTCATCTTTATAATTGTTGGAGTCTATGGTATGATTACCGTCTTTCGTTTCTCCTTGATTAATCGGAGAACTTCTGTCACTTTCTCCTCTCATGTCTTCGGTCGAAATTTGAATTGTAAGTTTTTTGATTCTAGCACTGTAGGTCAGGGTGGCAGGGTATTTTTATCTAAAATAAAGGACCCAAGGTTTTAGTGACACCTGTCATTGACGTCGGTACTTTAATTTTCTGTGAACGAGGAACCTTCTTTTAAATACTGTTTGGATCTGTCGTATAATTTTTCGTTTCTGTAGAGAAACGACTGTCTTCACACATATCAGTTTCGATACCAAAAAGGTTGTCAGTACAAACCTACACTCTCGACCTGGTAATTCTTACGACTCGCGGTTTCTTAACTACAAAGGTTTGACACCACGACCTCTTCTGAGAACTCTCAGGGAACCTGTCGTTCCTCTAGTTTGGTCAGTTAGGATTTCCTTTAGTTAAGACTTATAAGTTTTTCCTGATTACGACTTCGAAGTTATGAAACCGGTGAACTACGTTACCCGGACGAGCAACCTTTTCTGGGATTACGACCCTTTCTAACTCCCGTCCTCCGTTTTCTCCGTTGTCTCTTAATCTACCAACCTACCGTAGCTGAATTTCCTGTACTCAAACTCGTTTGACACCCTCTATCACTTCGTGTCTCTTCGGACCGTACGACGTCAGGTACCCTGACGTTTCTCAGTCTGTGCTGATTCGCTGACTTGCTGTTGACGGACTGAGGTCAGGTGTACAAGTTGAGGATACGGTAAGTTGTTGTAGCCCTAACATACGAGTGTAGGGGGTCCGAATAAGAGTACACAAACGCCTCATCGTAAAATTTTCAGTCTTCTAAAACGTATTTTGTAATCTAAAAGTCAAAAAGGAATTTTTAGTGACGAGACCTTGCAATTCAGGTGTGTAGACGGGATTCTAGTGGTGGAAGGGGTGGTGAGGTGTCCTATCTGACCGAAGACAGTGAACCGTCTCCGAACACTTGACGAAATATTCCTAAGAGTACAAGTGACAGTAGTACTTGCAATTGTCCTTAGAGTGATATGTCAGTCCCTACTCACAAAAAAATTCACAGAAACAGGGTGGGTGCGTCACGTCGTAAGGATTAAGGGACTGGTCCTTGACTTGGGTGTCGGGGACGTGACCTTCTTTTTCAGAAGTGGTTGACCTGGTGGTTCCTTCAGGACTCCACTCTTATAAAAATTGTCCAAAGTTTCCCCTGAGTCTAACAGGGGTCCAATTAGAACATCATTCAACATCTTAGTTCTAAAATTAGGTTAGGATACTAAGGTTTCATGTTAAGGGAGAGAACTGGAATGAAGAGTTATATTACCCTTCCAGGTATTGGGTTTAGGTTCAGTGTGACTATTACGTTAAAAATTTTTCTTGTCCGTGAAGGTACCACCGTTGCACCCATTAGACAGACGGTTACGTCCCCTGTGCCCAAACTAGGGACCAGGTCCTTCTGAAGTACACGGTACTTCGTTGATTTGGGTTCACGGGGTCGATGACTTCGGTCCCGAGGATCTTGGACACGAGGTGCATTCTCTTCGGTAGCGTCGCTCTTCGGGTATGTGACGGTGTTTCTCCTCGGGGACGAGTGACATTGGTCTCTGTCGGACGTGTTTCGTTGTTCTGGGTCGCGTCGGTTTTTGTTTATGTCTTGTCGAATCTTTCCTTTGTTTGTTCTAAAATTTTCTTGTTATTTTAGGAAATCTCACGAATGACTATTTAAGGTTCAGATAAATCTTAGGGTTTGACCTTAAGTACCCAATATATGTATGCACTTTTCGGTAAATGGACACCGATATGGAGACATTGTTATATATAAGTATGTGTGTATTTTCGTAAATCAAAATTTTTACTTTTTCTATTAAAATGAACTACTTTTATGTAATGTGATTCGATCAATTTTTCTTTCATATTTAGGTTTTGAATGTTTTTATATTCCTTAATGTAACTTTTGAGTGGGTTATTTAATTAGGGTAGCAACTGTTACTCGACAGGCACTGCGTTTATCAAGTTTTACCCAAGTTTCATGAGTCCTGAAGCCAGTTAATTCTTTCGAGGAGATACCAGAACAAATAAAGGGGTCTGTGGACACCCCGGTTGTTTTACTTTTATCGGGGGGGTATTCGTTTTTTATTTCAGTCTTTAAATATCCTTCCTTTGACACATCGTATGGTCATACAAAAATGAGAACATGTCTAATAATGGTTATGGTAATTTTTCATGTCTTCCTGTCCTCAAATATTTCAGTTATGTCGATCTGCGTTTTACCCTTTTAATACCTGACGTGAGTGGAAACAGGAATTTGTACACCCGGTCGTATGACAGCCCAAGAAATAAGTGATTTCACGAGGATTCTTAAGTCCCTTTTTTTACCTAAAGAGGTAAACAGAAATATTTGTTTGTATAAATTCAGTTCTCATATGAACTAGAGTCGACGAGAGAGTTTTTCTACGTACGATATTGGACCCTCCTCACTACGACCCTCTGTTTTTACACGTCATTCAACGGTAAATAGTTTTAGAGAAGATTAGACCGTGAAGGAAACTAAATTTGTAGCTAAATCAACTGAAATTAAAGTTACGATTAGATAGGGAGATCGTGCGTTGATATAGTGTTAAAAGTACGAGATTTCATCCGACAAAAATAGGGAAATTATATTCGTCAACACAGAATTTTAAAGTTACAACAATTAAAAGAATGAACACAATGTTCATATAACGAGTTATAAAATTTTTGTGTAAGATTTTTACGATTTAAGTACGAAAAACACGGAAGAGACCTTACTGAATACTCGGTAAAAAGATGAGAATTTTTTTTAGAAAGATTTTTAACCAAAGTTTAGTGTGTCATATAAATTCGTCGTGACCTTATAGAAGATTCCTTTAGTCATGAGACTTCCTTTCCTGTCTGTCGTATATCATGGTGCGACTGTGTGTGCACGTACACGTGGATGGCACACCAACATTTCATGGCGGGAGGTTGTAAATTACACTCGGTCAGACACACTCTAGGACTGTCGGGAAGTCCGTCAAATCTTAGACAGACTCCTAGATCTCTACTGTCCATCTTTTTTATTTGTAATTAAACCCCTCCGTAATTAAACCACTAAACCTCTTCTACCGTTATGGTATTAAAAAATTTGGTTTTTGTGTGTATCTTTCGTACCGTCTCGATGGTCCTGTCGTTCGGGACATGGGTAACTGTCGTAGTTTTTATTTTGATTCATATTCCATAAGGTGGTCGTGACTGTCGATCCTGTCGTCGATACCGTAGTCGAAGAAACTGTCGTTGTCGTCCCATACATTACTAGGATTCTTAAGGTTTCATTGGGCATTTCTGAGTGAAGTTTTGAGTCGTTTAGATGAACTCTTGTTGGTGGGCCTTCACCTCCCCAGACGGGTGAGAATTGACGTCCACTAAGTTCATCACACGTCATTTTAGACTTCTCCGACTTTTACTTGAGAGTTTTGAGGGTGGATCCTTTGTTCGGGGTGTGACTCTCCCATTCAACAACCCTTTTCCTTGTGTAACTTATGGAGTCATAATACTCCATCTACTTGGATCTCAGATAATATGTCTCACTTCATCCAGTCTTTCTCTTTTTGTTTATAGTGTATAACTGTGTGTATATACACCTTAGATCTTTCTACCAGGACTACTTGGATAAACGTCCCGTCGTTACTTCTACGTCTGTGTCTCTTGTCTGAATGCCTGTGTCCGTCTCCCCTCCTTCCTCTCCCACTCCGTTTGCCGCTGTCGTCGTCCCTTTATGTATGTGCTGGTATGTATTTTATCCGTCGGTTACCTTTAAACGATATACTGAGTCCTTGTGTTTGGATTCGAGACGTCGTTGGATCTCCCCACACTTTCCCACCCTCCTCCCTCCCTCAAAGGTCTCCCTCCCGTGTATATATATATATGGATACCGATTAAGTACAACTACATACCGTCTTTACTTTGGTTATAACATTTTCGTTAATAGGAAATTAATTTTTATTTAAAATTTTTTTCTATTATTTTCAGTTGTTCCAGGTGGTCTTGGTCTTATGTATTCTTCCATTAGGGGTATAAACAGTTATGAAGTGTGATTTGTCTTTTTCCGTTTGGATTTCGGTACTTTAATCCTTTTGAAAGGATTCAATCGGACAGGAAGAGGTCATTTCCTTTTACTTAAAGTACATTTTTTACTCCTTGTCTTTGAGGGTATGTTTTAATAAAAATTTTTCCTTCTGATGTAGAGATATCTATTATTTCTACACCGTCTTTATGGGTATTTTATCCATTTGATATTATAAAGTTTATACGATTCTCCATTTATTATATTTGGTCTTGGTTTTTACTTCTTTACCCTGTTTTCTTGAGTCTTAATCTTCATTTTTCTTTTTAGTAAAGTCATTACTTCTAATGTTCTTTGTGTCCTCACTTTCTTGTGGTGTCTATTACGGACTTTCCTCCATTTTCTACTTTCCCCTTTGAAATTTTTAGTTTTTCTTTACTTCCTTCTCTACTTTGTATAAATGATCTAAAGTTGAATGGATTCCTCCGTTTTCTCGACACATGTCTTTTGATGTTCTGTGAGTACTTTCTTTAGTGTCTGTTGTGTTTGTCTACCTCTCTATAAGGTACGAGGACCCGACCTCCTTAGTTATGACACTTTTACTGATATGATAGTTTACATTATATATCTATGTTACGTTGGGGGTAGTTTAATGGTTACCGTGAAAAGTGTCTTAATCTCGTTTTTTTAAAGTGTTAAACATATCTTTGTGTTTTCTGGGGTTCATCAGTTTCGTTAGAACTCTTTCATCTCATCTCGATCTCCTTAGTTGAATGGACTAAAGTCTGATATTATGTTTGTATGTCAGTAGTTCTGTCGTACCATGACCGTGTCTCATGTCTGGTTACCTTATTATATGTTTCGGGTCTCTATTTGGGTGTGTGGATGCCGGTAGAATAGAAAGTGTTTCCTCCGTTCTTATATGTTACCCCTTTTCTATCGGAGAACTTATTCGTCACGACCCTCTTGACCTGTTGATACGCACTTTCTTGTTTTAGTCTTGTGAAAGAGTGCGGTATACGTTTCTATCTGAGTTTTTACCTCATTTTGGATTTATTCTGGTGTCTGATAGTTTGAGAATCGTCTCTTGTATTCGTCTTATGCTGTATTTAGTATCGTTCTAGGAGATACTGGGTGGAGGTTCTTGGTACCTTTATTTTTGTTTTTATTTTGTTTACCCTGGATTAATTTGAATTTTCGAAAACGTATAGTTTCCTTTCATATTTGTTCCACTTTTCTATTTGGTGTCTTACCCTCTTTTATTATCGTTTACTTTGTTGGTTGTCTCCTAATTAAAGGTTTTATATGTTTGTTGAGTATGGTCTTTTTGTTAGATCAGTTTTTCACCTGTTCTCTGGATTTGTCTGTAAAGAGATTTCTGGTGTATGTCTACGCTTATTTGTGTACTTTTCTACGAGTTGTGGAGAGTAATAATCACTTTACGTTCAGTTTTGATGTTACTCATAGTGGAGTGATCAGTCTTACCGATAGTAGTTTTTTAGGTGTTTGTAGTTCACGACCTCTTTCATACCCCTTTTCCCTTGGGAGAACGTGACGATCACCCTTACATTTGATTATGTCGGTGATACCTTCTGTCATACCTCTAAGGAATCTTTTGATCCTTATTTTGGTGGTATACTGGGTCGTTATAGTAAAGATCCGTATATGGGACTCCTTTGGTTTGGACTTTTTCTGTACGTAGGGTTACAAGTAACGTCGCAATAAATATTATCGATCCTGTACCTTCGTTGGGTCTACAGGTAGTTGTCTACTTACCTATTTTTTCGACACCATGTATATACATTACCTTATGACGACGACAACGATGACGACGACGATTCAGCGAAGTCAGCACAGGTTGAGACACGCTGGCGTATCTGCCGTCGGGTGATCCGATGGGACAGGGACCCTAAGAGGTCCGTTCTTATGACCTCACCCAACGGTAAACCTTATGATGAGTCAGTATTTTTCCTTACGTACTCAGTTAAGGATACTCTACTTACTTTGATCTCGGATAATATATCACACTTCATTCATTTTGTGTTTGTGGTGCAATTACGTATACATACCTTAGATCTTTCCATCATGACTGTTTGGATGAGTGTCCCGTCGTTACCTCTGTGTGTGTCTCTTGTCTGTATACCTGTTCCCGGTCCCTCTCCTTCCTCTCCCACTCTATTTACCTCTCTTGTCGTACCTTCGCATGTTTGATGGTATACATTTTATCTGTCGGTTACCTTTAAACGACATCCTGAGTCCCTTGAGTTTGGCCCGAGACATTGTTGGATCTCCCAATCTGCCTCCCTCAAAGTTCTCTCTCCCCTGTAGACATATGGATACCGATTAAGTACAACTATATACCGTCTTTACTTTCGTCATTACATTTCGTTAGTAGTTAGTTAAAATTTTTTATTGATATTAAATTTTTTCTAAAATTTATGTAGTTGACTTCTGTTCATATTTTCTAGGTTATGTGTATGTTATCTATAGGACCTTCCTCTTTTAGTTTAGTGCCACTGTTTTGTTTGTGTATTTCAAGTTCTTTTGAAAAGACTTTAATTTTTTTCACTTTGATGCATAACTTTCCCGGGTGGTGTATAGACTTTCTTAGTTGGGTCTTGTTGAGTCTTGTAGGTCTTTATCAGATGATTTCAATGACATGAAATTTCTTTCTCTTAGTAGGAAGTCCCCTTGATCCTTTTTATTAGTCAATGTTCTTTAGTCCAACAAAAAAAAATTGTGGTCATGAGATACGATCTTTTTTTTTACCTCATTGTATAAATTCCATTTCTTTTTAGTGTTGGATTTCTAAAAAAATTTGTTGAATTAACTCCATATTGACGATATATTATTTTTTAAATGGTAATTTCACCGTTAAAACAGTACTTTAGTAGACTGTACTAAAATACTGATCGGTTTGACTAAAAGTCCATATTTCCGGTGTACGTTCTTTGGGTCTCTTGTGTCAAAAGTGTTCAAGAAATATTTCTTAGATGACCTGTTGTTTAAAGTCTGCCGGAGAACTCCGTAGTTAAATCCCTTTCTCATGTCATATGTTGTCACACATACATACATACAGATACAAATATCGTATAAACTGTTACCTATTTATGTGAAAATTTATTTCCTTGTCCGTATAATTTTACGAATTGACAGAAATCATCAGTATATGTTTCATGACCCTAACAATGACTTTGAAAATACACATAAAACACATCCTACTTCCTTTTGTCATTAAAGAACTGTAACATACACAGGGACCTTTGGTCCTAATGACTATACGTTCTTTCGTCTGTGTCTATTTTCTTTTACAATTTATTTTTGGAATGTTAAGATATGAGTTAAAGTCATGTATATCTAAACTAAAAAAAAAAAACCCCGCCCCCATTATCCTGACCCTCGTAAGAGAATCCGGACTTAATTTTTTGACCTCCAGACTTTCTCTTTAGAACCCCTACCAGAACTAGTGACGGAGGACATGTTACAGTACTCTGAGGTAGGTATCGAGAAGTCGAGAAGATTGTCTAGATTAGGGAAAGTAGATAAACAGTGAAGGTGACATATTGGGATTCCCTAAACTAAATCTAGTATGGACTTACCAGATCACCAAAAGGGATAAAAGAAGTTAAATTCAGACTCAAACTGTTATTCCTTAAGTATTAGACTCGGTGTCATTCGAGGACCAGAACAAAAACGATTGACGTATGTCGAAGAGGTAGAAACGACGGTTCTTATATTAGTTAGACTGAAGCCATGACTGGTAGACGACTACAGGTACACATCTCAGAAGAGAACACAACAAACCTTCTCCCACAAACGATACTGATCCCACAAGAGCACCGTTTTGAGACAATCGGAAACTGGACGAAGTAAAACATGAGGTTCCGGTTTAAATGGACAATAAAGTCCATCGAGAACTGAAAGATGAAAACGTAAGGTCAGGGGATATTACTTCTCCTGTAGAAAGAACCCACAATCAAGATCTTCAAGAACATCCAAAAGTATCTTGACAAGTTGAAGTCGAAGAAGTCGTGATGATCAGCCCCGTGTCTGGACCTAATGGTACTATAACTTACCGAACGGAGCCTTTGCTTGTCTCTAGTAAGACAACGAAAACTCTAACGTAGGTTCATGACGTAAAGTCTGAGAAAACAACTGATACTACCGATGAGGTAAAGAAGATTCCCTAAGAACGGGTGTCACCATCTATATTACCAGTGGACTCAATTTAAGTGGGTAAGGTCCGGTAAAATCAAGTGACTAAGGGTTTTACAGTTACAAGTGAGAACGGTAGAGGACAAACTAGTGAAGGTTAAACGGAACTAAGTTACTGGATTGTAAGGTCCAAAGATACGTTATAACGAGAAATGTCGTAGTGTGAAATAAAGGTTGTAGACAGTGTAGATGTTGACCCACAACAAAAAGAAACTACTCCGGAATGTTTTTCGACTCTTCTCTTCTCTTCGTTTTCCGTTTCCTCTTTTCTTTCCTGTATGGGTAAACCTACGTCTCAAGGTTTCTTGTCGTTCCTCTCTTTTCTTTCGGAAGGAGTCGCTAGTTACGTTTCTTTATCTCCTTTTGTTATCTTACCCTTTTCTGATCTCTGGAGAAGTTCTTTTAATCTCTATGGTTCCCTTGTAAAGTACATTTCTACTCGTGTTATTTCCTGTCTTTACCATACCTGGATTGTTTTCGTCTTCTATAATTCTTCTACACCGTTATGTGTCTTCTTGATATATTTTTCTAGAAGTACTGGGTATATTGGTACTACCACATTAGTGAGTGGATCTCGGTCTGTAGGACCTTGTGTTTCAGTCCACCCGGAATCCTTCGTAGTGATACTTGTTTCGATCACCTCCACTACCTTAAGGTCAACTCGATAAAGTTTAGGATTTTCTACTACGACAGTTTCACGACGTGAGTTTTACGGTCGTTTAAACCTTTTGAGTCGTCACCGGTGTCCTGACCTTTTCCAGTCAAAAGTAAGGTTAGGGTTTCTTTCCGTTATAGTTTCTTACAAGTTTCATGGTGTGTTGATATGATTAGAGTGTGTGATCGTTTCATTACGAATTTTAAGAGGTTCGGTCCGAAGTTGTCATACACTTGACTTTTGAAGGTCTGCAAGTTCGATCTAAATCTTTTCCGTCTCCTTGGTCTCTAGTTTGACGGTTGTAGACAACCTAGTAGCTTTTTCGTCCTCTCAAAGTCTTTTTGTGGATGAAGACGAAATAACTGATACGGTTTCGGAAACACACCTAGTATTGTTTGACACCTTTTAACAAGTTCTCTACACTTATGGTCTGGAGGACTGGACGGAGGACTCTTTAGACATACGTGCAGTTCTCCGTTGTCAATCTTGACCTGTACTTTGTTGTGTGACCAAGGTTTAGTCCTTTCCTCATACAGTTCCGATGTATACAATGGGACGAATAAAGTGAATATACATCTCATGTAGTACACTTTACGATCCGATCTACTTCGTGTTCGACCTTAGTTCTAACGGTCCTCTTTATACTTATTGGAGTCTATGTGTCTACTGTGGTGGGAATACCGTTTTTCCTTCTTGATGATTTCTCGGAGAACCACTTTCACTTTCTCCTCTCACTTTTTCAACCGAATTTCGAGTTGTAAGTCTTTTGATTCTAGTGCCGTAGGTCAGGGTAGTGAAGTACCGTTTATCTACCCCCTTTTCATCTTTGTCACCGACTGATAAAAAACCCGAGGTTTTAGTGACGTCTACCACTAACGTCGGTTCTTTAATTTTCTGTGGACGAGGAACCTTCTTTTCGATACTGGTTGGATCTATCGTATAATTTTTCGTCTCTGTAATGAAACGGTTGTTTCCAGGTAGATCAGTTCCGATACCAAAAAGGTCATCAGTACATACCTACATTGTCGACCTGATATTTCTTTCGACTCACGGTTTCTTAACTATGAAAACTTGACACCACAACCTCTTCTGAGAACTGTCAGGGAACCTGACGTTCCTCTAGGTTGGTCAGTTAGGATTTCCTTTAGTCAGGATATATAAGTAACCTTCCTATCTACGATTTCGACTTTGAGGTTACGAAACCGGTGGACTACACTTCTTAGCTGAGAGACCTTTTCTGGGACTACGACCTTTTCTGACTTCCGTCCTCTTCCCCTACTGTCTCCTACTCTACCAATCTACCGTAGCGGTTATGTTGCCTGTACTCAAACTCATCCGAGACCCTCAACCACTACCTATCCCTTCGGACCGTACGACGTCAGGTATCCCGACGTTTCTCAGCCTGTGCTGACTCGCTGACTTGACTTAACTTTTCTTAGTCAAGAATTCTGTAGTACAACTTACTGTCTTCGGAATATGTTTTCTTATTTACAAGACACTAAGGTTGATATACTTACAAATATATTATCCTTTTTTTAATAACATACCATCCCTGTTTTAAGAGGGTCCCTGCCCCCTCGGACCATCCGACGGCAGAGACCCTAGCGTGTCTCAACCTGTACTGACTTCGTTGATTCGTCGTCGTCCCTGTTTTAATCATCAACAGAGACCACCCCATCCCGACCCTGATTCTTTCTCTGACTCCCTTTAGATCCTACTAACATTGTAAGATATGGAACTATCCCCAAACCCAATGTGTCTACCCACGTAAACAGTTGTGAGTCATTCTATGTGAATTTTAAATACGTTAAATACGTTCAAATTGAGTTTTTATACATTTTGTATAACTCAAGATCAACTACTATACATTGACTTTACAAGTCCCCACTTCACATAATTATAACTGTTAGAGAAACTTTACGTAGTTTTTTATTTTACCTGACCATCTTTGTTGCTAGTAATACGTTATTTCTTATCTTATCATCTGACGATTACTCATCCCAGATCCACTACTCACAAATGACTTTATAAGATTTTCATTTTACGAACCTTCTTTGTTCTTCTGTGTTCAACCTTATAGCGGGTCTGCTTTATGCTAATTGGTAAAATTCACGTGGTAGTCCACCGTAAATCACGTAAGGGTCACGACACGTTGGTGGTGGAGAGGGATCAAAGTTTCGAAGTAGTAGTAAATCTAAAACTGTCCCCAATGTAAGTAAGGATTCGTAAAATAAAAATACGATAACATTTGACTTGACAAATTCATATAAAAACCTAACAAGTAACGATCATATATCTTTACGTTGACTAAAAATACACAACTAAAAGTGAGAACCTTGAAACGACTTAAGTAAATAATCGAGATTGGAGTACACACAATTCCCAAATAGATTTATGTTCTAGTACAACAGACTCTTATCTCTATTAAAATGAAAAACGGACAAACGAAACCGATCTTGGAGATTATATAATAGTGACACTTCAACGTTTTCACCCGTAACAAGGATTAAGATCACCTTTTCGAAACAGAAAGTGGTGACGTATACAACCATCGACACCCAAAAAGTATATACCGGAAATAGTATCGTTCGAAGGAAGATAAAGGTCAAACGATTCACAAAAATAACACTTTTCTATACTTAAAACAGTTTTAGAAAATAATGTAGTCACCTCTATAAAACCCCAAAAGGAAGTAAGATGATTCCACTGTATAATGTAACTAAGAAAAACAGACAACTGGGTAAGAGTTTAAGGTCCTTATTTAGGGTGAACCAGTAATCTCATATTGGGAAAGTTATATTAAGAAACCAAACGAGTATAAAACGAGTCCTAAAATTACAGCTATAAGTATTTCCTATAAACGTTAAAAGAACATCACAGAAACGGACCGAAACCATAGTCACATTTTCAAACGTTTTATATAAGAGCTACGTTTTGTTTTAGAATATTAGGAATTAATGTTTGGTTTCATACTTGGGTACGAAAGGACCACCGAGTCGACCATTTCTTAGGTGGACGTTGCACCCTCTGGACCCAAGTTAGGGACGTAACCCTTCTAGGAGACCTCTTCCCTTGTCGATGGGTGACGTCATAAGAACGGACGTCTTAAGGTTCCTGTCAGGTACCCTAGCGTTTCTCAGTCTGTACTCAATAAAATAGATACAATATATACTATATTTCGAAAGATATTGTAAATAATGTATACTTAGAATAGGTGATCGATACATAAAGTTTAAAACAAGTGGTATTTTGGATCATTACTACTACTTGAGTCCTTGTTACTCGGAGGGATCATGGGTCCAACACAAAACTTTACTGTAAAGGTGATTTTCTATACTTCCAAAGGTTATTGTTTTTTGACTAGACCCAAATCCTGTTCTCTGCATAGTCTACTTGTGAAACGATAAGGTCTGTCATTCCTTAGACATTTTCTGATTGTCTAAACATATTTTTTCTCCTTCTGAAGTTCCCTAAAGGTGACCAGTTTTCATTTTATTAGATCCATAGTTACTTACGTCTCCTACTTTTGTATAGGTTATAAAAATTGAGACTTTCGAGCCTTACTAATTTGTTTTTTGTGATTTAGTGAAAAATAACAAATAAACATACCTTACTTAGTTAATTCACTGATGACGGACGGTGAGACAATTGTCCATTTTTTTTTTCTACTCTTTTTAAAAAACAAGTGTCAGGATTCCGTTTCTGTCTCTTATACGTGAATGAAGATTCGATGGTATACTACTAAGATTCTTGATGGAGGTGAGTTGTTTATGTTTATAACTCTTCCGAATTTTTTATGAATTTATAAGTATCACACTAACAGACTTTGATACAATTTATGAGTAATTTCTTATAAATGGAATAAATTCGGAGTCCGAGAAAGAAAACCCTATATGTGACATGGACGAAAGAAGTTTTAATTTCCCATCATACATATATACACGTACTCACACACACCAACTATGACCCGTAGAAACCGACTAAAAAGACAACACTTACCAACAGTTTGTAATGAAAACGGTCGTTAGACAACAAATCAACGAGTCAGCACAGGTTAAGATTGAGGTTTTTGTCATCGGTTGGTACGAGGAGACAGTCACCCTAAAGGGTCTGTTCTTATGACCTCACCCAACGGTGAAGGAAGAGGTCCCCTAGAAGGGCTGGGTCCGTAGCTTGGACACAGAGGACATGACCGTCCACCTAAGAAGTGGTGACTCGGTGGTCCCTTCGGGAGACGTTGGGTATGTACGAATTTTTATACATTGTATCGTCTCTCTAAACCACTAATGATAGTCTCTTTTAAAGTTTTTTTGTCTCAAGATTTTAGTTTTCATGGAATAACACAGTATTAATTACCTATGCACGTGTAGATCTCGTAAAATTTTTGTGTTTTTTCTACTCCATAGGTATGATTTTATACTAGTAGATTATGTTCAATCTTTAAATGAAAGTGTGAGGGGGTTGGGGTTACGTCTTAGTTTTCTCGATACTGCTCGACTTATGACGGTGTTGTATGAACAATTACAAACCGAATCATTTCGGTCCAGTTTATAAGCTTTAAAGTAGAGATAAACCGTCTGTTTTAACCGAAAATTCCCTCAGTGAATGGTTATTTACCAAGAGGAAGTGTGTGTTTGTTTTGTAGTAGTAGGGACCCCTTTAGTTTTTAAATTTTTCGGTGGTAGTTTTAGGTCTTTAGTGTAATTAAAAGACAACTGATCTCCCCGATGTAATATCTCTTATAATGTCTTCTATCCAAAACGATAGATACTACATTTCTTCAACTGGTTCAAAGATCACGAAAGACAAATTTGGGTCCAATGAATTCGGAGAAGGACGAGGATTTAAGATACTAGACTACTCTTACTTTATTACAAGTGATCTGTAAATAAATTTCCCTATTTAGACGGAACCAATAAAATTTTTTTGTTTTGGTTTCTTTGTTTGGTTTTCGGTGATAACACCACCTACTGACTACTCAATTGAACTAAATGAATCAATCGTTCGTAAGTGGTTTCATCCAGAGACACTGCAAGTATTTTAAGTTTTCGCGAATTGGGAGACTGAATTGACAAAGACCTAAATTTAAGTTTCTTCTAAGACGTGTACTTTCATGAAAACTTTACCTTTAATTTTGTTTGTTTGGGTGATATGTTCAATACACTTAAGTCGAAAGAGTAGTTAACTTTTTATATGATAATACGAGTTTCCTATACTAATTTTGATATCGGTTGAGAAGAAAATAGTGAAATAAAGACATTGGGATTTATTTAATAATCCCAAAAGAGGGTATAGTAGCCGACAAGAAACGAAACCATTACTTTTATTTAAAAGTATAATATAGAACCTTCTTATATTAACCTTCATTGTGTAGATATTTGTGAGTAGGTGATATAAATGGATTTATATCACAAATCCATAAATAGGAGGAGGGGACGGGGTGAAGTGGTAATCATATTTATTTAATAGTCTTGAATATGACACTTGGTGTTTAATAGTTTGTCCATCTATACTATGTTATATTTACTTACGATAAATAGGAAAAATTAACTTTGAAAAATTTAACTTCATATCAACTGTATGTTATACTACAATCAAAGTTCTCATGTTGTGTCACTAAACTGTTACTTTGTATACTTTAATAGAGATGTTATTCAGATGGTAGACTACCGATGAGGTGTTATTCATTGGTAGACAGTGGTATGTTTTAATAATGTCATAATGACTGACATAAGAAACACCACGTTTAATGTACGGACACTGAATAAAACAAACCTTCAAATATGGAGAATTAGGCTTGGAGGAAGGGGAGACCGTCTTGAGTTAAACTCAAGATTTGTCATACATAAGATATCAAGTGTTCCAAAGTCAATGCTGGAAGAAGTTAATGTTGGATACAACATCTTTAAAAATTAAGATTTCATATTTAATATAAAGATTTATTGTGTAGTGTCCTTGTGTTTTGAAAGGAAGCTTCGTCTCACACAAAGAAGTCCTCTTTAATTCCAACTATATTTAGTAAGTTGTTACACTAGTAGGTTTCTTTTGTTTCGACCCTCTATTTATGAATTTTTGATTCTTTAAGAGGGTTAAATAAACCTAAAATTTAGACATAGAAAAGTCGAATATTGGAAAGACGAACAAGTGGTACGGTCAATTAAAAAATTCCCATTATGTTTTTACACAAAAGGAGAGTAATTGGTCTCAGTTGATAATTTGGTATACTGGACCCATTCAGTAAGATGAAAAGTCCACAAAGCAAAGGAGTACGTATTTTGTTTCCCCGGTCTTCACAAATTGCCGTCACAGAATATGACTTTACAATAAGATTCTACCCAAATTTACTTTTAATTTAAAACTGATGATGGTATTAAATCTCGTAGTAGAAGTGTTCTAGTTGAAATTTTTCGAGTACGGAAACGGTCAATTTACTCCATTGTACCCGTTTCGTTTATGTTGTATCGATCGTGTCGCAGTCATGAATCATAGACGAGGGTAAGGTAGAGGAAATTCGGGTGAGGACGAGGCTTTCAGATACTAGGGTACTGCTACCTTACGCCACTTGACCTGTGACCAAAATTTTATACGGACCGTATGAATTTTTTGTGTCGGGGTTTTGTTTGGTTTGTTTTGGCGATGGTACCACCTAGTACCCATTCAATTGATATCAATTGTAAGATAGAATGAAGACCATTCAAAAGGGGTCTCATCGAGAGGTACTACGAATATTTTCAGTTTTCGCGAGAATCCTTTACTTAACTTGTTATTCGTCACGGTGTATTTCCTCTCGTTAATTTATGTCTCCAGGAGTGTTCGTGTATACCTGAGACGTATTTCTGATACTCATATGACCTTACATGAGTCAAAAGATCGACTAGTTACGTGGGATTCAGGTTTGATAAATTTAAGGTTTGTCATTTAAGGTCAGTTAGTAAACGGTTTTAGGACATAAGAATTATCCCTAATTGATGGTGAATTCCCTCTATCATATCGTGGTTATTCGACTCCCATGTGACATCTGTTGATTATTTTTCCACTTCCAATGGACTAGTTTCGTTATAGTAGTTAGTCAGGTGGAAAGGGTAATATGTGTGACCACCGAAAATACGGCTCAAATAACGACCGGTGTCTTTCGTTTAGTCTATTTCAAGGTATATGTCGCTGGTGGACATTTGTGTGGTCTAATGAAACTTGTTGAATGTATTAGTTAAAGTAGTGAAGGTTTAATGTTTGGTCGTGTGATATTTGTTCTAAAAATTTTTTTTAGTCTAATAGTGTATTTTTCTAAAACTCTCTAGGAATTGTGTAATAACTGGACTCTACATAATTGCGGTGTTCATTGCACAAACGTAGACGCGTGTACGAGTCAGTATAGGTTGAGAAACGCTAAGGCACCTGACATCGGACGGTTCGAGGAGACAGGTACTCTAAAGGGTCCGTTCTTATGACCTACCCGACGGCAAAGGAAAAGGTCCACTAGAAGGGTTGGGTCCCTAGTTTGAGCACATGGGACGTAACTGTCCGTGAGGTGGACCCTTCAGACGGTGTCCACAATCAAAGACGTTTTAAGGGGACTAGTTATTACACAATTGTCACAGAGAGAAAACTACCGAGTTTATAAATGAGTCACAGTGTTATGACGACTTTAGACTTTGATCTCTTTAGTCGAGATTGATTTTGGTTTGATGACTATGTTAGAATAACATGCAATTTGTCACGAGGTCAAGACTAGATTTTCTCTGGGTGTGAACTTAAATCTAAGACGGTAAAGGATCGACAGTTCTTTTTAACTGGAGAAGTACGAAAACACCGAAATTCCTCTTTACTTATCACGTGAACGTAATCTTCCAGCAGTCCTCTTACTTCACTTAATTACGTACTAGTCTCGAAACGGTTCCCGGACCCTGGATAATTTAGAAATACAACAACGAAGATGTACTGAAGAAACAATTTCCTTACTAATTTTTTTTTTTTGAATGACGAATAATTTTGTAAATAGTATAGTTCATAGAAGTTGTCAATTGTTGAAAGGTGAAGTAGATTGAAGTTATTGCCATAATAAAATATTTTGGGTCTAAACCCGATTTATGTCGTGTCCCGACCCAATGTTACTTAACGAGGTAAGAGGAAATTTGGTCCGTCAGACTATGAACACGTTGTATGTACGTCGACGAGTACATTCTCCGACTGATAAGTGTACCTCACTTAAGAACCGAGACCAGGATTGAGAATGATAAACGAAGGTCACCGAAACAACATGTCAACATGGTGATAGTCTAGAGACTTTTAATCATCCACTCCTCGACTTGGACTTCGTACTGGACTTTACCTGAAGGGTATTTTATAAGCTATGTCCACAGTACACTTTACGCTTGGTCTCGACCAGTAAACAAGTGACCAGTGACCTCATTTCCTCTGACTTAAAAAGCACTCCATTTACTTATTAGCTCCCCCTCCCCCAACGGACGGCTATATCCTCACGGGTTAGAGAGTTGTCGTGTCATGTCTCTTAGGTCGAGAAAATAAAACCTGGTATTGGATACTCTTCACAACGTTCAACCCCGTGAATCCCTTCCCGACATCCGTTTGTCTCAAATTTCCCTTGATCCACCTAATATTTTTATTACATATTAGGTTCTCGAGTATTTGTGTTCCTATTGGTTTTGCACCATAAAAGTATGTTACCTTATAGTAAGTCGATATTTTCCCTTATATTAGACTATGTACGATGTTGTATCTACTTAGAACGTGTGTAATGGGATTCTCTTTATTTGGTCTGGTTTTTTTTTTTTCCTGTTTATAGTGTACTAAGGTGAATAAACTCCATGAATCTTGTCCGTTTAAGTATCTCTATCTTTCATTTTTTTGTGTCTACTGGACTCGTCTTCCCCCTTACTTCTCAATGACGATTTACCCATGTATCTAGGACAAACCCTACTACGTTTTGAGAACCTTTATTTTTCACCAGTCCAATATATGTGACACTTATATGAATTACGACTACTTTACACAAGAGTTTTACCGAGTTTACCATGAAACTACAATACATATAAAATGGTGTTATTTCTTTTATTAGTGTGTTTCGTGAACCGTATCAGAAAACATGTGACGTCAAGTCAAGTCAGGGCAGGCTGAGACGCTAGGTTACTTGGTGCGTCCTGCGGGTCCTGAGGGACAGGTAGTGGTTGAGGGTCTCAAGTGGGTTTGGTACAGGTAGTTCTGTCACTACGGTAGGTTGGTAGAGTTGGAGACAGTAAGGGAAGAGGAGGACAGGAGTTAGAAAGGGTCGTAGTCCCAGTAAAGGTCACTCAGTCGAGAAGTGTATTCCACCGGTTTCATAACCTCAAAGTCGAAGTCGTAGTCAGGAAGGTTACTTGTGGGTCTTGACTAGAGGATCGTCAGGGAGTGTTCCCTGAGAGTTCTCAGAAGAGGTTGTGGTGTCAAGTTTTCTTAGTTAATAAACCGTGAGTCGAAAGAAATATCAGGTTAAGAGTGTAGGTGTGTACTGGTGACCTTTTTGGTATCAGAACTGATCTGTCTTGAAACAACCGTTTCATTACAGAGACGAAAAATTATGCGACAGATCCAACCAGTATTGAAAAGAAGGTTCTTCATAGAAAATTAAAGTACCGACGTCAGTGGTACACGTCACTAAAACCTCGGGTCTTTTTATTTCAGTCGGTGACAAAGGTGACAAAGGGGTAGATAAACGGTGTTTCACTACCCTGGCCTACGGTACTAGAAGCAAAAGACTTACAACTCGAAATTCAGTTGAAAGAGTGAGAGGAGAAAGTGAAAGTAGTTCTACGAGAAATCAAGGAGAAGTGAAACACGGTATTCCCACCACAGTAGACGTATAGACTCCAATAAATATAAAAAGGGTCGTTAGAACTAAGGTCGAACACGAAGATGGTCGGGTCGCAAAAAGTGCTCCATGAGACGTATCTTCAATTTATTCGTCCCACTGTTATATGTCGGAACTACGTGAGGAAAAGGACAAACCTTGGTCAAACAACAAGGTACAGGTCAAGATTGACAACGAAGGACTGGACCTATGTCTAAAGAGTTCTCCGTCCAGTCCACAAGACCATAAAGGTAGAGAAAGTCTTAAAAGGTGTCAAATGACACTAGGTGTGTCAGTTTCCGGAACCGTATCGGTTATTTCGTCTTTATCTACAAAAAGACCCTGAGAGAAGGAAAAAGCTACTAGATCGCCTACAACCGTTAATCTAGAGACCAAGGAGACGGAAAAGATTTTGGTCGGACTTGTAGACCTTCCAGTGCCAAGTACATAACGACTTCGGACCGAACCTCTTAAAACTCGTAATGAAATGATCGAACACAAGTCAAGTCAACGAGTCAGCACAGACTGAGAAACACTAGGGTACTTAGCGTCGTGCGGTCCGGAGGGACAGGTAGTGGTTGAGGGTTTCAAGTGAGTTTGAGTACAGGTAGCTCAGTCACTACGGTAGGTCGGTAGAGTAGGAGACAGTAGGGGAAAGGGAGGACGGGAGGTTAGGGAGGGTCGTAGTCTCAGAAAAGGTTACTCAGTTAAACGTACTCCACCGGTTTCATGACCTCAAAGTCGAAAGCGTAGTAAGGAAGGTTTCTTTAGGGTCCCGACTAGAGGAACGTCAGGTTCCCTGAGAGTTCTCAGAAGTTGTGGTGTCAAGTTTTCGTAGTTAAGAAGTCATGAGTCGGAAGTGTCTCTACTCACGTTAACACGCCATCAAACTCGTAAGAAACCGTAACGGAAAGAAACCCTAACCTTACTTTTGACTGGAAAAGGTCAGGATACCGGTGACGACTCAAAAGGTTTAAACGACCGTATAACTCACGTCGTGAAAGTGTCGTAGTAGAAAGTCCTAAACTTTTTCAAGTTGACCTTAAGGTAGTGGAGGTGATCGAAACAAGCATCACTACGAAGGAGTCCGGGTGAACTGAAGTGTACGGTCCTACAGACCGATATCCACTCACACTCACTAGTGTGGTAGCACTAATAGACCCAGTACTTCTAGAAACATATATCAAGAAGACACATAAGAACGGTGGAGAAGAATTATAGAAGACGAAGACAATCCAGGTATGGTAAAGGCAGGAAATAATACGGGTAGAAACGTACTTTACAAGGGGAACCATAGAGATTAAAAGAACTCTAGAGATCAGAAAGGGTAAGAAAACAAAAGGAGATAAAGAAACGTAACTAGTGACTCCTTCCGAAAGAATAGAGAGGAACGACAAGAAACCTTGAGACGTAAGTTTACCCACATAGAAAGGAAAAGAGGAAACGAAAAGCGAAGGGAAGAAAAATGTCAATAAACATTCGGGAGGAGTCTGTCGGTAAAACGAAAAAACGTAAAAAAAAGGGAACCCCTACCAGAACTAAGGACAGAGGACATGTTACAGTGCTTGGAGGTAGGTATCAAGTAGTCCGTGAGATAGTCTAGGTCAGGGAATTTAGATAAAGAGTGAAGGTGACATAAACTAAATCCCTAAACTAATCCCTATTCCCTAAACTAAATCCAGTATGGACTTACCAGATCGCCAAAAGAGGTGAAAGAAGTTAACTTCAGACTTAAACCGTTATTCCTCAAGTACTAGACTCGGTGTCAGTCGAGGACCAGAACAAAAACGACTGACATATCTCGAAGAGGTAGAAACCGACGTTTCTTATATTAGTTAGACTAAAGTCACAGTTGGTAGACCACTACAGGTACACATCTTAGAAGAGAACACAACAACCTTCTCCGACAAACGATACTGGTCACACAAGAGAACCGTCTTGAGAATAATCGGAAACGGGACGAAGTAAGACATGAGGTTCCGGTTTAGACGGACAATGAGGTCTACAAAGAACTGAAGGATGAAAACGTAAGGTCAGGGGATATTACTTTTCCTGTAGAAAAACCCCACAATCAAGATCTTCCAGAACATCCAGAAGCATCTTGACAAGTCGAAGAAGTCGTAATGACCAGCCCCGTATCTGAACCTAATGACACTATAACTTACGAAACGGAACCTTTGCCTCTCTCTAGTAAGACAGCAAAAACTCTGACGTAGGTTCGTGACGTAAGACCTGAGAGAACAACTGATACTACCGATGAGGTAAAGATTCCCTAAGGACGTGTGTCATCATCTATGTTACCAGTGGACTCAATTTAAGTGGGTAAGGTCAGGTAGAATCAAGTGACTAAGGGTTTTACAGCTACAAGTGAGAACAGTAGAGGATAAACTGGTGAAGGTTAAACGGAACTAAGTACCTGGATTGTAAGGACCAAGGATACGTTATGACCAAAAATGTCGTAACTTGGGACGAAGGTAGTGGTCAGGGTAAGTGTTGACCCACAACAAAAACGAAACCGAGGTAGGGAAGTAAGAAAGATCTCTTTCTTACATGTGACGTCTGTACGGTATTTACTAACATAGGACTTCTTTTACACAGGGAAGACAAAGTATAGTAAAAAGTGGAAACGTCGTCTCGGACATTAAGACAGTAACGTCTGTGTTTCAAGGTCTCTTCCTCTTTCTAGATCTTTTAAGAATCATATCGTCGTTGATATTGTTCTTACGACTACTACCTTTCCTAAAAGAATGAGAGGGGATCGTCAAGGGTTCGACATTTTCAACAAGACTTAAACGAGACGAACCAGAGAACCGAGAGACGAATAACACACAGAAGTGTATCGAAACAAAACGGACTGTAATAGGGGAGGAACGGGATTCTACTTGAAAGAGGTGGGGTAAAGAAAAATGAAGAGAGGGAGTTCGTTGTATTTTTCTATTTTAAATTACATAGAGAGATATAATACGAGGACTTAAATTTATCATCTCGTATGGTATTCTGAAAAAAAAAAAAAGTTTTGATGTTTAATTTAACAAAGGTATACTAACTGAACTAAAAAAGACACCCAGTCGACAAAGGAGTACTTTTATTTCCCGTGGATAGTGCAGACTTTCGGTACGACAGTTTGAACCTTCATTGATCGATTCTCTCCGATAATTTTAAAAAAATTCAATCAATAATTTCTAGAGTGAAAAAAGTTACATTCGTGAGTAGTGATGATTGAGAGAGAATCTTGACGAAAACGACGTAGAATATGTAAAACGCTACAACATAAAGGTGGAATGGTATTATTTCTTTTATTAGTCCGTATTATTGGAAAAGAAAAGGTACAACAAAGGGTCCGTTTCTATGATGTCACCCAACGGTAAAGGAAGAGGTCTTCGATAAATTAAAATAATGTTGATTAATGTTATTTTCAGTCAAGTAATCAATGTAGTCGGTATAAAGTTCACTAGTCATCGGTGTAACCGACCACCAATGGTATAACTTGTCGTGTCTATGTCTTCAAAAGGAAGTAGTGCCTTCAAGAAACTTATGGTGACAAAGTTTCTCGTCTTATTTTACCTCTTGTTTCTTGGTCGATATAATTAACAATCCGAACTGGTACAGTGTCGTTGGGTGCTATTGTTTCACCATCTCAGGTTGAATTTAGGACAAATAAAAAAAAAACAAGTCTTCCACATCATCAACGGTAGAAAGCAAAGGGTGACTTCATTTTAAAGTAATTTTCCATTTTTATTCCAATTTTTTTCGATGTGTGCTATGTCAAACCGTTAAAGTCCCGTTAGTTTTATGTTGTCCACAAAAAAACATCCGACATCTTGATGATTACTCGTGTGACATCTGTGTTTAACTCAAACGGAAATACTGAATTTATTCCGGATTGTATCATGACTTATGTTGAATAGTAAACTGGTTTATAAAAGATTGGACTGAAGGATAGATCCGACATTTCAAAATTCTTTTTAAAAAATCAAACATTTTCAGTAATGAACAAGACACTTAAATCCATTGGTTGTTCGGGGACATTAACAACTTCTTCATGGAGGGACATGTTGGGTGTAGAGAACTGTGGGTGGTTTTTTTTCTCGTCGGTCAAATTTTTCTTCCTAGGAGAATTCTCAGTGTCATTCATAGACCAAGTATTATCCTGAGACTATTTACAAAGGACTTACAGTCTACTTTAAAAGTAACGAAAGTGTCACGACTTACTCCTACGTAGAAAAACACACTCAGTTAATATAAATTCAGAAAAGGTGACTGTAATCCATTTTTTGTTTCGTGTGTCGTCTTTGTGTTAAGACTTCATTACAAGTATCTCGAGTACATTGATACCTTTCACCGGTAAAAACCTATCATCTTAATTCCAAGTGAATAGAACACTCTGAAAAACATGAGGTCTGAACAATGTTACTTGTGGAAAATACGTTACTCTTTTTTCAACATTGAATGTCAAAGGTATCGAGATCTATGATCTAAATGTTTATTCTTAATAAAATCGTTAACTGTTCATTAGACCATTACCTGTTACAAAAACTTTACTCTGGTGGTTTCCCGGTAGCTACTCTCTTTTGTCGTGACTTTAATGACCGTTCTTAGAATGTCATGACTTATAAACTTTTAAAGGAAATTCAACCCGGTTATATGAACAAAAAGCAAACTTTCCATTAACACCGTAAACAAAAGTTGTTTTAACGAAATCGACTGAGAGAACTCATATGATTGTTTATTGAGTGTTCATTCTAACATCTGTATTATGAACTATAGAAAATATATTTGGTTGCTCTTATAGTCTAAAATTTTACCCTATGTTAAAAAATTTACACTATGTGGACCTTTTCTAAAATTCAAACACTCTAAGTTTGTCTGATGTATGTATCGAAAGTAATAGATAGTTGTGACAACTCTTTTCCACTGTAACCTTTCGAACATACAGTACCTATACTCAAGACAATAAATGATTCGAATAATGAGGTCAGGAGTCTCTCCGGTTCGTAAATATTTTACAAGTACGAATGTTACCGATAGACAAAGTACACACAAGATGAAGGATCATACCTGAAGTTCAAAAGTACAGTGACACTAATTGGTAAAACTATTGGATCCGTGATATGAAGCTTACCTTCGTAAGATACCTCTTTCAACTCTTCATACAGATAATTTGAAATACCCGTGATCTAATATAATCACAAATTGAATTAAGAAAGATTTCAAGTCTAGGGTAATGTTCATTTTCGATAGGTGGCTGATCCTTTCATTTTTTACGGATTGTCCTGTATAGTCAAGTTACTTCAAATTAAATGGAAATTTGTAACAAGAGTTTAACATTGGATACAATAATTTTAAATTTTTCATTTTGGATATAAATTTTGTACAAAAAGAATGTACGGGTGTCATGGATAATGTATTATATATTAGTTATTTAAGAATGACCTAAATACGTCCAGTTAAATGGGTTGACCGGGTGGTTATTGATTTACGTCTTATTTCAATAGATGGGAAAGACGAAGTATGTAAAATTTTTTAATTTTAATAAAATAAAGATTTTTACTACTGAGAGGGAGTCCTTCTGTTTATAATTTTATAAGGTTTAAAAATTTCAGACTGGTGTCGTCCACAACTTCTCTTATACCTAATTGCTCTCCTAAATACGGTACGAGTACCCTATATTTAATAACGTTACTGAAACTTTTTGAACTGTAAGAATTTTTTTGATTTGTAAGTGTTTTTGATTGTAGGTTATTAATGTTGGGATCTCGTTACCAAGAGTTTTCACTCGAGAGATCTGGTTGTCGCAATCGTATTAACTCCCCATCTAATTTTTAATTTGAGGATCGGAAATTGAGTCTGGGACCCTTAAATGTCGAGACCCCCACCACACACGACACCGGGTCACAAGCTGATACACGTTGGGTATATAATATTGGATGGTCCGAGGAGACAGGTACCTTGAAAGGTCCGTCCTTATGACCTCACCCAACGGTAAAGGAGGAGGTCTACTAGAAGGGTTGGGTCCCTACCTCGGACGTAGACCTCAGAGGATATAATCGTCCGCCTAACAAATGGTGACTCGGTGGACCCTTCGGGGACCCCCACCCCGGATCGTTATCAACTAGTCAAAGAGGTCCACTAAGGTTACGTACGATTTCACACGTTTGGTAAGGGGATATTTCTGCGAACGTGTACACGTGGTCCGATACGGTCTGAGAAGCACATTCCTGATAGTTAAAGTATCGTTTCATATTTCTTTTATTTGTGGGGTTGACAGGTAACTGTCCTCTTACCCATTTAACACTATCATAAACATACATTAAACGTATTAATAATATTTCCTCACTTTTACTGATTTGATAGTGGTACACCCTGTTATACCTACTTAAGAATCTTTACATAAGTTACTTCTTGCGTCCGTTCAAAGAATGATAAAGCTAAAGTTATATGTATTCGAAATGTATCTAAAAAGTGGAAAGAAGTTGAATTATGTTGTTTAAGTTGAGACCTATGAATGGTTGTTGCATAAAGACTGAATTACGATTTCGGTCTAAATTTGTCCAGGACCCGGTTCTAACATTTGTAACCATGTCTTAATTCTAGATAAAGTGTAGGGTGATACCGACGTCACGGACCGTACCACGAAGTATACTGTCATGAGTCAGTGACGACTAAATTACTTACTTATTCCATATGTTTTTCGGACCAACTGATAAGACTCCTTTCTTTTTCGTTGAATTCAGGTGTTACGAGTCTTTGTACCTTGACTGTAGTCCATCGAGTCTTCGGTGAGTGACGTAGGAGTAAAGTTTAAGGAACTACGGTGACAATGTCTCTTATAATTTTCTCTTGCCCTTAAGACTCCGTACACCTCTTTCTTACTTTCTAAGTTTGGACTGAGACCATCGTTGAATTTTTTTACTTTTAAATTTCTCAGGTTAAAAAATCTTTATACCGGAAGTTCAAGAAAACTGATCCGTGGGTAGGCACTTTGTGGTCCCCCCCTACATGAGTTTGTAGGCATATAGTAAATGAATAAATATTTCATATGTGGTTACAGTCCCTTTTGTATTAAAGGGTTTACTCTTTTCATGAAAATAACTGAATTCTGTTACTCAGTTGGTCATTTTTAGGGAATTTATATATAGTAATTTAAATCACTTGAGGACGGTTTATATTCTAACTGAAATTTGTAATTTTCTTTTTTTCAGATTTCACTAGAAACACACGACCTTTTATAAAAATTTACAGAACGATTAACCCTACTAGAGTAGGATAGTAACTGATGATAAAGTTTCTTGTTATATGTAAATCCCTCGTCAATTGGTCAACTGGGTGAGTTACTGATTTTCGTGGACACAGGAAATTTTAACCGGTTTAGTTCAGAACTACATTAAAACATAGAAATTGATTGTTGTTGTTGTTTTTTTGGATTTTCCACATCATAAAGAAGAATTTGATAAGCTAGAAGAACGTGCGGGACACTCCATCTGTTAGAGTGAACCCTTTCGTAGTGAAATTACTTCCGTGTTGAGTGGGGAGGGGCGTTGGATAGAAGTTATAGTTTTGTAAGTCATATGAAGACAAATGAGTGATATGTGTTTTCAGTTTTCAGCAACACTCGTATACAACAGGAGATGTCACTGATTTTTTACGTCTCAACCTATGTTGAAACGCTGACTTGTTGTTAGACGTCACTGAGACGGAAGGGTTGGGGTTCGAAGTGGTGGGTCACAACCGTTAACGAGTTGTTCGAAATTTCCTCCCTTTGAATAGACTTTTTTTTTGTTGTTGTCCGTAATGAAAATCCCGGTCTATTGTTTTTGTCTTCGATCCATTCATACCTCTATTACTTTCACTGTCTATAAAGTTGACCACCTGTTCTCTGGTTTGACAAATAGAACGTCATCACGAGACAAAGTCAAAGTTCTTTTAGTACAGTTCTAGTACGGTTGGGACCGATTCATGTCGGTGAAGTAGATATGTTTTTACGTCCGACAATACATAATGAGACGAGAAACTAGTTTATTCTCATTAAAAAATTTTAGTCATTATCATAAAAAAAATTAGTCAAATTCCCCTCCCCTCCTTTATGACTTTTGAAACCGTGTCTTATACTAAAAGTCAATTTATCATTTCTAATAGTGCGGAAATAAAAAAAAAAAAAACCAACTAAGCGTGACGGACCCCCTAGAATCAAGGGGCTTGTCCCTAACTTGGACGTAGCAGCCGACACTTTCGTACCTTATGATTGGTGACCTGGTGGTCCCTTCGGGGACTGAATGAAAGTTATAACTTAGTATAATCAGAAAAGGTTAAACCCAAAAATATTACAAACATTACTCGATAAACTCTTCAAAAAAGGTTAAAAGACTCTAAGAGATCGTTTTATAAATTCATTTGATTATAAATTTAGGTTTTTCGATTGGATCAGTTTTCATGTAATTTTTTTTTTTTTTGGTGGAATTATTTTTATACCGTTCTGATTCGGTCGCTTAAAAACTGTTCTTATTTTGAGTCATCAAAGTCCTCTTCATCAATTTTTAAATACCGACCCAGATTTGTAGAACGGAAAGTACTTTATTGTATTGTCTTTACAACTTCTTTTCCCAGTCAATGTCCGGACAAAAGCTCTTGTATGATGTTAACATTGAAACCTATATGATTTAGAAAGAAGGTCATTGTTGTATACAAAACCCAATACTCATCGTCAATAGTTGTCTGTTTGGTCCATGTCTTTTTTCAATTATTTCACTTACGACACTTCTTAAATACTTTTGAGTTAATGAATTTAAATACGATGAAGAGAAGATTACTCATAATTTAGAGATTTTAGTCTTTTTGTACTATTGACGTCAGTTTTTTGATGTCGCACCAAGTTTAGAAATCTCGTGAAAATGAGTTTTGACGTCTCATCAACCTTTCGGTAAAAAAATATGGCACCGTGTTAACGCGATAAATTTTTAAATGTCACACACGTTTTCTACGCCTTTTGTACGACCGTCTATTCTGTCCCTCGGGTTAGATGGAAGTTGAGGCTGAGATAACGAATCATTAAAGATCTACAGTAAATCGGTGTGGTATTTACAGACGGAACTTGCCAGTTTAAAAGGTATCTGCGGATTGTTGAAAGTACCCACCCCGTTCCCCGACTCTTCCTTGTCCTATGTAAAACCGAACGAGGTCGCTACCTTTTTATAAGTCGTGGTGTGGGAGTTGTTTCCGGATTGTGTCGTTTCTCATTACAGGTTAGGTAGGTGAAGCCAGATAACAGGGTCAGGAGATTCTTTGATTTTATCACGCTTTATAATTATTTCGCTCATGTCTTCAAAACCGCCGCCACCACGACACCCTAGGAGTTTCATCCCCCCCACTGGTAGATCTTTTACAGTCATAATAAAGTAGGGAGATAAGCTGAATCCGACTCTCTTGCAAAATGAATCGGTGCCTATCTTTCAAAATTAACAAAAGTGGACTAGTGGGAATTTACGAAATCAACAATTGGTCGTGAAAGACCTCGCCTGGTAATGAGTCGTGCTTCCACCCTTGGTCACGGAAGACGTCGGTGCCCGCCCCCCGTCGCCCCAGAACCACCTCCACCTTTCGCCTTAAACTCGTAGTCCACTGTCGCTGTCAGGGGTGCGGGAGGCTCAGGAGACATGAGGTCCTGGGTGTGGACCAGAACTCTTGCTAATTCGGGTTTGACTTGACGCGGCCAGGGGTCTCGTCGACCCCTGAGGTTCCCGTCCGCGCCCGATCCCTAGGGTCCCAACCCCTCCTCCGGAGTCCCTGGGTTCCAGCCGGAGGAGGGCCTGCGGGGGGCGGGGCCGCGTGCGGGTGGAGGGGCGAAGGTCAGGGAGAGGGGTTGAAGTCGGGAGACGGGGCGCTCGGGCGAGGCGTGAGGCGACGGGAGCGGGGGGCGTCGGGCCGGGCGAAGCGGAGGAGGGCTGGGGGAATGGAAAGGTAAGAACCCCGACGGCAATTCCTTGTCCCAGTGGGCGGAGTAACGCAACGGGGGTGGCCTAGGACTCACTCAGCGGTGGGAGGGTGGACAGAGAGGAGGGTGGAAAAAGAAGAGGGCGGGAAGGGGAGGGAGGTGGGTGAGCCTGAGAGGAGGGAAGCGGTGGAAGGAAGGAAATGACTGTGTGTGTGTGTGTTTGTGCGTGTGAGGCAGGGTGTGGGGTTCCAACCGGCCAGGAGGAAGGGTGGGGCGGGGACCCGAGAAGTCAGTCAGACCCCGGGAAGGGGGTGGAGAGGGTCTGACTGAGATTCGAGGCGGTTAGTAGCCCGTCGCGTCCCGTCGTGAGTTGGTTAGTAGGGGGACGTGACCCACCCGAGAGTGATTGGGTCGGGTCCACCTTCCTCCCTTCTCTCCGACGTCAGATCGGCTGTCCCTTCCCAATAGTCGGTTAGTCTCGAGTTGGACCTCGGCTTGCCGCCGAGTTTCGTAATGACTCGTCCGCGTTTCGGTTGTGGTCCATCTTCATTAGACGTATGCTTCCGCCCCAAACTCTCTTCCTCCACCTCGCGACCTTCACTAGGTATTGGTCAGTCGCGGAGGGTTGAAATCGTGGAGGGGGAGCGGGTTGGGTGTCTCCTTTGCCGACGCCGACCCCGAGCGACTAACCCATTCGCGGCCAGTCGAAAAGACAGGACTAACCAGGTTCCTAAGAAAAGCTTCAAACGTCGTAGGTTAGCTTTCCGCCCCATGCCGCAAATTTTTGATGGCTTCCCTAGAAGGCGCTCGAAGAGTGTTTTTCATCAGGGACGCCTGTCTCCAGTTGTCGACCAGAGAAACCAGTCACACAATAGCCGTCGATCACCACCACAGAGAAGCTCGGGTGCTTCGGAGAGGAAAAGGACCCTGCCGCTACATCTCCGGACCGTCCCAAGCCTCACGCGCGCGTGTGTGCACGCCCACCGCCTCCGCATCTCTAAACGTCTCATTGCGGGCCCGCGGCTCCTCCGCCCCGGCCGCTAAACTTAGCCCACCGCCAGGCTCGGGAGCTCCTTCCTTCCGACATTCCCTGAGGCCGGCGTCCAACCCCACAACCCCCACCCCCTAGACCCTCGGGGGGACGCCTACTGAACTGCCGGCTATCAACAAAAGAGTTCGCTTACGAAGTCCTGGTTTCTCGGCTCTAGATCTTCCGTGCCGTCGGGGTTGTAAGTAGCCTCATCGCAAGTTTTATTTGGGATGCCCTCCATTCCGTTCACTAGACCAACCCTAAAGTCTCTGATCACGTCTAAGTCCCGAAGGGACTATCGAGACTGTCATTTCTTAGGCGGATATTACGCCTTCTGGACCCAACCTAGGGACCCAACCCTTCTAGGGGCCCTCTTCCCTTACCGTTGGATGAGGTCATAAGAACGGACCTATCAGGGTATCTGTCTCCTCGGACCGGCAGATGTCAGGTACCCCAGCGTTTCAGCCTGTGCTGATTCGTGGCGTGTCACGGCGTCTCGACAAAGAAGCCCCCCCAAAGAGTCGTCACACAAGGTGACCTAGTGGGCGCACGAAAAATTATACGTTTGAGAACTCCAGACCCGTGTGGAGGACTTAATCTTAAAACGCCTCAGACGTTTTCCACGCAGAGATTGTCTCACGGGTCTACTCAGGCTACAAGGGATTCCAACTTTTAGGAACCGAATACCCCAGACGAAGCAAAGTAGGGCTTCTCGTCAGAGGAGGTAAGGAGAAATTAAACTCCAGGATTTCATCAGAAAACTGTGGACAAAAGCACGGTCACATCTAACACAACCCGAAGGGACCATTTTTCTTAGGTGGACAGTCGCATCCTCGACAGACCAAGTTAAGGACCCAGCCCTTCTAGGGGACCTCTTCCTTTACCGTTGGGCGAGGTCATAAGAACGGACCCTATAGAGTACCTTTCTCCTCGGACCGACCGATGTCAGGTACCCCTGTGTTTTCTTAACTTGTGCTGAACCGCTGATTTGTCGTTGTTGTACCTAACATAATCTTAAGTCAGAACTTTCTCCTAGAGTTAGTTTAGTGTAATTAGAACCTCCACTCCAATAAAAAGAAAAAGGAGGAGAGAGAGAAATCTACCTATGAACAAGTGTTCTGTCGCTCGGGGAAGTTTGGTTCCTCAGAAGATAATTATTGCGACCATACATCTCTAGACAACAGAAACACTTTAATTTCCAAATTTATAAATAGAAGATTACTACAAATTGGAGATGGTGTACAACAGACAAAATCCTTTTTGGGGAAAGTAAAACCCTTTACCCTTCGAACATTGAGGGGTGTTCGTCCGTGGACTTTACTGAGGATTAGTAATGTGTAGTCTCTGAAAATTTAGTGGAAACTTGAAAAGGTGTCATTGACACCTCGTTAACCCTTAATGTGGACTTTCGAAACATTTATTGAGAAGTCCATTCTTTACAACAGGAAAACAACGTCACGGAAATTTTCAAATATTTAATTTGAGACATGACAAGTGGACGGGGTAGATCGAATCGTACAATACACAGATTTAACTAACCGAGAGTTTCCATGATCTAGTCCCAGGGTCCCGTGGTTCTAATACAACAAGGACTGAGTGTCGATACGAGGCATAAATTTGACCTCTTCTTAAACACACGTTTAACGGGAAACTGGGTTGTGTACCTTATGTCCTCCCACATACGGGATTTATCATTATGTAAGTTGTCAGTACATATCGTTTTTACTCTCTTTCGATTTTCCGTTGATCCTTTTATACTTTAACTTTTTCATCCCATACGGAGAAGTTTGAATGTTTGTCTTTTAACTGGGCCCGATTAGAGGGAATGTCTCATCTTTATTTTAAGCGAAAACTTCAGACAAAAACGACCTCTTCTTTCTTTATTATCCTTACCTTAATCTCTTGTCGTAAATTGATACCTCCTTTTACACGAACTTTCGGTTTCCCGTGATCGAATTATTGTGTACTACCTCTGGTATGGTATCACCGTTTGGTAGGACACGAGGGAAGAGTTCTTGTAGGGTGAACCGTGAGGGGACCACCAGGTCACCAATTCTGAGGTTCGAAGGTTACGTCCCCCGGTTCCAACCTAGAGACCAGACCTTTGATCTAGGACGTACGGTGTTGAAACTTTTTTTTTTTTTCTTGCGAGAATCTGGAAATCTTTCGATCTGAATGAAGCACACAAATCCACACGTCGACCTTAAGTCCCATTACACGACTTCCATCTGTTTATAGTTCTTTGTTTAGCAGAACTATATCGTCTTCAACTTTCATACACGGTTCCCCCTCTAACAGGAACCTCTAATCTGATTAAGTCTATTTCCCTTTAAGAATCAGGTTTCGTTCGGGAATGGTTAGGACACGTCCTTTATACTTTGTTTTATACTCTACACAATTAAGTTTACACAATGTGTTAATAAACTATTTGCGAAAGATATAAGACACGTGTCGAGGTCCCGTACCTTATTTAGTCATCAGTTTTGTTTCCAGGGATGGGCTTTTGACTACCACACACTTGTCAGAAGAAATGCCAAAAGGTAAATCTAAAGACATAGTGAAAAAATGGTACAAGAGAGAGTCCGATCACCTAGTACCCCCACAAGTCCCGTACTAATGACTACTAACGGAAAACAAAACAAGGTTGAATTTTCTCTCAAAAGTAATGTCTTTTCAGTAGTGGGATGGAATTTTTTAGGTCTGCCGCGAGATGTCAACCAGAAGCCCCGGAAGGACTTTGTTTGGTAGATTAAGCAAAGCAACGGCTCGTCGCCTCAAATTTCTTACGAAGTAACTGGGTCTGAAGGGGAAAAGTCCATACCACAAGAAGATTCAAGGTAGTACTTAAGAACATCTTCCTACAAAACGACAAATCTTTCGAAAACATGTCACAACCTCGAGACGTCACGTGGAGTAGACAAAACTTAGACCACTCTCTTATAGAAGAGACACAGAATGTCTCTAAAACTGGAATCGTCTTTACAACTACAACTCGTACCTAGATCATTCTCAATATTCTACGACATACCTTTACCGTAAGACCTTCACGAAAGATAAAATAAAACGGTTAACAACAGATCAAGAACAGACACATTACTCCACTCCGTCACAAACAAAAAGGTTGGAAGAAAATTACAAAACAGATATTCACAGATTATTATTGACGATACGTAACCGTACATCCCTATTCTCAGCGGAGGGGGGNTCCCAGGGGGGGGGGGGGGGGGGGCGGTATTTTATATAAACCCTATTGAAACACCTTTCCTCGATTCATAAAGAGACAACTACCCTTTCATAAATCTACAAAAACGGTTAAAAATAATCTGATCATTTACGGTGATTTTTCAGTTTATGATCGTCTGAACATCACTTTCTGTCAGGGACCGAACAGGAAGACACCGAGAAAACCAGAACTGGAAGGATAAAATTTTCCATGAAAATAACCGTGAAGAAATAGAAAGTCAAAATCTGGGACACATATACCTTCCGACAAATCACGTGACGTTCGGAAGAGTTTTTAATAGACGTCCAAGGACCCTTAGGGACTCAGGGTAGGTTTTCCGGGTACTCCAGTTTTAATACAAAACTTTGTGATTCTACCATTAAACGGGAAAAAAGTGAGATAACTACAATGTAAGTACCACATTTTCGACTATCGTGGTTCGTCAGTAAAATGCAAGTAGTGACAGGTCGTAAGTGTCCTTTATTATTATTCAGGTCAAAGTGAATTGAAGGAACTACTTCGTTATTTTTTTAGTAGGTAAAATTAAAAAGTTGGGACTTTATAGTACACACTACTTTACCCTTCACCTGTGGTGCGTGAAAGTTTCATGTATGGTTTCATACCACCTACAAAGGTCTTTTTAGCACCTACACTGACAGCCGCGACACTCAACTTGATCGACAATAAAAGTACCTTGTAGTATAAATAGACTGTTTGTCTGTACCAATCGGTCTGAACCCTTACACCGACCGTAAAAGAGTCTTTATTTGTCACTTGAACGGTAAAGTTCCTTTCTACCCATAAAGAAGGGTGACTTTTTTTAAGTTCAAAAACTCTCTCTTAGCCTTAATACTTTTTGAACATAAGTGGTGGTGAGACTTGAATGACCTGTTGAAGGGTCACTGACGAAAAGACTACCTAGGAACTCCAATAATTACTTACACTACAAACCTATTAAAATCATAACGTATTACTTTATACAGTCGTAAACCTTCTATACGTGTCGACTTACTTGGTCATAAGAGATGTACTGTTCACGAACGTTTTATATGGAAGTTCAACGTCCTATTCGGGTACCTACGATTATATTGTATTATACTTTTCAAGTAACTGTATTGAACTTGAAAACTGATTGCAAATTGATTACATTTGAAGCATAAACTGGAACGTTGATTGGAAATTCTTTAGAAATAACTTAAAACACCACGTAATTTCTTTTTACAGGTGTTAAGACTTTTTCAAGAACTTTATGAGAACCATCTATGTTGGGTATACTTAACTCTCAGAGACTTCACGAGTCAGTACAAAATCTCACACTTCTGAGGAACTCTTGACACAATCTCATCTACCGTTGTACCGGACACCCCAATATAACGACCACAAACTAAGAACCCAAATAATAATCAAGTAACACTGAAAACCGTCTAATCAACTGAAGACACAGGGTCAAAGGAGTACATATTTTACCCAATATTATCATCGTTCTCAAAATACTTCTACTTATTTAATTATGTATACTGTATGAATGTTGAGACGGACCTTGTACCATAAACAGTAACAAGACCGACACGACGTGCGGTGTACTCTAGAATCAAGGGGTCGGTCCTTAGTTTGGACGTCGGTGCTGTAACCTTCGCACCTCAGAATTAGTGACCTGGTGGTCCGTTCAGGGAGACAAAATCGAAACGACAGTAACAAATATAAAGACACTTTTTACTCTCAAAACGAGAAAGTGTAGAGGATTGGTATTGATAAGGTTGTGAAAGGGAAAGGACGGTTATGTTGGTTAATGTTACAACCAAATTTATTCCCGAATAACACATAATAGACACCACAAACACACGTACACATGTGTCGACGCAGGTTGAGAAACGTTGGGGACATGACATCGGACGGTCCGAGTAGACGGGTACCCCAAGAGGTCCGTTCTTATGATCTCACCCAACGGTAAAAGAAGTCCTTTAGAAGGGTTGGGTCCCTAGCTTGGACGTAGAGGACGAAAAAAAAAAAAAAAAAAAAACCAAATTAGAACATAGTACATTAGAACTCTTAGGGATGTGAGACTGGCTTGACAGTCAGAATCCTCAGGTAGGTAGGAAAAGAGTAGAGATTCACGGGAGACTGAATCTAACCGAAACTAGATCTAAACGACCTGTCGACCGTGAAGTACTGAAGGAAAGTGGTAGGAACCACTAAAGGAAAAAGAGAGGATAAACATAAAGGAAAGAGGCATAAAAGTATAGAAAAGAACCACATGATGGAGTAAAAAGACCTCGGAGACGTATAGACTATTTCAAATAGGATGGTTGTATTAACTTAATCCAAATAGGACATATCTTTAGACCCAACCTGGATAAACGGGAGTTTTAAAACTTTAAAACTTCCGTAAAAGACAACATAAAATCGAATCTCTTACTTTTTTTAGGATAAGTAAGGTAGTAAGTAAGTTGAATGGAAACTAAGGGATAGGAAACAAATCGGAAGAAGAAGTAGTAAGACCTTCGAGGCAAGGACGACAATGTTTTATAGTACTACCCGATAGAGAGTGTCACCGGACAACTCCTGTAGTATCAAAAAAAAAGGAATCTAGAACCCCAGAGTAAAATGATGAATTAACAAAATCCAAGACCGAGTACGAGTTTAGAAAAGAAGTCTACGGATCACTAGGAACTGAGACAAGTGTAAATTTTCACGCTGTGAAACTGTTGACGAGCACAAGTCAGCGTCTCAGACTAGTTTGAGGTCTTCTGTCACTTCCCGTCCCTTCGGACCGTACAATACCACGTGCCCCGACGTTTCTCAGTCTCTGGTGACTCGCTGACTTATCGTTGTTCGAAGTCCTGACAAACAAAGTAAAGACACTATAAAATGTGTGACAACTTTAAATCTGTCCCCAACGTCACTTAGGCCTCTAACAAAACCCATCACACCTGGAAAATTGTTTACGCAGAAGGTCAGGTCCTCGTGTTTTATGGAAAGGTAAATAAACACGGAAAAAAGTCAAGGAAAGTAGTCACAGAATGTCAAAAGTTCTATATCTAGAAAGTGAAGGAACCAAGTCAAATAAAGAATCATAAAATAAGAAAAACTGTGTCGACATTTACAAGAGAATTTAGAAGAAAGGATATTAAGAAATAAACTCACATCTTTGTTGTCTAAAAACATACAAGTAAAACATAAGACGTTAAAATAACTTAAAGAAATAAGGTTGTCAAAAAATCACACCGACACAAACATGTATACAGTAGACTTCTATCACTGTCAAAATAAAAAGGGAAAGGTTGAACCGACAGAAAAGAAAAAAAAAAAGATTAACGACGACGAATAAGAAAGTCATAATTCCGTAATCGATAACTGAAGGATGACACAAGTTGGGAGAAAGAAGGAGTAGGGAACATAGTATTTGTACCTATACGTGAAGGGTAGGAAATGTTGAAGGGTCATCTATTCAATGAACTTATAAGTTCAGAAATACAATAACACTGGTACACACAATAAAAGTGGACAAAAGGGAAGACGTAAACAGAATAGGTCGGAAAAGAAGACTCAGTAAAAGGAAATCGTGTTTGTTTAGAAATAGACAGGGAAATTGAAAGGGATCCCCTAAGGGACCACTGAGTCTGTCATTTCTTAGACGGACATCACGACCTCTGGGTACAAGTCAAGGACCCAATCCTTCTGGGGGCTCTCCTCCTTTCCCGTTGGGTGAGGTCATAAGAACGGACCTCCTAGGGTACCTGTCTCCTCGGACCACCCGACGTCACGCACCCCTGTATTTCTCGTCTGTACTGACTCGCTGACCGTGAATTGAAAGAGATCTGGGGGTACCACAGGGTAAAGACACGGGCGGGGAGTGTCCTTTGAGGAACTTGACAACCGACAGGACAGAGTGAGGAGAAGGTAGTAGAGGTCACTGACATCGGTGAGGAGGACCCGAAGACGTAACTAGGGTTTACCGGGTGTGGAACCGGTTCTGGTACTAATTAATACAGAATGAAACGTAGAATTAGTCGGAACGGAGTTGTAAACTGACTTACGTCAATGAGGGAGGAACTTGGTGAAACGAACCGAGAACCCCTATGGTTTGAGTGGAGTAAAAGAAGAACAATAACAGTAGGGAAGGAGACGACTAGAGGGAAAAAATCAAGAGGGGAGTTTTTACAAACTCGTGGGGTCCGAGAGGAGACGGGGGTAAAACAACGAAAGGAATGCATTTGATTAGAAAAGGGTACCGAAACCTGTAGCAGATATCTGAGCACTGAGGTTTTACAGATTGCAGCCGGGTTTCAAGACATCTCGAGTATAAGTCTATGGGAGAACGGATAAGTCGTAGAAGGGAAACCACAAAGTCATTCGTGAAGTTCGTAATGTACGACGACGACGACGATTCAGCGAAGTCAGCACAGGTTGAGACACACTGGGGTATCTGCCGTCGGGTGATCCGAGGAGACAGGGACCCTAAGAGGTACGTTCTTGTGACCTCACCCAACGGTAATGTACCAGTGTCGATTTGAGATCCAAAGGTAAGGAGTGGTAAAGGGGCAGAGTCGTGTGTGGTAACAGGTCAACGAGACCGGTTGTTGGACGGTCAGAAGGAGCCAAAGAAAGGAAAATTAGAGAGTGTAGGTTGGGTCGTGACGGAAAAGTGAAGTAAAGTCTTTGGAGAAACATTCGAGAGTACAGAGAGTCGAGCCGACGATGTCGGAAATGCACGAAAGATGGACTTAGTGGTCGACGAAGAAGTATTGATCAGAGGAAGAGTGGAAGGGACTAGGTAGGTGGTAGGGCGTCTCGTCAGTCTCTCTATGTAATGCTTATTCCCTGAAGGAACCGTCAGGTCACCAATTCTGAGGTGGGAAGGTTAAGTTCCCCCACGTCCAAGTTAGGGACCCACCCCTTGTTTCTAAAGTGTACGGTGCCCCACGTTGTTGTTTTTATTATTATTTTTACGATTTCATACTTAGTCTAGTTAGTGAGACGTAGAATTTTGGAAGGGTACCTAAGGGCAATACGGAAGTTAATTTGAGTTTGGTGTAGAGCTTCGGAAGTACGGCAGGGACTAGGCTCGGGACGGGTGAGGTAGGAGTCGAGGGTTAGAGGACGGTAAAAGACCTGTGGGAACGGAAGAAAGACGGCGTAGGAGAGACGTAAGGTCCGGAGAACAAGACGGAACAAGAACGTCTTACGGAGGGAGAAGAGCATAGAAGGAAAGTAAGAATAAGTATCACAACCAGTCACTCAGAACAGGCTTAGAGACGTTAGGACACCTGCGGAGACAGGTACCTAAGAGGTTCGTTCTTGTGACCTCACTCAACGGTAAGGGAAGACGTCCTCTATAAGGACCGGGTCCCAAGTTTGGGTCCGGAGCACGTAACGTCCACTTAAGGAATCAGAGGGTGAATGACAAAAGTATAGTTGAGCCGACAATGAAGTCTCCCTCACGACAGGACTGAGTTCATCTCGTCGTGACAATAATGGTTTAGTGTGAGGAAAAAATCGAAGAGTCACCGTGGAGAACATGAACTTTAATATACTTATGCAAAAGTCTTAAAATGAGATGTCACAGTAAAGGAGGACATAAGACTCGGAAAGTTCACCAAAGACCGTGTCCCTTTCTTACAACTAACTCACTATATTAAGGATTCTGTTTTCATAGTTTTTTTCGTCATCCAAAAAATTACGAAGGAAATGAAAAGTATATACTTACAACAAGAGAAAGAGGTAGTCCTTTATCTCTTTGTTACTAAAACTGACCCCTTCGAAATTAAACAAATTTCGTCTAAAGTTTTACCCGGTCTGAGGATCCTTTAATTTAGATTGACAGGGTACAAGTTTATATTCAAATGTTTTTTCCATGTAATTTGTATTTAACATACCGAAATCCTATTTGGGAAAGAAAGAGACATAGAGTCTACTCTCAACTGGTGGTCGAAAAATACTTACAATACACGACAAATACAGTATTTCCAAATGTAACAGTTGGACAAACTTAAAATTTACAAGACAATACATTGTTTCAAACGAAATACTTACATAAATTGACCCTTATTTTAGTTCACACACTCGTCTAAGTGGTAGTTTGTACTGAAGTCCTAAAATTGTCCCAAAAGAGGTATACTATAGAATTTCCCTTCATTA
This sequence comes from Capra ibex, assembly GCA_006410555.1. NCBI lineage: Eukaryota > Metazoa > Chordata > Mammalia > Artiodactyla > Bovidae > Capra > Capra ibex. The sequence continues at coordinate 52,055,145 of SJYO01046538.1, forward strand.
AAAAATAAAATGAAAACGAACAATCACATTAAGGAATTCAACGACATTCGAGGTTTAGTCACCTTTATACAATCAGATTTATTATGTCTGCCCCCACCACCCACCCCTCTTCAAGATCTATCTCTTGAATTAGTCATTAAAATAAAATACCCATTGTCTTGCGAATTTACTATGTAGTGAATGTAAATATACCGTTAAGATGGGGACGAACAATAAAGCAGTCATTCAGCACAGACTGACAAAACACTGAAGTACTTGACATCGGACGGTCCGACGAGACAGGTACTCTAAAGGTCCGTCCTTATAACCTCACCCAACGGTAAAGGAAGAGATCCCCTAGCAGAGTCAAGTCCCTAATTTGGGTACAGAGGATGTAACCGACCTCTTCCTTTACCGTCGGGTGAGGTTATAAGAACGGACCTTTTAGTGTGTCTCTCCTCAGACCACCCGATGTCAAGTACCCTAGTATTTCGTAACCTGTGCTGACCGGCTGATTTGTCGAGGACGAAACCGTCTGACCAAGAAATGGTGACTCGGTGGTCCCTTCGAGGGATGGGGTTGGGGACGATCATGGTTAAATTAAACTACTGAGAAGTCGACAATCGTCTCAAAGGTCTCTCGACAAAAAATGATAAACCGAAATGTCAAACTTATTTACTGATCGAAAGTGGAAACTCCTTCATTCGGGGGGTACTGTAGTCTTTCTAAATCGAGCCCCAACGGTTTCCTCTCTCCCATACACATCCCTCCATAGGTTCGATGACGTCTTGTACACAGAGAACAAGACCGGGGACCACACACATACCTACCTTTACTTATCTCTGGTCACACCTACCTTGATCAATACGACTCTGGAGGTGTACTGTGTCCCCGGTTCCGTCTAGCAGTTTACAATAAAAATCGTTTTAAACCATTTTAAAGGTTTATCAAAGAAGAACAGGGAAGAAGCATCGAGACAGAGGTCTTAAACAACAAAAGAACATTGGAATTAGAGGTATATCAGAGAGAGAGAGAAAATAATAACCCATTTCGGAAGTGACACATCTGTTTTGTAAGAATTATGACTGAAATTAAAAAATTAAAAATGAAAAATACATTAAAGATTTCAAATATAAGGTGAATATCCATAATGTTTCAAAACCAATATAAGGGACACAACATGTTATATAGGAACATTGGACAGAATATAGGTGATCAAACATGGAGGGTGAGTGGTGGGGGGTTGGGGTATAATGGGGGTAGGGTATTTTTCATAAAACAAGAGATATCGACAGACTAAGAAAAAACAGTGTAAGAGATCAAACGACACAAAAATAAAATAAAAACGACACAAAAAATCTAAGTGTATATTCACTATAGCATGTCATAAACAGAAGCAGACAGACTAAAGTCAATTGTACTACGGAAGGTTCACGTAAACTACGTCCACCGTTTTAATATGAGAAAAATACCGACTCATCATAAGGTCATATAATACCTATAAGGTCATGTATGCAACACATAGGTAACCAGACAACTACCTATGGATCCAACGAAGGTATAGAACCGTCAACTTTTATTACGACGATACTTGTAACCGCAAGTATAGAGAAGTTCAATCTCCAAAATCCCCCAATATATATATAGGTCCTCTTAACGACCCAACACACCATCAAGATAAAAATCAAGAAAGTCTCTGGAGGTATGATAAAAGGTGTCACCGATGTGGTCAAAGGTAAGGATGGTTGTCGTCACTCCCAAGGAAAAAAAAGCCGGTGTGGTACACCGTACGTTTTAGAATCAATGGTCTGGTCCCTAGTTTGGGTACGGGGGACGTCACTTCGTACCTCAGAATTGGTGACCTGGTGGTTCCTTCAGGACTAGACACTAGAAAAACTACTATCGGTACGACTGTCGACACTCCACTATGAAGTGACTCCAAAACTAAACGTAAAGGGATTACTGATTCCAGACAGATCAGTTCCGATACCAAAAAGGTCATCAGTACATACCTACACTCTCAACCTGACACTTCTTCCGACTCACGGTTTCTTAACTACGAAAACTTGACACCACAACCTCTTCTGAGAACTCTCAGGGAACCTGACGTTCCTCTAGGTTGGTCAGGTAAGACTTCCTCTAGTCGGGACCCTAAAGAAACCTTCCTTACTACGATTTCGACTTTGAGGTCATGAAACCGGTGGAGTACGTTTCCCAACAACTGAGTAACCTTTTCTGAGACTACGACCCTCCCTAACCCCCGTCCTTGTCTTCCCCTGCTGTCTCCTACTCTACCGACCTACCGTAGTGACTGAGTTACCTGCACTCAGACTCACAGGAGGCCTTCAACCACTACCTGTCCCTCTGGACCGTACGACACTAAGTACCCCAGCGTTTCTCAACCTACGTTGACTTGACTTGACTTACTAATCACTACAATTCGTAGTAAAGTACGCGGACGACAAGTAGGTATAAAGGAGAAACCTTCTTTTCAAGAAGACATGTTAAAAATTCCCTTTTATATATAGTATACATTTGTTGAATATTGAGTTACAAGTACTTTCACAATCAGGCTGAGAAACACTGGGGTACCTGACATCGGGCAATCCGAGTAGACAGGTACCTTAAGAGATTCGTCCTCATGACCTCACCCAACGGTAAAGGAAGACGTCCCTTAGAAGGACTGGGACCCTAGTTTGGACGTACAGAGTGTAACGTCTGTCTAAGAAATGGTAGAAACTCAGTGGTCCCTTCAGTAGTTTACATTTCTAAACAAATTGAGTTTATTTACCCTACACAAAACAGACCCAAAGAAAAATTTCACGAAGGGTAGATGAGGTCTGTCTGAAGAGAAGAGAGGAGGTACCCAAACAGTCATAGTCATGACCGGTTGGACAACGAGGTACAAATATCATTATATTTGAAAATTATCGATGGTTCTCATCGACAACGAGAAACCATTCCGAATGGACCATCGAGTCGACCATTTATTACGTGGACGTTAAGTCTTCTGGGGTCAAACTAAGGACCCAACCCTTCTGGACGACCTCTTCCCTATCCGATGGGTGAGGTCATAAGAACCCGAAGGGACCACCGAGTCTACCATTTCTTAAACGGACGTCACGCCCTTTGGACCGAAACTAGGGACCCAACCCTTCTAGGGAACCTCCTCCTGTACCGTTGGGTGAGGTCATAAGAACGGACCTCTTAGGGTACCTGTCTCCTCGGACCGCCCGATGGTAAGTACCTCAGTGTTTCTCAACGTATGTTGACTCGCTGAGTCGTGTTCATCCTCTCTCCTCTTTGTCTCTACTCCCGTCTTGTGACTTACAAGTCTGATTTTCATGTACTAAACCCTGAAGGGACGACTAGGTCATCAATTCTGAGGTGCCAAGGTGATTTCCCTTAGGACGGTGACGTTCCCGTGCCCAAGCTGAGAATGAGTCCCTTGATTCTAGGGTGTACGACTCACCGTACCGGTCTTTTATTTTTTTTTTTTAACAAAATTTTTACAAACTAAGTTCCCTCCTCCCAGATAAGAGATAATTGAAAAATGGAGACTAGAAGTTTTTCGGGTAGAAACCGAACTAAACATTACAGGAGACACGAAGACATAAAATTGTCCCGTCGGGGCGAAACATAGCTTTACAAACAAGAAATTCTCTCGTTTACAGACGGAAGGTAAACCGAAAATTGAGGTATTTTCTTTTGCTCTTTTACTGACTGACAGGACTTAAGAGTCTCCGCCTTCCTCACAAGTTCTGGTCTCCGAGCTCACTCATCTTTTTTAAGTCAGGTAAACCTGAAAACGTAGAAAACTCTGTTTGGAGACTCTATAATTTTTTTCTAAATGAAGATATCACACTTTCTACAGAAAAGACTTATCGGTTTAAAAAGTCACCTCGGATTGTAAATTTTAAACCCTACAAAGTTTGTTTTTAGATCTAAAGACTAAAGGGAACTTTTTTTTATTAAGGACTCGTATGTGGAATACAAACGTATACTGGTGTTAATTCACAATTTACAATGTTACAGTCTCGGGTACCTGAGAAAGTAGAAATTTTAACCCGTACGACATCTAAACCCACTTGCTGGAAAGAAGAAAAAATTAAATAAAAATATAACTTCCTATTAACGAATGTCCTAAAACAACAAAAAGACAGTTTGGGAACCAAAAGATCTCCTAATAATAATTAAAAGAATTCGTAAATATACTTATGGTTTGTGAGTTGGGACTATAACATTTGTCTATGTAAATAAGACTGTAGAATTATCGGACGGTATGAGAAATGGTATTCAAAATTTAACATTGAAAAACCATTAAAAAAGACAGTGAAAACCAAAAGGTTGGTGCTTTGTAAAGTCTGGGGTCTTGATCTGTTTTAGAACCGAAACGACATTAGTCGCATTAGGATTCCAAGGTTTACCAAAACAAACCAAAGAACTTGGTAGAAGTCCACGTAAAGTTATGGCAGAACTAACGGCCCGTAACAACGAGTTACGTTTAGGTCACGTAGGTGCAGACGTCATGTGTTGGACGAGGGCCATGAGTAAATACAAACATTGAACATTGAATGGACAAAAAGTCAAAAATAGACTCGAAATTTTATAAAATAAATGTATTAACCATATTTAAGACATCTGTTAATTTAAGGGAAAACCATGGGTCCTTTTTAACACCGACACAAAAAGTACTTTAGTATATGTCAGTCTTGTCTTGGTTATAACCTTGTATTGGTGTAGGAAATTTTACAAGTTTTCCTTTCCAAAGTAAAATTTAAATTTTTATCTTACTCTATAATATAGTCTTTACGTTTATATAGAACCACGTAGAAAACTTTCGGGTTTCTTTCAATTAAGACTATTAATTTAACAATAAAAAAATCATCAGTACAAGAGAGCGTAAAGTCAATCTAAAGGAAAAAACTTATTTTTACATGATGATCTAAAAGGAAAAGTAACAATTTCCTTCGTAATTTAATGTAGTACTTTAATACTACTACCCATATCAAAAGTTTACTATAACATATTCTTTTATAGACTTGGACACAAAACAAAAATAAAACAAAACACATGGATCGGTTTTTCCTTTCAGAACCACTTACAGTCGACAGACTCAAGAGACGTGTCAGTAGTAGGTTTGCAGCCTCTTATAGGAGAGGTCCGTCGAGACTGTATTTAGATTGACTACGCCAATTAGAGGTCTGTACGTTACAGTCACAACGACGAACAGGGTCAAGTCTGTACTTCACACGACAACTTTGAAAACGACTAGAGAGGGTCCATTATGTGAATGACGACGACGATTCAGTGAAGTCAGCACAGACTGAGACAAGTTGGGGTATCTGCCGTCGGGCGGTCCGAGGGGGCAGGGACCCTAAGAGGTCCGTTCTTGTGACCTCACCCAACGGTAAAGGAAGAGGTCACGTGCTTTCACTTTTCAGTTTCACTTCAGCGAGTCAGCACAGGCTGGGAGTCGCTGGGGTACCTGACGTCGGATGGTCCGAGGAGGTAGGTACCCTAAAAGGTCCGTTCTCATGACCTCACCCCACGGTGACCCTTGTCCTTTACTTCAAAACCAAAAAGATCGATCGGTCAAACTCCTGACAGTCACGGGAAAACGTTAAAATCATGAATACATGTAACACAACTTCACAAACCCCGAAGAGTCCACCCAGTCACCATTTTCTTGGGAGAACGGTTACATCCTCTGTGTCTAAGTTAGGGACCTACCCCTGCTAGGGGACCTCTTCCTTTACTGTTGGGTGAGATCATAAGAACGGACCCTTTAGGGTACCTGTCTCCTCGGACCACCCTGATGTTAGGTGTCCCAACGTTTTCTAAGTCTGAACTGAATCACTGATTTGTTCTTGTTGTTGTACGATAATGATATAAACTCGACCCAAAATTTAACACACACATACTCCCTAAAGGACGAACAATTTAAAAACACACCAACCAACCGAATGACCGACACTCTCTGACGAAACTAGTTATACAACGAAAACTATACTTTTGGTGATACGTTTTACTTCGGGACACTAGAAGATAAACACTAATAAGATCTATGGTTACCATGGTGGCACTCTTTCAGAGTCAGGGTGGGAACTTGTCGTAAAACAGACGACACTCGTCATCTGTATACTCGTAGAATAAATGTGTCTGGACTATTTACTCCACTGTCAATGTGAACCCGACATGGGGGTTCCAGACCCCAGACCGTACAGACGTAACGTCGGGGAGTGACCAAATTATGGTCGACCTTTCGTTCCACAGTAAATCGTTAAAAAGGGAACGAGAGGGGTGAAGAAAGTTCATCGGTATCCTTAAAAAAACAACAATGAATGTTGACGGATCTCCGACAGTCGTAGTAGTTTTCTACTATTAGTTGTACTCAAGTTACTATGATAACGTCTAGGAACACACACACACACACGAATCAACGAAGTCATTACAGACTGAGAAACTCTGGCATACCTGGTATCGGGTGCTCCGAGGAGACAGATACCCTAAGAGGTCCGTTCTTATGACCTCACCCAACGGTACGGGAGGAGAACCCCCAGAAGGGCTGGGTCTCTAGTTTGGACGTAGAGAATTGCGGAGGACGTAACCGTCCGTCTAAGAAATGGTGATCGTGGTGGTTGGGTTCCTAGGAACTGGAAGTGTGTTCACATTTGTCCCTCGATCAAGAGAGGGCTGGGACTCAAAACGAAACTATGTCATCCAAGGACAAAGAAATCACTCTCTTCTGTGGAAGGCGGTCATCTCACCTTCGAAAAAAGGAACATGAAAGAGACAGTACATCGAGGTCGTGTACAGGACAACTAGGACAGATCTGACCGAATCATCTACAAACGACGGGTAACACCAGTTGGTAGTCCTGGGTACTCAAAGTGTACATAGAGTCCCAGCGAACATTAGAGACGAGGGAGACGGGATAAGATCAACTATACTTTAGTAGACTACCATTAAAAAATTAGTCTTAAAACTAATTAAAAACCTGTGTGTCGTACTAAATCTTTACCAAAGGTGTAACTATCCTCACACAAAAGATGGGACTGGTAATTACCAAAAGGGAAAGATCGAAAACTATAGAAGATAACAAACTAATCATTAAAACAAAAAGTAATAAAACTCTTAAAGGAGACCCTTTTATCAATTGTATCATAAGATCTGAAGTTTGTTATTCCGTCGTTTTTGACACGGGATACTTGTGAAGGATCCCTTGACTCGTAACAACCTAACCTACAAATCCTCAGTCACTCTTACTTATGACAAAAATCAAGATAAGGATGTTTTAAGGGCATTTTTAATTGATCTATTACTTCACTACATAACTAACTAAATTGAAGTCTAAAGGTCTATTAGACATTACCGATTGAGTCTAGAAATATTTTTATCATTAGGATATTTATTACTTTAAATTATGAAGAAATGACGAAAAAAGGGGGGTTCTTTAGAAGACGTAGACCAAATCTAGATGTCATACCTACAAATTACTTACTTAGAGGAGATGAAAGTCTTGAATGTCTCCGAAGTTCACCATTCACAATACAAAAAGGAACCATGGACACGATTTAAGTGGGTACTTTACAAACAAGTCATCTGTAAATACCAACCAAATGAATATACGCTTGTAAACCTGTGTGACTTTGGCAAGGAACGTAAAACCCTCGAGCACCAAATCATCTTTACAAAATCTCGAGAACACACTCTCTACCGCATGACGGGAAAATGTCCGTGTCGGTGGAGGAAGGAAGACGCGGAGGGTCAATGATATAAATTACAACAGAGAAACAGGTGTCCGGTACTTCCGAAACTGACAACACAAATAGTAACATAGAGAATTCGTGGGTCTTATATGAACAATGTACAGTCAGTAGTCCGTCACCAGAAGATACTCTTAAACGTCACCCTCGGAACGGAATAAATTGTCGTGTACTCCCGAAGGGACCACTGAGTTACCACTTCTTTTACGGACGGTCACGTCCTTTGTGCCCAAACTAGGGACCCAGTTCTTCTAGGGGACCTCCTCCTTTACCGTGGGGTGAGGTCACAAGAACGGACCCTTTAGGGTGCCTGTCTCCTCGGACCCCCCGATATCAGGTACCCCAACGTTTCTCAGTGTGTACTGAATCGTCGATTTATTGTGTCTTACACTTAACAAAATAAACTATTAGAAAGAGGAGTCGTAGAACAGGAGAGGTAGGAAAATCACGACGTTAGTCTTCGTCAAAATCCTGGTCCGACCGTAGGATCTTTACGAAGACTAACGTCGTGATTTTAACCAGTTCTAAGTAACAGATCGAGTCCAATCAAAGTGCTACCGGCAGTATCCACAGCACTCACCTCCGTCCAATTGTCAATGATCGACTCGGTTCCTAAGGATAAATTGGAACGTACCTCGACTTTGTGGAAGGAATGGAAACGGGAGTCATCAAGCTAAACTTGATTTTCGACACTGGTCACGGTGAAAGAGAGAAAAAAAAAGGAAGCATAAAGGTTTATTTTAGGGTCTACAATGTGAGATTCGTCCTACAGAATCCCAACTTAAAGGCTCCTCGTACAAGGAGGGAAACGTTTATGCGTGATGGAAACCACATCTTACCTGACTAAGTCTATAGACGGGCGGAGTACCAATGTTGAGACAACTTCCTTAGGTCCTACGACGGAGGCACCTTCCCTCTCCTAGGTCACTACGGCAAAGTCAACTATTTAGATGTCTTCACTCGTGTCTGTGTCGAGGGTTTCAGTCCAGGGACCAATGGGGTGACACGGTCTTCCTGGAAGTCAGGAGGTTCTGTAAACAAGACGCAAGACATGACTTCTTTGGGTGACACTTCGACACACATCTTTCGGACGTCCAGTCATCTGTCGATGTGGAGGATTTCTTTTAGTTTAGTTCTAACGAAAACCAAGGGTCTTCATGGAGACTTTATAATACAGTATGACCGGATTATCTTTTACAGAGTGGTATAAAAAATGGAGGAGAAAGAGCGAACATCATCGTGAACCGTGAAAGAAAAACGAGAAATAAAAAAGTAATTGTGAGTCACACCTTATATCATACAACTTCTAAGGTGTACGGAGGACCGGTTTTTTTTGTTTGTTTGTGTTTTGTATTGTCTTCGTTATAACATTGTTTAAGTTATTTTTGAAAAATTTACCAGGTTTATTTTATTTTTATCACGTGTAAAATTTTTTTTTTCGGTTTCGTGGTATAATACGATAAATGTATGAACAAAAAAAAAGAACAAAACCCCTTTCAGAATATGAAGTCTAGTAAATATGTCATATGGAGTCAACTGTGACAGGTCTCATGTGACATTAAGACGGGTGAGTATAAAAGAAATTGAAGTAAACGGTCTAGGTTTTCCTCCTTTACTTAAATCGGGTGTAATACCTAAGGACAAAAAAGTAAAACCGAATTTTGATGAATGATCTCATTATTGATCCTTTGGGTCAAAAAGAAACACCGATTATAGTACCATAAAATTCAATCTAGTTAATACTTTCATTTCCATGAGACGTCATGACATATCATAGATAGGAACCGTCTTTTCCTTAAGGTTCAACGGTAAGAATTACTGACACATACACATAAATATATACATTTCAATAAGTACCAACAAATAAAACAAATCCTTGTGGTACTGTTGGAGATATTACTACCTTGCACAGGTTCGAATTGGAGGTCAGAACGTTTGACAACGTTTCTTGTTTGTCGTCCATTCTTGAAGTCCAAATAAAACTTCGTACACCTATATTAAAATAACAATAATTTTTGTAGACTCTATCAGACACTATAAAAGTTACTGGACGACTACGGACTACGAAGACTTTAATGGACCCTTACTTCTTATAAACTCCTCATCCCCTACCTTAGACACATCTCTCAGAGTCTTAACCAACATAGGTGAAGTAGATAGGTAAAAACATATTACCACTTTAAACATCTCCTTTACTATAAGGTAAGAACAGTAGATTTAAGTCGTACGTTTTAAATGAATTTTAAATAATGGTGTAAAATTAACCTTTATAACATATAGAGAAGGTAAAATTTGAAAAAAAGAGAGATGTTTGATACAAAACATAATATGCTTATCGGTTAGGTCAGTACAATTCTAAGATCCTATACGGAAAATCTATTCTTTACATCAATAGATGTCTTCCAGTTCTTTTAACATTTCATGATCGGAAAGGTCACGCCCTCTGGACCCAACCCTTCTAGGTTCTAGGGGACCTCTTCCCTTTCCGATGGGTGAGATCATAAGACCGGACCTCTCAAGGTACCTGACATATCAGGTACCCCAACGTTTCTCAGTCTGTGTTGACTCACCGAAAGCGAAAGTGAAAGTGTCGGAACGGTTTAAGTTTCTTCTCCTTCTCTCAATGAAAGCCTCTCCTGGATTCGGGACTTCACAAACTACTTAGAAACGGTCGATTGTGAGGTGACGCATTTCCTGTTTGTGGACAGGCATCTTTCCTAAATTCGTCGGAACCAGGGGTTGATGAACTTGTCAGAGGTCAAGGACTCGCCAATGGAGTTGGTTTAAAACTACTGTTCCTTCTCTTAGAACATTCATACCCTTCACACTTTGTCTGAACAAATATAAAAGTAGTATGGAGTGGATAAACGTACTGGTCATTAATACGAAACTTTAGTACTTTGTTTTACTTACCACCCAGTACTATATTCAATTACGTAAAAGATCGATCTAATGATGGTCAAAAGAGGGCAATTTTTGTTATTGAAGGTACTGAGGAACTTGTATCGTATAAAGGACCTTGGAATGACTAACATTCTACACGAACGACAAGAAACTCTTTTTTACGACTTTCAATTTGACTGTGTGTGGTACACGAGTCTAAAGTCTCCACAATTCTACACTTTCTTGTCGTTAGAATCTTAGTTATATAATATTTATATTTAACAAGATTTAAAGATGTCCATCCTATTGACCTAAGTCCCTATACTTGTTAAAAACTTAAAAAAACTATGTATCACGATTTAATCGTAAGTCTTTCATACATGAACAAACTTGAGTGTCATGATATTCATTAGGATAAAATAATATAGAAACATTTGGGACTCATAATTGACATGAAAAAAAAAATTATCGAATTATCCTCTTTTTCTACTGAACTTTTAAAACAATCACTCCAAACTCGTAAAAGTGTACAAACATCCGGTAAACTTAAAGAAGAGAACTCTTAATGGATAATTAAAATGAATGGGTAAAATGTAACCCTGACAATAAGTAAGAGAGAGCGATAATATGGAACTTTATTCTTATAAGACGAAAACCGGTTCTACCTCATTCTCCCTGGATTAAATATAAGGGTACTTTTTCTTGAGTTTTCGGTCTCTTTTTCTATTCTTTGACACCAAGTGTCTGTGACCGATGACCTTCGTCTGTCATTAGGGTCCCCTTGTTCCCTCCATTTGGAGTACTCTCGGGGGAGTAGAACGACGGACCCGACCTAAAGGTCCGACGTCGTGTCCCTCCGCAATGGAGCTGTCTCGGACCTTCAGAGGGACTCAACTCTTCTGCCTCAAACCCGGACCCTTCCACTTCCTCCGACCTCAAGCGGTCCATTTTATGGTCTCTTCTCTGAACGTGTCTCTCTTGAGACCTCTAGACGATTCTCAGAGAGACCAGTCACGACCAGATGTATGGAAACACTCATTTGACGGCGTCCGGTCCCTCCTTGGTGAGTTTACCTCGTCTCCCTTTACGGATCTCGAGTGTGTCCCGAAGGGTCCACCATGAACACCGTTTCTTGCGTGGACGGTCACGTTCTCTACATTCTCTGCACCCAAGTTAGGGAAACAGCCCTTTTGGGGGCACCTCCCTCCCGTACCGTTGGGTGAGGTCATAAGAACGGATCTCTTAAGGTACCTGTCTCCTCGGACCACCCGATATCGGGTATCCCAGCGTTTCTCAACTTGTGTTGACTTCACTGAATCGTACGCACGTGTATGGACCTTGACACAAGCATGGTTGGAAACATCGTTTCGGAATATTAAGTCTCCCACAGTCTACGAGTATTATAACTGAGTAATTTACCTCGTCTTAATTTGATTGTCGGTTGAACATAAGTACATCGACGTAACGTATTACTTTGGGTTCTTATATTCTTCATGCAACTCGTTGACACTTCGACACCGCTAGGCTCGGTCCAATGTCCGTAGTCTATACTAACAGGTGGTCGGGAAGTGGGGAGGAGACTTCCGGGAGTTATTTTACCAAACTAGGAAGGGTGGTCTTGTTTTGATCGTGGTTTATTGCAATTTAAGTTTTACAGACCGTAAGTTCATTTTTAATTCTCAACGCATCCCTTCACAGGTATTACTCCTCTGTTTAGTTAGTCATTCTTATCTGGGTCTGTACTATGGATACCATTGCAAACACCTCTCTGTTAGTTTCTCAATAAAATTGATATAAAGGGCACGTACGTTCTTACACTCTTTTCTAACTCGAATTCTTGTGTTTTCTATTTCGTTTCTGGGCTTAGTTTAAGATATGCAATTTTAGAGGTCCTTATTGTTTTACATAACCCACTCTAATTATCGTATAATCTCTGACGTTCCCTTTTCTAATCACTTAAACTTCTACATCGTTACCTTTAATAAGAGTCATTGTGTCTCTTTTTCTGATTTCATATTCGTCTGTTAAGTACTAGACCCTGTTGAAGTCCATTTTATTCTTATAAGACGAATATTATATTATACTATATGAACATTAATCCCAAGGGTTTCCGCTCCTCTATCACTTTCCTTGTCTTCTTTGTATGAACTTTTCGTTACCGACCTTTTACAAGTCTAAAAAATCTTAATCTTCGCGTAACTAGGATTTCAAGTAGTTTAAGGGTCGTGTCCTTTGCATTGTATGTCTTTCGAATTTTAGTTGTTATTTACCGGATTTTCCTCGGTCTCTCTTTTTCTGTGGACTGTATTCTGTTTTATCTTCTCTCCGTCGTCGTCTAAAGAACGACCTTGATACCCTTGGTCTTCTGTCATATCGTTGCAGAGAATTTCTACATAAATTCATGAACCTCGTTTTTTTATTTCTTTATGTTTTATGGACATGTCACTCTTAAGAGATAGGTCACTCTGGTAGAAAGTTTTGTTTTTCACTTTACCTCCGAAAAAGTCTGTATCCTTTCAACTTTATTAGGATAAAGGTATTGTCCAATCGGAATCTTCATAATTTTTCCTTCGGGAAATTAGTTTTCTTTTTATCAAGACGTACTTTTAGACGTAGATGTGTCCTTACTTCTCGCGACTTTTACGATTTATAAACCCGTCTATATTGTCTGAGGAAGAAAAATTAATCAGAAGTACTCCTGTCAACAAGTTTCGTTCTCATTCTTGTTAAAAAACAAATATACGTTGGTTTAATCGTACCGTAGTTCCATCCCTCTCCAAGAATCCGATATTTGTCTTCACCTTATTCAAATTTCTATATTTGGTGTCCTTTTACTGTTTTTATGCACCCCATGTTGATTTCGGTACGGATCCCTTTAAAAATTTTTAATTTCCGATATAATCTTTTACTCTTCAGACTTTAATTACTAGAGTCGGAGGTGAAATTCTTTGATCTTTTTCTTTTAGTTTGATTCTACTTTCTTTCATTATTTTTATTCACATCCCGAAGGGACTACCGAGTCACCATTTCTTAGATGGACAGTTACGTCCTCTGTGTCTAAGCAAGGGACCATGTCCTTTTAGGGTGTACGACGTCTCGTCGACCCGGGTGCGCGGTTTTATAACTCGGACTCGAGATCTCGGACCCTCTACGTCGACACCTCCGGACTCGAGGGACCTCCAACGTGAAACGTTGTCCCCTGCAGTGACGTCACTCTTCGGACACGTGGTGTTGTTTCTCACTGGGGGCGAGTGACAATTGACTTACTCGTCGTTGTTTCTGGGCCGTGTCGGTTTTTATTTATTTTAATAAAAAAATTCACGTCTTTTAGTTACTTTATCTCTTGTCTTTTTGTTATCTCCTCTTTTAGTAACTTTAGTTCTAACACGATGTCTTTTATTACCATTTGAAGATTAGACTGATAAGTCCTTTTTTCCTGTCCTATGAGTAATGGTTATGTTCGTTATTCCCTCCACTGTATTGATTAAAGGATTATTAGCTATTTAACTTTCCTATTATTTTATTATAATACTTGTTGAAATATAATACGGTGATTTAAGTTCTTGAATTCGATATAAGGAATTTTCTATACTTGAATTAAATGAGTTCTTCTTTATTCACCACAGTAATCGGGACATAGTCGATCTCTTTACTTTGACATCCATTTTGGAAGGGTGTTTCTTTTAACGTACAGGTTTACTGAAATGATTACTTAAGATGGTAAATTCCTTCCACGTTATGATTAAGACGAAGTCAGTCAGTGAAGTCAGCGAGTCAGTACAGACTGAGAAACGCTGGGGTACCTGACATCGTGTGGTCCGGAGGGACAGGAAGTGGTAGAGGGCCTCAAACGAGTTTGAGTACAGGTAGCTCAGTCACTACGGTAGGTTGGTAGAGTAGGAGACAGCCGGGGAAGAAGAGAACGGAAGTCAGGAAGGGTCGTAGTCCCAGATAAGGTCACTCAGACAAGAAGCGTAACCCACCGGTTTCAAAACCTCGAAGTCGTAGTTAGGAAGGTTACTTATAAGTCCTGAGTAAAGGCTAACTCAACTCGTACGAAGGGTTAAGTAGTGACAGTCGGAATTGGACTATGATATTAGTCTGTAATATTCTTTTCTTGTGATGTCGGTCATAGGAGTATTTGTATAATTACACGTTTTCCTTTATTTAATACTCATTCACTCTAAAAATGGGGGTTTTCCGTTTCAACCTAATGATAAACTTTTTGTCATACCTTAAGTGGTATAATTGTCTTATTTTATCTTTTTACTATGCCCGAAGAATCATCCACTTCTTTTTCGTAAACTGTTTTAGGTCGTAACTAAAGACTAATTAAGACTCGTGTGTACACTATTTCCTTAAATAAATTGGACTGTCTAAAATAGATACTTTTTAATTATCGATGGTAATATGACCGACACATTTTCTTTTCTAAACTGTAGACGTAAATATAAACGGAACTTCGAACGGACTTTTTATAATCCATTACAATCCAACATAAACAATTATCTAAAAGAATGAAATAACCCCAATCCTATACCCTGAAGTTTACTAAGTTTTTCATTGAATAACCACCTAGTAGTTACGGATGGGAAGTGAATTTTCAAAATAATAAAACCACCTAATATCAATCATTTACACCAAAGGAAATCCTACTAACATTTATAATATTTGGTTAATATAAATATAAGTCATAGAATAAAACGAAAATAATTCAAATCAATTAGGGAATAACTAAAGGACAGAAATACGAATAATGTTAATTAAGATGTTTCTATATAGAATAAAAGAAACCCCGTGTAAAAAATATACAGGTGACTTAAATTTCTATAGATTAAAGATGGGAAAACAAACAAATCCTTTTGTATCTCGGAGAAGTCCAAAGCAAACGGCAAAACTCAAGAGAATTATACAGAAGTTAACGACTCTGAGAAAGTCCATCATTGAAAATTTATTAGTATTTATAATAATTGACATACATATATACTTCTAGAGGAATTAAAATTTAAAAATAAAAATAATACTAGTATCAACTAAAAAAATTTTTGGGTTTATCATATCTTTTCGAATATTCTTTAGAGTATAGGTAGAGTAAGGTAAGGCTCAGTGTATGAAATACTAGTGGGTGCGAATTGAAGGACGCCACCCATCGGGGTAAAAAAGTTCAGTGACGTTCGTCTCCTCAACGAGAGAGGTGACAATTCCTAAGTGTCACTTGAGGAATAGTCCAACGTGTTAACTTTCCTATTCCCAATCATTCGTAGTAAACATTTATATGTTTTAACAAGTAGTTGTACCGTAAAACACGTGTGCATAGAAGGTTCCAGAGACTGAAAAAAAATACTAATACTGTTCCGTTGTTTCTAGAGAGACCCGAAAAGACTGTTTGGTTCTGAACCGGCCGTTTATAGTACCCGTCTCGTCCATCTCACCCTTGGTAATAAGTACAGAGAGGGGATCACCTGTAGGAAATTACCTAGTGGTTGTATAGAATAACAGAGAGCCTGTGTTTGACTCGAGTAATCGTGTCTTAGGTTATACAGCTTACAATTCAGTGATTGTCTTGATTCAACCTTAGTATCAGACAGTAGAAGGTCTCAAATACGAGAAACTGCACGAAGTGACGGAAGAGAAATATGGTAGTTTTCACTAGGGTAATGTTAAAAAACTTGAAACACTTTCATGAAATTACAAAATTTTAAAAAACTTAGAGTTTTAAATAAAGAGTACCATTAATTGTAAATACAAGTCTATACCCGAAGGGATCACCAAATCGTCATTTCTTAGACGGACATTACGTCCTCAACGTCCAAGTTAGGGACCCAGCCCTTCTAGGTCTCTCTTCCTTTACCGATGGGTGAGGACGTAAGAAGGGACCCTTTTAGGGTACCTGTCTCCTCGGACCGCCCGATGTCAGGTACCCCAGCGTATCTCCGTCTATGTTGAATCACTGTTGACGACGACGACGATTCAGCGCAGTCAGCACAGACTGAGACACGCTGGGGTATCTACCTTCGGGTGGTCCGAGGCGACAGGGACCCTAAGAGGTCCGTTCTTGTGACCTCACCCAACGGTAAAGGAAGAGGTTACGTACTTTCACTTTTCACTTTCCCTTCAGCGAGCCAGCACAGGCTGAGAATCGCTGGGGTACCTGACATCGGATGGTCCGAGGAGGTAGGTACCCTAAAAGGTCCGTTCTCATGATCTCACCCCCGGTAACGGAAGAGACTTGAATCACTGATATCCTATGATTTTTGTTTTAATCATAAGTTCTCATAGGTCACAAAGGTTCTGTCGTCTAGATTTTCAAAAACACTCGAAGGGATTAAAACGACATAGAACGAGTAGTCCGTGACTATGAAGACGGAGAAGTTCATTGGTACTCTTACATCGGGGGAAGTCACAACCATCTCGTTGCGCCTGGAGATTGTCTTCTTCCCATTCACGAACACAAACAAAGATTTAGAACGTTATCGAAAAAAAAAAGAAAGACAAAAGTACTAGTTTATTGAATAACCAATTTAGAACCAAATTAACTACAAAATTCTCGATTATAGAATAGGACGGATGGTACATTGGGTCCTACTACGACAAAAGGACTACACTAGAGTTAAGGCACTCTTCTTTTTATGTAAATTTGTTCTACTAAAGTCTCACACACAAGTCACCTTCCAGTAGACAAATCTTTCAAAGAAACTCTAGAGGCACCAAAATAATATTTAACGTAGTTTCACGTTTCACCTCTTCTCATCGTACATTAATTGTTAGTCTTTTATTGTATTGAAAAAGGATTTGATGTAAGGTGACAAAAGTCACACTCGTATTGAGGGTGACTTACGTACAGAAGACGCTAAAATAATTTAATCAACTTAAACTTAAAAACAGATGTCGTGGTATCACGTATTTGTATATCGTATGACTATGATAAAAAACGAGTATAACAACCTACTATTTGCGTCTTCAGTTTGAATCTATTAGATTGTCAAGTACTAAAAAGGGGGAGTATTGGGTAGTCATCAATCCATGATTATGATTTAATATCCACAAGTCATCCACGGACTCTGTTACTAAGAAAAAATAAAAAAATTTTAAAATAACTTGAAATCAACTAAATGGCACAATATAATTGAAGACGTACAATTATGATAATTATAACGATATACTCGAAGACGTCTTTACTCTACATTTTACCATCTTAGGTGTCCCCTCCCTTTTCTGTACACTTTACTTTTACACTGACGGACACAAAGTGCCATCGGGACGAAAGTTAAAAGAAAGATCTGCAACTAGTCAAAAAGTGTTCTCTCACAAACGTTGAATGAGTTACGTCTTCGAGTCGGCATATTTCTTTTCTTTTGATTATCCTCCTTCAGAGTTCTTTCGTTCGTACGTCGGTCTCAGGAAGGAGCCTTCTTAGCCCACTCACACACGAATTTCTACACTGCTTCTCCTCTGTATCATGTAAACAAACACCACACCAGTCCTTTTGTGCTTTTGCTTAAAAAAAGATCAACTGTACCCTGGTTCTCATAATTTTTAGTTCAGTAGTATCTTATCTTCCCCGGCATTCTCTAATATATGAGTTAACACGTAACGGGTTTTCGGCAAAAATTTAACAGAAGTAACCTAACCCAACCCATACGGGTCACGACCCTCAGTCGTTGAGCTTAGACCAGATCAGAGAGATATGAAAGACACCCTTAGGAGACTCCCTTAAAGAGTCCCTACTCACACGGTAGACAGTGAACAAACTGAACCGACGACGGTCACCCAACTACCTACTGGAAGGTATAACTTCCTTCTTAAGTCTTTGATCGAGACAGAAGGAGGTGAAGACCTCCGGACACAGCCGAGTACTGTAGTGACAAAGAAACACCTTCCACCTAGATCGTGAAAATGGGTCCAGGACCACGAGGGGCGAAGTCACTGACCTAGGAGGGGACAGTGCAGGTGTCGAACAACCATGGGTTCTGGAAACATACAGGGGGAGATGTGGGGGTCGGAGGAGAGGTGGGTCGCAAGAGTTCGGTGGAATGAGTATGGAGGAGATCACAATACAAATGAGAATCCGAAAGTCTTAAGGATACTCAAGTAGAGGATACAAAGGAGGGAGTAGAATTCCGCACATTCGACAAAAGTTGTGTGACCAGACATTAGAGCCCAGAAGTAAGGAAAGTAAGACGAAGGAAGGACCCAATTACGGTGGTAATAAGGGAGAGGGTAGGTTGCAACGACGACCTCTCGGAGTGCCCGGTGACGTCTCAGTGACACAGTCTACAATAATACAATTAATAAAAAGGTAATAAAAAGGTGATAAATCCAATGATTCAACATTGGATCATCGATTTTAGGTCAAGTAGAAAACTCTAGAACAAGGATGACCGACCGGGACGTCGTAAACTGTTTTGACTCTAGAAAGGATATACCAGAGATAATTTCCAAACACAGGAAGGTGGGTAAGGATTTACAAATACAATGGGTCTCAAGATAAAATGAGAGACTGGAAACTTTGTCGAATAAAGGACCCACCAAAGTACACGTTGTGTCAACTGTTACGAGTATACAAAGGACAGATATTTATATCCAAGTCGATGGATGATCCGTAGAAAGGAATTTGATGGGACGGTTGTGAAGTTTTTGGTTGTAAAGGTATTCATTTGAGTAGGTAAATCTGAGATCTTCAAATCAGAAAATTACAATGACCTCCTCTATTAAATCGTTTTACTCCTTCATTCGAACTCTTAAGTCCTGTGTCACCCAGATTATTATTACTGTCTCTTGTCTTTAGAGACTAGTATCGACAAGTCAGTCGGACCTTCTCGTTAGTTGGGTTTAAACTTGTTCTCTTCTCACGAGACCCCCACCCCAACCAACCCCCCACAGAGACTTCCCTTCTTCTTTTTCCGGACACTAACTCGTTTACTTTCAACACGGTATATTCTTTTTTTCCAGTAAGACATGGTAGGGTTTCTTTTCAGACATACATCCTCAAAACCTCGTTTATCTTTTGTTTGAAATACCTTAAGGTATCACCAGGTCACCAATTCTGAAGTGGACAGTTCGTCCCCTGTGTCCAAGGTAGGGACTAGGTCCTTCTAAGGTGTACAGACCCCCGTCGATTCGGGTACATGGTGTTGATGACTTCGAGTTCCTGAGTTCTCTTCGGTGGTGTCAATCTTCGGGTGAGTGACGTTGGCCTCTCATCGGAGGTGAGTGACGTTGATCTCTTTCGGGTGCACGTCGTTGTTTCTAGGTCGTGTCGGTTTTTATTTTAAAAAATTTTTGTTATCCCTTGAAATTATTCACACTAAAGTTGGTTGTCATCTCACATTCTTTTTCACATAAAGAATCCAACGACCCACCGAGTCACCATTTCTTAGGTGGACGGTTACGTCCTCAATTCTCTCGGACCGTCCGACGTAAGGTTCCCCAGCGTTTCTCAGCCTGTGTTGAATCACTGATTTGTTGTTGTACGGTGGGTCAGACGTCATAAAACAATACCGTCGATTACACTGTTTGGTCATATAACGGAAAATAGATTCTTTCATCCCTTGTAAAAATTTTTTTACACACACACGTATATACTACTTGTTGTCGTTGTTGTTGCTCTTTTGTATCTTATCTAATTTTTGATTATTTTGGACCAATGGACATCCCTCTTCTCTGTCTCCTCCCTTGTCTTTCCTTTTCCGATCTAAAGGGACTTACACAAAAAATGAAAATTGAAACTTGACATTTCCAAGACGTACTAATACTTCGTTAATATCAAGTTAAAAAATTTGAACATTCGTTTTACTTTGTTTAACTACATTGACATATAGTTCAGTCACCGAATTGGAGTATTTAAAAAAAGTCCTAGTCTTCACACTTTTAAGGCTTACCCTACATACAACTAAAATAACAAGTCAACGGTTCACACAAACTGAGAAACGTTGGGGTACCTGATGACGAACGGTCCGAAGGGACAAGAAGTGATAGAGGGTCTCAAACAAGTGTAAGTACAGGTAACTCAGTCCACTACGACAGATTGGTAGAGTAGGAGACAACGGAGTCCTTGTTTTTATTGACGTCTTTTTGAATTTGTCATTGTGAGTGACTATCTTTTTCAAACGAGATGTTACTTCGTTTATTCTTCCCTAATCATATACGTACAGAAAAAAAAAAAAATGACAGTAATTCTTAGGTCTCGTTTATCTACCCCTTTGTTATCTTTGTCACTGTCTGAAATAAAAGAACCCGAGGTTTCAGTGACGTCTACCAATGATGTCGATACTTTAATTCTGCGAACGAGGAACCTTCTTTTCGATACTGTTTAGATCTATCTATAATTTTTCGCCTCTGTAATGAAACGGTTATTTCCAGGTAGATTAGTTTCGATACCAAAAAGGTTATCAGCACATACCTATACTCTCAACCTGGTATTTCTTCCGACTCACGGTTTCTTAACTACGAAAACTTGACATTACAACCTCTTCTGCGAAATCTCGGGGAACCTGACGTTCCTCTACTTTGGTCTGTTAGGATTTCCTTTAGTCAGGACTTATAACCTTCCTGACTACGACTGACTTCGAGGTCATGAAACTGGTGGACTACGGTTCTCGACTGAGTAACCTTCTCTGGGACTACGACCCTTTCTAACTTCCGTCCTCCTCTTCCCCTACTGTCCTACTCTACTAACCTACCGTAGTGGCTGAGTTACCTGTACTCAGACTCGTCTGAGATCCTCTGCCACTTTCTGTCCCTCCGGACCGTACGACGTTAAGTACCTCTGTGTTTCTCAGTCTGTGCTGACTCACTGACTTGTCGTTATCCTTAGGTCTGAGAAGTGACCTTTATTCTATTTGAAATTTTAGTTTAAGTTTTGGAACAATCTGATTTAAAATTAAATTTAATAGTACTTGTGTACGAAAAGGGTAAATTTTGTTAAGAGATCGAGAAAGACAACTATTTAACATCTTCGTGACTCAGAGGAAACATGGATCTAACGGTACAGATGATAGAGTTGACTTTCCCTAGTTATAATGGAATCCCTTTACTGGTGAAAGTCTAAATGTCGTCGTTGACGTCTTTTACTCGGGTGTAGACCTCGGTACACGTACGTTCCTACGGACTCTTTGAAGACCCCGGTACAATTTCTTGTGTGTTAGTAAAGCTTCCCAGGAGACGACTGGTTTCCATCCTGTCACATTGGTAGTCTCTATAACTAACGTCACCAAACTTTGTCTTTGTAGTTTATCCTTTTTTATGAATTAAAGGAGTACTACTTTTTGATTGGTGTTTTGAATTTCCAGTGGAATCTTCGACAGATCCCGTAGATGAGAATAAAAGCCCAAAAAAGCAAAACCTTTCGATCTTCTATTTTAAACTCGATGCAAAGTCCATTTGTTTATCAAATATTCCCTTTCAAGAATCCCTACCAAAAGTAATTAGTTTTTCTAGACAAGTGCTTTCGACAACTTACAATCCTTCTTCGATTACCCCCTCGGTCTCCAGTACCCGTGGACTCTGGTGACTAGTAAACATCACCGTGTGTCCCTCTCTTGTACCCGGATGACCACGTTACTCCCGTAAATGTTGGAAGGTACTCTACGAAAAAGGATTTTTCTAGTTTCGACATAGATTAATTCGGACCTAGATTATAGATCAACTATCCTTCATAGTCCTCTATTTGCTTATATTTCTATATGAACTTAGTCAAGTCAAGTCAGCGAGTCAGTACAGGTTGAGAAACACTAGGGTACTTAGCGTCGTGTGGTCCGGAGGGACAGGTAGTGGTAGAGGGTCTCAAGTGAGTCTGAGTGCAGGTAACTTAGTCACTACGGTAGGTCGGTAGAGTAGGAGACAGTAGGGGAAAAGGAGGACGGAGGTTAAGGAGGGTCGTAGTCTCAGAAAAGGTTACTCAGTTGTGAAGCGTACTCCACCGGTTTCATGACCTCGAAGTCGAAATCGTAGTAAGGGAGGTTTCTTTAGGATCCCGACTAGAGGAAGTCTTACCTGACCAACTTAGAGGAACGTCAGTTTCCCTGAGAGTTCTCAGAAGAGGTTGTGGTGTCAAGTATCGTAGTTAAGAAGTCGTGAGTCGGAAGAAGTGTCAGGTTGAGAGTTTGGGTATGTACTGATGACCTTTTTGGTATCGGAACTAATCTGCCTGGAAACAACTGTTTCATTACAGAGACGAAAACTTATACGATAGATCCAACCAGTATTCAAAAGAAGGTTCCTCATTCGCAGAAAATTAAAGTACCGACGTTAGTGGTAGACGTCACTAAAACCTCGAGGTTCTTTATTTCAGACTGTGACAAAGGTGACAAAGGGGTAGATAAAGGGTACTTCACCACCCTGGTCTACGGTACCAGAATCAAAAGACTTACAACTCGAAATTCGGTTGACAAAGTGAGAGGAGAAGGTGAANAGTGTCAGGTTGAGAGTTTGGGTATGTACTGATGACCTTTTTGGTATCGGAACTAATCTGCCTGGAAACAACTGTTTCATTACAGAGACGAAAACTTATACGATAGATCCAACCAGTATTCAAAAGAAGGTTCCTCATTCGCAGAAAATTAAAGTGCCGACGTTAGTGGTAGACGTCACTAAAACCTCGAGGTTCTTTATTTCAGACTGTGACAAAGGTGACAAAGGGGTAGATAAAGGGTACTTCACCACCCTGGTCTACGGTACCAGAATCAAAAGACTTACAACTCGAAATTCGGTTGACAAAGTGAGAGGAGAAGGTGAAAGTAGTTCTCCTAAAAATCAAGGAGAAGTGTAAGACGGTATTCCCACCACAGTAGACGTATCGACTCCAATAACTATAAAGAGGGCCGTTAGAACTAAGGTCGAACACAAAGAAGGTCGGGTCGCAAAGAGTACTACATGAGACGTATATTCAATTTATTCGTCCCACTGTTATATGTCGGAACTACATGAGGAAAGGGATAAACCTTGGTCAGACAACAAGGTACAGGTCAAGATTCACAACGAAGGACCGGACGTATGTCTAAAGAGTTCTCCGTCCAGTCCACCAGACCATACGGGTAGAGAAAGTCTTAAAAGGTGTCAAGTAACACTAGGTGTGTCAGTTTCCGAAACCGTATCAGTTATTTCGTCTTTATCTACAAAAAGACCCTGAGAACGAAAAAGCTACTAGGTCGTCTACAACCGTTAAACTAGAGACAAAGGAGACGGAACTTATGTCAGTGGGTTTAGGTCTCGAACCACCGGTGATGTCCTATTATACGGAGTTCCTGTAAGTGGTGTATTTACCGTCCCCATATTCGGTATCTTGTTTCCTTTAGAGTTGGTTTACTGTACACACCTCTGGAACAAGTTAGGACTAAACTTGTTAACATTTTTCTGTTAATTCCGGATGAACCTCTTTCACCTTGAGCCTCCTTTA
Organism: Capra ibex; assembly: GCA_006410555.1. Lineage (NCBI taxonomy): Eukaryota > Metazoa > Chordata > Mammalia > Artiodactyla > Bovidae > Capra > Capra ibex. Next base: position 52,079,172 of record SJYO01046538.1, read on the forward strand.
TAATACCTTTTGATGATAGAGACCCAAAAAAACGTGGATTCAAAAATAAAACTCTAGTAAAAGTTCTACGTACGACGATAGTCTTTTTGATCTTTCTAGGGTCGATGGGAAACGGGTGGAGGGAGGTACCACTGTAAAACGTTTTGTCAACATGTCATAGTGTCATCATTCTGTCGTTTTATGTCAGTTCTACGTCCTACAAAGGTAACGACGTCTCTAGAGAAGACGGAACATCGAGATCGGAGGAGAGTGACGGAGGGGGTCGAATTGGGAGGTCGTCGGTCAGGACCTCCCAATTCCTGGTCAGACAGGAGGAGAGGAAAGTAAAACAGTAATACAAGTGCCTGAGTGTGAAATCCATTGGAAAACCCTGACCGAAAAAGTGAGTCATAGTAAGAGACCTCTAAACAGGTTTAGACACATATAGTTATCAAGGTAAATAACGACTGATCATAAACAGTAAAATTTTTTCTATTAGTAAAGTGTTATATATATGAATACACATAAGGAATTTGGATGCATTACAATATGCAGACAATGTAGAGTTTCGACCCTTTTTATTTTCAAGTAACATATTCTCCTTTTTTTACTCGTTATCTTATTTTACGGTCCATTATCTTATAAAGAAAAACAAACAAACAAACACACACCCCCCCCCCTCCCCTTCTTCGGGAATAGAGAATCTCGATAACATCCTAAAAGTCTACTCTACTACAGGACAGACCCTAAACGAATAGACTCGTTTCCCCCAATATTTACTTAGTACTAAAGATACAATCATTAATCTCCTCAATCGACAACCCTTGTACCCTAAGTTCCAGGATAAGAGAGAAGAAAAACTCACAAACTTTGAAATGCAATAATTTACAATTTTTATGTCGTTAGACTCGGGGAATAAATCTCTCTACCTCGGTCGATGTCCTTGATTTTTACTCGGTTATTTATTCATTTACCGTCCCTGTCTTTTTACAAACGAAAAGTGGGCTTCGAAAGGACAAGTCAAACTACACAACGAGACATGGACTAAATAAAATTTTATTAAAAATTTCAATGAGATTTTTGTTAAATTAAATTAAAACGTTTAATATGTTCTTCATTCGACAACGTACTGGACACACTCTTCTTTATTACCACTAATCCCTCATTTATCTTAGGGTAAATTCGTATTATAGAAGTCAACAGGAAACAGAGGTTGACGATTTGGTTAGAGTAGTAAAGATCTAGTGTACCGAAGGACTCCTAAGGTTAACGAATCGAAGGGTCTCCCGAGTGACCAATTATTAGACGAAGGGTTGCGTTCTGTATATCCTCTACACCCAAACTAGGGACCCAGCCCTTCAAGGAGACCTCATCCTTTACCGTTGGGTGAGGTCATAATAACGGACCTTGTAGGGTACCCGTCTCCTCGGACCGTCCGATGTCAGGTATCCCAGCGTCTCAACCTGTGTTAAATCATGCGTACGTGAATTGTAGAGAACAAATAATGTCAGATTTCTTCCGCAAAACATAACCATTTAAGTCCATAACTATTTTAAGATTGGAAACATCTGTTTTGGAAGAACACCCAATTTATTCGTAACGATCTATACAAAAGTACTGTCTGGCGTCCGAAAGTAAAAAAAATTTAATTAAGAATAACTTCACATCATCAAATGTCACAACAAATCAAGTAGAAATGAAAAAAGAAAAACCGACCATAGGAAGAGAACCAGGTACTGACACTTTTTTTTATGATCAGAAAGGAGTACAAACCGTTTAAAATACAAATTGACATGAAAAGGAAAGAGTAAGTAAGTAATCAAGTACAGACAAAGAACTCTTCGGTCATTCAAGGTCCGTGACAACGTCTACGACCTCTGTCAAATATATTTGTTTCTAAAGGTCTTAGGACAATTTTCCCCTAAATGAATTCGGTACTTAGTCTTTGATAGGACTACTGTAACTAGTGTCACATGATTGGTTACATCATCCCGGCTCCAGTGTGCCATTGTGATTCTCGTATTAAATTACAATTTTCATGAAGGAGGGGATAGTCATAAGTTTCCTCATTCTTCTTTTTCTTATTGATTGTGTATCGGAAGGGATACTTAGTTCGGTATGAAATTGGTAAAGTGTATATAACTGTATTACGAGTCGTGTCGAAAGACACCACACACGAAAACACCAAGGGTAAAACGTCTACTCTTCTGATTCCCTATCTCTCCACTCCATTGAACGGATTCTAATGTTTCGTCACTCACTTCACAGTCTCAGTCCTAAACTTGACTTCTGTTGACCACGTTTCGGTTTATAAAGAGATAACGTTAAATCGATACCTCGGGTTCATTTCTAAAAAGAGAACCAAAGGTAAAGGTAATGGGTTTGATATTAAAAGGGTTGACAAGGAACCTTTAGTTATCTACAAGGGACCCCTTTTTTTTTCACAAAGCACCTTTTTATAAATTCGGTCGTAAAAAGATTACATATATCTCCAATAAATATGACTCATGAAGAGTCTCTTAAATCACAAGTCACATATGACATTTAGTGGTTCTCCTGGTAAATAGAAAATGTCAAGATTTCAATAAAAAAGTACCTTACAAAAAAAGAAGAAAACAAAAATGTCCTATAGATATCTTTAGAGTTCCTTGAATTTCAAGACACGGTAAAGACATGAGAATTTATAGAAGGTGAGAAGGTGTGGTAAGCGAAGACACGACAGTGGGTTTATGAGAGCGAGTTTACGTCTGAGTCTACAAAGGTGAGAGATTTAGTCGTACACCACTTGGGCGTAATGAAAACCCCATACAAGAAACGTAACGACCTGGAACGACCGAAACAACCGGAGAAGACGACGACGAAACACCCAGTCACCTGGCGCTCGTCGAGGAGGAGACGAGACACGACGGAACGAATCTAGACAAGGGAGACGTAAGCGAACCTTTCGGGAAGAAACGTGAGGGTAGTAGTTGGCTTTGTTAAGAGTGAACAAATTTTAAACCGAATCTGTAAAGCAAAGGACACCTGGGACAGAACTTTTGGAGGACGTCCGGTCCAGAGGCAGAAGAGTCAGACACATCTCCGAAAGGACCAGACATACATACATAATGTTAATGAACGGTAATTTGGTTCTCAAGGGATTTCTGAACAAAAAATGTAGAGTATGGATCGTTTAATAATGGACGTGTTTCGTCAAAGAGGTACTTATAAACTTACCTACGGTAAAAGGTCTTCGAGATTGTCAATCGTTACATAAGGAATACAACTGGATTTTAGACCAAGAAAGGTCATAATAGTGTACCTTATATAAAGTAAGAAAAACGAGTATTATTGGATAGATTATTATGACATAATAAAGTTAAGTCATAAACTCAAGGGAAGTTTAGAAGAGGTACGCTTTGAATAAATAACAAAAATATAAAAATACTCGATATACGGATCTTCGTCGTAACGACCTTATAGGTATACTCTGAAAAAATTTGTTATCTCGTAATCACGAGTCAATGACTATCCGTCAGTCTTAACTTGTGACGTAAGGTCTATCATAATTTCGTCAAAATTAAAAATATCTTTGGGTGCACAAAAGGTAGTCAATAATGGTTTGGAAAAGAGAGTAGAAGACGAAGACGAATAACTTAAGGTAGAATAAAACTGAATTAGTAAAATTAGAACTAAGCTAGTAGAGAACAAACTTCGTCGAAACGCAATAGAAGTCTAAAATACACATGTGGACAACAAAGAAGTAGGTGTAGAGCCTTGTCTTTTGTCAAAGGGCATCAAAGGTTATCTCTCGAGTAAGATCGTAGGATTGGTGTAGGATCAATGTTAAGGAGAACAGAAGTCAGACAGGTCAAGATGTCGTGGAGTGGACAAAAAGTGAATGGGTCTTGAATAAAGTCGTGTACGAAACACCTTTATGTCTGACACTGAGATGTTAAGTATTTAACTCAAGTCGAAAAATAAAATCAACTGTGGACATTTGATAGGTCGGGGAAGTGGGACTGAGTTCAAAGAGTTCAAAATTTACCTTATTGATCAGAAATTCAAAAAGACATTTTTAAATTAAACTCCCAGTCTTCCCATGCACCACGAGGTAGGAAGAGTCACTGTCACAAGATTATGTAAAAGAGTCCGAAATTTTTCAACGTTTTTCTTCTTTCCTTTCCCTTTCTCTTTTCCACAGGTCTTCAGAAATATACCTCTTTCTCTGTAACGGAGATTCTTCGGCGAGGACTCGGGATAGGGACTCGACGGTCTCCAGAGACTCTGCGGCAACCAACCCTCGGAGCAAGTCTCCTACACGGGTCCATTGCATAAGAAACAGCGGTGACATAGAGAAGAGGGAGAAACAACGGTAAACGGAGGGCCAAAAGGGGGAAAAGAGAAGAAAGGGAGGATAAGGGTGTTCTTACAATTCTTCGTTACCCGTAGAAGGGAGTGACAAGTCACCGATTCTGAGGTTCGAAGGTTACGTCCCCGGTACTCAAACTAGGGACCAGTCCCTTGATTCTAGGGTGTACGATGTTCCACACCGGTTTTTTCGCATAAAAACAACAACCAAAAAAAAAAAAAAAAAAAGTTCGTCATCAAGAAATTGAAAGTCTAGTGGATCTGGGAAAAGTCTTAGACGACCTGTGGGGGAGAGGGGTCTCTTTGAGTCTGTGTCATATAACATATATTAAAATCCCCCTTTAAAAAGGAAAATGGGACAGAAACGAAAAATTTCGTAAAACCATTTCGTTTTACTTAAGACTAACCACCACATAAGGGAAGGACTTTCAGTTGTTCCACTACCGGGTCATTATCCATATGACAGATACTTAATTTTTATTTTTAATTTTTTTTTTTTCTTTATGAACGGGACTTTTTTGAAGTCATCTCAACCGTGACGATTTGTAGAAGACCTTTATAGTAAATATTTAGCTTGAACTAATGAACCTTTTAAAACAACTTTTCCTTCTGATTCAGACAACTATGGGACTAATCTATTTTTAACTTAACCTCAATGTAGACCAACCAATTACGAACTCAAATTTAGCTGATTTAGTAGGACTTTTAACTTTTACTCAAGTAAACCACGTACTTAAAACATACCTTGGTCAAAATTTTATCGAAGGAAACAGTCAGTAGTTTATAAATATCGGTCGCAAGGTAAACGTTGTATGATATTTCCTAGATAACATCCAAGTCCCCACTTATACCATGTACAGTAATACCTGAGAACCACAGACGAAGGGTCCATGATCCCCATTACAGGGAGGATTGCGTTCCCTGTTACTCTATCTCTGTGTCCTCTATACCCAAGTTAGGGACCCAGCCCTTCTAGGGGACTTCCTCCTTTACCGTTGGGTGAGGTCATAAGAACGGACCTATTAAGGTATCTGTCTCCTCGGACCGTCCGATGTCAAGTGTCCCGGTGTCTCAGTCTGTGTTGAATCGTTGACTCGTGTCACGACGAATCGGAAATCCTGTATCGGTCCGACCGACGCAAGGGTCCTTTTGAGAAACAAGTGTAATATGGAAATGGTGGACCAAATATTACTAGACAGGTGGTAGAAGGGAACGTTCAAAAGCAAGGGTACTCTGACCTTTGGTTCTGGATAAAAGTAATATAGGGGTCAAGGAGTATCCCAAAAAGATTTCCGTAAACTTGTCACTGACAATCACGTATAGAAGGTAGCACGTAGGATAATCTCTTAAAGAAAAGTTTTTATGGACTTCGAAAAAGAATTAGACATCCAAAGTAGACGAGACTCCCAGACTTCGGTAGAGAGGTAGGGAGACAGAGAGAAGAAGGGAGGTTGGAAGAGGGAACGGAAGGAAAAGATCATACAATTAGAGTGCTTTTTATGTGTTTACAGTTACAAAATTTCAACAAATTTCTCGGGTTAACTGTATACCCAACCAACCGTGACTCCCCGAAGACAGGATACAATAGAGATCGAAAGGTACTGTACTAACATTCATGGGTTTAGTCCCTACATATTTATGGAAAAGTTTGGACTGTCCAACAAAACATCCAAACCCCGAGTCGAATACAAAAAAAAAAAAAAAGTCGAATACAAAAATAGAAAGTCAAAGTTAAGACAAACTTTGTAAAAAATATGTGTAAACTGACTGGTTAATTTTTGAAATAATAGACGTCATTGGTCTCTCTACTGAAGAGTACCATGACTCGAACTCTCGAGTGTTTCGGACCTAAGTGAATCCGACATAATACGCTGGATTTTTGGAACTACTACACAAAAAGTGGACACTACATTGTGGTCCACGGTCTTTGTGTGCCGTCCGAGGTCTACTGAACAGAAGAACCTCCCACTTAATATCAGTCTCTGCCTGTACCTTACCCCCTCTAAAGATCTCTTACCTTTGGTTGTCCCGACATAAACTCCCATACCACGTCAAGTACAATTAAAAAATTGTGTTCCGTATTCTGGACTCACAGAAGTCTTCATGGGAAAATTGCTTCAGGAGTTTACGGGGGTCTTAAGGTCTAAAAGAGAAAAGATACAGTTCCCCCCTGTACCTATCTTTTCAAAGGTTTTGTGTCACAACGGGCAAAAGTCATTAAGTATAAAGCCCTTTACCTTTTACACAGACGGAGTGCGATTGACTGGAACATCATACCCTTCGTGTAATCTTATCTCCTTCGGTAAAGTCTATGCCAAGAGTAAAGGGACCAGAGCCCAACACACGAAATAATTAAGTACGTAATTCATGTATAAAAGAATTGGACATCCAACTCCTTCTTGACTCGTTCTGTCTGACGACTGTCTACCTCCCCCACCTTTTCGTGTCCCAACATAAACATCCAGAACACTGAAAAACTTTCGAACTTTGCGTCCGCCTATGTTAAACCGTGGACAAAACTAAACACTTTCAAATAAAGGTAACAACGAAAAATTAAGTTAAATTGGAATAAATGTATGGGAATCTACTAAAGTTGAGTTTACCATTTAAACTTCTTCACTACGAAGACTTCTCTCTTTTAGAAAACAGAGTCCTGGGTCTTCTAACCGGGCACTAAGTTCCGAAATTATTTCTGCTACGTAGACTTAGGACGTCGAGACTGTACTTTTCAAGGAGTAGAAAATCATTACGATGAAAACTCGTTCTACGTTTATATTTAAGATATCTTTACCTACTTTTACTTTTATAGGGGTTTCGTTAATGCGACCTTTCACTTTTGCTTGATTTTTGGCCCTGACTCACACTTTTGTCGGTATAAGGAACATGAAACCACTGACATTGTGGGTAACATAACCTATTAGCCTTTGAGCTAAAAGGGGACGTCAGGGTTCTTGAAAGACGACGACCAGTTTTACACCTTTTGGAGAAAGTTTAGAGTCTTCTATACTCGTAGTGTACACTTTTTGTCTCACCGAAGAGTCAGTAAGGTCTTCTGTTTGATGTCTGACTCGTAGAGTATGGGCTAAGTGTTTTTCTTACCCTAATAAGTCTTCTACAGAATTGACTGGTCTCTTTTCATTCACTTTCAGTTCCACTCCTAAACCCTGCTTTGAGGTGTCGTTCAACGTCACCACACTCACTGTCTCTTTCTTTTATGTCTCTTGTGAGACACCCACCAAGACTACTCGGTCCAAATGTAAACCTTTCTTGGTCGTTGGAGGTTGGAAGGATGTCGTACTCGTCGAACCATCTTTAATCAAATCTTTTAAGGTTTGACACACTTCTAAATAGACTAAGGTAACTCGTTTCGGAAGTCTCTTGTTTCTCGCTTTGGTTTCATTCTGCGTCGAACTCCGACGTCTCTTCAAACCTTTCGCTTCCTCCCGAGCACACCCAAAGTGAAGGTGACGGAGGACGGAGGACGCGAAGTGTCTCTCGGTTCTCCTCTTGTCATCCATGAGAACTGTCGTCTCCGAAGCTCGGACACAGGAGGTCCGTCCTAGGAACGTGCGACGGGAGGTGTAGTTCACTCCTCTTACCACTCCCGAAATGACGACGAAGACGACGGTCGAATGGACCCTTCTCTTCCTCCTCTTCGAAGACATGGAGGTGTGAACGGTTAGGATTTTCATGGTGGGTCAGTTCTCCGACGTTTTCTTCTAGGGATGAGTCGGTTTTCCCTCTCTTGTGCGAGGTTCTCTGAAACTCTCTTAGTCTGGATAGTCTCTTAATTTCGTCAGTGACTGTAACGGTCGTCCTGTCAAACCGTTCTCTCTTCCATTGGGTGACAAGTACGGACTTTCTAAGAAAGTAGGTCAAGGGTAGAAACAAGTTGGAGTTACTTAATTTTCAAAGGTTATTTTAGTAAACTCAACTTGGATGTAAATTCCTCTTTATTCACTTAAAGAAGTAGGAAGTTTGGATTTCGTAACATAATTTATGCAGGAGGGGAGTTTCCTCTTTACAAAACAACCATAAGACAATCTTTGCTAACCAAAGTCTGGGTTGTTGAATAGAGAACTCAAAATAAAGTACAACCGTGTATAAATGGTGAACTTCGAAATCTCAAAGACAACACTTTTTCGTAGAAAATCTTGACTGAACAAAATACACCTACTCTTCTCAAAAGAAAACCGAACTAAAAAAAAGAAATTGTTTAATTACGTTACTGACATTCAAAGACTTTCGACTTCCAATATATTCCAACTTTTGAATTTCGTCGGACTCCATCCCATATAAAACAGAACTTTATAACGGGGGTTTTTGTTGATCCTTTCTACCTTTACTATTTTGAACAAAACCCAATTTCAATTCTCTTCGAAATTAGTAAATGAAGTAGAGTTTATTTTGAAAATCGTCTATCTAATTTTCGTTTACCTAAAACTTTTTGAGAAAGTTATTCTTATTCTTATAAGAATAAAGTTAAAGTTATTCTTAATAAAGTTAAAGTTATTCTTAAGAATAAAGTTAAAGTTATTCTTATTCTTATAACGTTTAGATAGTGATACTTTACTTAGATATTAAATTTTATTGATTACACTTTCGTAAAATTGGAAGTTTGTTCTGAGAACATACGAAACAGTCCATCCTTCACTCTCTAACCAAAAAACCGCTTTTATATTTGTCAGATCACCTCCTGAGTAGAGGGTACAATAAGTTTAATCAGAGTCCATTAAACCCTAAATTAAATACCAAGAGGTAATTTTTTTTTTTTAGGTCTTTCTTTGAGTGAACTTCCGGGGATCTTTTAACCAAATGATCTTTGGATCACCATCCGACGACTAAAGAAAGAATTGTACCGTAAAAGGTCGGAACGATTGAAAAATAAAGTGTTATGGTTCATGATCGTGAACAAAAAAGGTCGATTCAAAGTCGTTATGTAAGACAGTAAACCGCTGTCGTTAAACTTTTAGATTTAACGATATATAGATTTTAAACACTTATACGTATTTAGTAACATAGTAATTTGTTAACAAAAACTTTAGGAAATTTAGTAATTCGAGAGGGAGAGGGTCACTAGTGTCTTTGTACAATTGTTTATCCCGAGAGATATTTATTGTGTTGTCCCTTCTTTCGAGGACGACCCGCGGGTAAAGGGGGAGGAGTCTATCTCGGATAAACAATGGAGGAACCGTGGTTATCCAGACCCTGAGGACGACGATTTCTGATTACATAAAATGTAATTGTGAGCTTCACTAGGGGTTAAAGAGGACGAGTTCCCACCTAACAAAGTCTTTAAGAAAATAGAAATGTCCATTTAATAAATACCTGAAGAAAAGGGGTGGGGGGTGGTGTAAATATCAAGCCAAACCAACTGTATAGAGATGGTGACCTTTTTTTTTTTTCTTTCTTTGAAAAACCAAACCCAGTAAATTTTTCTTTTCCACTTTTTTTTGAAAGTCTTTGTATGTTACAATCTCCCAAATTTTTTTAAAAAACAACAAATAAGTTGTATCTTCGATTTTAACGACATTAAAAGATTGAAAAAATGAAATATACTAGAGTCAACATGAACTTAAAAATCTTAAACTGTACGAAATAAAGGTTTTTTCACGATTACTCCTAATTCTGTATAAAACCAGACAAAAAAAAATTAGTAACACTTAAAAAAACCGAACCAAAAAGTTTACATTCTAACAGGAGAAAAGGATTGTAGACGTCAATTTGTCTAATTGTGAAATGTTCAAATTTTATAAAGGGAGATTTAAAAAACAACGATAGACATTTTATTGTTTATCTGACAGAAGGACTTTTTTCTTCAGAACTCTTTCGTATTGGTGAACCTCTATTAAAATACGTCAGAGTAAATATAGTATTTAAACACTTTTCAATTACTAAAGACATAAAAGAGTACGAACGAAGAAAAATTGACAAAGAAAAGTAATTACCAATTTAGTTCTTGACCGGACTAGAAAAAATGATGTCATTGGGAACTGTAAAACGGAATCTTTTTAAAGGTGGCATAGACGAGGGTAACTAAGAGTGAACAAGGTCTTCTACCGTCGTACTGTAGACTTCAATAGGACACATGTACCGGGATTTGATCCCGTCGCGCGATGTCAACGATATCCACGAAGGGGAACTGCAAATAAAAAGTGAGGAGAAATAGTGTTTCCAGCATACACAGATAACTTTTTTCTCTTGACACGTTTTACTTTTTGAAAGAAGATGGGTGGACTACGTCCGTACGGATGTCGGTGTCGGAAAAAAGGGGTGGAAAGATCCACAGTTGTGGTAATTGTCGTCCGTTTGGAGAAGGTCTGGAAACGGACACATTTGTATCCAAAACAACAAAACGAAACAAAAAAATTAAATTTTTCACCTTTTTTAAATAAAGGACTTTGAAAAGTCATTCTTTTCTTCAAATGAAACTCCGTGAATTTTCAAAAAAAACAAAAAAACAAAAATTGACCTCCTATTAACCCAAAGTAACAAAAGACTACCCTAGTGAGACATAAGGTAAAATGTTGAATTTCTAAAATAAGTTGTTATATGGTACTTATAGGGGTACTATAATACCTCTCAGGACCACGATGAAGTAGAAAAATTGGGGACAGATCTCACTCTATTAAACCTAGAGATATTGCATCAAGTGGTAGAGGAATTATTACCTGGGATCAACAGAGATCAAAACACAATGACTTTTAATACGGTGTGATCCGAACAAACGCCTCTTCCGCTACCGTGGGGTGAGGTCAAGAGAACGGACCTTTTAGGGCACCTAACTCCTCGGACGACCCGACGTTAGGTACCCCAACACTTCTCAGCCTGTACTGACTCCCTGAAGTGAAAGTGAAAGTACGTAACCTCTTCCTTTACGGACCTCTTAGAGTCCCTGCCCCCTCGGACCACCCGACGCCAGATACCCCAACGTGTCTCAGTCTGCTGACTTCGCTGAATCGTCGTCGTCGTCTGAATAAACTTTTACATTCTATTTAAGAACCTTTAATTTTAATTTACTAATAAGTCAAGTAAAGAGATCGAATGGATCGTTTCAAGGAAATATTTCTAAAGTGGAAGACAGGTGGTATAAGAAGGGGGTAGTGAAGTACGGTGTAACGAAGGTAAAAAAAGACTGACGGGGGAGGGGTGAGGGGACTGAATTCGATATCTTCATTAACTTACACTCTGAATCTGGACCGTATGGTTCTTCCTTTATTATTACGGACTAAACACGAAATATAACCTTCTCGAAAAAAAGTAAATGAAAAATTTCAGTCCAAATAACTCCATATTAAGTGGATGTCATGTCAAAGGGATAAAATTCACATGGTCAAACTTCAGCGTTTAAGTGTGTCAGTACATTGGTGTCGGTGCCAGTTCATTGTCTTGTATGAGTAGTGGGACGTTTTGTAAAGGACGGTCAGCGTCGGTTAGGGGAGAGGGGATTGGGGTCGGGGAGTGTTAGTGAGTAGACTAAAGATAGGTATACGACGACGACGACCATTCAGCGAAGGCAACACAGGCTGAGACACGGTGGGGTCTCTGCCGTCGGGTGGTCTGAGGGGACAGGGGCCCTAAGAGGTCCGTTCTTGTGACCTCACCCAACGGTAAAGGAAGAGGTCACGTACTTTCACTTTTCACTTTCACTTCAGCGAGTCAGCACAGGTTGAGAAGCTCTGAGGTACCTGACGTCGGATGGTCCGAGGAGGCAGGCACCCTAAAAGGTTCTTTCACATGACCTCACCCCACGGTATCAGAACGGAAAAGGTCTTACAGTATATCTACCCTAGTACGTTATATATAGGACAACATAGACGGAAAAATTTGATTCTTATTGCGTAAACCCTAAATAGGTACAACATACACCATTCATCAACTAAAGGACAAATAACGATTCATCATCAGGTAAAATACCTACATGGTGTCAAATAGGTTAAGTGGTAACTACCTATAAACCTAACAAACATATAGAACCGAAGATGTTTATTTCGACGATATTTGTAAGTGTATACCTAGAAAAAATATCTGTACGAAAACAACAAGAACCAATTTATGGATTTTCACCCTAAGGACCCTGTTGTCGACCCCACAAAAATTCTTTGACGGTTCCAAAAGGTACCGTCGACGTGGTAAAACGTAGGAGTGGACGTTGTGTATCACATCGAAGTGTAAAAGTAGTGGTGCTCCACAGTCGGAACAACGAACATCCGTAAGAACATCCACACGTCACCCTAGGGTAACACATATAAAGAAATTACTGATTACTATAACTTGTATAAAATAAGGGACACGAATAAACGGTAAGAATATAGGAGAAATAACTTCGAAGGCAAATTTACAGAAAAGATGTAAAAGAAAACAGGAATAACAGAAACGCAACTTTCTGTATAAACCTATGTTAGGAAATAATACAGATAGAACGTTTATAAACCTATATTAGATAATACATAGACAGAACGTTTATAAAAAGGGGGTCAGACATCGAACAAAAAAATTTAAAAGAATCTCATATAAAACTTTTCTGTAAAATATAGCTTTCATAAAACTACATTAAATAAAATAGGTAATAAAAAAAAAAAAGAACTTATCTTGTACGAAAACATAGGATTCTTTAGAAACTGATTAAGTTCCCATGTTTCTAAAAGAGGACCCAAAAAAAGATCTTTAACATAACAAAATCACAGTCCATAGTCTAGGTGAAACTCTACTAAAAACATATTAGACACTCTTCTCCCAACACACACAAAAAAAAAATTACCTTCGGTAAGTCGTGGTAAACAACTTTTCTAAACGTAAGGAATAACTTAATGTCACCGTGGAGACAACTTTAGACAACTGGAATATACACATCCAGAAAAAGACCTGAACTAAGAAAAGGTAACTAGATACACAGACAAGAATTTGGTTGTAACTTGGTAGAATTAATGATATTCTTTCGAACAAAAGGGGAAATGACACTTAGAAACAGTACCAAAAGTAAATTTCAAGAAAAACACTCCCTCCTTTCGTTTTTCGAAAGATTTCGATACCTTCGTTTTTCGACTGATTTGTTAAGTTACACCTCGGATATTAATGTGGGTCTGTACGTAATAGTAAATTCCGTTTTTCAGTCATTATGATTCGATAGTCTTTATTCCCTTTTCTTGGTTGAAGGAACAACCCATATAAGTCGGATTAGAAGAGTACATTTTTTAAACGACGTCAACAACTAAAAATTTAACAGTGGGACTCTGTGATTTTAAATCAGTAAGTCTTTCTTAAGACAAGGACTGGTGACATATAATAGTCATTCTTTTGCTCTACTTAACTTATTTCCAAGTCTCAATTCAAACGATTTTTATAGACTAAGTTAAGAGTATGTAATTCTAAACATAATATTGAACCAAATCATAAACTTTTTTTTTCTTCAGTGATTGGAATGAACCTTTCGTCGGAATCGTAAACTCTTAATAAAGAATTGTACCGTTTTAAAGGGACATACAGGGTCCATTCTTCTAACATCTAACTTATTATGTACTCGGTCCGCAATTAAAGGTTCACACTGGTGACGGAAGTTCCACGAGTCAAAAGTAATTCCCCCTTCACTCCCGTCTTAAGCCTGAGAACAACTGATACTCCCGATGTCGGTACCACTGACGTTAGTACTTTAATTCTGCGGACGAGGAACCCTCTTTTCGATACTGGTTGGATCTGTCGTATAATTTTTCGTCTCCGTAATGAAACGGTCGTTTCCAGGTAGATGAGTTCCGATACAAAAAAGGTCATCAGTACATACCTACACTCTCAACCTGATAATTTCTTTCGACTCGTGGTTTCTTAACTACGAAAACTTGACACCACAACCTCTTCTGAGAACTCTCAGGGAACCTGACGTTCCCCTAGGTTGGTTCAGGTAGGATTTTCTTTAGTCAGGACTTATAAGTAACCTTCCTGACTACGACTTCGACTTTGAGGTTATGAAACCGGTGGATTACGCTTCTCGACTGATTAAACTTTTCTGGGACTACGACCCTTTCTAACTTCCACCCTCCTCTTCCCCTGTTGTCTCCTACTCTACTAACTTACCGTAGTGGTTGAGTTACCTGTACTCAAACTCATTTGAGGCCCTCAACCACTACCTGATCCCCCGGACCGTACGACGTCAAGTACCCTAGTGTTTCTCAGTCTGTACTGACTCGCTGTTGACTTGACTCTCGTTTTAGTTACCGTGGGGTGAGGTCATGAGAAAGGACCTTCTAGGGTACCTGCCTCCTCGGACCATCCGACGTCAGGTACCCCAGCGATCCCCAGCCTGTGTTGTCTCGCTGAAGTGAAAGTGAAAAATGAAAGTACGTAACCTCCTCCTTTACCGTTGGGTGAGGTCACAAGAACGGACCTCTTAGGGTCCCTGCCTCCTCGGACCACCCGACGGCAGAGACCCCACCGTGTCTCAGCCTGTGCTGACTTCACTGAATCGTCGTCGTCGTCCCATACTAATATTTCCTTATGGGACCTGGAGAGTCGGGAGTCGGACCGTAATTGCAGTCTAGTCCATTCAAGCAGACGAAGACCTTATGCACTACGAACTTGTTTCAAGTGATCGTTTTCAAAATCTCAATTGCCCCTAGGTCTCCCGTGTAAGACAAGGTATACAGAAAAGGAATAACAAATGACTCTGATCCGTTACACTCCCGAAGGGCCCATCGAGTCGACCATTTCTTAGGTGGAGGTTACGTTAAGTTAATTGGGGTCAAGTTAAGGACCCAACCTTCCAAGAGGACCTCTTCCCTAACCGATGGGTGAGGTCATAAGGACCAAAAGGGACCACCGAGTCCACCATTTCTTATGTGGACGTTACGTCCTCTGGACCCAAACTAGGGACCCAATCCTCCTAGGGGACCTCTTCCCGCACCGTTGAGTGTGGTTATAAGAACGGACCTCTTAGGGGTACCTGTCTCCTCGGACTACCCGATGTCAGGTACCCCAGCGTTTCTCAGTCTGTACTGACTCATGGGTGTCGTGTCCGTCACACTTCAACCGGAGTAGAGGATGTGTAAAAATTTCATAAAAAGTAGGGTAACATAAGATTGGATACTTATATAGGTCTACTTCGTACCTAAGTTTCGATCTGATCCCTAATACTTAACAGACATTCTTTCAAAAATTTTTAGAGAGAGGAATTTACGAAGACGTAAAGACAGAAAATATGATGGTCTAAAGAAACATCATACAGACTTTCCAACTGACACCTGAATCTAAGAATCTAGTGCATTCGTCTGAAACCCCCCACTTTAATTTAATACTATTATTAGTGTGTATGTTTTTCTATCACCTAAAAATAAACTCCCCCTCGGAATCTAAATAAACTTCTAAGAAAATCTTGGTACTAAACAGAGATCTTCCTGATTCACATGATACCGGATTGTCAAGGTTCAAACATACAAGTTAAAACAAGTAAGAAACTACGAAAAGACAGAAAAACAAAAAAATACTTTAACACCATGTCTGATGTTCATTGGATTATCGATCGAAATCACTCTTCTACTCATTAATGATGGTAAGAGTACTATGTATAAAGAACAGGGTGTAGAAGTTGTTTCTAGTATGAATCGGAACGTCACTGGAATTAAAATTCTAAATAATCTTTTCAAAACCTTTTAAAATCCTATAACCTTTCGTTCATAAAAGACCTTGACGAAGATACAAAAACTATGAAATTCGTAATATAGTGAATATACTTTTCCCTTTTATTTACTCGTACGTGTAATTTCTTTTTTTATGCAAACGTAAAAGATTCCAACTCTAAAGATTTTAATGGTTACTGTACAACCTTTCGTGGGAAAAAATAAAAGGAAAAAGAGTAAACAGGTGTCGCGTTACAACCTGGTTTACCAAATTAACTAAAGAGATACTATTTTCACCGGAAACCCCTCGTTTGTCGACCAAACCCCCAAAAAAATCTATATTAAGTTCTTTTAAGTCTAAAACAAGATTCAAAGTTTAAACATTGATAAAAGTATACTTAAAAAATTAGAGATTTTAAACCTCTGTCGTGAAGGTAAATGTAGATTATTAAAATAAGAGTGTCGAAATAAGTGGGTGGATTTAAAACCAAAAATTTTATTCAAGTGAAACCATCACAAAACAGGACAGTTTACATCAGTAGACAATTACCACGGAAAGAAAAGTGGTAAATTTTTGTTTGACGTAAAGACTACAGGGTTCACGAACGATCATTCGTGTTACAGTTAAAAAAAGAAATGAATCTGTGGAGTTTGTCGTCGGGTCCTCGCAGTCCACAATCGTTTTGATCCAGAAAGGTTTACATACCAGGTTTGTCATTTTATTAACAAAAATCATATTTAAACTACAGTTAGTTAACTGTGAAGGATCTCTTTCATTCATTTTTCTAAAAAGCCAAGTTTAATCAAATCAAACTCACGATCCGTAAACCTACAACAATACGGATTATAAACTTGTGTATGTTACACAAGTAAAAGGTTAGTAAGCATTGTCTCGTTATTATGTTGTACTCGTCAGAGAAGAATAAACTTCACATGTAACCCTTACTTCTAAAGTCTTCCTCAGGGATTGAGTTTGGACTTTTTGGACCACAATCAGAACCCACTAAAGGTCACTGGGGCACTGGGGGAAGAAGGACGGGGGACACAGCTGAACCTTGACCCTTCGGTAAAAACAAAAACCTTCCCTTTCCTCTGTCTATATTACTTACTGAAAATAACACGTTATAAAGTTTGAGAGAACTTACGTAAGCTTGCCCTACCTTTGACAAGACGGGATACAGTGTCGGTTTTGTTTGTTTTGTATAAGGGATTTGGACCTACACACAAAGAGAGTTTGACCGTCATCAATCTCGATTTGAGAGTTTGTTCTTAAACCAAACTGTTAAAAATCGGGAACAAGTTGATTTATACTCCCTTCCAGTGTCGGTTTCGTTTATGACACCCCTTTTTAATTATGTGTATAAATGTCGAACGTCCACCGTAAACAAGACTTTACAATCTATAAACAGAATTTCTTGACGTAAACACCATTATGAAACTTTACCTGATGAAAAAAAAAACGATTATAAAAATTTTACTTGAGGAGAAATTATTATCATTGAGGGTTACATTTATTTAAGACGTCTCCAGGGACTTCTCACTATTTACGAACTTAAATTCATAAATTTGTAAATCTTTCCGGTGATTCTTAGACTCTTAAGATCCTTATAGTCTGGGTCGTTTATACGGTATTTTGAGGGGTCTACTATCGGAAGAGACCGGGGGTTTCTTGGGTGAGATCACTCATAGTTACTGAAGAAATACCGTTACGGAGGCTGTGACAAATGACCGAGGTCGGTGGGGGCAGGTCCAACAATTCATAAGGGTGGGAAACCTAGACACCCTTCTTAGTGAGACATGGTAGATCTATTAAGTAAAACATTACGTGGTAGCACGAAGTACTCGGATCGTTTTATGTAAAAAATAATCAGTGTTATCATTGAAAGTTTAAATACCAGTGGATACTGGTTGTCCGAGAACCAAACACGGAATGGGTTCTTTATGACCTTTGTATTTAACAATTCGGTCCGTTAGACGGAGACTTTTACCATCGTACGTCTGAAGTTAGGTGGAGAATCCAGGAGGAAAACTTTATGTTTTAAGATTGAAAGTCCCTGGCGAAACAACTCGTTATAGTCTGTAGACACACTTACCTTTATTCGGTAACCTAGTACAGTGATCGGCAATTGAAAAGTAAATTATTGTGATGTCTATTTTGTGACGGACGTAGAACGTAAAATCAATCCTTGTGCCGTGTAATGGTGTTTCCAAAGATGAAGGGTTCGTATCGTTCCAGGTTAATATAAGGATAATTGATCGTACTGACCGTACAAGACTTACATATTTAGTAAAATTCCTTACCTACGGATCTAAAAGCGTCAGACAGACCTACCACCCTTTATTCTTCAGAAGGTACTCGGTCATTCACCTACAGCAACTCCAGGTGTCGAGAGTCCGGTAGTTCCTCGTTTGCACTTGTACTCTAAGTTCTACCCTCCCGTTCCTCCAGTCTCATGTTTGAAGAACCTTTTTTCGACCGTGAACAAAAAAGTCAAAAGCTATAACAAAAGGTTTAAGAATCATAAATTTGAATTTACACCATCTATTGCACTCAAAGAACGTAACTCATTCCGTCCTTATTAACTTGTGAGACCAAATAGATGTAAGAAGAGTAAATAAAATTGGGACGCTCCCGTAACTTCACTTTCACAGACAGTGAGTCAGTACAGGCTGAGACCCTGGGACACCTGACACGTCGGGTGGTCCGAGGAGACAGGTACCTTAAGAGGTCCATCCTTATTTATGACCTCACCCAACGGTAAGGAAAGAGGTCCCATAGAAAGACTGGGTCTCTGGATTGAGCCCAGAGGACGTAACGTCCGTCTAAGAAATGACAGACTCGGTGGTCCTTTCTCAAGGAAAAAAGTGGAGTTTAAATAAAAATCTAAATTTTGATTACATGGAAGGGGTTTATTTAACCTCGGAAAGTTAAGGGTCATTCTGACGGAAATGGGAGTCTCTCTTTGTTTGTTGGGTTGAAAGGAAATTTATTCAGTCGGCCCAGATGGATGTATATGAGAATTTAAACATTAGATCCGAACCTGAAAGGTCAAAAAAACAGAATTGTTTAGTGTACTATCCTTTTGTGTTTGGTGGGACGATACCATAACAATACATAAGAGTACATAGGCCTTCATATATTGTTCTGTGTGGTAACAAGGAGATAATTTTTGTTCTGTTTGTTATCCCCTCACTCAAAGAGACGAATCACCACTCGCTGTTATTTCGGACCTTCTCTGACCCCCGAGAACCAGATAAAGTGTGGATCCACGGATTCCTCTTGTCCGGTATCCCGACGAACAACCGACAAGAACATTTTCAAATCAACCTCCTCGGGAACTCTAGTCATTGATAACCGTGTATTGTAACTTATCTCAAGGTGCACGATGTGTTATGCAGGAACAATCAATAGGTAAAACTTGTATTGTCACACATGTACTGGGAGGGTTTGAGGGATTGATAGGGTAGGGGGACCGTTGGTATTCAAGGAAAAGATTCAGACACTCAGGGATGATCTACAATACATGGTTAGACTTACCCTCTCCCCCTACCCCCTCTTACCTATGTACAAATGCACACTGACTTAAGAAAACGACAAGTGAACTTTGATGGTGTTGTAACAATTAACCGATACGCACGAACACACGAATTCAACGAGGCAAACACAGGTCGAGAAACGCTGGGGCACCGGACATCGGGTGGTCTGAGGAGACAGGTACCCTAAGAGGTCCGTTCTTATGAGCTCACCCAACGGTACGGGAGGAGGTCCCCTAGAAGGTCTGGGTCCCTAACTTGGGGACAGAGAATACAGAGGAAGTAACAGTCCGTCGAAGAAATGGTATGGGGGTATGTTTTATTTTTCAAATTTTTCATCAAATCGGTCAAAGTTTTATTTATTGACAACCCCAAAACTTCGGTAGGTTTTAGAGAGTGTTTATCTTCAGTGTAGATAAAGGAATTTTGTTTCACTTATTACTCACAACTGAATGGGAAAGAAGAGATTATATTAAACTCCCTCTCTCCCGTTCCCTCGTCCCTTCTTCAGTCTCCTTTATGACAAATTCGATCTTTCGTTCTGGTACAGATACAAATCTACGGTTGTGAGACTTGTTCGTCGCCAGAGACGAGTCCGGGACTTCCTGCACGGGTCTCAGGACGTTGACAGAACATTTACAGACTTACCTAAATATCGGACAAAAGAGGTTCTCTCCTTTTGGTAAAATCCTTTTAGCGTTTGTGAAACCTCCGCACACAGGAAACGGTAAAGCGACGGAAGGGCTAAGAGTAGGACGGTGGCCGTGTTCGTTTCTCGGCAATGGTGGTCCGGTTTCGACATTGTTATAATTCTACAAAAGGAGTTGGAACAGGGGTCTTTCTATGAGGCAAAGGTCTTCTAACAAGAGGGAGCCCGTAATGTAGTACTTAACTAAGTCGAGAACCTCCTTCTTTAACCTGTTTTATATTATCTACTGGAGGACCCCTTTGTATGAATCCAACAATTCATAAGGGTGGTCTTTTGATTCTTTGGCGGATATAAACTGATGAGACAGGTGTAAATTGGAAAGTGGAATAACGTCGACTCGGCCCACCAAAAAAACGATGTTTCCAAAAACAAAATCATCCCCAGTCTCCCTTGTAAATAGGAAATAATAAAAAAATTCCTTGTGTTCATAAGAAACAAAAACGGCAATGTGTCCGAAGGAGTCGAAGTACTCAACGGGGGGTCTAGGACCTAGTCCAATCCTACGTCGGTGGTGTCTTCCCACAGGGGTGAGTCACCTATTCGTACCGGAGGGGTACTCCCTGTCGACTCCCGTTCCCCTCGACGAAGTAGATCAATTAAAAGGTATTCCCAAAAAACCGGAAACCCCGTAGTACGGTTGTGTCTTCTTTCGATACGAACACTTCGTAAACCCTCTGTAGTGAAACCAGGTAGTACGTCTACCTCGCCAGGGACCTTCGTCTTAGACGACTTCTTTTCCTAGTTCAAAGGAGAAAGAACCCTTGGGCAAAAGGTTCGTCCTACGATCACTAACTACTTTATTGAGGGTAGGTTAGTTCTCACGTCATTCTTTACACTCTCGATACAAGGTTCAAACGTACAACCTCATCTCTTCGCCCACCCACCTTGACCGGCATACATACAACAGACTGAGGTCTGTTCCTGCTGAACCTCACACTAATCTCACCTACCTTCCTGACTACTTGGTCTCCTTAACCCTTATTTTGTCGTTCCGAAAGTAGTGGGTCACGGGTCGACCACTGATCTTCGACCAGTCATAGGTCTCGGATCAATTGTCTAATCTCCTGGCACCTCAATCAACCGTCAGACTTAACCGTCCTGATAACTGTCGATCTAACAGGTCCGGTTGAAGGAAAAGACTCCGTCTTCGTAAGATTGGTACCGTCGTTTGGAGTTAATGACAGACAAGAGAGTTGAAAGTCCCGAAGAACCACCGAGTCACCATCCCTTAATCGGACGGTCACGTTCTCTACACTCAAGCTAAGGACCCAACCCTTCTAAGGGACCTCCTCCTTTACCGTTGGGTAAGGTCATAAGAACGGACCCTTTAGGGTACCTGTCTTCTGGGACCACCCGACGTCAGATATCTCAGAGTTTCTGAGTCTGTGTCAAGTCAAGTCAAGTCAGCGAGTCAGTACAGGTTGAGAAACGTTGGGGTACCTGACGTCGTGCGGTCCGGAGGGACAGATAGTGGTTGAGGACCTCAGATGAGTTTGAGTACAGGTAACTATACCACTACGGTAGGTTGGTAGAGTAGGAGACAGTAGGGGAAGAGAAGAACGGAAGTTAGAAAGGGTCGTAGTTCCAAAAGATCACTCAGTCAAGAAGTGTAGTCCACCGGTTTCATAACCTCAAAGTCGAAGTTGTAGTTAGGAAGGTTACTTGTGAGTCCTGACTAGAGGAAATCCTACCTGACCAACCTAGAGGAACGTCAGGTTCCCTGAGAGTTTTCAGAAGAGCTTGTGGTGACAAGAAGAGCTTGTCAAGTTTTCGTAGATAAGAAGTCACGAGTCGGAAGAAATGTCAGGTTGAGAGTGTGTGTTGACTCGCGTTAACTCTCGACATCATATGTACAAAGTTACGGTAAGAGGGTTTAGTAGGGTGGGAGAGGGAGAGGGAGTCTCAGGTTTTCAGGCAATATATGTAGACACAGAGAAAACGACAGAGTGTATGTCCTAATAGTAATGGTAGAAAGATTTAAGGTATATATACACAATCAGATGACATAACCACAAAAAGAAAGACCGAATGAAGTGAGACATATTAACCGAGGTCAAAGTAGGTAGAGTAGTCTTGACTAAGTTTACTTAAGAAAAATTGCCGACTCATTATGAGGTAACACATATACATGGTGTCGAAAGAATAGGTAAGTAGACGACTACCTGTAGATCCAACAAAGGTACAGGACCGATAATATTTGTCACGACGCTACTTGTAACCCCATGTACACAGAGAAAGTTAAGACCAAAGGAGCCACACATACGGGTCGTCACCCTAACGACCCAGTATTCCATCAAGATAAACGTTAAAAAATTCCTTAGAGGTGTGACAAGAGGTATCACCGACATGATCAAACGTAAGGGTGGTTGTCACATCCTCCCAAGGGAAAAGAGGTGTGGGAGAGGTCGTAAATAACGAA
Source organism: Capra ibex (assembly GCA_006410555.1). Taxonomy (NCBI): domain Eukaryota; kingdom Metazoa; phylum Chordata; class Mammalia; order Artiodactyla; family Bovidae; genus Capra; species Capra ibex. Next base: position 52,101,769 of record SJYO01046538.1, read on the forward strand.
CGTCTAAAAACCTAGCGTCGGTAAGACTGACCACACTTCACCATGGAGTAACACCAAAACTAAACGTAAAGAGATTATTACTCACTACAACTCGTAGAAAAGTACACAAACAATCGGTAGGCATACAGAAGAAACCTCTTTACAGATAAATCAAGAAACCGGGTAAAAAACTAACTCAGTAAATAAAAAGACCTTAACTCGACGTATTCAACGAACATAATAAAACTCTAATCAACAAACAGTCAACGAAGTAAACGATAATAAAAGAGGGTAAGTCTTCCGACAGAAAAGTGGAATGAATATCAAAGGAAACAACACGTCTTCGAAAATTAAAATTAATCTAGGGTAAACAAATAAAAACGAAAATAAAGGTCTGAAGACCCTCCACCTAGTATCTCCTAGGACGACACTACATACAACCTCTCACAAAACGGATACAAGAGGAGATCCTCAAAATATCAAAGACCAGAATGCAAATCTAGAAATTAGGTAAAACTCAAATAAAAACACACACCACAATCTTTCACTAGATCAAAGTAAGAAAATATTCACCAACTGGTCAAAAGGGTCGTGGTGAACAGTTTCTCTAACAGAAATAAGGTAACATATAAGAACGGAGGAAACGACTTCTATTCCACAGGTATCCACACACCTAAATAGAGACCCGAAAGATAAAACAAGGTAACTAGATATAAAGACAGAAACACGGTCATGGTATGACAGAACTTCTGACACCGAAACATCATCTCGGACTTCAGTCCGTTCAACTAAGGAGGTCAAGGTAAGAAGAAAGAGTCCTACCGAAACCGATAAACTCCAAAGAAGGTTTGAGTAAGATACTCCGGTGGTAGTGGGATTATGGTTTTGGACTGTTTCTACGGTGTGTTTTTTCTTTTGAGGAAATAAAGAATAGGGTTATTTTCCGGAGGTCACTGGGGTTGGTTCGGAGACAGTCGGAGTCTCACAAGTTGAGACGAAGACTCCACACGTAGAGTCCATTACTGTTGTCGGAGACAACCTGACATCCAGTTTTAGTCGTACCGTCTTCAACCCACTTCTCCTGTCCAGATGATGAAAACGTAAAAAAACACTGAGACAATACTAAAATAAAAATAAATAAAAACATTAGTTCATGGTTTACGGTGACTGAAATAAAAAAAAATAAACATAACCTCATATCAACGAAATGTTAAAACACAATCAAAGACAACATATCGTTTCACTTAAACCATATACATATGCATGTAGGGAAGGAAAAACCTAAAGGAAGGGTAAATCCAGTCGTATCTCGTAACTCATCTCAAGGGACACGATATGTCACCCAAGAATAATCAATAGATAAAATATGTATCACAGTTATCACACATAAATAGTTAGAGTTAGAGGGTTAAGGAGGGTTGGCGGAAGGGGGTAACCATAGGTATATAAACACGAGACGAAAGACTTATTCTAGTAGATATGGTTTAAAACACCATGTATATGTGTTACCTTACAACGAGTCCGTATTTTTTTATTTTAACTCAGTGAACATCTCTACACCTACTTGGATCTCTGACAGTATGTCTCACTTTACAGTCTTTCTTTTTTTGTTTATAGGATCAATGGTGTATATAGACTTTAGACCTTTTTTACCAGATAACACTAAAATTTTATTTTTTGATTCCACGAATCTTGTTGTCTTCAGAGACACTAAGAGTCGATGGGTAGACATTTTACCCCTATAATGACCATGGACGAAATATATGACGACGACACTTTTAGTCCATTGTATCTACATCGTGGAGAACAAAAGTGGTCGGGTCGTAGGAAGACGTGAAACAATGTCTTCGTGTAGAAGGAAGAACCCATGGTAAATAGATGTCACATCAGTGACACCACCCACATAAGAGTACACGGGAGTAAAATACACTAGAGTAGGAATACGGACATAATGTCTGTTCCTTCGACTCGGAAATTCTCCATTGCACTGAACAAGTTCTACTCTATCGACCACGTACCGTCTCGACCTTAGCCCTCAGACGGGATTTCAGGTAAAAGGAAACTACTTTCACGATATTCATCTCGCCGTTTCTAAACCCCCAACACCGTTCTCCTCTTATTTTAATACGTCCCTTCTACTCCTAAAAGACACACACTCTGAACGACGACAAGAGTCTTTACGGAAACTCCCTGTCGACGTCGAAGACGGAGGACTAAAGTCCGTTTTGTTGGGGAAACAAGGTAAAATGCCCCCTTAGACGGACGTTAAGTCCTCTGTACCCAAGTTAGGGACCCAGTCTTTCTAGAGGATCTCTTCCTTTATCGTTGGGTGAGGTCATAAGGCCGGACCTCTTAGACAGGTACTCGAACCGTCCGATGTCAGGAACCCCTGTATTTCGTAGCCTATACTGAATCACTGATTCGTTTGTGTGTGTGTGTGTGTTGGGGTGAAAATCAGAACGAAGTCACAGGAAGGGTCATCGGAACAGGACGAATAGAAGTTTTCCTTTAGTCGGGGTAGTCATGTATTTAGAGTTCGCGACGTGTTGGAGAGTATGAGGAGTGAGGATCAAACCTAAAGAGAGATAGTTCAATACCCCCACCCCTGAAGGGACCACCAGGTCACCAATTCTAAGGTGAGAGGGGGAAGTCCCCAGACCCAAACTAGGGACCAGTTCCTTGATTCTAGGGTGTACGAAACTTCGGTTTTTCTTTATTTTACAGAACTTGACTTATTTTTACTTTTATGTTGTTTAGTTGAATTTTTTAATACCCTTATATACACACTTCTAACTCTACCAATCACCATAGTAGGACGACTTTTGTGAGTGAAAACGATTGTATAGTAGAATAAGTTTTGATAACCCGAAGGGTCCACCGTGTTCACCATTTCTTAGACGGACGGTTCCGTCCTCTACGTTCTCTGTGCCCAAACTAGAGACCTACCCCTCCTAACGGACCTCTTCCTTTACCGTTGAACGGGGTCATAAGAACGCACCCTTTAGGGTACCTGTCTCCTCGGACCACCCGATGTTTTTTCTTAACCTGTACTGACTCGTTGACTCGTGTGTGTAAGTTATGATAATCGGAACGAGATCACAAAAGGATCAGTACCTTTAGTTTACGTCCCTACAAAAGTAGTGTGTTTTACATAGGTGGACACCAAAACGTCGTTCCCCAATCCACATGTACAATCGGTTCCTGACCCCTTCGACCGATCCTAGAAGAGTGACCACAGACCGTTTTCTTGTCTCATATGCAGTCCCTAAGAAAAGGTAGGATTTAGGTCGAGACCTCCATCGAACTCGATCCGTGGACAGGTAGAACAGTTCGTGGAGTTGAAACCCTTGTTTTAGGTAGACTCGATACCAGTCGACAACGTTATCGGTCGCCCATCTTGACCGAGTCCAGGACTATTCCCGAACCCTGTCGGTTACGGTTTTCTTTACAAATAATTTACTATTAATTACTAGTTTGTCTCTCAGGTCGTATTTAAATCATCCGTACGATCGAAATTCAACTCTCCAACTTATTTCAATTCCTCAGGTAGGTCGAAGAACAAGATCGAGTCTGTCCAACTGCTCCGTCCGACCCTGGACCCTGGGAAGTGACGTTACGACGTTACGAACGTGGACCCATGTGGAGAGGAGGGTACTGTTTTATGTTTCTTTGAAATATCCTACTTTTTATTGGAGTGTGTTCGTGTCAATCCTGTTTAAGACCTAGTGTTCTATGTTTCTCTGGTTTTTTTTTTTTTGGGGTTGACGGTAAAAACTTATCGTATCATATCTCGTTTTAATCCCTCAATCCCTTTTTTTCGGTCAACCTTTTTTTTCGGTCAATGACGTGTGTAGTGGTGGAGTAAGTCAAGTCAAGTCAGCGAGTCAGTACAGGTTGAAAAAAGACTGGGGTACCTGACGTATTGTGGTCCGGAGGGACAGGTAGTGTTTGAGGGTCTCTAATAAGTTTGAGTACAGGTAACTCAGCCACTAAGGTAGGTTGGTAGAGTAGGAGACAATTGGGGAAGAGAAGAGTGGAAGTTAGAAAGGGTTGTAGTCCCAGAAAAGTTTACTCAGTCGAGAAGAGTAGTCCACCAGTTTCATAACCTCAAAGTCGAAGTAGTAGTCAGGAAGGTTACTTATAAGTCCTGACTAAAGAAAATCCTACCTGACCAATCTAGAGGAGCGTCAGGTTCCCTGAGAGTTCTCAGAGGAGGTTGTGGTGTCAAGTTTTCGTAGTTAAGAAGCCACGAGTCGAAAGAAATATCAGGTTGAGAGTGTAGGTATGTACTGATGCCCTTTTTGGTATCGGAACTGATCTACCTGGAAACAACCGTTTCATTACAGGGACGAAAAATTATACGACAGATCCAACCAGTATTGAAAAGAAGGTTCCTCTTTCGCAGAAAATTAAAGTACCGACGTCAGTGGTAGATGTCACTAAAACCTCGGGTCTTTTTATTTCAGACTGTGACAAAGGTGACAAAGGGGTAGATAAAGGGTACTTCACTACCCTGACGTACGGTACTAGAATCAAAAGACTTACAACTCGAAATTCGGGTGAAAAAGTGAGAGGAGAAAGTGAAAGTAGTTCTCCGAGAAATCAAGAAGGAGTGAAAGACGGTATTCCCACCACAGTAAACGTATAGACCCCAATAACTATAAAGAAGACCGTTAGAACTAAGGTCGAACACGAAGTAGGTCGGGTCGCAAAGAGTACTACATGAGACGTATCTTCAATTTATTCGTCCCACCGTGATATGTTGGAACTGTATGAGGAAAAGGATAAACCTTGGTCAGACAACAAGGTACAGGTCAAGATTGACAACGAAGGACTGGACGTATGTCTAAAGAGTCCTCGGTCCAGTCCACCGGACCACAAGGGTAGAGAAAGTCTCAAAAGGTGCCGAATAACACTAGGAGTGTCAGTTTCCGAAACCGTATCAGTTATTTCGTCTTCATCTAGAAAAAGACCTTGAGAGAACTAAAAAGTTGCTAGGTCGCCTACAACCGTTAGACTAGAGACCAGGGAGACGGAAAAGATTTAGATTGAACTTGTAGACCTTCAAATGTCAAGTGTATGACAACTTCGGACCGAACCTCTTAAAACTCATAATGAAACGATCGCACACTCTACCCACGTCAACACGTAAGAAACCGTAACGGAAAGAAACCCTAACCTTACTTTTGACTGGAAAAGGTCAGGACACCGGTGACGACTCAAAAGGTTTAAACGACCGTATAACTCACGTCGTGAAAGTGTCGTCCCCGGTTTTGTGGGTTCAGTGGGGAGGTTAGGGACTTGTGTAAGGACAGTTAGTTCTCGACAGCTAAACAAGACAGTAAGGGGTCCGTGTGTCTCGACTGCCCAGACCGTGTTAGGAAAATGTGGAATTATATGTCTTGTTATTGTTACTGTGTTAGGTAACTCCATTACATGGGAAATCTCTACTAATTAAGACTCCCTAAGACTGACCTGGGAAGGCCATGGTCGTAACGACGACGACGATGACGATTCAGCGAAGTCAGTACAGGTTGAGACACGCTGGGGTATCTGCCGTCGGTTGGTCCGAGGGGGCAGGGACCCTAAGAGGTCCGTTCTTGTGACCTCACCCAACTGTAAAGGAAGAGGTTATGTACTTTCACTTTTCACTTTCACTTCAGAGAGTCAGCACAGGTTGAGAGTCGCTGGGGTACCTGACGTCGGATGGTCCGAAGAGGCGGGTACCCTAAAAGGTCCGTTCTCATGACCTCACCCCACGGTAACGGAAGAGGTCGTAATTAAGATGAATTTTAGACACGAAATTAGTCGTCAGGACCGAGAACCAACATAATTTTTAAGTTATCCATTTCTTACAATTAAGTGTCTGGTACGTGAAATTATCTATTTCTTGTGGTTCATGGAACCTTGGTGACCATTCGGTACAAACGGGTTCAACTTTTTCTCGTAGACCTTTATAAGTCCCACAGACAGTTATTTCGAACTTTTACCCCTTCACGAAGAGAACTCTCCGCCTCTTGAGTCTGAGGTCTCAGTCAGACTGGACCTAAGTCTACACTCGAGACACGTTGGGACTCGTTCAAGTAAAGTTTAAGTAACAGACTTTACTATCGTTACAGATGGAAAGTTCTCCAACACTCTGTTACATTTATTTTGTGGAGGATATCTGGGACCGGGAATTTTTTAAGAGTTTTTACCACTGTAATATTGTTATTTAAACTTGCTTCGTTTGGGGTCAAAAAAACAAAAGAAAAAGAGACAAGGGAAAAAAGAACGAAGGACAAGAAAGGGAGGAAAAAGGGTGTGGAGGGAGTAAGGAGGAGGGAGTTGGTGGGGTCGGGAAAAGACCTACTATACTTCTTTCTGTAATTACTAAATTCTTGTAGGCCAGAAACCGTAAGGTACATCTTCTTTAGTTACTAAACCCCCTGAGATTTCTCTTAGTGTCTAAAATATTTCCGAATTATTTCTCAGTTGTTAGCTTGTGTTCGAAAAAGGGGAGACTTAGTAATGTAAGACAACAAGGACTTGTAGACACGGCTCCCCTCCAGACGGAAGTGAACCCGGAGGAACTTTGGGACGAAGAACCCGACATCAATACACAGACAAATACGGAGTAAACCTTGTGTCCGGTAGTAAGGTCCTAAGAGAAAGACCTCGACGGTGATTGATACACCCACTTAATAAAAGGTTGAAACTTGAAGTCAAAAATTTTACCTCGTTCAGTCCGTTCTGAACGATATTAACTACTTTCAGCTACTTTTATGGTGAGTCCGAATTATGAATTAGCATATGAGAATACCGCAAAGGACACATAGGTAGAGCTGAACTGTCGGTCGAGAAGTACGTCCCCCTACCACAGGGTGAGACATCGTTCTTCTTATTTTAAGTCCTCACCTTCGGGATCCAAGTTCAGGGTCGAGACATTGGACGGTCGAGTACACTGGCATCCACTCAGTAATGTAGAGACGGACGGCACGAAAGGTGATGATACTTTGACCGACTATATGGGTTTGATGGTCCAATAACACTCCTGGACCTTCTATTCGTAATTGTGTCGTGAACCAATTAAATTTTTCGTACAAGTAATAACAATTAACACAAGAATTTCAAAAATAACTTACGGTAGACATAAAAAATTTTAAATTTTTTAAATTATGAAATAAAAATTTTAATTTTTTAAAACCGAAAAAAAAAAAAAAAAAAAAACCGACATAACACAGAAGTAACGACGTGCACCCGAAAGAGATCAACACCACTCGCCCGCGATGAGAGATCAACATCACCCTCCTGAAGAGTAACACCGCCGAAGAGAACACCACCTCGTGTCTGAGATGGATCCCGTCGACCCGAGTCCTCAACACCACGTACTCGAAACAACGAGACTCCGTACACCCTAGGAGGGCCTGGTCCCTTGCTTGGGTACAGGGGTGACCGTTCGTCTAAGAATTCGTGACCTGGTGGTCCTTTCAAGACCTTACGACAGACAAAATTCTTGTTTCGATTCTCAAAATGATAATGGGTGAAATTTGAGTGACTTCTTTTCTTAACAACCATATATTAATTTTAACTAACGTAAAGGTTACGTTTTAACGTTTGTGTGGTTTTTTTTTTTTTTTTTCGGAAGTTTTGGTCATTTCAGAAACTCATTACATAACTTTATTATGACTTCACTTATGAGAGATCCACGGAAGTCTAAATAGACCATTCTTATTTATAGTTTTAATTTGGACTTTACTTTATAATTAAGAGAGTCACCCTAATTAAGACAATCCGACAGAAACGTTTCATGTGTCAAGAAGACTTTAAACGTATCTATTTAAACTTCAATAAAAGGTTAATATCTTTATTATAACAACTTCTACCATATTTACGTTTTGATCGACATAATCTCAAGAGATCTTTTTGTGTTCATTACCCTATAACCACAGTCTGAGAAACACTGGGGTACCTGACGTCGTGTGGTCCGAGGAGACAGGAGGTGATCGAGGGTCTTAAACGAGCCTAAGTACACGTAACTCAGCCACTACGACAGATTGGTAAAGTATGAGACGACGGGGGAAGAGGAAAACGGAAGTCTGCAAGGGTCTTCGTCCCAAAAAAGGTTACTGAACCGAGAAGTGTAATCCACCGGTTTCATAACCTCGAAGACGAAGTCGACTTCCACGAGTCGGAAGATACCGGATTGAGAGTGTAGGTATTTTATCCGATATATATATATATATTTTATGTCATAAAATAATATTAGAATATATATACGTATTTGTATATTATATATATATTTCTCTAAATAATATTCTTTAACCGATGACGTAAATACCTATGGGATTGGGATTGACTCTTTAGGGTGCTAGACGTCAACAGTTCAACCTCTGGGTCCTTTCGGTTACCATATCAAGGTTAACCTCAGACACAGACATCTGTCCTCTTTTCGTTACAGGGTGAAACTTCTGTCTCTCCGAGGGAGGGTGGTCGGGTCAACAGGATAAGTCTAGAAATGGACTAGCCTGTTCCGGGTGGGTACAGTTTCGTCCGTTTGAGGAAATGAGTTAGTTAAGTCTATAGTGAGAGTAGGTGACTGATTTATAAATTGATTTATAAACCTGTGTATTTTAGTTGTTAGTGTAATCATAATATCTTATAAACTCTTTGCGTCCTTTCTTCCCCTTTTTTTTTTCAGCTGAGGTTTAAGCCGGTGGGTTCCTATTGGTAATAATCTCAAAACTGTAGAAAGAAAGGTTGGAAAAAATTTTATTTCAAATCGAAATTTTTTTCTTAACAAAACCAAAAGACCGGTGTTCCGCATACCCTAGAATCGAAGGACTAGTTATTAACTCTAACTTGGACGTGGGGAACGTGACCTTCCGTTTTAGAATTGGTGACTTATCGGCCCTTTAGATAAAAAAAAAAAAAATTACTTCGTGTCTAGTTAAAAAATTTAGTGGACAACATAAACTGATCTCTCCAGTACGACAGAGAAAAGACTAAATGAATCCTTTAATGGATTTTAACACGGAGACTAAAACGTGAATATATCGTTAATAATAATCTTTTTGACGGAACGTTTATATTTTCTGTGGTAATAATATTCGTTTATTTTCCTTATACGGATGGTGTGATACAGAGTGGGGTTCCTCACTCTTCAACCGTTAATTCCCCCGTCCAGATTCCACCCCTCTCCACAATCGTTAAGGACTTTCTGTAGTCCCTTAAGGTAGGTTGGAGAGGTTCGGTTCTGGGTGGGTCCCCTCTGTAGGGGTCTATAGGTCGGATAACGACAAAGGGATTAGGTCGACTTGCACAATTATCGGGTAGAGTGTAAGGCACAGGGTTCCGACTCTCCACACTCGCTGATCTCTTTGGGGGTTATTTAATCCCCACCGTCGGGGAGACTCCTCCCTCACCACCGAACGCCACCGAACAAGTCGTAAAATTCGGAAAATCGACCACAGGCAATAGTCGCTAACTAAATAACCTATAAGCACGTCGCCCGTCCCCCTAAACTATATATTGTATTCGCGAAGGCCTCTACAGTCATGAGACGGCAATCACCGGACTTGTTCCTACATTAAGTATAGACGTCCACGAATGAGCTCATAGTTTATGAAGTTATTGTAGTACGGACACCTTAGGTTACCAGGGGTCCCGGGATAAACATAAGACTATGCGGGTGCAGAAAAGGATACACACAAAAGGAAAGAATTCCTCGAGAGTAAAGGAAGTTATCCTATACAAAATAAAGTAGGGAAAAGGACGTAAATGAGTATAATTACAGTGGCGTAAGTGACCATTATCAGTTCGAACCTTTATCGGGCGTATCGGTGCATTTATGATCGGACTTTGTGTGACGGACGGTACGTAATACTCCTTTCGTACCTTACCTTAGGTCACCTTCATTGTCAAAGAAAACCTCAAGAATCATTCACAATGGGTCACTCTCTTGTAACCTCCCTTGTTCAGGTCTCTTGTACGCCGGAGAAGACTGTCCCACCCCGCGGTCCCTCCTTTTAAATCCCAAACCCTATGAAGCAAAGGTCATTCCTTCAAGAACCAACTGCCTATCTTCGTTTCGTGTCAGTTTTGTAGCGAAACCCGAAAGTTAAAGAAAATAAAAAGACTGACCCGAAGACACCACCGAGTCGCCATTTCTTGGGTAGACGGTGACGTCCTCTACGTCCAAACTAGGGACCCAGCCCTTCTAAGGGACCTCTCCCTTTGGGTGAAGTCATAACGTTGGGTGAAGTCATAAGAACGGACCCTTTAGGGTACCTGATGTCTCGGACCACTTGATGTGTCAGGTACCCCAACGTTTTCTCATTCTGTACTGAATCGTTGATTTGTTGTTTACTTACATCCCCTATCCCCGACAATACAGTGATAATCCTAGTCTCAAAAATCTCCCTTCTGGCCGTTGCCGTCGGAAAGTCTCCGTACTCGACAACATCCAGTTGTTTTTGTTATGCATCATAATACAACATATAAACGATAAAATATATATGTACACTCACACATATACACACAAAGGATATCCTTCTATGTCCGAAACTAGAGGTCCCAAACAACACCCACCGACCGAAGGGTAGACTCCCACTATCAAATCTTTAAGAAAAAAAAAAAAAAAACGTACTCGACGACCCCACAGTCAAGTTCATACATACACGAGTCAACGATTCAACACAGACTAAGACACGCTGGGATACCTGACAACGGGCGGTCCGAGGAGATAGTCACCCTAAGAGGTCCGTTCTTATGACCTCCCCCAATGGTACGGTAGGAGGTCCCCTAGAAGGACTGGGTCCCTAGTTTGTACGCAGAGAATGCACTGTCTGTCAATGAAATGACGACTGAGTGTAGGTGAACTTGGGACGGTCTTAATCAGGACCCTAGAACCTTTGAAACCCTTGTTCATAAATTTTTCTATTTCAGGACTTCTTGAAATCCTGTTTATGAAGAACCAACGTCCTTCGGGTCGAGTCACCTTGGAACCAAAACGTTTGAAGTTTCTAGGAAAGGAAGAACTTTACCGATCAAGCGTTTATTTAATCAGAGATTCTGCTTATTTGACAAGACGACGACGACGACGACGATTCAGTGAAGTCAGCACAGGTTGAGACACGCTAGGGTCTCTACCGTCGGGTGGTCCGAGGTGGTGGGGACCCTAAGAGGTCCGTTCTTGTGACAAGACGTCTCAGTACATTTTCCTACAGTGACACCCGTCTAATAAAAGTCTAATAAAAGTCTAATAAAAGAATAAATCCTATGTAAAGGGGGAGATATACCTAAGACTATCAGGAGTCGATTATTTTTACTACCAACCAAGAGCTATTTCGGTAAGGATCCAGTCCTCTAACCCCGTTCGGGGTCCACTACGACTACTTACCTGGGACTCTTCTCTGGTCTGTTCCACGAATTTTGAGTTGTATACTTCCGGGTATCCTTACAGTAAGGTTCTATTCATGTGGTCGGACCGTGTTACACGACTACCACCTAACGACCTGAGACTACCTACCTTCTCTAAATCCCACTCGAGGGAACTCTGGCCCCCCGACCCAAAAGGGACTTTGACTTTTAGACATAACAGTTAGTGCGTCGTTTCCCTGGCTATGTCCCCACCTTTTCCTCCTCCCCCCACCGTAGCCCCACGTCTCCTCTACCCTATGACTTCTGTACTCATAGGTACCTCTTTCCCCTACGATCTACAAGCAGATCGAGGTCACCACCTCCTCCCAAGTTCTCCTCCACCCTGGCACTCCGGAGGGTGGTCTCCGGTCCTCTATCCCCATCCCCTCTCGTTACTGGATTAATCTAATCCCTCGTCACTCCCTTAACTTTCTCTTTGGAACAGGTCCCCACTACAAAGATGACCCAACCAGTAACCCATACAAGAAAGAAAAAAACGACGTGACACACCGAACACCCTAGAATCAAGGGGTTAGACCCTACCTTTGGCACGGGGGCAATACTTTCGAGCCTCAAGATTGGTGACCTGGTGGTCCCTTAAGGGTGACCCATACAAGGCTCTCAACAAAAGTCATATGTTCTGAACGTATATAAAACAATCTAAATAGGGATTCATAAGACATAGAAAACAACGATAACATTTACCTTAACAAAAATTAAGGTTAAAAAATAAGGTTCGATGACACATCTATGTGTTAAAAAAAAACCGGTGTCCGTACTTGAACTCTAGGGGTTAATCCCTAGTTTGGGAGTGAGGGACGTCACCTTTGGACCTCAGAATTGGTGACCAGGTGTTTCCTTCAGGGGTATTAACCAAAAACATATAATTAAAAAAATAGAACTTTAGAACGGCTTTAACGAATAGCCAAGATCAACAAAAGAACGTAAACAAGATTATTAATAGAGTGAAGTCAGAGACAAATCGAACAAGATAGAAAGGAGGTTGTAGAACTTACATACCTTATGTCAAAATTTTTGAAAATTGCAGGAAAAGATGACTACGAGAGACCTGTCAAAGTTACCTAAAACAAAGGAAAAGTTATACCCAATAGAGAGAGAGGAAGAAGTCTGTGGACCTGTAAAACCCACCTACGGTCTGTGACTTAAAGTGTATTAGACGACGACCCATAGAAACATAAAGACCCGAAGGGTCCACCACGATCGCCGTTTCTTGGGCCGACGGTTACTTCCTCTGAATTCTCTGTACCTAAAGTAGGGACCCAACCCTTCTAGGGAACCTCTTCCCGTACCGTTGGGTGAGGTCAGAAGGACGGACCTCTTTGGGTACCTGTCTCCTGGGACCACCCGATGTCAGGTATTCCAGCGTTTTCTCAGTCTGTATAGACTTCACTGAATCGTACGCGTAGGAACATAAGATTGATTATCGGAACTCGAAACGAGACCCTACGTCAATTTAGTGAATTTTTACCAAGCCAGGAGAACCTAAAACAAAATTTCGGTAGAATCCGCCCTGGTCTCGTCATAAATAAGATTTAATTAGCAAGAGGTCATCGTTCCTTGAACCCGCGGAGTACTTGGGACTCTCAGAGGGGAGACCGAGAGACTTTACCCGAGAGAAGGTCCGCCCCCCGCCCCGACGCACACGAGACCCACAATAAGGAGGGAGCCTAAAAACTAACCATGGAAAGGACCGGAGTCCATCAAGTGAATGTGTTTGTCCGACTCATTATGACTTGACTCATTAGTTACCTCTGGGAGACGGCTCGAGGCCGCGAGATAGCGACACGTCGGGAGAGAGAGACGTGGGGGTGGGGTGGGGGTATGTGACCAGACAGTTTAGGTCGACAAGACCAAAGGGGTGTGAGGGTCCTTGTATAGGAGTTAAGACCCTCTGACGTCCCGAGACGAACCGAAGCGAGAGGTACACCACGTCTGTCCTGCGAGAGAGATCTGACATTCCCACCCCGTCACGAATTCGAGTGGAGTAAACAAGAGGTAGTGAGTCCCAAGAGACGGGAAATAGAAGACTACAGAACAACAGAACTCTTAGTAACGAAGTATATGTGACAAAGTCCGTACTCCCACTTAGATCAGGGGTCAATGTGGAGGAATCAATGCGGAAGAATCTTCACCCTCACACACAGGTGAGAGATCCGAGCGTGTGGAGGCGTCTGAAACAGTCCTACTTTTGATCAGGAAGTCGAGGTCGACCTATGTCACCCCGACCGAACTACCAAGTCAAGTCAAGTCAAGTCAGCGAGTCAGTACAGACTGAGAAACGCTGGGGTACTTATCGTCGTGCGGTCCGGAGGGACAGGTAGTGGTTGAGGGCCTCAAGTGAGTCTGAGTACAGGTAGCTCAGTCACTACGGTAGGTCGGTAGAGTAGAAGACAACAGGGGAAGAGGTGGACGGGGGTTAGAGAGGGTTGTAGTCTCAGAAAAGGTTACTCAGTTGAGAAGTGTACTCTACCGGTTTCTTGACCTCAAAGTCGAAATCGTAGTAAGGGAGGTTTCTTTAGGGTCCCGACTAGAGGAAGTCTTACCTGAGGAACGTCAGATTCCCTGAGAGTTCTCAGAAGAGGTTGTGGCGTCAAGTTTTCGTAGTTAAGAAGTCACGAGTCGGAAGAAGTGTCAGGTCGAGAGTGTAGGTATGTACTGGTGACCTTTTTGGTATTGGAACTGATCTGCCTGGAAACAATGGACCGGTGTTAAGACGTCGTCCTCTCCCTTCGGACGTAAAACCACAGAGGTGGTGTCATACGAATAGGAACAGAACCTCTACTCGGTTTTTTTTTTCCGTATCCTTTCACTTTCTTTCGAAGTTGGTTCTTTTTGACGGGGCCACCACCAGGACCACCCTAAGTGCGAACAGGGAGGACGTCCTAAGTCCGAGGATTCAGCATAAAGACAACCCCCACCCTTAAGACTTTCGATATTTTAGTCGACTGGGGTGTTCGAGAGTCGCTCGGTCGGTCCTCCTCAAGACTAACACTCTTGTTAAGAGAGTCATAAGTCTTCACCCTACGGACACACCACCTTCTTTAAAACTTTCGTTTTCCCTCAAGTTAAAGATCCCTCGGAGCGAAACAAAAGAAACAAGCTGACTTTGGAGAACAGCCTCTTCCCTTACATCACCCTTATTAATCGGCGCTACCCACCATCTTTAGGTTTCTCTTTTTATTAAGTAGTTGAAATTTCGTTGAGTAAATTTCGACACTCACACCAAATAAACTGGACGTAACCCCTCGTTTATAATTACTTCTTCATTTCCGTCGAATATCGAAAGAGTCAAGAAAGTAAAGGGTGATCTACAGAAACTATCTTTGATTAATAGTTACGAGAACTAAATTAAACTTTTTTTTAACCTACTTCCAAAAAGAATTCAGGGGACGGTCGCAAGTATTGGGTCCTCTTGATTTTAATTGGAGACTGGGAAGGAGCCATTGACGACATCGACCACCTCAGGTTTCTCAGGAGAAATCTTTTGTTCTTTTTCATAATAATAATAATACCACTAATAATAAAAAATTTATTTTTAAAGAACACCCTGACACCCTTCCGGTCTCCTTTAAAAGGGTCACGATTTCAACGAAAATAATTCGACGATTCTTCTATGGTGTTTTGAAAGTAATTAACTTTGAGTTGATTTAACTTGAGTAAGAAAAAAGAGGATGTAAGATGAAAGTTCTTTTTTTTCTTCCTTTCTTTTCTTCTACGACAGTACAGTTCTCGAATAGGATTTTAGATGAAAGTTATGGTTTAAATCCCAGGGGACGTATCCATAGAGTCGGTGTATGTAATGCAAGGAGACGACATAAAAAATTTAACTTTATATCAACAAACTGTCACAACACAATTAAAGACGATATGTCTTCACTAAGTCAATATGTAATATGTATGTGTGTGTGTGTGTGTGTGTGTGTGTGTGTGGGTGTGTGTGTGTGTGAGAAAAAATATAAGAAAAGGTAATACCAAATAGTGTTCTATGACTTATCTCAAGGGACACCATATGTCATCCTAGAATAACGAATAAGTAAGATATATATTATCGAAAATATTATATATAATATAAGAAAAAATTCTACTTAAATAAATAATGAATGTCTTATGTCTGATATTGTCGAATCATATAGAGTTTCCCTATTGAAAGTATACACTGAAGTGTGTACGTAGTTCCATCTTCTGTTCGGGACGACGGAAGGACGAAAAGACATCCCGAGAGGCGAGACCGATGTCGTGATCGACAGGAGGACTGTTTATGGGAAGTAAGTCCCTCCTGTGGTCGTACCCCGAGTCCGAGGACTAAAGGTGCGATTTAGGATGAGTAGAAGCACTGGAAGTGGGAAAGGTGCCTATGTGGTCAGAGGGAGAGTATTGGGAAGTGGTAAGGTAGGGATCTTCCCATTCACATCTGTGAGGTGACGATCGGTCCCGGAGCATTAAGATGTCGAGAGAGAACGTGAACGACGGTAGATACACAAAGAACCAGTATACCAGAACCCAAAAACAAACAAAAAATTTAAAATAACTTCATGTCTCTAAACGTTCCAACACAATTAAAAACGACATATCTTTTCACTGAGTCAATATACATATAATAAGAAAAAGTATAAGAAAAGGTAATACCAAATAGTGTTCTATAACTTATATCAAGGGACACGATATGTTATCATAGAACAAATGTGTAAGATTAACGCACCTCTTAGGGTCCCTGTCTCCTCGAGCCGCTAGATGACAAATACCCCGACGTCTCAGCCTATGGAGACTCGTTGATTGTGAAAGTGAAAAGTATATTATCGAACGTAGACGATTAGGGTTTGAGGGTAACCGAGAGGAGGGGGAACCGTTGGTATTGAGACAAGAGATACAGACACTCAGACAAAACATCTGTACAGGTAAATACAACATAAAATCTCAGGTGTACATTCACTATATACCATAAACAGAAAGGGAAAGACTGAATGAAACGAATCACACTATTGGAGATCCAGGTAGGTACAATGAGATTTACCGTAATAAAGTAGGAAAAATACCAACTCGTTAAGGTAACACATACGTGTACGGTGTAAAAAAATTGGTAAGTAGACAGTTATCCGATAAAATCCAACAAAGGTTCAGGACGAATAATATTTATTACGACGACACCTGTATCCCCACGGACATAAAAAACTTAATGTCAAAACGGACCTATATACGGGTCCTCACCCTAACGACCTAGGACCAGAACAAAAAAAAAGGTAGGAGGAACTTGGAGAATTTCGGGTCGAGAAGGTGTTAGGTCACAAGTGAAATAGTGAATGGGTTGAATCCGAAGTACTAAGCACAAAGGTGGAAAGAGAACGGCAAATTTAAAAAACGGGATAAAGGAAGAAGACAATGCAGGTAACTTTTTGAGACCTAGTAAAACACAGACTGAAGTTGAACGGACTTGGACCTAACGCTGTAACGATGTCTTTTATTGCAGTAGGATCTCCAACCACATGAGACTTGACTTCAGGAAGTTGGAATTGACCCGGGAGACGAAGAAACTTACTTACTAACGTCTTGAAAAATAAGAATAGTTACCGGAAGTCGGGGGATGTAGACTCAGGGAGACAATAAAGAGACTGAAGTGGAGGAAGATGAGAGAGAATGAGAAAGTACGGGTATGTCGATGTTACCCGACGAACGACTTAGAGCTTGCACAGACACTACCAGTTAAATACACAGTTGGACTGATTCGATAGTAAGAGTCAATAAGTTAGATTATGGTTAGATCCAAAATCTCCATAAAACATCTACACTAATTTCGGGTATTAGTCGACTGAAAATTCTTTCCCTCTAATAAAATCTATGAATATATGTCATTCAAGGGGGATACGTTTGAATATTCGACCGTGAAAGTTTCCACGTCTGCACGAAAGATGGTCACACTCCGTACTCACTTTACTAAAAGTCAAGATGGTAGAGGGTGGATGAGAGGGAGGAGGTTAGTCATTGAGGAGAGCGGACGAGTGAGTCGCGGTCGTGGACACACGGTCGGCAACATGACACGATGACATGAAAAGTTCCACGACATGACATTCTAAACTTTACAAAATAAAAACACAAAGAAACAAAAATTCCATAATAAACACACTTTTCATAATATTTGGAAAATGTCATACCATAATATATCGGTTAACACAACCAACCCATGGATCCGATTAAACACCCTGGATACTTGTTTAGTCTCAATCGCTTACACGAGAGCCTTACCTCGAACAAGTATACATTCCCTGAATGACATGACTAAGTTAGGCAACTTTCTGGAATTCTCGTCTTGGTTCCGAAGGAACATGTAATGTCGGTAACGAACATGGACTCTTAGTCGGACGGGAAGGACTGTCGTACGGGAGGTCTAGTCACTACAACCCATAGAAAAGTACATTCGACAAGAAGAAATAGAGTAACTTTCCGTGGTGACAGGTGGATTAACGACTTAGATCTTTAGGCTAGGAACTACTAAGGCGTGCCCGAAGTGTTGGTCGGTTACTAATTGAAGAAACCTTCAGTCGAGGATTAAGTCCGGTGGATCCGAAGGGAAAAGGGGTGGGGTCGTGTAAAAGAGAGTCAGTCCAGTGGTGGTAGAGGGAAGGTATAAGGACGTGTTTAGAGTGAAACGGAGGAGTGGGACACAAACGAAGAGAAGATAGACAAGAGACAAGACGTGGAATTGACCGAAAAGATTTTTATCGTTTGTTTAATTCTTATCTTGATGGTATACTAGGTCGTCAGGGGGAAGACCAGTAAATAGACTTCCTTTGTTTTTGTGATTGAGTTTCTCTGTACAGAGGATACAAGTGACGTCGTAAAGTGTAAAGGAGGAACGACTGTTAGGAAGTCATCAAAGAAAAGGGAAGTCATATTTCTGACTCGACGACAATTCAGCGAAGTCAGCACAGGCTGAGACACACTGGGGTATCTGTCGTCGGGTGGTCCGAGGCGGCAGGGACCCTAAGAGGTCCGTTCTTGTGACCTCACCCAACGGTAAAGGGAGAGGTTACGTACTTTCACTTTTCACTTTCCCTTCAGCGAGTCAACACAGGCTGAGAAACGCTGGGGTACCTGACGTCGGCTGGTCCGAAGAGGCGGGCACCCTAAAAGGTCCGTTCTCATGACGTCACCCCACGGTAACAGAAAAGGCTGTCATATTTCTGACCTGACGAATTACCACATGTGTTTTAAACGATGGAGGGATCGGAGTAAAGAAGAGTAAAAGGGACGTGTAAGTCATGAGGTAAGAAAAAAATTTTAAAAAATAAGTAAATGAATAACCGACGTGGTTTGTTCTACGACTAGAATCAAGGGATTGGTCCCTAGTTTGGACACGGGTGACATCACCTTCCGTCTCAGAATTGGTGACTTGGTGGTCCCTCTAGGGTTATGAGACGATAAGATTAAAAGAAAGAAATAAAAAAATTTTAAATAAATACACAAATACCGACGCGACCCAGAAACAACGGGTTCCCGGTAGAGGTAAACACCACTTGTCTCTCTTCCACTTCCCGTCCAATGAGAGAGCAAAGACACGCTTTCGCAGAGTAGCACCACCGAAGAGGACAACGTCTCGTGTCCGAGGTCTCGCGTCCAGGTCATCAACGAGGTGTCGTACACTCTAGAAGGGGCTGGTCCATAACTTGGACACGGGGGACGTGGCCGTCCACCTGAGGGTTGGTGACCTGGTAGTCCCTTCAGGGTCTGTGCCAAGTAATAAACCATACATAGGGTTGGTCTGACTGACTTAAAGACGGATAATAAGAAAAATTGACCTTCTCTTTCCTACTAGATCGATAAATAGATGACCCATCTAGCAAAATACGACCTTGTGTAGTGACTAATCCCTAGTCGGTTATCTGACCGATCGGAACCTCGTCTACGGGTAAAGACCAAGATAATTACAAGAACAAGTCCCTTATAGAAAGTAGTAAACTCCTAAATACCCGTGACTTCAGAGGAACTTTTAACGACAACCCGAACATTTCGTAAGACTTACTGTATAACTCATATTTCTCGTCGAAACCTTGTCCTTCGACTTGACCTAATCAGGTGAAAATCAAATAAAGGATCGTGACTGAGAAGGAGTCTGTCATGACTAACCCAGTCTAACGATGGTAAGTTCACTCTCGTGAAGGATTGATTATTCTTGGAGGACGCATCGTGCCCCTTTAGCTGAGTCAAGAGACACTTCTAGATTAACCCTTCCTTCAGGTTTTTTCTCCCCTATATACATATACATATTGACTAAGTGAAACGACACGTCATCTTTGATTATGTTATAACATTTCGTTGATATGAAGTTATTTTTAAAATTTTTTTTTTTCCACAAATGGTACCCCGGTTTTTTTTTTTTTGTTTGTTNTTATTCTTGGAGGACGCATCGTGCCCCTTTAGCTGAGTCAAGAGACACTTCTAGATTAACCCTTCCTTCAGGTTTTTTCTCCCCTATATACATATACATATTGACTAAGTGAAACGACACGTCATCTTTGATTATGTTATAACATTTCGTTGATATGAAGTTATTTTTAAAAAAATTTTTTTTCCACAAATGGTACCCCGGTTTCTTTTTTTTTTGTTTGTTTTTTTTGGTTCACTCTCGGGAGGGTGACTCGTCCCAAATAGATAAATGGATAGTCAGAAGGGACCAGAAACTGAGAGGAGTTCGGATCTCTTCCCCAACCAACGGACGGTAAACATAACTAAAGACCAAGGTGTATCGGGTACACCCAATTGACTATTGTGTGTACGTTCTCACTCCGTTACAGACTTCCTCCTCTTTGAGAGAACCCCGAATGAAGGGAAGTAAGTTTTCCTCAGTCATATTTACCTTCTTAAGAACTTTAAGACCCCGAGAGACCACGTGAAAAGCCGTAGGAATGTTTCACCCTTAAGACGTAGTCACTTAGAAGGTCTGTTGACTTACACAAGATAAAATTTACGTTCGAATCCCCCTTTAAAATTTTGTAGAATACTCTTATGTCAGAAGGAAGTCACAGACCCCCAAACCCAAAGTCACCCGATAGAAAAGATCTGAGTCACTGAAAGGGATTGTAGGAAAGGAACGACGCAAGTTCCACGACGAACTTTAGATAATAGACGACTCTTACGCCTTTTGGTTCCGAACTCACAACCACTTAAAGACTCACTCCTTTAAGAGAACAGATACTCTTGATACTGGAAGGTCGAATCTACATAACTATAAAGAGTGTATGAAACCGTAGTACAGAGTCTGAGGACACCGGACAATGGTATAATAGATTACACGACTAAGAATCTGTAAGAGTAACTTCTAGTGTTAGACATACTAAAGTCATGGAAATCTGGTACTTTGAAAACGTGGACCAAAATACAGGGACCTATACAAGGTCACAGAGGACCAAATATCAGATACCCTTGAACTTATCTTAAACATAGAACGATAACACACTTTTGACGTATTTAGAATTAATACAACTTAACCAAGGTTCACGAAAAGTCCAGATGACATAGGAGGATGTAAAGACAGATAATTAAAAACTCTCGAGCTATAACTTTGTGGTGGTTGTTTTTTAGAATTAAATAGATAAATTTTAAATAACATTTTATATCATCTTAATATGTATTGAAACAAGACATAAAAGGTTCAGAGGACATTTACACAATAGGATGAAAGTATTATATTTTTTATTTTTAATTTCGGTATATATAAAATTTGTTATTTTTTTCTTTTAGTCTCAGTTTAGATAAACTTTCTTAGAAAAGGTAAAAAAAATAATACGATTTTCTTTGAATGAGGAACCTTCTTTTCAATACTGGTTGGATCTGTCGTATAAGTTTTCCTCTCTGTAATGAAACGGTTGTTTCCAGACAGATCAGTTCCGATACCAAAAAGGTCACCAGTACATACCTACACTCTCAACCTGACACTTCTTTCGACTCGCGGCTTCTTAACTACGAAAACTTGACATCACAACCTCTTCTGAGAACTCTCAGGGAACCTGACGTTCCTCTAGGTTGGTCAGGTAAGACTTCCTCTAGTCGGGACCCTAAAGAAACCTCCCTTACTACGATTTCGACTTTGAGGTCATGAAACCGGTAGAGTACGCTTCTCAACTGAGTAACCTTTTCTGAGACTACGACCCTCCCTAACCCCCGTCCTCCTCTGCCCCTGCTGTCTCCTACTCTACCGACCTACCGTAGTGGCTGAGCTACCTGCACTTAGACTCACTTGAGACCCTCAGCCACTACCTGTCCCTCCGGACCACACGACGCTAAGTACCCCACCGTTTCTCAGTCTGTACTGAGTCACTGACTTGACTTGACTTCTATGTAAATTGTATTTTAACTGACACCATTAGTAAAATTTCACATGTCAAGTCACAATAATTTATGTGAGTGTGACAACATGTCGGTAGTAGGGGTAGGTAGAGGTCTTGAGAAGTAGAAGAGTTAGACTTTGAGACATGGGTAATTTGTTATTGAGGGGTACTGAGGGGTACGGGTCAGGGACCGTTAGTGGTGGTAAGAGGAAAGGCAGGGTGGAGGGAAGGAGAAAGGGAGGAAGGGAGGATAGAAGGGAGGGTGGAAGGAAGGAGAGAAGGAAGTGAGGGAAGAAGGAGAGGAAGGAGGGTGGAAGGAAGGAAGGAAGGAGAGAGAGAGGGAAAGGGAGGTTAATCTAAACTTTTCTAAAGAATAGTAGGGGATGAAAGTCAAAGGTAGTTGTATATAGGCAAACGTCGTACGAGACTCTGATCAGGTAATAAGTTATAAGAAATAGAAACGAACAAAGGAATAGACAATTTCCTTCATGGAAGGTCGTAACTGTAACATTCAAAAGTCCTTTATCCCTACTATTGTTATTGTGAATTTTATTCGCGTGGAAGAGATAGACTTCCGTTAGTTCGGTCTAGAAGTAGAAGGGACACTTCCTACACACCAAAACCTGTTTCTGACCATCACTACGTCTGTTCTACGAGTAGACCCTTCCCACCGGGTCCCCGTACCCTCTCTCAA
Source organism: Capra ibex (assembly GCA_006410555.1). Taxonomy (NCBI): domain Eukaryota; kingdom Metazoa; phylum Chordata; class Mammalia; order Artiodactyla; family Bovidae; genus Capra; species Capra ibex. Next base: position 52,124,182 of record SJYO01046538.1, read on the forward strand.
CCCCTCAGTGGAACTCCGACAAATCGACCTCTCTGTCCGGGTACTACCTTTCTCCGGGTCTTTACCCTACCAGTACCCGATGTGTCCTTCTATCTACTCGGATCTATCGTAGAAGATGTAAGAAGGGAGGAAAGAGACAAGGAAAAGATTAGCATCCTATTCTTCCTCGGTTAGTCCAGTAACGCACCCAAAGTCACTGACTCATTCGCTCCCGGAGGTGGTTCGAACCGGTGTACAGGACCTTACCAAGGGTAGTTACTACTCCTTCTGAACCCTCCCTTTGACTGGACAGCAGGTCTCAGACTATTGTCCTACCCTATCTTCAGTATAAAGTTTCCTGGGTTCCCTCGATCCCCACCCCCGTTCTTACCAATGTTTACTGCTCCTCATAAAACCTCTGGGGTCGTCTATAAGTGGTCGACATAGAAGTTTCTTCCTAATTAGAACCAGAAGGGGTCAAAAGGAGACGGAACAGAACATTTGAATGTTTTTCACCGGTATATAGAAGACATCTCATATAAGAACCTTATCATCTGTTTCTTTTAATCCCTTTTTATAGGGTTCAACTTTTAGTCTATGTATAAATATTTTAGTATCTGGGTCCCATTTTTCCCGAAACTTCCAAAAGATCAGTTAACGTGTGATCTAGTACGGGAGACTGACATTGTAATGTCTATTGTGGAACAGAAAAAACTCTTGAAGATCTTTGTTCCTTAAGTTTTGAGGATCTTATCGGACCCAGTCAGAACCTGTCAAAACCAACAATTTCTAATAACAGTCTTTAGACTAAAAGACGTCAAAAATGACAAACTATTAACGAAACAGAATATCTTAATAGAAAGAAGTGTAGGGTCTGGATTTTGAGTACCCGTAGATAATTCCAGAAAAGTTTCGATTTATCGGTTTCAAACGTTGAAAACAAAATAAATCAGTCAAAGTTCAGAAAGTGAGACGATCGATAAGAAGAGGTCCCTTCGAAGGTACACAATTATAAAGAGGAATACCATGGATAGTACCAGATTAGACATATTCCCCCTCGTTCGACGAGAGAAGAGAATACTACCTGAGTAATAGTGACTATCATCTCGGACCTTAGGGTCAACGAAATTCAAGTAGTAATTGACTCGTGTTTGAAGACGGGGAACATATTAACCAACAAACAAAAGATCACTAAACAATACATATATGTAACGTTTATTAGTGGGTTTATTCGGATCACTTGTAGGTAGTGGGATATACATATATGTTTACTGACTAGGTAAACGATATATCATTTTTGATTGTGTTCTATCATTTCGTTGATATGAGGTTATTTTTAATTAATTTTTAAAACATAACTCACAAACTTTCACCGATTCCGAATCTGTCATTTATTAGGTGGACATTACGTCTTCTCCACCCAAACAAGGGACCTAACCCTTCTAGGGGACCTATTCCCGTTCCGTTGGGTGAGGTGATAAGAACGGACCTCTTAGGGTTCCTGTCTCCTGGGACCACCCGATGTCAGGTACCCCAGCGTTTCTTAACCTGTGTTGGCTAGTTGATTGTGAAAGTAAAGAGTTCTCTCATTTGGAATTTACAAAATTAATGTTCTTTTTATTAACCCAAAACTTACGTTGATTGAAGCTAACAGATAGTATACAGCATCACCGATGTTAGGGGTCCACAATTCCCCGTTTTGTTCCAACTGACCCCTTAAACCTACTGTAGTCTCTAGTTCGTCTCGGACAACGTGTTACCTGTCACGTTGAAACGTGTGTTCGAACCCTACCAGTGACACCTGTCTTTGAGGTAAAGTTCCGTTTAACGTTCTGAACGAAAATGTCAAGGAGTGACCCTTCCCCTTGGTTTGTGGTCCCCGGTATTTCAAAGTTGACAACCAACTTTGAACCTTTGAAGAAGAACCTCTCGGTCCACGGTTCTGTTCCCTGACTCTTCAGTAGACTTCCCAGTCAGCATTCTTTTCGGTTTCGTACTCTATTCTCTACGACGTGGACAATAGGACTGGTGTTTTGTTTTGTCTCCAACCTTCCGTTTAATAAAGACCACCAGGCTAGTACCTTTTACCACCTTCGACTTAAAAGTCAGTAAGTCCGTCTCAAAAGGACCGAAGTGGGTGAGACCAGAAAATTCTTCGACCTCTTCCGCGAACAGTCACACTTGATCCCGTCCAGGAGTGTGACCTTTAAATAATTCAACCGGGTAACCGACAGAGTCTGACTCTTCTAGACCCCGGACTTTAGACAATAACGAGGGAGGAGCAAGGGACAGTAGACGACTAAATTATTTGTATGGTAGGGACAGGAGTAGATTCAGTACGTTTACAAATCCTCTCGTCCGGTTCCTGTTTATCAAGATACCGTGTCATATTTTTTGAGGGAAGTCCACTGTCGGTAGATAATTAGTGTTGAGACTCCTATTGGTAGGTTCATGAACGATTAGATAGATTACTATGGTCGTAAATTGAGACAAATTGAAGAGGTAAAACAGGTCTTCCTAGATTATTCTCTAGGTGAGTTTACGGAACGACTTTACACTAAATAATGGACAGAACGTTACGAGACACGACTTTCGTCTCACTTCCAACCTGATCGTACTAAATGAGACGTACACACGAGTCAACGAAGTCAGCACAGACTGAGAAACGTTGGAGAACCTGACATCGGGGGGTCCGAGGAGACAGGTACCCTAAGAGGTCCGTTCTTATGACCTCACCCAACGGTACGGGAAGAGGCCCCCTAGAAGGACTCGGTGCCTGGGTTGGACCCAGGAGACGTAGAGGACGTAACGTCCGCCTAAGAAATGACGACTCAATGGCTCCTTCGGGAACTAAATAAGACCCACTTGGGAAAGCCGAGAACCACCAGTGACGAAAGACAAGGTTCAGGTGTCTCGTAAAGGTAATTTTGGGTGAAACTTTGACAAGACCTCTACTAGTAGTTCGGATAACCAGAAATCAAAGGTCTTAGGAAAAAGAAGGGAAAGGACTTTTAACCCTTTTGTAAGTTAGGAGAGGTCAGATGTCTCTGAAGAGAGTAAGAAGTATCAACAAGTCTTTCATGGGTATTGTAAAGTCGAAAGTAATAAAGATGTTCTGAGACCACCATATTATACACGTCTAGACCTCCGAGTTTACACGACTCTTGTTGTTCCACACAATATTGGTAGAGATCAAAACGAGAACTTTACAAACGTAACTTCACTTCACTTCACTTCACTTCAGCAAGTCAGCACAGGCTGAGAAACGTTGGGGTACCTGACATCGGATGCTCCGAGGAAGTAGGTACCCTAAAAGGTCCGTTCTCACAATCTAACCCAACGATAAAGGAAGAAGTCTCCTAGAAGGACTGGGTCCCTAGCTTGGGTCCAGAGGACGTAACATCCGTCTACGAAATGGTAGACTCGGTGGTCCCTTCAGGGGACTCTATTCGACGACGACGGCGGTGACGATTCAGTGAAGTCAACACAGGCTGAGACACGCTGGGGTCTTTGTCGTCGGGTGGTCCGAGGAGGTAGGGACCCTATTCGATCCTCCTGTTTTTTTTTTTTTTTTTTTTTTTGGTTTTTTGGTGATCTGGGTTAATCAAGATCAAGATGGGTACTAGTTAATTAGTATCGATAAAGACAGGGTTCGTACTTCTGAAGGAATAAGGAGAGTAATTTTTTTCATAAACAAATAATGATAATCAAAAATTAAAAAATAAAAAACCGGTGTACCGTACAATCAAGGGACTGGACCCTAGTTTGGGAATGGGCGATGGAACTCTTTGTGGCTCAGAATTGACGACCTGGTGGTCTCTTCAGAGATAGGTAAAACAAGAACTGTATACGAAAGTCTAAGAAACAACAACAATAATAATAACCGTGAATAGTCACGATTTCGTGTCTTTTCACGACTAAGTCATAAGTGTCCATTGACTGTAGTACGATAAAAGGGGGTACTACTAACTTTAAATAAAGTTTCAGTGCGTTAGTGTTTCTCTGGATCGAGATAAATCAAGGACTCAAACCTCCAGATTTGGAGACACACCTTGTTCGAGTGGAAAAGATGTTAATAACGAAAGTAAACGAATTCGATTACACTCACTCAAAGGTAAGAATGTTATTGGTTTGTTCTGATTGGTCTTGGTAGATAGGTAGGTCACTGCAAAACCTTTCGTTGAGACATGGTCCTTGTGGACTTTGACGGATTCTCATTGTAAGAAGGGAAGATGAACAAAACCGTAAAAGGGAGGATTAGAGAGTTAAGTCCTGAAGTATGAGACCTAGGGTAGTAAAGTATGTCATTATGAACTGAAGGTAAAATGCATTAAACGGCATAAGACAGATCCTCCGGATACAGGAAAGGATACTCAAGATTGCAAGACATAGACTCGACGGGGTATCCCAGCGGTGATCAGTGTACACCGACACGAATACATGATCAACAAGTCAGTATAGGTCGAGAAACGCTGGGGTACCTCGGGTGGTCCGAGGAGACAGGTGCCCTAAAAGATCCGTTCTTATGACTTCACCTAACGGCAAAGGAAAAGGTCCCTTAGAAGGACTGGGTCCCTAACTTGGATGTAGAGGACACAGAGGACGCGACGTCCGTCCAAGAAATGGACGACTCGGTAGTCCCTTCGGGTGGCGTACACCAATAGATTTAAATTTATTAATTTATCTTCTTTTTAATTTTAGATCAAGGAGTCAGTGTAATGACTGTAAAGTTCACGAGTCATTGGTACACCGATTACCGAAGGTATAGTCTGTCACGTCTTAAAAGGACAAGTTCTTTCGAGGGTGGTTGTCACGACCAGTTCGAGAAGGAGTTCTGGAAACTTCAAGACGAGGTCGTCAATTCTGACCTACGGAAGCTGTCCCAGCCGTGAATAACAGGAACAGGTCTTCGACAGGGCGAATTTAATACAGTTAAATTTTTTAAATATATATATGTGTTGACTTTTCGACTCTCGATCTAAAATAAACTGTCCTTACAATCCTGAGTTCGGACCCTCTGTCATAGAGACTACTGGCGTTCTCTCGACTGAGGTTCCTCCGTCCTCTCTCTTCCTCTATCCGAGGCATGTTCAAACGTTGTTAGACTTATAATTTGATAACGACAATTAATTGTCATTTGAGAGTACATTTCTCTAAATCGCTAGAAGATACATACTCTTCTACGTTCGCAGAAACGAACGACTTTATTAAAGAAAGTATACGTAGATCAATAGACCCCGGTTAGGACGAAAGAAGTAAAAAGTGTATGATTATGGGACAAATGACATTCTCTGTCGTTTACACCACCAACCAACGGAGAGTGTAGGGTGGTGGGGGTGGGGCCGAGGAGTCGGGAATGGTCTCTCCTTCATCGACAACCGAAGGTTTATCGACCGAAACAAAGTGGACCCGAGTCTTTAGACGTACCATTTCCGAACAAATGACTATTTCTCATTTCGTCTTTTGTAAAGTAAAGTACCCATCAGATTCACGGACCAAGCTATCCGTTAGGACATTTCCGTTCACTAATGTTATGTGTAGTCAAGGAAACGAGTAGATCCTTGGTGTCAAACGTTAGCTTACACTTACTTATAGTGGGTCTGGGGTGACTCTTAGTGACATTACTAATACGCATTGTTTTACGACCGTGAACATCTGTAAGTTTTACAAACGAACTCACTCCTTTACTTAGTTTGCACCACCAGAGACTTCAGGGACTTTGTAAAAGAGTTTTTCAGTTTCTATCCCTGGTACCCCAAATCCTTCCTCTCCTTCCTTCCTTCCTTTTCTACCTTTTTTTCCTTTCTTCCTTCCTTCTTTCTTTTTTCTTCCTTCTAAGGCATATGGATGTCTTAGAGAGCGGAGGCAGAAACAAAGAGACAAAGACCCAGTCTCTCTGTGAATCTCCACCCGACCTTACGTCTAAGGTCTCCTTCCTTTATCTCTCCCTTCCTTCCTTCACTTTTTTCTTCCTTGTAGTGCATTCTCCCCCTCTCAGTATCATAAAATTTTACGTTTTCCTACGTCCCAGGTAAATCGGATTGAGGAGTACAGTGTTTACTTTATACCTGTAAAGAAAACCGTAAATTATGTTTAGACGACTTTTTTTTTTTACTTCGTTAACTCTAGCTTTCTGTACCCAATTCGCTGAACAGATCTCAATGTGTCGATCACTCACAACCTCGTCCCCGATCTTCGGTCGGGTGGATAGGACACTAACGAGTGTCCCCCGAGACAGGTGGGGAAGGGGTAGGGATCCCTCTTCCCGATTCTTCCCCTGAGACCTACCCTCCAGTGAACTCCCTCTCCTTTCATTTAAACCCACAGTCGACAGTCGGGGAGAACACTGAAAGAAGAAATTCGTCTTCTTTCAAAAGTCGACAAAGTGGATAAGTCAGGCTTAAAATACTATAGGGGTGGGGGTCCCGCTAAAGATTACTGTCGTTGGAACGGATCTGGGAGGCTACGGTGTTGATCACCCACTGGGACCCCCTTCCTCACGAACTAATTGAATGAGTCTAACGTGAATCAAATCATTAGCGAACTGGGAGTATTCGAACCAGGTCTAGGTTTGACTAAAGACCTCGTCGGACCGTTAAGATTGTAAAGTGGATGCGATCTCGTCCTTTTGTGTGACTTTTGTCTGAAACGGTTCCTAACATTTATTATTTAAACTCACTGAAATAGTCTTATGGAGACGGTAACTAGGATCCTATTACTTCTGGATCTCGTCCAAAAACTGTTACAAAGAGTAAGGGAAATGAAGAGTAGAGATCTTTTGAGAGGTCCAGTTCTTGAAACCGTAGACTCAATACCTCAACCTCCAGTGTGTTTAGACTAAAGTTTACGTTCGACAGTGTGCCAACAATGGTGTCCCTCTCTTACTTAACAGCGTCTAGGTTAAATCTACGAAGTGTGCTCGTGACACTTCTACCAGGAATTATAAGACACCCTGGTGTGGCGGACCCCTTAATTGTGCACCAGTTGTACACAACTAATGTACCTGCCCAGTCCCACTATTCGGGGTCCAAACTTAGGACCGTGACAACGAAACGTCATCATACGGGAACTCCGTTCAGGGAACTAAAGAAAGATAGAATTAAAAGAATAGAACACAGTATCCCAAAGAGCAACATAGGGGTCTCTTCACTCCTGTTTAACTCCAGTACGCACATCTTCCGAATCGTGTCTCGGACCGTGAACCAGTCGTAATCGATAGTAATAATAAAGGATTACAGGATACTAAAGAAATACATGTAAAGTAACAGGAACCCCCGTGGTTCACTCGACTAACGTTCAAGAGTCAGTCTTTGTAGACGGTTCACCGTCGTAAGTGTGTTGTGAACACTATTTTCAGGGTTGAGGAGGAGGCGTCGAAGTCGACCCGGTTCGCTCCACTCACAGCCCAAAATACCCAGACTGCTTCTACAAACTTTATAACATCCTCTGACAGTTTCTTATGAATCTGGGTGAGGCTTTCTCCCGGCAAGAATTAAAAGTAGAAAGGACGTTCAGTCTTTCTATATATGAGAGGTTTATTACCGTCAAAGGAACAGGACTTCAATACCGTCGAACCACTATGTTCTTTGTCGTGGGACAGTATTCCTGGTGTATTTTGTACCAGACTGTAAAGAAATTTTCATTTTTCTTTGTGCTGACATCGTCTACTGGAGAGGAGGTTCCCGTGTCGACAAAACACACCAATCTCCCTTGGGCAACAAAGTATGAATCCCCGATGCTATATGCTGACCGAAAGGTGTTTCACAAAGGTACTCTTTAATGTCATGTAAGATTTTCCCGCGTGGTTGAGACGACGTAAGCAAAATCCCTCCTCCTGAAAGAGGGGGCAGAACTACAAAAGGTTTACTATGACACGATTTATCAACACTAATCCTTGAGGAAATCGCACACTTAGTTTTCACCATAGTTCTAATGTCTGCGCAGTAGATAAAGGACCCTCTAAATTTAATACCCGGAAAACAATCCAACCACCCGGTCGTAGAAACTCCTAAGTCGTAAATACCTTTCAGTGACGTTTGTGTCACAAAGACACGCACTCCTGACTCATAGATACCTTTTCTATAAAAATTTATAAATAAATTTAATAAATAAAAACCGACGTGACCCAGAAGCACCTACGTGTACCGGATAAGGGATCGACGCCGACCGGACCCGATGAGAGATCAACACCACACTCCCGAAGAGTAACACCACCGAAGAGAACGACACCTCGTGTCCGAGATCCACGAGACCAAACCTTCAACACCGAGTCCGCGAATCAACGATGCTCCGTACACCCTAGAAGGGTCTAGTCCCTGACTTGACCACAGGGGACGTAACGTTCCACCTAAGAATTGGTGACGTGGTGGTCCCTTCGGAGGTCCTTTTTAAATTCATCAGTGAAAAATTGTCTCTCATCCACTAGAGACAAAAGAGTTTTTTTACAAACAAGGAGGATATTTTACAATAAACACGTCACGTAGTTTACTACTACTTTTTCATTCTTCCCAGATTTCAAAGATTGACGTGCACACAATGCAACTACTCTGGTACAAAAGAAAGGAACAAAAGGTTTAATAGAAATTGTACAAAATAAATGAACCGTACACGTACACACACACGAGACATCACAAGTTGAGAAACGCTGGGGACCCTGAATCGGACGGTCCGAGGAGACAGGTACCTGAAGAAGTCCTTACTTTACTTTTTCTTTCCAATATAGAGGTAAAGAAAACGTTAACCCAAATGAGATCCGTAGGTACCAATGACACTTGTAAGGGTAAGTTCACACCCCGCGGGGGGACGGAGGGGTTTGAGAAAAGAGATTTAATCTTATTATTCAGGAACCTCTCCCCTCAAACCGTCGGAGACGTTTACCACCCTCCTTCATCTACGGTTAATGACTGACCGGCACCACGGTTATTTTTTTTTTTCTTCACGAGGGCAACGAGTAGAGGTTTTGGGCCGATGACTGGACGGTTGTAGTCCCGTAATTCGTGTGTAGGGTCAGACCTGTCACCCTCTAAACGAGACTAAATAGAGACGAGAGAGTGGTGTAGGGGACTCACTGGTCTGGACCCGTATACGTCTTCACCGACCGAACCAAATCTTCATGTTCGATTCTACGACCTTGTCAACTGAATAACCATTAATCTGGTGTGACCATAACTTGAGCACTGGAGTCGGAGTAATCTCGACGCAACCCCGGTTGACTCAACTGGTCTTTGTCTAAGTTTTGTCACTCACTATCTCCAGAAACCCCGTCCCAGTTTCCGGATAAATGTGATGGGGTATAGCATTCACCGAGGAATGAGATCATACAATTTCCTCGTCGCCAACTGTTTTTACCGGTACACCTACCGAAGGACGAGGGGCGAAGCGTATGTACCTGATGTCTCGTGCCGACAAGACCCGTTGGGGGTGGAAGGAAAATGACCTAGAGGTACATTAAGTTCCCAATTGTTTCCCTCTCTGTTCACAAAATTGTCCTGAAAGGAAAGAAAAAAAAAGAGAAAGTGAAGGATTACCCATTATCATTGTTTTTGTGATCCTCATATCGGGTAATAAAATCCTCACTAAAGGAAACTCACTGTGTGAAACTAAATTTTGACAGGTATCGATTAGTAATAAACGTGAAAAACAAAAAGTTGCTTTAGATTTTTGTCTACGGAAGTCAAACACATCTTTTCCTTAGTCAAAGAGCCACCACTTCGTCCTACGCACCTTTTCAGTCGTGTGTCTTACTACGGTCAGTGAAACGATTTCGTTACTTTATCTTGTCTTTAGCTGAGTTTTATGTTCAAAAATACCATTCTGATCATAAAGTTGGATTACCCTTCTTTTTTCCTAATGGATTATTACCGATCGGTAAATTATATTTCTACTTAAAGACGAAGTCTGATATGGGTTTTATTTTTAAAGGTACACTTTTGTTTTGAAAGATCAAGATTTTCTATTACTTCACTAATTTTTTATTGTTAGAACCTTCCGGATTGTTATATTTTTGATCATCTTGTGATGTTTATATATTTTATATATAATTTTATATAAAAATATTTTTATTGTTTAAAATTTGTTTATAAAAAATATTTATATATTTTTTGTTATATTTTGATTAGTATATAAGATTGATTGTATTTTTGATATTTCTTTTTATACTTTATTAAACTGAAGTATTTTTAGATAGTACTTTTAAATCCACGTAGTTTATGATTTTCCGTTTAACCTCTTAAATAAAAACCATGAATACCTTCTCAATTAGTGTTCTATAAATACCACGGATACCTTATGAATTATTATTTCGTAAATCTTTAGTTGTTCTTTCTTTCCTTACTTAAGTTTCTGTGTTTTATTGACTTGTAGTGAAATGTATTCTTCTTTACATTTACCGGTCATTTGGATACTTTTACATAAATTGGAGGAATCGTTTCCAGTTCCTAACGTACAAAATTTGTTGACTTTCAATTAAAAAGGAAATTTTTAAGTCGCTTCTGTTTTTATTTTTACGACCGTCACGACGTCCCTTTAATTATGAAAGAAATATGGTGAACACCGGTATGTTTAACGACATTGAATCTCCCATAAACCGTGTTCTTTTGTGAATTTTAAATTGTACACAATACTGGGTTTTTAAGATGAACATTCTTAGTTAGGTTTTCTTTATTAGTAACAATATACGTTTCTAAAACGATGATCTTACAACTAGTTTCGTAAAAATACTATTGATTTTAAACTTTGTCGAATTTAGAGGTTGTTATTCCTTACAATTAATATACTACCACACACCACATAGTACCTTGAAAGACATTGGAATTGTACAACATCTTTTTTAATATAAAGTACAGTATCTGATTTTAAGTGAAAATAGAACAAGTCTTTTTTTACATCCAAATTTTAACATTATATTATACATAATATATACAATATATACGTATCTTTTTCTACCATCTTATTATACATAGAATGTACAGCTTTACAATTTTATGAAAAGAGATCCATACCCTTAATACCTACTAAAATGTTACAGAGAAAAATAGTCTAAAAAAAAAAGAAAATCTCACTTGTACACAATGAACCTCTTGTTTTCCATTTCGTCACATAAAACAAAGTTTATAACATCGATCGTGTCAAAGTAGGACCTCTATTTTTCCCTATTATATATTCTTTTAGAGATTGTGTCCTATTCTTTCTACTTCATCGGAACCATGGGTCCTAAACTTAAACTTATATTTTAAGTTCGTGAGACCTTTGAACATCGTGACCTAATTTCTCACTGAATGGGATCATGAGAACGGACCTTTTAGGGTACCTGCCTCCTCGGACCATCCGACGTCAGGTACCCCAACGATTCTCAGCCCGTGCTGACTTACTGAAGTGAAAGCGAAAAGTGCAAGTACGTAACCTCTTCCTGTACCGTTGGGTGAGGTCATAAGAAAGGACCTCTTAGGGTCTCTGTCTCCTCGGACCACCCGACGATAGATTCCCCAGCGTGTCTCAGCCTGTGCTGACTTCGCTGAATCGTCGTCGTCGTCGTCGTCATGGTCATGGGATCGCCCACCTAACGGACTCAGGGTTGGGTGAGAGAAAAAAACATCGAACTGAAGTAAAATTGCCGAGTATGTAGAGAAGTATTCGACAGTCGGCTCCTTATCTTTCTTTTTATTTAAGAGTGGACAGTAAAAGGTCTATTAGGACTAGTGTAAGTAGAAATGATATGACACTTCATGAGATCGTACTCGGGAAAGAAACTCCATTCGACCCCGTTCAGAAGGAAACTTTCTAGAGACCTCAGTTGTCGGTGGCGACATACTAGATAATACACTGTGTTTCTATCTTCAATACGTGTACGTTGAGGGGTCCACCGAGTCGCCATTCCTTAGACGGACGGTTACGTCCTCTGTACCCAAGCTAGGGACCCAGCCCTTCTAGGGGACCTTCTCCCGTACCGTTGGGTGAGGTCATAAGAACGGACCTCTTAGGGTACCTGTCTCCTCGGACCACCCGACGTCAAGTATCCCAGCGTATCTCAGTTTACACTGACTCGTACGTGTGTTGGTTTTGTAGTTTCATTTTGTGTCCATAACTAATACGTTGGGGCTCTACAAAACCGGCTGTCCTTCCCATCCGCACGAATCTTCCACTCATTCAAGACTCGACGACCTACCGCGAGCGACCTCCTATCGTAACCTCAATGGTACCTCCGACCAAGGGACATCCCTAGGATCTAAGTCTGGAGCCCGGTACCTTTATGTTTGTTTTCTTACTCTTACCTTATCCCACGAAACATTTTGGTGAATCCAAAGGGTCCACAGTTTCACCAAATTGCTTCTTTTTTAGGTGGAGGTTACGTCCTCTGTGTCCTCTGTACCCAAGTTAGGGACCCAGTCCTTCTAGGAAACCTCTTCCTTTGCCGTGGTTATAAGAACGGACCCTTTAGGGTACCTGTCTCCTCGGACCACTCGATGTCGGGTTCCCCAACGTTTCTCAAACTGTACTGAATCGGTGATTTATTGTGGTGGTGGTGAGGAAACCCTAGTGACACCGTCTGGAACAGTATTGTCAACACACATACACACACACACACAAGTGTCCCACGTCACGATCCCCAACCACTAAGGATGTCTACCCGTAATCCTTAATCTTCTCTTAAAAAGGATACAGACACATTATACCACAACGACGTGACGACCGTAGACTTCCTGTACTACCGTCAGGAAAAAATCACTGTCATTTACCTACCGTAGTGACTGAACTACCTGCACTTAGACTCGCTTGAGACCCTCTACCACTACCTGTCCCTCCGGACCGCACGACACTAAGTACCCCAGCGTTTGTCAGCCTGTGCTGACTCGCTGACTTGACTTGACTTGACTTTCCCCGTCTCTTTCTCCTGCCATTTTTCTCACACCTCCACCTCTGGTATGATACTGACAGTCCCGAAACACAAATAACATTGAGTGGTGGGGTGGAGTGGGACTCTAACGTTCTGTAGTAGACCCCTCTGAACAATCCCCCACAACCTATAATATCGTTCGTCCCACCTTTTTGACTCGGTTTATACCTAACGATGATATTTACATTGAAGGGAAATTTGGGCTTCAATTAACGGGACCCTTAGGCGCACAATGTATCTGTTGCCAAGCAAAGATACTAATTGAGTCGACCGAACTCGAACCATGATTACTCTGGTTCCGGTTCCAATAGTCGAGATTGGGGTGTCCTCGACAATCGTAGAGTGCCGAGGTTTTGGGTCCACTGTGGGAAGTGGGAGTCTGTGTCACCCTGACCCACTCTCTCATACGACAAACTGAGGTGAAAATTATGGGTTGTGGGGGGTGAAAGGGGAGATTGTGCTACGGAGACGAGACTCACGTATCCGTCAATTAAGACATTGTGCTGTCCTGTAACAGAGGTCTCGGTGTAACGTGAACTTTACGACGGACGTGCTCTCTGTCATCTCTGACGGGACAATCAGGAATATTACCCATGTCCACCACGGTAGTTAAGTGGAAGTCTCTGTTTTTGTCGAACTTTCTTTGGTACGGGTCCATTGGGGTAACGGATTCTCAAACTGATATTAAACCGTTTTTTGTTTGGAGGTAAGAAAGCGGCGAAAGATTCTTCATCAACCGTTAGAGGTCGGACACGTAAACCTTTTCTTAGTTCACCCTACAAAATGGACGCAGGTGACGAAAGAGACGGAACTTCTCAGGGTAGGGAAATCAGATTTCGGAAAACAAGACGCAAAGTAGTATCCTGAATTCAGGAGTGGCCACACACGCACGTACGATGCAACGAAGTCATCACAGGTTGAGAAAAATTGGGATACCTGATGTCGGACGTTCCAAGGAGACAGGTACCCTAAGAGGTCCGTTCTTATGACCTCACCCAACGGTAAGGGAAGAGGTCCCTTAAAAGGACCTGGGGTCCCCAACTTGGACACAAATGAATACAGAGGACGGCAACGTCTACCCAGGAAATGGTGACCACGGTGGACCCTCCGGAGGTTGTGTGGAATTCGAGACATAAATAATCCTAGTGAGTTAAACGTTCATTGACTTTGAGTTGAGTACCTAAGTAGATGGACCCTTCTCATGATCCAGACAAGTGTCTGAAATTTCTTCTCAACGTCCCTAGTCAGAATCTTTGACCAAAACCCCTCTTATCTATGCACACATACATACCGACTCAGGGAAGTGACAAGTGGACCTTGATAGTGTCGTAACACACACAGACACGAGTCAACACAGACTGAGAAACGTCGGGGTACCTGACATAGGACGGTCCAGGGAGACAGGGGCCCTTCCCATGACCTCACCCAAAGGTAAAGGATGAGGTCCCCTAGAAGGGGTGGGTGCCTAGGTTGGGTACAGAGGACCGAGAGAACGACCGCCTAAGAAATGGTGATCACAGTGGAACAAATAGGAGACATAATTTTCACTTGCACAATCAGCGAGCCAGCACCGGCTGAGAAACCCTGGGGTGCCTGACACCGGGCAGTCTGAGGAGACAAGTACCCTAAGAGGTCCGTTCTTATGACCTCACCCATCGGGAAGAGAAGCGGTCACTAGAAGGATTAGGTCCCTAGCTTGAGTACGGTGACCGCAACGTTCGTCTAAGAAATGATAAACTCGGTGTTTCCTTAGAGGATATCCGGTTATGTTACCTTTAAAAAAATTTTTCTTTTCTTTCTTTAACCTAGACTTTGTACCGGGAGGGTCTCTGGGCCGGTAGAAAGGGAAGGGGACGAGGAACAGAACCGAAGTGACACGTCTTTCGAAGAGAGGTGCACCATCGGTCGTAAGGGGTTCCGTGTCGGAGGACCGAATCGTTTTTGTCCTGTCGATACAAGAGACCGTAAAACTTCCCAAGAGGAGCCAGAGTTTCTAACGACCGACTCCTAATTTCGTGACCTCCAGGTCCACGGCGGAGGTGCTGACATCGACCACACGTAAATAGCTCCTTCGTTCTCCGTCTTTGACGCACCCCGACTCGAAACTTGGGAGGGTCCGCGGCGAACGCCTGCGACTATGCGACGGCGGCACGCTGAAGGTACGCGCGGGACTACGTTACTCTGGCGCCCAAGACCGAGTAGACTCGCAGACTGCCGTAAACCCCAAGGCTCCTCGCAGACTGCCGTAAACCCCAAGGCTCCTCGTAGATCCGAAGTAGTGGTTTTTGTCGTCGCTCTAGGCGCTCCGGATACCGAACCTGGACGTAGTGACGGCCCCGAAGCCGACGAGACGCCTGGACTGTGGCCGCCGTTCCAGGAACCGGTCTAGACAACGTAGCACGAGGTAGACGCGGTCAGGGTCCGTCCACGTGGCCCGACGTCCACATGCACGTCCTGAGGACCCCGCACCTCGGGTTCGGCCACGGTCCACTTGGCGGTACCGCGGACTGACCTGTTCCGAGATCTCGAGTTCCACGCACGACAATTCTACGCGAAACCGGGAGTTGAAGTCAAGGTACTTCGGGAGGTTCCGACGCGATGGACATCGTCGGCCCGACGGACGAGTACCCGTGGTTGTACCTACTGGCCAAGGGTGAGCTCTTGACCTGCGAAGTAGTACCCATGGCCGACCCGGTAGACCAAGCTCGGTACCCTTACGCCGCAAGGCGGTTCGACTGGAGCATTCTTCGAGTCAGCGAGGTAGAAAGTGACGGACAGAGTCCTCATAGGACAGGGGAGCCTCTCGTGGAAGCACCATCCACCAACGGGCCTGTGTCTACAGGAGGAACCACAGTGACACTAGACTTCGAGTAGAAGTGGGGGTGGCCCCAGAGGTGAGATTCCCTACACTAAAAAATTTTTCCTTACCCTTTACACGTTGCTTATTCAATGACTTCAAGAGGAATTGGAAGGGACTTCGAATTAACCAGACGAACGTACGTACGTATGAGCCAGCACAGACTGAGAAGTACTGGGCGTACCTGACATGGGGCGGTCCGAGGAGCCAGGTAACCTAAAAGGTCCGTTCTTATGACTTCACCCAACTGCAAAACACGAGGTTCCCTGGAAGGACTGGGTTCTTAGCTTGGACGTAGAGGACGTAACCGTCCTCCTAAGAAATGGTGGCTCGGTGGTGGTTCGTCCTTCGGGATTAACCAAACAAATCTCGTATCGTATTGTAACCCTAGAAGACTTCTTCGGGTCTCATTATGTCTACGTACAGTCTCCTCTTTTCTTTAGAGAAAGACTAGTAAACCTTAAAGGGAAGATATATCAGTCTTCCTTATAGTAGATCCAAGAAGAAATTATCTATCCTTATACCTCAGTGTCTATTAACTTCACTTAACGTGTTCTGTTTAGTGGGTGAACCATTGACCTGTTTTCAGAGTTTAGAGAATGTGGGTTCAAATGATGAAAAATCACACAATCGAGTGGAAGTTGTCTAAACAACAGGTTGAGTAGTGACCGAAACTACCACCCTTCAAGTTGGCTACCTACTTCTAGTTGGAACTACCAGATGTTTGGGACAACGTCGGGAGAAGAGTGGAAGTCTAGTTATCCGAATAGACGAGAATCCATCCCGAATTACCTTATCGACCCCGGTCAGTCACCGTCTAGACCCTGAGTTTCTTATTTAAGTCCGGAGGAACAGAACCAGTACACCCAAAAGATCTCGGACACAGTGTCGGGGACTAGTCTTCCTTTCCTTCTCTCTCTAGTTTTAAGTTTGGGTCAGAACCTAAGAGGAAGGAGAATTCTACATCTTTCAGTGAGCTCTTGTAACGAAGACGGGATTGTTTCCTTTTTTCGACCCATTAGAGATTTTAGTATTGAAAAAAAAGTTGGGTCCTCTCTCGACACTAGTGTTCCTTTGTTTGACTTAAGGTCCCATCCTTCATAACATTCCGGGAAGGTCTTCTACCCGTGTGTCCTTGACGATTACGAAAAAAAGTCCCGTACTCTTCTTCTCCATCGTCGGTCTTCGTTACCTGTAAAATTGTATAAGAATCTCCGGTGTACATCCGACAATGAACAATCAATGAACCCGTAACGTCACAAAACCCGTGACTCCTCTCCTCTACGGTAAGGTCTCACCAGTCGGACCAAACTGATAGAAAGAATTACCTTATGACATTTCACTCACATAACCAATAGACAACGATACATTGTTTACTAGGAAACTTCGTCAAATTTTGTAGTCTGTAAATAATAGAGTCTCAATGACACCCAGTCCATAGGGTCGACCCCTGGAACTCAACACCAGAGAACCTTCCGACATCCCTTCCAAAACCAGTAACCAGTAGAGTTTCGAGCGGACCCCTTCCCAAACGTAGGTTCGAGTACGTGTACCGACAACCATCCCGGCTGTCAATCGGAGTGATTGACGACCGAATAACCGTGTTCAAGGAACAGTGTACCGGAGAGGTATCCCGTTGAGAGTTGCACCGACGAATGGAGTGAGTTTTACTCACTCATTTACTCTCTCGGTCTCCCCTACGGTGCCCGGAAAAACAGTAGAGTCTTTACTACAGGGTAGTAAAGACAATATAATTATCACTCAATGATCCCGGTAAGTTTGAGTTTCTTTGACGTGTTCCTACACTTATGGTCCGCCGAAGAGGTTATCACGTCACCATTTCTTACGAGAACATTACGTCCTCTACGTTCTCTACACCCAAGGTAGCGACCCAACCTTTCTAGGGAACCTCTTCCTTTACCGTTGGGTGAGGTCATAAGAACCGACCTCTTAGGGTACCTGTCTCCCCGGACCGTCCGATGTCAGTCACCCAGTGTTTTCTCATCCTGTACCGAGTCGCTGATTCGTGCGTGTGTCCTTGTGTCCTCCAAACCTAGTGACCGTATCACCGACGGACGGTGTCTCAACTTGTGACATAAACCCCTAGGTTTCAATTGATAATATGAGAACCCCATCCTCCACCATTCATCTTCACTTCCCACAAGACACAGTTCAAAACGTTCAGGACCTCGGAACTGTTCTTTCAACCTCGACCGTTCATAGTCCCTAGACTCTGAGTCACCCAATCCCGTCTTCCCGTGGTTCAGGATTCTTACTGACTTCTTCCTTCCTTTGTTTGTGTACACGGGTTACAAAAACAACACAGTAATTTAAGAGTTTGGGTACGTTTTCTATAATATAATCAGGGTAAAATGTCTACTTCTTAATTCCGGACCTCTCCAATTGAGAAAGAGTACCAATGTGTCGATAATACCACTACAAACGTGTTGGGACATTTATATGATTTCTTAGTGACTTAACATATGAATTTTATCTATATGTGATCCTATATATACCCCGAGCCTGTCATTTCTTAGACAGAGGTTACGTCCTCTGGGTCCAAACTAGGGACTCAGACCTTCTAGGGGACCTCTTCCTTTACCGTTGGGAGAGGTCTTAAGAACAGACCCTTTAGGGTACCCGTCTCTTCGGACCACTCGATGTCAGGTACCCCAGTGTTTCTAACCTGTACTGAACCACTGATTTGTTGTTGTCGTCGTTCCTATACATTTAATATAAAGCTATTCGAAAAATAAGGTTCTGGTGTGTCCATCATACACCGTCTCACCCTTTAAAGGCTGGATTAACAAAATCCGGGACTAATCAAACGACCTCGACGACATTGTTTTATGATGGCGGACGTACCGAATTTGTCATCCACAATTAAAAGAGTACCAACACCTCCAATCTTCAGACTCCAGTTCCATAACCGTCCCAACCGAAGAAGACTCCGGAGAGAGGAACCGACCATCTGCCGACGGAAGAGGACGTAGACCTGTACCAGAAAGAAAGACATATGTAGGAACCACGGAGACACACAGTCTTAGGGGAGAAGAATCGTCCTGTGTCCAGGGTAACCTAATTCGGAGTGGAATTAACAGAGTGAAATTAAATAAGTGGAGAAATCTCTGAAATAGAAGTTTATACTAATATCGGACTCGATGACCCACCCATAATACTGAAATGGTACACTTAGACCCCTCTGTTAATTCGGGTATTGTCTGAGGTTTCAAATACAAGAAAAAGTCTGTTATCTTTAGGAAAACTCTGTTATCTTTAGATGACAACAGAAACAATTATTTTAGATGTACTATTTGACATAGGACCGAAATAATTATATATAAACAAAATAAGTTTATCTTGTCATAACCCTGTTAAGATTAAAGATGTCTATTCATAGACGTTTACCATGTGAAATTTACTCGAGTACGACGTCAGAGATCTATGAGGAGTTTATTTAACTAATTTTCGAGATCTCTCCTTCTCAACTTAACAATTTTTTTTTTTTACTTCAACTTACTGGTGATCATAAATTGTAGACAATTATAGCAAATAGTGTCTCTACAATTCATTTTGTTCGAAGGTTTTACATATTGTTTACGGCTCTGACATTACACGACAATAGTGTACAGAACAGAAGAGAAAAGACCAATGAGACGTTGACTGGTGTGCGATCCTCTCACGCAAGAGACTCGTCTGTCCGCACTCGGAACGGGTCGTACCGGACTCGGTCGGTCACGTACACCTTCCTTGTGAACACGTGTCAGAATGTACTGCTCTGTGTGTTCCCGGATGTAAGAATTTTTCAGGCCTGTGTGTTCAGTCGAATGACCACAGGACTACACAATTGCAAACTGTACTTTCTGGGAACCATGACGTAAAATGAAGACAAAAATTCCATCATCATTAAAAATTTCTACCCCGAAGGGACCAACGTGTCACTATTTCTTGGGTGGACGGGTACATCTCTAAACCCAAACTAAGGACCCAACCCTTCTAGGGAACCTCCTCTCGTACCGTTGGGCGAGGTCATAAGAACGGACCTCTTAGGGTACCTGGCTCCTCGGACTGTCCGATGTCAGGTACCCTAACGTTTTCTCACCCTTTACTGCAGCGCTGATTTGTTGTCGTTGTTAAAAATTTCTATGAATCTGTAACCACTCCCGAAGGGAACACCGAGTCGACCATTTCTTAGACGGGCGTTACACCCTCTGCACCCAAGCTAGGAACCCAACCCTTCTAGGAGACCTTTTCCCTTTCCGATGGGTAAGGTCATAAGATCGGACCTCTTAAGATACCTGACATATCCGGTACCCCAGCGTTTCTCAACCTGTACTGACTCACTGAAAGTGAAAGTTTATAAACACCCCTGTGTCACGTTGGATGGAAAGTCTATACGTCAGACTTTAATGGACTTTATATAGGAATCCGAGAGTACGGATGTCCCCTGGGTAGGCAAACCTTTCTGTCTGGCCACCGGGGACCCGAACATAGTTGACGTAGTCTTGGATTTAGGCCTCTACGCCTCTCCCCTTTCGGTCCATACACGAACTTTGTTTTTAAAGTCGTAGTAAACTTGATTTGAGGAGTAAGACCCAATCGATTGACCACCCAAATTTCTCACTGAATTCTCAGGGATAATAGAGAAGAGGTCTAGTCGCTGTTTGGAATCGTAAGGAGTCCTTCTTAGCTTACAGTGAATTTCGCCGGAAAAGGCAGACGAAGGAGGGAGTTAATTCTTCGGAAACATCCTAACTCCGGTTTACTCAGGTATTTTCCCGAATAAAGGGTAAACCATGAGTCGACTTCCGGCTCAGTGAGTGAAAGAGGGACCAAGAGTAAAGAAGAGAGAGGTGTGAGGAGAAAGGGTAGAAAATTTGGTTAATCCCCTTGACTTCTAAACCACGTTCCCGGTTCATAACTCAAAAAGGCAGTTGTTCCTCTCCGGTCGGTTCTAGGGAAATAGACTTTCTATTTGTCTCCGTCGATTACTCCCCTCCACCCTCCTAATCCTCATCATCTCCTAGTAAGACCTTCGAAACCATTAAGAAATCTCCTCTATTGCACTACATCCGACGTCAAAGACGTGAGTTAGTCGAGCCACTTCTGTGAACTCTAGTGCGTCGCGAGTAGGTGATCTACCGTTGTCTTTCGGCAGATACGGATACAGGGTCGAGGACCGACTTGAAGTCGAGGTTCGACGACTTCAAATTTTAGGGGAGATAACGTACCTTGTTATGGTTCTTAAAGCGAATTCTCTACCGACTAACAACCGACAAATCTGGAATGGAAGATTAGGAAACGTAAATAGGATATTGTAGTTCAAGTCGACATAAAAGGTCTCCAGAGGAAGTAACGTCCGTCTAAGAAATGACAGACTTGGTGGTCCCTTCGGGGTATACTTCGTATCTAAACACATATATAACAGTGAGGACAAAAAATCGGAGACTCCCTTTCACGGTTCGTTGTGACAGGGGTAAGAGAAAATGCATTCTCCCAAACGATGAGAAGCTTTCAGAAAAAACAACAAGAACAACCAAACTAAGTTACTTCTTAATTTATCGGTCGGAACGACCCATACGTTAGTAGACGGTGGATGAGTGTTTGTTGTTGAACTGGACTAGGGGACCGGAACCCTTTCAGTCACTGAGGACCGAACCAAACCGGTCGTTCCCCCGTAACGCTCCAAAACACCCTCCACACTCTACTTTCACTTATTACAGGTCCCCGAAGAACGAGGATCCTCTCTGTCAAACCGAACATTTCCCGGTCGTGATTCCGGACGTCAATACATACCTCCACTCTCAACCTGGTATTTTTTCCGACTCGTAACTTCTTGACTGCGAATACTTGTCAGTACGACCTCTTCTGAGAACTCTCAGGGAGCCTGTCGTTCCTCTAGTTTGGTCAGTTAGGATTTCCTTTAGTCAGGACTTATAAGTAACCTTCCTGACTACGACTTCGACTTCGAGGTTATGAAACCGGTGGACTACACTTCTCGGTTGAGTAACCTTTTCTACGACCCTTTCTAACTTCCGCCCTCCTCTTCCCCTACTGTCTCCTACTCTACCAACCTACCGTAGTGGTTGAGTTACCTGGATTCAAACTCGTTTGAGACCCTCTATCACTTCCTCACCCTTCGGACCACACAACGTCAGGTACCCCAGTGTTTCTCAGCCTGTGCTGACTCGTTGACTTGTGTTGTCGTTTCCGGACGATCCCAACTACGACAGGACCCTGAATTAGCTACTACAATATTTTTGTTTTTCTTAACGACTCTTCCTTCACCCACCCTTCTCTTTTCTCGTCGAAGAACTACCTCGGTGTATCGTTTAAGTTTTGTCAGTCTTTCGAGAAACCGGTACTCACACTACCCACATACACAACCACGGTGACCAAACGGACAGTGAATCTCTTTCCTCTTTTCTCTCTGAAAGGACCACCAGGTCACCGATTCTGAAACAAGAGGGTTACGTCCCCCGGGTCCGGGCTAGGGACCAGTCCCTTGATCTAGGGTGTACGGCGTTGACTTCTTGGGCACACAACTTTGATTCTGGACTATGTCGGTTTATTTATTTACAATTTTTTTTTTTTTTCTTCCCTTTTCTCTTACTTCCTTCTTTTTCTTCTGGTCTTTCCTTCTCCCTCTCTCTGACTCACCTTTTCACTACCTTGTAAGAGTACTACATCCAACGGTAGATTCTGTTGGGGTCGACCTCCGGGGTCTCGGAAGACGGAACCCCAGTCACCGGTGAGTGGGCCGAGAGACGGGTCCCACACACCCCCGTGAGATTCTCAGTCTAAGACTGGAGACCCTTCAGGGTCACCGGTGTCCGACCGACTGACTACCGACGTATCAACAGTTCAGGGGACCTGACGTCGAGTCTCATCCCCAGTCTCCTGTGAGGGTCCCGTCACAGACAAATCACCTCTTGAACTCGTCTGACACGTTCAAGGTTTCCCAGACCTGGTCGTCCTCTCCGACCTCTCCGGACATACTTCCTATCTCTTTTCCTCTTTTTTCTCCGATTCCCTCCGACGGACTTGCGGTCTCACACTTATAAGTCTTCTGAGTACCCATCCCTGCGGGACTAAGAAGTGCCGTCCCTGAACAGACGTTGTAGACAACTTAGTTTAACTTATATTAGTGTTTGACTTAGTTTATTGTGAAGAAACATAACTATATCGGAATATCTTACCCAAAGGGACCACTGAGTCCGATCTCAGGTGGACGTTACGTCCTCTGGATCCAAACTTGGGACCCAACCCTTCTAGAACCTCTTCCCTTATTGTTGGGTGACGGCATCAGAACAGACCTCTTAGGATACCTGTCTCCTCGGAGCACAGCGCGTCTCGGGTACGACAGAGACGGTTGTAGAATCTTTTTAGTCGGTCTTACATTAATCGGTATCTGGGGGTGTCAGGTACCCCAGCGTTTCTCAGCTTGTACTGACTTCGTCGACTCGCACGTGACATTCTAATTTTACAAAACAAAAACATAAACAAACGTAATAAACACACTTTTCATAATATTTGGATACTATCATATCATGACATATCGGTTAGCACAATCGACCCATGGATCCGATTGAAACAACCTGAATACGAGAACCTTACCTTGAACAAGGATACATCCTCTGAGTGACATATACATAGTTGAACTGTACAGAGTATCGTACGGTATGGGTAAAGGACGAAACGAGGTGTAGCGTTGACCCGACACATACACAGGAACACACGAGTCAGTACAGACTAAGAAACACTGGGGTACTTGACATTGGGGGGTCCGAGGAGACAGGTACCCTAAAGGGTCCGTTCTTATGACCTCACCCAACGGTAAAGGAGGAGGTCCCCTACCAGGGTTGGGTCCCTAACTTGGGTTCAGAGGACGTCGTGGACGTAATGTCCTTCTAAGAAATGGACGACTCGGTAGTCCCTTCGGTAAATTCCCTCCCCCACTAATCAACAGGATTAAGAGGTCCACGTCTACAGAACCGGGTCTTTCTTAATTCACGGAATAGATACTAGTGGACATTTCGCGATTTACGTACCCCACCTTCAGTCCAAAGACCAAAGGGGTAGTTCACAAACAAAATGAAAAATCGAATTTGTCAATAAAAAGTTCGATAAGATAAAAACAAATATTCCACGAAATAATTCATATATAAAGAGTAATAAAAGAAGTAATCGAAGTAACCACAAGAGTTGATAGAAATATTTCCCTGTGGTCTCGTATACTGTAACCTTCTTCACAGTGTCACAGGGTACTAGAAGGGAACGACACGAACACCTCCCCTATCAATCCCGCCCCCTCCTGAAGTCCCGACCTCGAACCTTTTGGCATCCGCTCAGGTAGGAGAGTCAAGACCTTGGTCGAGGGATTGTAAGTGTCAGGACCGGTCTCCCATGAACGATGAAGGGAAGATACTCCCGTTAACAAGTTCAGCGAACCTACGTGGAAAACACATAGAATTTTACTGATCCGTCGTCTGAGGTTCTTGAAGACGAGTAACGTTTCCTCAGACTAAAGAGTATCAGTCTCCAAAAATGGACGACTAATCTTCTCCCTTATGAAAAAAAAAAAATTCCACTTTTATATATTCTAGAATAGTAGGACTTCCTAAGACAAGTAGAACTATTAAAAGTCACATTACTCAAACCCTTTAGAGGGTTCGGAATACCTTTGATGGGACCGTCTGGCACTTTACCAAAATTTTGAGAAGAAGTCCAAGTGGGGAAAGACCAGCGAGAGGCATAAGATTTAGTGGGTCTGCAGGTCGCCCTAAACTTTGACCGGGAGCACCTTGGAGGTCGTCATTCTGAAGTAATGTGATAGGGAGTAAATTAGAAGAGGACATTCTATAAGGATTTGTGACCCAGGGAACCGTTTGCGGGACTTCTTCAAAGTAAAGTTATAACGAAACATAAATATATTGGAGATATAGCTTCCTCGAATTTTTGTGAATACCGGGTACGAAGTAATGAATCACATTGGTGTTCCTTTCAGTTGGGTTAAGTATAATTGTTTAACTTCGTGCGGGAGACTCTATCCATTATTCTTATCGTGAAGCAGACGTACTGTGCAAAGAGAAGGTTCTTCGATCTTCATTAAACTCGTTGACTTGATGACCTCTTTTTATTTTTTGTCTATTCCGTTCACGAATTAGAAACAACAACAAATCAGTGAACCAACACAGGTTAAGAAAATGTATATTGATATCGGACAATCCGAGGAGACAGGTACCCTAAGAGGTCCGTTCTTATGACCTCACCCAACGGTAAAGGAAGAGGTCTCCTAGAAGGGTTGGGTCCCTAGGTTGAACTTAGAGAACGTCCATCTAACCGTCCATCTTAGAAGTGGTGACTCGGTGGTCCCTTCGGGTGAACCGGAATCCATGGATCATTTTACCCCCGTCTCACCTTTAGTCTCTAGTTTATAGACTGAGTGGAGGATAGTGGGAGGACAATCGTGACCACTACTCATACCACCGTCATTTGACAATGTTTCACCTTCCCCTGATAGAGAACAAGGAACAATATTTAGAACCCGACACAGTAAAAAGAAAGTCATTTTTCCTTCTCAGAGGGTGAGTACGGACACGAAGACCTACGTCCGACTGACGAAATAGAAATACAGGACCGACTAAGAGGATTCTGCAACCGTCTCTGTCCTGTCTTGAACTGTACACCTCAAGTCAAGTCAAGTCANCCTCACCCAACGGTAAAGGAAGAGGTCTCCTAGAAGGGTTGGGTCCCTAGGTTGAACTTAGAGAACGTCCATCTAACCGTCCATCTTAGAAGTGGTGACTCGGTGGTCCCTTCGGGTGAACCGGAATCCATGGATCATTTTACCCCCGTCTCACCTTTAGTCTCTAGTTTATAGACTGAGTGGAGGATAGTGGGAGGACAATCGTGACCACTACTCATACCACCGTCATTTGACAATGTTTCACCTTCCCCTGATAGAGAACAAGGAACAATATTTAGAACCCGACACAGTAAAAAGAAAGTCATTTTTCCTTCTCAGAGGGTGAGTACGGACACGAAGACCTACGTCCGACTGACGAAATAGAAATACAGGACCGACTAAGAGGATTCTGCAACCGTCTCTGTCCTGTCTTGAACTGTACACCTCAAGTCAAGTCAAGTCAGCGAGTCAGCACAGACTGAGAAACGCTGGGGTACTTAGCGTCGTGCGGCCCGGAGGGACAGGTAGTGGTAAAGGGCCTCAAGTAAGTCTGCGTACAGGTAGCTCAGACACTACGGTAGATCGGTAGAGTAGGAGCCAGCAGGGGAAGAGGAGGACGGGGGTTAGGGAGGGTCGTAGTCTCAGAAAAGGTTACTCAGTTGAGAAGCGTACTCCACCGGTTTCATGACCTCGAAGTCGAAATCGTAGTAAGGAAGGCTTCTTTAGGGTACCACCACTCCAGGGTCCATTGGGTCACGGGTCCCTCACTCACTCCGTAAAGTCAAGAGTCTCCGTTCTTCAATTCAGTCACAAAGTAACATGTGGGAAGAGAAAAGTTGCGAATAACGTACAGGAAAATTTCAGACCTCAGGGACCAACTGAAAGGAACTCCTGGACCCGATAGTCTCAAGAGACTGGTCTACCATCGAGAAGTGACAGTCTGGACGACTATGTAGTTTGGACTCTTTATCCTTACTGGTACAAGACTAGAAACATACCCGACCAAAAAAAAAAAAAAATTTATCTGAAATAAAAAATTTTAAATAAAAAAATTGTGGTTTTGGTGAAACATAACCCCATATCGGCCAATTGTTACAATACTATCAAAGGCCATTTATCGTTTCCCTGAGTCGGTATATATACGTACAAAGACATACCCGACACAACAGTGGTTTATGACTTGACAGTACGTGAACGGTAAATGGACGACCACCGGGGAGAAGAGAGAAGAGGAATTGGGTCAAGAAGGCCTCCGAACCGACCTACTGAGAAGTAGGGTGTTCCCAGATCGAATCACTTCTCCGTGGACCCCATACCCTTGTCACAGACTCTCAGACCACCCGTGACGTGTGACGGTCAGACTCTGAGGACAGGAAGAACACATGGACGAAACACGATGAGACCTCCTTTGAGTCTTACGTCGAATCCTTTCCGTCGTGGAACGTAACGAGAAAGAAAAAGGCATATATATATTTATCTTTATACAAACCTATCTTCCAACTCACGCAAATCCGTATGTTAGTCAGCTAAACTGTGTACATGCGTGACGTTATGCTAACAGCAACCTCACAGTCGATTGTCGTGGTAGAGTAGCGTACAAATAAAGGAAAAACACCACCCTTCTTAATTCTAGACCACAGGATCGTTCAACCTATAAATATAGGTATAACATAAAAAATTCAATTAAATAAACGGACATGACCCAGAAGTACCGACACGACCCCAAAGAGATCAACCCCGCTCATCCTCGATGAGACTTCAATGCCACGAGTCCGAAGAGTAGCACCACCGAAGAGAACAACACCTCGTACCCGGGATTCGTGAACCCGAGTCAGTAACACTGCGTACCCGAATCGACGGGGTATCGTACACCCTAGAAGGGTCTGGTCCCTATCTTAGGTACAGGGGACATGACCGTCCACCTAAGGATTGGTGACCTGGTGGTCCCTTCAGTGTATGACATAAAAAAAATTTGACTAAGAACTTAAATACCGGGCACGGGACGTGATAAGGAAATAAACAGTCACTTCAACCCCCTCTTTTTATTATGTGAATGCCAAAGGACTTTTCTTGTGAGGTCACGGAGGATTCTCTTTAGACAGAAGGGGCAGGGGAAGTCTTCGTACTCGACCAAGGAATCTGTGTCGGGCCCTCCTCTTGGGGAGTCCCCTTCACGTGACATTGACCGACGAAGACACAAGAATCCCACCCCAAAGAACGGGGGTTTCTTCAGACTAAATTCGATTTCCCTTTATCTTTGACTCCTTAGTCACCAGGTCTCAGAGGTCCGAAGAATCTCATTTATAAGGTATTGTCTCTGGGGACCCGACGAACCGCATATAAGCCGTTGGACTTGAACCGGGGTCAGAGTCTCGCGTATACCACAAGGCTCAGTCCTAGTGTCTATCGTTACATGGTATGACGCGTACCCCTTTTATAAATACCCTATTATTTACACTCGTCTCGTACAAACACGAGACACGTATTAACCGTCATCTTATACATCTACTTGACTGAGGATTAACAGGGGAAATTCCTTGGCACCGGTCTACGGGGATGTCTACGGGGATGTCAAACACGGATCCTCGTGTTTGTCGGAAGTCGAGACGCGTTCCCCTACTCCGACCACCTTGTTCTACGACAATTGATTGAATTCCTGAGTACGAACATTTCCTGTGACCCTGAAGATACACACCAGACCGACTTGTTACTTGTGTCTAAAAAAAAAAGAAAATTTTTACCTAATATATATATAAATATATATGTCTCACACCTAGTCGGGACACTTTACCCGAAACACATCTGGTAACGTCCGGGGTTCTTCCTTCGATTCCACTATACTGGTAACAAAACCGTTTATACTCTTTTTAGGTCCTCTTAAACGGATTAAATCTATTCGGAGAGACAAACGCTACCTCTAGAGTAACAAGTCCCTCAGATTCAGTTTCTTAAGTCTTTCATATAGAAGTTGGTATTTGACGTAACCTATGGTACACTAGTAGGGTTATAATGTTGTTATAATAGTTTATTAATAACACGAAACTAAACAATTTCTCGGGTCTCTCGTCTTGTTAAAAATTTTTAGAGTTTTTTTGGTTAAGGTTTCCAATCTCAAAAGTTTTTAAAGGTGAAAATCAGTGACAACAGATTCAGAGAATCGTCTCCCCGTCTAAATAACTTATTTCTTTTATTAGTCACGAGTCTATAGTAAACATGTCAACACATTTAAAAATTTATTTTAACTTTTGACTCCAATGCAACAAAAAAAAAAAATTGTAAAGAAAAAAACACACCTTGTTGAGAGAACATCTAAAGGACGGACGGACGGTAACAATGCGTCACCCATCTAAAAGGAAGTGTAAGAAAAACGTAATAACATTGTCTGTTCAGATTCTGTGACAGATTACAATTACGATGTGTGACGACGGTTAATATTAGTCTCGATCAGTTTTATTTGTTTAATTTGTTTATTTGTACAGTTTTGTTGAGACTCAATCGCTTTTATTCGGTTCAGACTTGAGAGGGTCACAAAGCCATATTTACTACCCGACACCCAACATTTTTCGAGGTATTGTAAAAAAGTGGAAACGCTCCCCCTTCCACCCAGTCAAATCTTAATGTCACGGCGAGCTGAAACTCTTTCCCCAGACACTGACTTTCGTTTAGTTTGGGTTTACAACGACCGAAGTGGCCCCCATCATTACTAGACGCCGGACGAGAGTTACGGACTTTTTTCGTTCTTCCTTTCTTTCCTTTTCGTCAACTAAGAAACGACTGCACTGCGGTCTTGGGGATTTAGTGACCTCTCCAACCCGCGTTGCGTCCACTCTGAGTGGTTTCCGCCTACATGTAAAGTTAACCTTTGCATGACAGGGGCACTGTAAAGGGTTAGTCGTGTAAATTTTATGATCCGTTAATTCACTCTTTCGAGACAATGGAGGTTCTTCCCTATATTTTCTACTGAAACGATGGGTTCATACCATAGAACCGGTCTCAGACTTTATTACGCTCCTCCATATTTCGTCTTCAACACACACATATTTTGATACCTTTCTCCAATCCCCTCTTCCGACAGTGAGACCGTCCACCAAAAACATTTTTCCACTAGACTTCGAGTTCTTTAACTTTTTATAGATATGGATGAGGATCCTTCGAACGGTGTTTCGTCCATTGAACACGTTGGACAGGTCACAAGAAGTAAGCTACCTATGACTGATCGTGGTTGGGGTACGGTCCGCGTCCCGTCGACTCCACTTGTCCCGAGTCAGGTACAGAATCCGTAGCGGGAAACCAGGGGGGACCCTCCGACTCTACGACGCACAGTCTCCCTTCCCCCACTACCCGTCGTTCCTTCTGGTTCCCTCTGACTGTAGTGAGTGATAAGGCTAAGGTGGAAAGTGAACAGTTCCTTCGCGAAACCCACTCCAATGGGAGGTTCCTCTCCCCAGAACGTCTCCTCGCTTTCCTCACTGTAAGTGAGGTAGGTCTTTTGAACTAATGAAGAGAACAGAGGGTACTGAAAATAAAAATTACACGCGACGCAAACCTACCTTTCCCCGACCCCCACCTTTAGTAACACGGAAACTTTACAACAAAAGACTCCTGTCAGATATCTTAGAACCAATAATTGTTGGAGAGTGTTCTGTCAATAAAAACCTCACCGGAGAATCCTCCGTTGGAGAACCTTCACTTGAGTAAATAAAACGCAGAGTGACAGGACGGTAAAGGACGCCTCTCTCCCCTTTTCACTTTGGTGTACAAAACTCCTCGCTTACCTCCTTTAGGGAAGCTTCTGTTTACTGCTGAGGAGAGGGGACCGTTAATCAGTTTGGACCCGAAGTCCGGTCGGGTCCACAAGGGTTGACACATATTTAAACGGTTTCTTGTTACTTTTATCGTCGACTAACACGACTGTCTAAGAAGACCATTAAAGGACAACAAACCGTAGAAGCCCAATGAAAGGGTGTTAATGCCGACGACAACTTCAGACCCCGGGAACCTTCAGTAAAAGATTGAGAGAAGAACGGGAAAAGACAGTAGGGTGGTCCGTTCGTCGGAGAGTGGGCGACGGAGATTCTTTGTCCTGTTAGTTTCAGACTTTGGTTCACTTTTTCCATCAAGTCCTCAACACCTATAAGGGGGGTGGGCGGTGGGGGCCGGAAAGGGTCTACAAACTTAAATTAGGGGAGCGTTTTATGTATAAAATTACTCAGACTTAAATTTTCTCCCCATTTTTACTAAACGTGGACGTAGTCTATCTCAAAGAACCGTTGGCGGTCGGTCTTAAGACCAAGGAAGACTAAGAGGTTACATGTTCAACCTTCTGAAGGAACACAACAGGTCCTTATAGAGTAGAGTCACTTCGACCTAGTCGACCAAGAGGACGACCCTAACTAACTGAGGTCAACTTGTCCCTGGTTCTCCCCCGTCAGGGGTTTGTTCTAACCCACAGTAACACTACAGGGAACGGAATTTTTTTACGGAGACGAAGGGTCCACCACGATCACCATTTCTCGGGCGGACGGTTACGTCCTCTGAATTCTATGCACCCAAGCTAGGGACCTAACCCTTCTAGGGGACCTCCTCCCGTACCGTTGGGTGAGATCAAAAGAACGGACCTCTTAGGGTACCTGTCTCCTTGCACCACCAGGTATCCCAACATTTCTCAAACCGTGTTGCCTCCACTGAATCATACGTGATGATGACGATGGACCAGGGTGAGCGGTCAAATTCTTTTACTTTGATGATAATACACACTTACCTTCGACATGAACGTGGGTTTCATAAACTCCCACTTTACTTTTATTCCGCTTAACGTGTTAAAAGAGTTTAGAGGCGTAATAGGTTAGACAGTCCTTCGATACGTATAAAAGAACCAATCTCGTTGATACCTTTTTTTTCAAAAAAAAAACCTCCCCGACCCCTCGACCTCGATAACAACTCTTCGACGGTTCTTCGACCAAAGAAAGAAATGTGGGCGGTGGGGGGAGAGTTGAGGACCGGGGAGTTTGGGGGTCTCCTCCCTCAGTTACACTTGTAATGTTACACCTCGAACGTTTTCTCAACGAGTCCTACAGAAGCTGATCTCGTATTACATAACTTAAAAAGATTTGTTCCGAAGTACAGAGGATAATTAGTCCTGAAGATCAGTCCTCTTAACGTTTGGTTTATGTTTTTAAGGTGCTATTAGGTGTCGTAAACTCTTCTCCCATTTTGAGTCTTGGATAGTGCAGACTACTTACAAGACCTCTAACCGAAACCTTATTGACAGTCAGATCGGACACGACCTATATAACAACGATCTTTGTGACGTAAAGAAAGAGAAAATTCCACTCTTGTACCTTTTTTGAGTCACTTACATGTGTTTCAGGTTTCCGTTGACCTTCGGTAAAAAAAAGACCTAAGGACCTGGAGAATTTTCATTATTTTTAGTAGGTCCACCTTCATCCGAACCCCTACAGTCTTTACCACACCCTGTACCTTGCACGACCAATGAACTATTGGACTCAGAACTATTCAAGGTGGAGGTAATTGTACGAGACAATGTTATACAAACCCCTACAACTATTTATCGTGATCAAAATACAAAAGTCTTTTTGTGGAAAGTAAGTACAATAAAAAAACAAGGAAAGTAGTCCTTTCGATAAGTATTTGAACAAAAAATTAAGTAATTAGATAAATAAGTAAACAACAACAAGTCAGTGATTCCGTACAGGCTGAGACTTTTGGGTACCTGATATCGTGTGGTCTGACGGGACAGGAAGTGACAGAGGACCTCAAACGAGTCTAAGTACAGGTGACTCAGCTACTACGGTAGGTTGGTAGAGGGGAGGTAGTGGGGGAAGAGGATGACGGAAGTCAGAAAGGGTCGTAGTCTCAGAAAAGGTTACTCAGTCGAGAAGTTTGGTCCACCGGTTTCATAACCTCCTAGTCGAAGTCGTATTCAGGAAAGCCACTCATAAGTCCCAACTAAAGGAAATCCTAACTGACAAAACTAGAGAAACGACAAGTTCCCTGGGAGTTCTCAGAAAAGGTCGTGGTGTTAAGTTTTCGTAGTCAAGAAGTTACCAGGTGGAGAAGGAATACCAGGTGGAGAGTGTAGGCACGTACTGATGACCTTTTTGGTATCCAAACTGATATACCTGGAAACATCCGGTTCACTACAGAGACGAAAGAGTATGTGACAGATCCATACTTTTTCGAAAATCAGCAACCAAATGTTAATCAACTTATGGAAGGTCGACAACCTACATCAACTTTCATAAAGTGATATAATAACTGGTATTAAAGTGGAGGAAAGCGGGAAAGGTTTTAGAATGAGTGGGTTCAATTCGTCATGGTGGAGGCTCGTCAGAAGGAAAGAAACGCAAGACCAGGAATGATTAGAAGTAAAACAGATTGATCGGTGTCATGTCCAAGTAAGTTTGGATAACTTACTTGTACATTTACACGTAACAAAGAAAGGAAAAAAAAAAAAAAAACACCGACGTGACGAACCGTACACCCTAGAATCAAGGGGTTGGTCCCTACCTTTGACACGGGGGGAAGAGACCTTCGAGTCTTAGAATTGGTGACCTGGTGGTCCCCCAAGGATTTTACACGTAACAAGATCCTCCTCCCTTATGACACACCTAATTCTGTTTGGACTAAGGAACGGAGTATCCAGAATTGCATTTTACCACCGTTGTCGGCCAATTTGTTTATGAATGTTATACCGCGTGATTTAGGACACTACATCCTCCTAGTCTTCGACACCACCCTTGTTGTCCTCTCCGGGGTCACCCATCACTACAAACTCGACTCTGACCTTCCTACCCGTCACCAGTCGTTCTTCCCCCACACACATGCACAAGGTCCGTCCCCCTCATCGTTCTCACTCTCCATACGACCCCTTCCTTGTTTCCTACACCCTCACTATAGAGTGAAGACTTACACAACCTTTACCACGTTTGAAGACCGTACCTATCTCCTGGTCCCTCCTTCCTCTCACTCCTCTTTACTCTGGGGTCTCCATTCGTCTCCGAGGTAGGACTTACCGGAAACTCTGGTGCCACTTTTTACACCCGAAGTAGTCTACACCTCGATAACTTGACGAAATTTGTCCTTCACTATGGTAATCTAAACACAACACCTTCCCACTGATGGGTTTCATTCCTCTTACCTACTTCCCCTCCTGTCACCTTCACGTCCAACAAAAGTCACCTTCAGTGGATTATGCTCAAAGTACACGAACCAGCACAGACTGAGAAACACTGGGGTGTCTGACATCGGGTGTTCCGAGGAGACAGGTACCCTAAGAGGTCCGATCTTATGACCTCACCCAACGGAAAAGAAGAGGTCAGTGGATTGCAACACGAATTAATATATCGTAAAGAGAGAAAGTAACAAGACATAAATAATCGGAAATGAGAAACCGGACCAATGTTCGTAGAACTAAGGTCTTTGGTATGAAAAAAGGGAGACTCTTGTTAACAACCCGAAGAGCCCACCGAGTCGACCGTTTGTTAGTCGGACGTTACGTTCTCTGGGGTCAAACTAGGGACCCAGTCTTTCAAGGGGACCTCTTCCCTATCCGATGGGTGCAGTCATAAGGACCCGAAGGGACCCCCGAGTCTACCATTTCTTAGACGGACGTTACGTCCTCTAGTCCCAAGTGAGGGACCCAACCCTTCTAGGGGTACCTCCGTTAGGAGAGGTTATAAAAACGGACGTCTTAGGGGCACCTGTCTCCCCGGACCGTCCGATGTCAGGTACCCCAACGTTTCTCAGCCTGTACTGACTCGTTGATTTGTATCGTATCGGGTCGTGTCTCGTGTCAACAATCATCTACGAGTCATGTACCCGAAGGGTCCACCGTGACCACCGTATTTCTTGGACGGACGGTTACGTCCTCTATATTCTCTACACCCAAACTAGGGACCCAGTCCCCTTAGGGGACCTCCTCCCGTACCGTTGGGTGAGGTCACAAGAACTGACCTCTTAGGAGTACCTGTCTCCTCGGACCACCCAATGTCAGGTATCCTGACGTCTCAACCTGTCCTGACTTCGTTGAATCGTGTGTGTGTGTAAGTTGTTTATGAACACCATCACACTAAAATAGGAATACGACGAAGGAGAAGTCAAACGGTAAAGCTGTCGAATACTGTCCGGATATCGGGACGTCACCAGTCATTTGTCTCCCTCTTAAAAAGACCCACTCAGAGTACTTTTGTCATAGCTTTGGAGTTAAATGGTTCTGATTTTCGACCGGAAACAGAAGGACGAAAGAATTAAGGATTCTCTCTTCGTACCACTAAAATACACGGGACACGTCGAGGGTTGTTATTTGCAGTTTCACGAAAACGGTTCTCCGACATCATTCACCATTTAAGGTCAGCTTCCTTTCACCCTGAACAGGTCAAGCCGGCCTTCTCTCACAACCACAACAAACTTTCCGGTGCCTCCAAGTCTACCCACCAATTAGGGGGACTTGAAGGGACCTTTTCACTGAGGGGAGGTGGTAGGTGGTCCGTGTAAGGAGTCACAGGTGGTCCCTTAGACAAACGTGACTCATAAATACTGACTGTAAGTGGTCACTAATATAATTGTCAGTTTACTAATATTGAGATTTGCGATAACGCACACACACACACACACACACACACACACACACATACGTAGCCCCCTCCAACCAACCTCTTCTTTCTCATAAGAACTTTGTTTATATAACAAAGAAAATTTACCACAGGGGGGTGTGATCTAACCTTTGTAACCAGTACACAATTATGATTCTTCCCCGAATGGACCACCGAGTCTACCATTTCTTAGACGGACATTACGTCCTCTGGGCTTAAGTTAGGGACCCAACTCTACTAGGGGACCTCATCCTTTAAAGTTGGGTGAGGTCATAAGAACGGACCTCTTGGGGTCCCTGTCTCCTCGGACCGTCAGATGTCAGACACCCCAGTATTTCTCAGATTGATTGTGAAAGTGAAACATGATCGTGGTTCATAATACTGGATTAAACTATTCAAACTAGACTTATTTTTATCAAGGTACTAGTACACAAGAACCAGTCACCTATCAAATATAAACTAGTTTCCTCCTTCGTCAATTTCACCGTTGAGTAAAAGACTACATCTTTTACTCTTCATCAGTCTTGAAGGGAGAGACATTGTGTATCAGTAGTGTAGAAGACGTACGTTCCGCAACTATATATTTCCCATATGTGTTGGAGAGAGAAGAATATAGGTCTTCAGATTTACAAAGACAATCCATCTCCTCTACTCAGATCCGTTCTCTCACGACTTCTCCCGTACGTTTTACCAAGACCAAACCTTACCGTTCTCCGTTTACCGAGAACCAAGACCGTCCAAGGAAGTACAACATTAGAAACACTTCTCACAGGAGATCCCAACACGTCACACACCGGTCACATCAACATACGTCACTAGGATCTACCAGGTCACACATGCACTTCAGAAGATCATCTTCGGAGACTTATAGAAAATCCTTGAGTTAAACGGTCAGTAGATGAACCGTGAGCCGTGACAAAAAAAAGGAAAAATTTCAGAAATAAC
Organism: Capra ibex; assembly: GCA_006410555.1. Lineage (NCBI taxonomy): Eukaryota > Metazoa > Chordata > Mammalia > Artiodactyla > Bovidae > Capra > Capra ibex. The sequence goes on from SJYO01046538.1 coordinate 52,160,157, forward strand.
TCAAATAATGTTTTAACGAAGACAAAATACATAACAAAAAAACCGGAGACCCGAACACCCCTAGAATGGAGGGTCTAGTCCCTAGCTTGGGTGTGGGGGAGGTAACCTTCCGTTTCAGTATTGGTCACCTGACGGTGCTTTCAGGGATGAACTGTGGAAAAGGAAGAGTCATGATAACGTCCTTCATACCCCTTCCTTTAATCCACCTTCCACTCGGAAACCAGAAACTCTACGAACATGGGACTCTTGTACGTGGTCTCTTCCTATCTCTCAGACACGAGACCTCAGTCTGTCAGACCCCAGCTTAGAAACGATACGGTGACGATCGACACACTGTGACCTGGTCGGTGAATTCGAGGGACCCGGAGTAGGAATGGAACTTTACTCGTACTACTATCGCGGTTAAACCTCCTAACGACACTTTTTACTTTACTATTTTACTACGGACCGTGTCTCATTCACCAGTCATTTATAATTGACAATACTAACAATTCGTTTGCTAGAGTTCTATCTCTCAGTAAGTAGGACAGTACTACAGTGTACCTAACATTTGGGTTGTGATTTCTTTAAGTTTAGTTCCTTTTTTAGTAGCGCCTGACCTTAATCAACCCTTTTCTTAACAGTATTACATGAACGTAAAGGTCGTACGAAATAAAGGAGGAGTCAGACACCTTAATATGAGGTAAATACTAAACCTTGATCCTCGTCCTGAATAGTGGACGGTCTTCTTTTTAGTCTTCTGAGGGTTACAGAGGTAGAACAACTTAATAAATAGCAAAGAACGAGTCCTCGTCTGACTAACGAAGGACGGGACGACATCCACCTAACCTAAATTAAGACAGGGGTACGTCGAACCACTCGAATAAAATTATTCTTGTTGAATTATAACGTTGAGATGTTACTCCGAAAGTGTAGGGAGATCCTGTGGGACGTGATGTGTAAGACTCGATCGGACCGAGAAGACTAATAAAGCCTACTCCTTTGACTCAATAGGAAGGATCCTCCCGAATACACTCATTAGAATCTTAACTGTAAATTTAAGTTAGTCGTAAAAGAAAAACCGTAAGCAGTCCACGGACTGTGATACGATCTACAGAAGTACAGGCAATAATGTGACTTACGAATTTTATTAGAATACTCCATCTGCAATAATAATAATAAAATTTCTATTCTTTCGGCTTCTTCTCCCATTCATGGAACGGACTCCAGTGATTTCCTCGCACAGAATCCTCTACTCTGAGCACAACTGCATACCGTTTTTAGTAGTGTTACAACATTAATAGGAAGTTAATTTTATTTATTTAATTTTCCTTTTTTGTTCCTCTTTTCTATCGGTCGAGACGACAGCAGGAGGTGTAAGTCAGGATCGCAAGAGACGACAAGTCCCGCCGTGATCGAGGGCGGGAGGAAGTAAATAGAAAGGGGTGAGGTAAGAAGGAAAGAAGAAAGAAAGGACCGTAGGAAGGAAGGAAAAAAACATTAAAATAATAACATCTTACGACAAAGAATCAACAATTATTGTCGTCGTCCTATTACATGGTCCCCGTAACCTATGTTAATTAACAAACTAAAAATTTTAAAAACAAATAAATAAATACCGATACGACCCAAAAGGAACGACGAGACTGAAAAAGAGATCAAAGTCACTCGTCCCCGATGAGAGATCAACGTCACAGACCCGAAGAGGGCAACGTCTTGTGTCCGAGATCCTTGCGTCCGAAGTACATCAACGTCGTACACCCGAGTCATCAACTCCGAGGGTCCGAGACCTCGTGTCCGAGACACCAATACCACGTGCCCGGGTCGACAAGACGCCGTACACCCTAGGAGGATCTGGTCCCAACCTTGGATACAGGGGGTGTGACCGTCCATCTGAGAAGTGGTGACTCGGAGGTCCCTTCGGGGAGTTCAAACGAAAAAGTTACGTTCTACCCTTTATTTCCTTGAGACTCAAGACCTGACCCGGTCCGGATACCATTGTCCACATGTGTGTCGAAAGTCGGAAATAAGGTGTCCCACCAAAAGACACGATCCGTAACAATAGGGGTGTATCGCCTGTCCTTTCACTCAGAAACTCTCAGGAGTACTGAACGGGAGATCCACATATCGATGTAACTCGTCGCCTTAACCTTAAACGCCTTCCACACGGATTGAGATTTAGGATAGAACCAACGTAAGAAAAAACAAAAGGATTAATTCGTAATGGAAACCGGTGTTAAACCTTATACCCTCTATCCATAATTATGGTTTCCTCCTTGTCCCCTCAAACGAGTTACCGGTTTTACTCCTTGTCAAGTTCCAAACCACAGACTCACTACGAAGGGAACAACCATGGTTCTCTACTGGACCTCCTACCTCTACAACATCTCTAGTCAGTCTCGTAGAGTCTGGTCTCGGGGTCGGACGTAAAACACCGGGGTAGTCCCTCTAGAGACATAGGTCGGACGGAGTACGACGGGTCGAGTACTGACACCAAAGGGGGAGACAACTGGAGGGAGGACAGAGGTGAAGGTTCCTATTCTACGACAAATGAGAGGTAGGATTTACTAACACCAAGACGCTCGACAATTCTTCGGTTGTACAAGGTCCGAGGGTACAATTACCGTACCCCTAATTTTGGTTTGTTTCGTTCGGTCGCAAACTGTTATTTACTCAGCTAACCTTCACTCATCACTCACGTCTTCTCACACACACAAAGAGCGAACAAATAACTGAGGGCTATATGTCCCCGTTCAGAAATTTGACACGAAACGGAGACAACACGGTCCATATTTTACCCTCTATTTCCATCATATACAGAAATTTGTGAGTCTCCACGACTCTCCAATTACTGAAGTACGGAGTTTTGAGAAGTCCGAGGTACCGGTCCTGGTCTTTAACCGTTCCAAAAGAAGGGTCTGGCATAGTCCCGAGAGAGGACAAGAGACTCCGAGTTTAGAATGTCCCCTTAATCTACTTCTTATTCTCTTTTTAAATTTTTCCTCTCTCTTTTTCCTTTTCTTAACACTTCTCTGCAAAAATCTTACGACGGAAGTCGGAAGGGAATCTACTCTACAAAGGTTCTCTTCTACGGTCTCAGACAAGTACGAATAAAACGTTTGGAGATACGAACCGAACCCGAAGGGACCACCAAGTCACCATTTCTTGGGAGGACAGTTACGTTCTTTGTGCTCAAGGTAGGGACCTACCCCTTCTAGGGGACCTCCTTCTTTGCCGTTGGGTAAGATCATAATAACGTACTTTTAGGGTATCTGTCTTCTCGGACCACCCGACGTCAGGTTCCCCAGGGTTTTCTCACCCTGCAGTGAACCACTGATTTATTGTTGACGAACGCAATAACGAGAAACAACTTTTCATCATCTATTTAGCGAAGTCAAAAGTTGACACTTGGGTAGGTGCTAGACCCCACCTGTCACCAAAATAAAACCCTTTCCTTAGGAGTCTAATCTGGGACCACGAAAGGTACATAGAAAAAGGGAGAAAGAAGAGAGTTCAGTAAAGACCGGTTTCACTACGAAATCCCGGTGTCGACTTTCATCTCGTAGTAGATAGGTGTCCGGTCTACAGATGCCTACTGTGATTCTAAGATTGGAACAAGGTACCCTGTCAAAAAGGGAAATTCCGTTTCAGTCTAAAGGACGGTGTCTAGAGGACTCGGGTCCAGGTCGAGACGGACAGGGGTGTAGTAGGGGTATAGGGATGGACGGACCGTCAACATCACTTTCATTGAGTCAGTACAGGTTGAGAAAACGTTGGGGCACTTGATCTCGGGTGGTCCGAGGAGACAGGTACCCTAAAGAGTCCGTTCTTATGACCTCACGAACGGTAAAGGAAGAGGTCCCCTAGAAGGACTGGGTCCCTAGTTTGGATACAGAGGACGTAACGTCCGTCTAAGAAATGACAGACTCGGTGGTCTCTTCTGTCGACATCCACTTAAGTTTTCCCCTTGACCTGCGAAAACGAAAGGATTAGTCTCCCTTTGTAAAAACCGAGAATTCAAATTGTCAAAAAGTCGTGAAAATTGACGTCTAAGACCTTTCAGCACAAAATAAAAATAAAGGAGGGGGGAGGGGGGTAAAATTAGAGGAGTTAGGGACCCAACCCTTCTAGGCGACCTCTTCCCTTTCCGATGGGTGAAGTCATAAGAGCGGACCTCTTAAGGTACCTGACATATCAGGTACCCTAGCGTTTCTCACCTTGTGTTGACTCGCTACAAGTGAAGTTGGTTTCCTGAGATTAGTTGGAAACGAAAGAAAGTAAGGAAAAAAAAAACTGATTGGAAACGAAAGATTACCTTATGGTCTGTCGTTTCGCTCCTGTGAATCTCTTTAAAGGAGGAACACTGAAACGGTTCTACGGTTTATAGAATTACTTAATTCCTGCAAAGTTGTTGTATTAAAAGACAGAGTCAATAAACATGACATACCTTTCGACCCAAGAGGACACCGTCCCAAAAAAGCATTGGTTCTCGTAAAGAACGTCCGTACAACGAGACGGACGTGACAGGTGCGTACTATCCCCACTTCCTCAGACCACAGACACCCACGGTCCCCTTACACCCTCAGGTACCGCGTCTGGGTCATAGTGCAAGGACCCAAGGGTACCATGTGAACTTTATGCCGAAGAGAGACTGGAGACACCTCATCTTGCAAAAAGAGGGACTATCTTCCTATCCAAATAGTTCGACGAAAAGATTTTTTTATATATATATAAAATTCATTACATCTTTAGAAGAATTTGGGGGGGACACGTTTCAGTTTCTGGTGTCTTTAAAGGGGGAGTAGGTCTCGGAACTCCCATTTACGCCCGGTTCTCGTAGACACACGACTCCAGTGGTCTCTTTCGTCGTTAACTGGAGACCGCAAACAAAACGTTGACTGTTTCTTGGTCTCCCTTGAAAAGACTTTACAAACGAAGCCCCCTGTCACTACTTTGGTGACAACCGAAGAGAATCTTTTAGACAAGTTAGACTCTTGTCTTTTTCTAGATGAAAACTAATAATAATAAAATTTTTTATCCTTTCTATTACAGTGTATGTCCGTTCCATTACAGGAAGACGGGGAGTGAACGTCCTCCACCACCGAGGGGACCGTCTTCTCGGTTCCCCTAGGACTGAGAGTCTCCTTTGATTGAAGAGGGGTCGTCGACTCGCCCATCCCTCCCTTGGACCCCCTCCGTCTTTTGAGGAACCCGTCATCGGTGGTACGCGGTGTGTCCCGAAATTACGGTTTTTCGAACTATGTAAAGAAAGGATCTTTACTAAAGTAATCTTCTCTTGCAAAGTACCATTCTGTCCTTTGTTCGTAAAATTACTTTTAACTCCCATTTAATTGTAATCTACTTTAGTGGTTCTTACCACTTCTTTCACACTTTTTCCTCGGTTTGATGTGGATCTACCAATAGTGAAGTAAATTGAGGAAAATAATAAAAAACGTAAAAAACTCAGGAAAATAATTTTTTAAAAAAAGTTCTTGGTGTCAAAATAAATAAAGAAGGAAAAACCGATGTGACCCAGAAGTGACGACGAGTGTCCGAAAGGGGTCAACGTCGTTCGTTCCCGATGAGAAGAGCACGCCGCCGAAGAGAACAACGTCTCGTACCCGAGGCCTACGAGTCCGAAGTCATCACCGCCGAGGGACCGAGATCTCGTGTCCGAGTCATCAACGCCACGTGCCCGAAGTAACGAGACGTCGTACACCCTAGAAAGGTCCCTAGTTTGGATACAAGGGACGTGACCGTCCACCTAAGAATAGATGACGTGGTGGTCCCTCCAGGGTGTAAATTCAGGAAAATTTCGTCGCATAAGGAGTCACACCAACGTGACCGTTCGAGATCATTATCGACCCTTCACCCTGAGAACTCACCTGGACATACAAGTATAAAAGTACAACGTACATTGTATTATTTCATTCAGACGACAAATTTAATACCCCATTGTTTTCCGTAGGGGTAAGTGAGTCACCGCATATGAGACACACACACACACACACACACACACACGCACGCACGAGTCAACGAATCAGTGCAGACTGAGAAACACTAGGGTACCTGACATTGGATGGTACGAGGAGACAAGTACCCCTAAGAGGTCCGTTCTTATGATCTCATCCAACGGTAAGGGAGGAGGCCCCCTGGAAGGACTGGGTGGATTCTTCCTTCCCGTTTTAGTGACCTTTGCACTGGATAGGAGTCCACGAAGGTCCCTCGAAACGACAAAAGTGGTCCCTTGTGTCCAATTAAGTCAAAGGTCGGTCGACGTGGCACGCCGGGTTTGGGACCGGAACATTCTTGAGTCGGGAGTGTTTCCGTTATCTATAGCCGTGGAGCCCTTTATGGAACTCCATTATCTGAAGTAAATCCTTTTTTAACTCTCTTGTACATTGATAGAGACTTCACAACTATACCTTTAGGGTCGCATTTCGAGATAATGGAAAATAAAAAAAGGTAGACTAAGAATAAACCTCTGAGAGGTTACTGTTCGTCACACTCACGTCGGGATGAAATATCAGTGACCCCTGTAGTCCTTGAGTTTTCTGTTTATCAGGGATGAATCCCTGGTGTAGAAACCCCATCGGGTGACTGACATAACTCCAGTCAACAATACGTCCTCTTCTCTCACCCTCTGACTCACCCGACGAAAACGAAGACCTTTCACTTCACTCAGTGAGACAACTCAACTCACTACACACAAGAACAAAGACCCAGACGAGTATTCAAGTCAACGAGTCAACGAAGACCAACAAAACACTGGGGTACCTGACATCGGGCGAGGAGACAGGTACCCTAAGAGGTCCATTCTTATGACCTCCCCCGACGGTAAAGGAGGAGGTCCCCTAGAAGGACTAGGTCCCTAGGTGGGACGTAAAGAACACAGAAGACGTAACCGTCCGCCTAAGAAGTGGTGACGTGATGGACCCTTCGGGGAAGACCCAGATACACACACACAAATATGTATAGAGAAATTACGTCCTTTTGTCACTGACGTTGAACTCGATCCTTCAGGGGCGTAGAACCCAAGACAAAGAACAAGAAAAGCTGAAATATCTTACTGGAGGCCGACCGGTTACTATGTGCGATAAACGACCGACGAAGTTGGACAATGCTCCTTTCGATTATTTGATATTAGTGTCACAGGATTTTTACAGTTCGACGGTAGGGACCCCGGAGGGCATTGATAAGAGTAGACGTTTTACCTCGACCATTGAGACGTGGGACGGAAGGGATGTGTCTACAACCCGTCGAACCGATTTCTTGTAGACATTTCGTCAAACTCTAAACCCTTGTACCCTTGTTATTTACTCGTCTTGTCGATAAATAGTACGCTCTCCTCTACTACTAGATAAGATATAAAGTTCGGGGTGAAGAGAGCAGAGGAACTTTTATCAAAACTCTGGTACTTCAATCACCCCTTATTCACATACGGTACGTCTTACTCCAACCCCTACTGGATTTTTCCTACGTAAGGACCCACTTTTTAATGAGAGTTTCTTGCACCTTCACATAGAAGTACTCGACTTTCACAGTCACATCGAATATTTCTTCTTTTCTTACGACAACGCAGACTACGTCATATGCACTTCCTACAACCACGGGTTTTAGGTCCCTGAATAAAATGGTCACTGGACTCCACCAGATTGATCCAAGACGAAACCATGGAAATGATCCAACCCCTACTGAATCGTCCCTTGTAGAATTCTTCCACTTCTAATCCAGGACCCACTCGTAATGTCAAGTCACTTCGAATTTAGGATCTCTGATTACCCTTTATTAGAGATATCCGGTTGACCGATTACAATTTTTTAAAAAAAAACCGACGTGATCCAGAAACAACGAAAAGTGTCCGAAAGATATCAACGTCACTCTCCGATGAGAGATCGACACACGTGTCCAAAGAGTAAAACCACCGAAGAGAAACGTACCTTTGAGGAGGGTCCTTCCTTCCTTCGGGAGGACCGTGGAGGACGTGTTTCGGTTCTTAGGGTCCAGACTGTGAAAGGGACCATGGGGTCTCCGATTCTTAAGCGGAAGGTTACGTCCACTGTACTAAACTAGGGACCAATCCCTTGATTCTAGGGTGTCCGGCACCCCGTCGATTCGGGTGTGTGACGTTGATCTCTACGGACGTACGACGTTGTTACGGTTTCTCTTTTTCTTTTTTTGACGTCCAGACAAATACCAGACGGTAGAAGGGAACGGGACCGGTACCGAAGAGTGTCGGTGTACCATGGTGACAACTTACGACCGTCTCCGGGTCCGCCGAAAAACACCCTCTCATTTACAGTCCACTAAGGTGAAGAGTTCGCAATGCAGAACACCGGACAAGAGTAGCTCAAGGATCGACTGTCGAGTAAGGGATCTGGAAACCCAATAAATGTGTCAGGAGGAGGGGACGACCGAGTCACCATTTCTTAGACGGACGGTTACGTCCTCTGAGTTCAAACGAGGGACCCAATCCTTCTAGGGGACCTCCTCCTTTGCCGTTGTGTGAACGGACCCTTTACGATACCTGTCTCCTCTGACCGTCCCATGTCAGGTGCCCCAGTATTTCTCAGTCTGGGCTGAATCATTGACTTGTCAGAGGGGTGAAGTCTCCTGGAAACGGTCTTTTCCAGTGAGTCGGTGATGACCTGAGCATTCGGGAAGGAAAAAGGGCACGACCCCTTGGGTAATGGGAACGAAAAAAAAAGTTAGGGGTCTGTGAATCTTCAAGAATGAGAGAAGTAGGTAAGGGAGAACGTGAAATTAGTTACGGAACTGAGAGTCTATAAGGATCTGGAGTCTTGGTGTTTTGTTGACGAGAGGAAGTGAACTCTCTTCATAGAAGAGCTAGGATCCTACTTGACGAGGGGTTTCTTACTCTTCCTTATTAGAGATACAGGGGAGAACGATTTCATCACTTCTCGTTCTGTATCCAATTGTAGAAGTCGTCCTACCAGACAATATGTATAATTTTTTTATTAATTTTGATACGTTCTGTTGAAACCCACCTGTACATGTGTGACGATATAAACTTTACCTATTGGTCGTTCCAGGATGACATAACGTGTCCCTTGAGACGAGTTACAATACACCGCCGGACCTACCCTCCCCTCAAACCCACTCTTACCTATGTACATATACATACCGACTCAGGGAAGTGACAAGTGGACTTTGATAGTGTTGTAACAACTAGTCGATATGGGAATATGTTTTATTTTTCAATTTTTATTTTTGATCCGTTTTACGTTATTGATACTTCTCTTAATGTCTCTTTCTTGTTACCCTTGTATCTAATCCCTTATATTAGACCTCATTAGACCCTTCGTCACTCACATAATTCTTCGTTTCTGTGTGAAACGACTATTTCCAGACATATCAGTTTCAATACTAAAAAGGTAATCAGTGCATGTCTACAGCCTGGTATTTCTTCCGTACGAAAAGTTATCACAATGACCTCTTCTGAGAACTCTCAGGGAACCTGTCGTTCCTCTAGTTTGGTCAGTTAGGATTTCCTTTAGTCGGGACTTATGAGTAACTTTGCTGACTACGACTTCGACTTCGAGGTTATCAAACCGGTGAACTACACTTCTCGGTTGAGTAACCTTTTCTGGGACTACGACCCTTTCTAACTCCCGTTCTCCTCTTCCCCCACCGTCTCCTACTCTACCATGGTTAAGTTACCTGCACTTGAACCCGTTTGAAACCCTCTATCCTCCTTGTCCCTCCGGACCGCACAATGTGAGGTACTCCAACGCTTCTCATCCTCGCTGACTTATTGTTGTTGTTAGACCCTTCTGGTCGACTCCCTCCACTATAAAAATGACCGGGAACTGGACGTTGTCCTAAAACTGTCAACTTACACACGTTCACCACAACGTTTGTCTCTCCCACTTTATTCGTCTCCGTGTGTCCACCTCTTCTACACACGATGTAAACTACTGGTACCATCCCACCCCATCACCATCCCAAGTATACCCCCGACGTTTCCTCTCTCTACTCTACAACTTCAAACCCCGAATCTTACAGGACGATCCCTTAGGCGTGGAATTTTTCGGAACCGGTAATGGGACAAAGGAAAGTATGGTGGTAGAGAGAAGAAAGAAAAAAATTAATTTTTTTAAAAAATAACATCACTTTCAGTAAATGGTATTTTGAATGATAAAATTGGTCTAAATTGACATGTCGAGTCACCGTGATTCATGTAAGTGTAACAACACTTTGAGAGTGGTAGTAGGTAGAGGACTTAAAAAGTGAAAGGATTTGACTTTGAACCAGGGGTAATTTGTGATTGAGGGGTAAGGGGGAGGAGTGAGGGGTAAAGGACCGGGGACCGTAGATGGTTACACGAAAGATTGAGAATACTTAAACTGGTAAGATCCATAGCACATATTCACCTTAGTCTGTCATAAACAGATGTGGACTACATATAACGTTACGTAAAAATTCCAATTATATACAGGATGTTTATACGGAATAGAGAAGAACTAATCGAGTTCAGTGTACAGTCGGTTCACTATTTCTTTGGTCTTGTCGTTTTTTGTCTTCAACTTTAGCCCAACAGAACTACATCTGGTTAGGATGAAAAAAATAATGTTAGTTACTGTCTTAAGGGTTTCTTTTTTCAATTTGAACATCTAAATCCATTCCACTTTATCTTACAAACTCCTTAAAGTTATTCGACGACTTAATTACAGATGAAAAGAGGTAAAAGTTTGGTAAAGACTCAATACATTTGTCAGTTATGAAGTGACAGTACAGGAACTTGACTCAGGAAAGTCAAAGTCTTTCTCTGTAAATCTTCTTTTACTGAGTTTTTAAAGAAGGAATATAGTGGAACAACTTCAAAGAGGTCCCTGGTTTCAGCTACTAAACATTTAAGGAAATGAGAATGTTATTTTCCGTAAAAGTATTTTCTCTACCACTACCTGTGTGGCTGTGGAAGAGTCCTCCCTTTTATCAGTCTTCATTCTACAGTAAATAAAAGAAGAAGTGTCACGTTGTGACAGAATGTAAGTTTCCGTAAGATTCTCCTTCTACCACAGGTGTCCTCTTTTTATTTTCGAAAAAACGTCATAAACGATCTTCCCCATCCTTAGTTCTTAAAAGTGTATTACCATGACAGAAGATAAACATATCGCGACATTTGAATAATAGTCCGATGGAAGGTTGAATCATAGAGTAAACGGTAGTAATGTCGGGGTACGTTCCTCCCTTCCAAATCTAAGACAAAAAAAATTTTTTTATTAAAATAAATAACTAAATAAAGACCGATACGACCCACAAACAAGGAGGCGTCCGAAAAGAGATCAACACCGTTCGTCTCTGATTATACATCGACTCCGCGAGTCCGAAAAGTAACGCCACCGAAGAGGCTAAAGTCTGGAGGTCGAAATCAGCGACGTCGAGGGTCCGAGATCTCGTGCGCAAGTCACCAACAAGGTTCCATACACCCTATAAAGGCCTAGTCCCTAACTTGGACATAGAGGAAGTAACCGTCCACCTAAGAAGTGGTGACTCCTTCGGGGAATCAAGATAAAATGTCGACTCTTTTGGTTCCGGACCTCTCCAGTGTCTTGACCTGGTCACACTCGTCTCTCCCCTCCGTCGACACCGCTACCTCTGAGACGGTCGAGTGGACCCGTGGAGAAGGGAGCAGAGGAGTCACCAGGATAGTCTGACAGTGAGACGACCTGGCGTTTTACGGACCCCTCGCCCCTAACACAGAATTGGTAGAAGACAAGGAGGGTGCCGTGGGAGGCGGATTATCCATAGGTTATTTACAATTAATTTATTCACGAGATTTCGGACCTCAGATTTACCAAGATTTAATCTAAAAGTTTCGAAAGACACGGAAGTGTCTAAAAATAATTTTTCTTTCTTTCTTTTGGGAAGCCAAAGAATTAGACCGTTACTTCTTTCTCTGACAATCAAGTAAAACAAGGGACCCTATAAGTCTCTGTTTATGAGTCTCGACGTTCCTCCGACTCCCACAGATAATCTTATTTGTCGTTATTACTTAATTAGATCTTATGTTAAGGCAGAGAACAAATGTATACGGACAAGGAAGACCGAGTACCCAAAAGTTTACTGGAAAAGATCGTTCTAGACCTTTACTTATCAGAAAAGAAGAAAAGTTGGTCAAGAACATAAAGGACTTCAGTCAACGGTACACAGGAAACTGTTTACTCAACGTCCTCACAACTGGAATGGAACTTCTTGTGAAAGAGGACATAAAAGTGAGGAGGGTGTACTGGTGGAAAAGCAGAAACGGTTCAACCTACATTTATTCTGGGTAGAGGAGTTATTAGTACTTCGTCTGTTCAAAAAAGAAAAAAAGTCCTATATGTATAGAACGTTTTGTGCACACACACACAGACACTAGTCAACGAGTCAGTACGGACCAAGAAACACTGGGGTACCTGACATCGGACGGTCCAAGGGGACAGGTACCTTAAGAGGTTCGTTGTTAGGACCCCACCCATCGATAAAGGAAGAGGTCCCGGAGAAGGGCTACGTCTTCAACTTGGACGTAGAGGACGTAACCACCCACCTAAGAAATGGTGACTCGGTGGACCATTTATATATATACAGTTGGGAGTTCCTTTATTTGGGACTTATAAGTAACCTTCCTTACTAAGACTTCGACTTCACTGTTATGAGACACCGGTGGACTACACTTCTTGACTGAGTAACCTTTTCTGGAACTACGACCCTTCCAGACTCCCGTCTTCCTCTTCTCCCGCCGACTTCTACTCTACTAATCTATTGTAGTGACTGAGTTACGTGTACTCAAACTCGTTCGAGACCTTCAACCACTACCTGTCCCTTCCGACCGTACGACGTCAGATGCCCGATCGTTTCTCAGTCCGTTTTGTAACGTGTCTTTCTCCTTCTCCCTAAACAACTCCTTCCTCGAACAGGGTCATCTACTCCATTGAACACAGACCTGACTTTCTATGGTCCTCCGACCAAAACCCCCTCGTCATTGACCAAAACCCCACGACCAACACTCCGACAGTGACAAACTCTGAATAATCGGAATGGGAAAGTGTCGAAAGGACCTGTAGATAGACAACGGTATGGGACTTTAGTTCGTAGTTATTTGAGAGATGTTAAAATATAAGGAAGTAAATAACAAACTTTTATCTTAGCTAGAACGTGTAATATCTATTAAACCCTTCTTGTCTTTCTTCTTTTGTAAATACGGTTGGAGTGGTGGGGTTTGTTGGTAGACATTCATGCAAAAACAAGAGAATAAAAAGGGAATCCGTATCTATAACTTCCCAAAGTCGGTTGCAATAACAGTATGACACATTTATTAAATCGATTAACGATAATCTACGGACGTAGACCTCTATCTCAGGGTTTCTTTTATTTTGTAAACGAGAAAGAGACGGAGAGAACTTTTATCTAAAGATCCTTCCTTCACTACTCCAGTTTCTCTCCGTTTAAATTCGACCTACATCTCTCCTTCTATACGGAAACATGGGTGGAACCAAGTCAGTCAAGTCAGTGAGTCAACACAGGCTGAGAAAAGTTGGGTCACTTGGGGTCGTGCGGTCCGGAGGGACAGGTAGTGGTTGAGGGTCTCAGATGGGTTTGGGTACAGGTAACTCAGCCACTTCGGTACGTTGGTAGAGTAGGATACAGTAGGGAAAGAGGAGGGCGGGAGTTAGGGAGGGTCGTAGTCCCGGAAAAGTTTACTCAGTCGAGATAACGTAGACCACCGGTTTCATAACCTCAAAGCCGAAGTTGTAGTCAGGAAGGTTACTTGTGGGTCCTGACTAAAGGAAATCCTACCTGACCAACCTTGAGGAACGTCAGGTACCCTGAGAGTTCACAGAATAGGTTGTGGTGTCAAGTTTTCGTAGTTAAGAAACCACGAGTCGAAAGAAATCTCAGGTTTAGAGTGTAGGTACGTACTGGTGACCTTTTTGGTATCGGAACTGATCTGTCTGAAAACAACTGTTTCATTACAGAGACGAAAAGTTATACGACAGATCCAACCAGTATTGAAAGGAAGGTTCCTTATCGTAGCAAATTAAAGTACAGACGTCAGTGGTAGACGTCACTAAAACCTCGGGGTTTTTTATTTCAGTCGGTAACAAAGGGATAGATTAGACGGTACTTCACTACCCTTACCTACGGTACTAGAATCAAAAGACTTACGACTCGAAATTAAGTTGAAAAAGTGAGAGGAGAAAGTGAAAGTAGATCTTCGAGAAATCAAGAAGTGAAGGATGGTATTCCCACCACAGTAGACGTATAGACTCCAAAACTATAAAGAGGGTCGTTAGAACTAAGGTCGAACACGGAGGAGGTCGGGTCGTAAAGAGTACTACATGAGACGTACATTCAATTTATACGTCCCACTGTAATATGTCGGAACTACATAAGGAAAAGGATAAACCTTGGTCAGACAACAAGGTACAGGTCAAGATTGCAACGAAGGACTGGACGTATGTCCAAAGACTTCTCCGTCCAGTCCACCAGACTATACGGGTAGAGAGTCTTAAAAGGTGTCAAATAACACTAGGTGTGTCAGTTTCCCAAACCGTATCAGTTATTTCGTCTTTATCTACAAAAAGACCTTGAGAGAATGAAAAAAACTACTAGGTCGTCTACAACCGCTAAACTAGAGACCAAGGAGACGGGAAAGATTTTGGTCGAACTTTCAGACCCTCAAGTACCAAGTGTCTAACGACTTCGGACCGAACCTCTTAAAACTCGTAATGAAATGATCGAACACTCTACTCACGTTAACACGCCATTAAACTCATAAGAAACCGTAACGGAAAGAAACCCTAACCTTACTTTTGACTGGAAAAGGTCAGGACACCGGTGACGACTCAAAAGGTTTAAACGACCGTATAACTCACGTCGTGAAAGTGTCGTAGTAGAAAATCCTAAACTTTATCGAGTTGACCTTAAGCTAGTGGAGGTGACGACGACGACGACGACGACGAGGATTCAGTGAAGTCAACACAGTCTGAGACACGTTGGGGTCTTTGTCGTCGGGTGGTCGGAGGGGTCAGGGACCCTAAGAGGTCCGTTCTTGTTACCTCACCCAACGGTACAAGAAGAGGTTACGTACTTTCACTTTTCACTTTCACTTCTGCTAGTCAGCACAGGCTGAGAATCGATGGGGTACCTGACGTCGGATGGTCCGAGGAGGTAGGTACCCTAAAAGGTCTGTTCTCATGAGCTCACCCAACGGTAACGGAAGAGGTTAGTGGAGGCGATCGAAACAAGTATTACTACGAAGGATTCCGGGTGAACTGAAGTGTAAGGTCCTACAGACTGAGATCCACTCACTAGTGTGGTAGTACTAATAGACCCAGTATTTCTAGAAAATACATGTCAAGAAGACACATAAGAACGGTGGAGAAGAATTATAGAAGATGAAGACAATCCAGGTATGGTAAAGACAGGAAATAACTCGGGTAGAAACGTACTTTATAAGGGAACATAGATTAAAAGGACTTCTCTAGAGATCAGAAAGGGTAAGATAACAAAAGGAGATAAAGAAACGTAACTAACGACTCCTTCGGAAAGAGTAGAGAGGAACGATAAGAAACCTTGAGACGTGAGTTTACCCACATAGAAAGGAAAAGAGGAAACGAAAAGCGAAGGGAAGAAAAGTGTCGATTAACATTCCGGAGGAGTCTGTCGGTAAAACAAAAAAACGTAAAGAAAAAGAACCCCTACCAGAACTAAGGACAGAGGATATGTTACAGTGTTCGGAGGCAGGTATCAAGTAGTCCGTGAGACAGATAGTCTAGATCAGGGAATTTAGATAAAGAGTGAAGGTGACATATCAGTATTCCCTAAAGTAACTCCAGTATGGACTTACCAGATCACCAAAAGGGGTGAAAGAAGTTAAAGTCAGACTTAAACCGTTATTCCTCAAGTACTAGACTCGGTGTCAGTCGAAGGCCAGAACAAACACCACTAACATATCTCGAAGAGGTAGAGACCGACGTTTCTTATATTAGTTAGACTAAAGCTACAGTCGGTAGATCACTACAGGTACACATCTCAGAAGAGAACACAATAACCTTCTCCCACAAACGATACTGGTCACGGAAGAAAACCGTCCTGAGAACAATCGGAAACGGAACGAAGTAAGGTATGGGGTTCCGGTTTAAACTGACAATGAGGTCCACAAAGAACTGAAGGATGAAAACGTAAGGTCAGGGGATATTACTTTTCCTGTAGAAAAAAACCACAATCAAGATCTTCCAGAACATCCAGAAGAATCTTGGTAAGTTAAAGTCGAAGAAGTCGTAATGACCAGTCCCGTGTCTCAACCTCATGGCACTATAACTTACCAAACGGAACCTTTACTTCTCTCTAGTAAGACAGCAAAAACTCTAACGTAGGTTCGTGACATAAAGTCTGAGAAAAAAAATGATACTACCGATGAGGTAAAGAAGATTACTAAGGACGGGTGTCATCATCTACATTACTAGTAGACTCAATTTAAGTGGGTAAGGTCAGGTAAAACCAAGCAACTAGGATCTTACAGTTACAAGTGAGAACAGTAGAGGACAAACTGGTGAAGACTAAACGGAACTAAGTACCTGGATTGTAAGGTCCAAGGATACGTTATACCGAGAAATGTTGTAGCTTGGAACGAAGATAGTGGTCAAGGTAGGTGTTGACCCACAACAAAAACGAAACCGAGGTAGGGAAGTAAGAAAGATCTCAATAAAGAGGTGACTAGAGGTCATCGTATAACCCGTGGATAGATGGACCCCTCAAGTAGAAAGTCACAGGATAGAAAAACGGAAAAGTATGACAAGTACCCTAAGAGTTCCGTTCTTATGACTTCACCAAACGGTAAGGGAAGAGGTCACTTGGTGTAAGACAGTCTGAAGAGGTGGTACTGGGTGCATGGGTGGACGAAGGTAAATAAAATAGTCAAGTAAGTAAGTAAACACTAACGTCCGTTGGTGGTACGTTAATTGAGGATACCTTTCGGACCCAAACATCGGACCTCGTCGACACCCCTCGTCCCAGCTGAGTCTGGCCTCCTCAGCGTACGAACGTCCCAACCTAAAGTCACTTAAAGGGGTCTTAGAGACGGAAGGGACCACTCTCGGTACGTCCTCGGGTCTACCCGACTCTCCGTGTCCCCGTCGGGACCCTAAGTACCAGAGTAAATAACTGAACCCGTAACATACGTAGACTTGAACCCTTGGGAAGGTGTATTTCTTCGGATGGTACTAAGGAAATGCAAGAAACCAGACCCGTACTCAGTCGTCCTCTTAACCTAAGGAGTATCAACTTGCTCCCCAATGTGAGAAACAGAGACAAGAACATCTCGAATAACAGACCTCTCCTTCGGTAGGGACTTTGTTAGTACTTGTGTATACAACTGAAGAGTTTCGACAATAATGTCGAATCCACGATCCCGTCTTTTCATGTCGCTCTGGACTTTTGTGTAGTATTCCTTTCAGTAGGACGGACCCCACCTCACCCGACCTTTTCAACGAGATCCTTCACTAGTGACTTAACATACGGTTTCTTACACCTCCTTAATCAGCCATTCCCACCACAAACTTCCTTCCACATCTTTACAGGGACCTTCAGGTCGTGGTACACACTCCCAGTTTGTGTTTCCTCGTCCAGAAGCGGAGACGACCAGTGGGACCGTACCGACCCGTCTTATACGCGGTTCCTTCACCCCCCTGGTTGAGCAGGACGAAAGTCATGACTGTCACGGTACACGACCTTTAGAGGACTCGGGGTACATTTGAACCTCTCGACCAACGGGACATTCACGGGAGTCGGAATTTGACTGTTTCCAGGACTCATAGTCTCCAACAAATGAATAGTGACAGGACGAGACAACTGGAGACAATCCTATTTTTATTAAAACCTTTTACCCTCACGTCAATCAGTGAGTGAAAAATCATATTTAATCGAGTAAAGTTCCCATTTAAGAACTGGTCAATCAGAGACCGGTCCCTTCAATGGCACTCTGGACCCTCCTTTACCCTTGTACCTTCTTCTACAAAAATTGTGGGTCTCCGTTTTCTATTCCCGTACTACTTCTGTACGAACCAGACGTAGTAATAAACTGGGTACTGATCCAATGGTACCGTACATAAGAGACACGGAACTACAAATAGACTCTTTACTTTTATCGTCCTTAAGAACAAGTCCATTCTAGTGATTCTACCGTCCAGGCACCGTGAAAACCAACTACTGCATACCGTCGTTCCTGGAAGTAAAAGATTTTAATGTCCCTCCAGAGAGAGTTTCACCAGAACCATAGGTGAACACTCTTCGTTCAGAGTCCACTTTGTCACTGTTATTCCCAGAAGGACGTAAAAGTTCTTGGATAGTTGGGCATAGTGTAATTCCCGGATGTAAACACGTCCCGAGTGTCTGTGAAAGTACGTATAAGAACGTACATACGCACGATTCAACGAAGTGAGTACAGACTGAAACACGTTGAGGTACCTGACATCGGGTGGTCCGAGGAGACTGGTACCCTAAGAGGTCCGTTCTTATGACCTTAACCAACGGTACGGAAGGAGGTCCCCTAGAAGGACTGGGTCTAATAGAATCGGGAGATGTTTTTAAGTTCCGTTTTATTGATATCGGTCGTACGTAAATCGTGAAGGAGACACTGTTCAAGACAGGATTCACGAAATTTTTCTTTTAATAACTTTTGACGTATACCAGAAGCAACGTAGTACGTCCTAGAAAGTAACGTTGGGTACCTGAAAGATCAACACCACCCGCCCGAATCGACGAAACACCGTTCACCCTAGAATCAAAGGACTGGTCCCTAGCTTAGGACGTAACCGTCCGTCTAAGAATTGAGGACCTAGTGGTCCCTTCAGGGAGGTACCTTCTGACTGTCAACCCACACATCGGTAAATCTTTCGGACTACCTATTTATAAACCAAACGAAAAATATCGATGAAAGACCAAAGGTCGAAGACAATTATTTTCCTATACACTCACTTACTTACGGATCGGAGACGAGTCAAACCAGTGCACATCTGGCCCACAAAGCAAACCATGATACAAAAGTCCACTTAAGTCGAGGGGAGGGGGGTACCTCAGTTGAACAGGTTTCATTTGAGAGTCTTCGCACTATTTGCCGATACAAGGTCCAAATGTCTGAGACCCAGGATTCCTGAAGTCTCTCGCAAACTAACGACGGTCCTCTGTGGATGGTTCTCAGGGGTTCACAAGTGGTCCTTACTATGGGGTAGTGAATCCCTCTACGGGGTAATCTTGGAAACGGGAAACGAGGGAAGTAATCAAAAAGAAAGAAAGAGAAGACTTTTCTTCGACTCCCTTCAAAAAGTGTAAGGAGGAGTCACAACGTATGGACGTACGACCAACCCTCACCCCCCTCAATTTACCTTTGTTTACACTTCCACTGACAAACGGCCACCACGGCACCTTACTTTAAGGTCCTCCGTCTGCCTGCCAGGTCGTCCCCTGTCTCTTTAGGCAACTCTCGTTCGTAGTCGAGACTGCAGACCTATTTCTTATCAGTCCTAAACGAAAAGATACAAAATGGGGAGGCGGTCTTATCACAGGTATGAAAATAAGAGGTCCTTCGGGAAACAAAGATTTGTGGATGACACACGTTGGATCCCGCCATACAAGCCACCCTTGGAACAGAGGTCGGTTGTCTTCGAACTCAAGTTCCAAAGTAAGAGAGTAAATTTTTCACAACACACCAGAACTCTACCTCACTTGTCAAGTCGATTATTTAAGGACTCTGGGAAGTTGTGTCTCCGCTTCGGGGGTAGTAAGTGTGCACAGAGACTGAGAACTGGACGTATCAGGAAACGGCGTGACATTGTTTTGGAGAAGTATAATTATGGTTAAATAGTAATAAGGTAAATTTACGAGAAAAAAAAAAAAAACCAGGTTCTCTTACTCTGTCTTTTGTAGACGTATAACTCATTATAATCGATGTCAACCACAGAGTTCACTCTTGTTAGACTGTCGGGGTAAATAATATAGACCTATCCAAAATAATACCTCTGAGAATGTAAACTTGAAGAGACATTCTATACTTTCTCAGAGACTACATAAGGATAGAACGAAATTCTTGTTGTGAAACTTTATGCCCCCCTCTATCGTCGATATCTATTGTAAAGTCAATATTATTCTCTCCGGTTTGCAATCGGCCTAAATTTTGTTATTATTGTTAGATCTGTGAATCTTCACAATAATCAATACTTTGGTATACCAAGTACAAGGCCGGGACGAGAAACAAGGGACGGACACAACAGTCGCAAGTACACTACCAACACTAAACAGTACAGATCTCGTAGTGGGAAAAGTTATGTAATCCGATTATTGAGACTAGAAAATTTCTCGTCACAGTACGAGACGAAAGGAGACTCACCCCGACCGGTAGTTACAACTTTGCACAGTCACAATTTTGTGTGGTTTAGTTATGATGGGGACTTTGATGTGGGGGTTGTGTCTGAGGAGAGATAGATAAATCTTCAGTCAGTACACCTCAAGTGTCCACCGAGTCACTATTTCTTAGGCGGACGGTCACGTCCTCTACGACCAAGCTAGGGACCCAACCCTTCTAAGGGACCTCCTCCCTCCCGTACCGTTGGGTGAGGTCATAAGAACGGACCTCTTAGGGTACCTGTCTCCTCGGACCACCCGATGTCAGGTACTCGACCGACGTCAGGTACCCCAGACGTACTCAGCCAATGCTGAATCGTTGATTTGTTGTCGTCGTTGTACACTTCGATTCACTATGTGATCTCATGATTCATGTAACCCTATCAATACCCCTTACAAGTCTCTTAATCGGATCGTCAATTGAAACTACTAACACTCAATTACTTTGAATGTACTTCGAACACAATCACACACAATGTGTACACAGAACTTGTCGTCACTACAAATTATCTGTAACAAATAAGTAGGGATCACGAAACTACTTATTTTGCTGAGACAAAGGGGAGATCGAGGGGACCTAGTCCACTGAGACGTCCACGAGAGTCAGTGGGACTTAGACCCTGTGGTCGGGAGGCGACTCCGGACTGTCGGTTCGTCCCTAGTGTGACCAATAAAAGAGGAACGGAAGGGAGGAATGAACATGATTAAAAATTTACTCAGGGTCAAGAGTTGTGGTCCTTTGTCCTTAATTTTGTCCCGAGGGCAAGTCGCCTGACCACCAGTCACACGTTAACAAATACATTTAGACGCGTTTAGGTTATACAAATAAAAAATTACAGTCACACAGAATTGTAAAGGACACACTCTTTTTTTACTTAAAAAAAATTCCGTTTGGTAAACGTACGATATTTGAACTAAGAATTTTGTAAGATTCAAACGTCCGGAGTATAAAGATACAGTTAATTTTATCTTTACACATCTCTTGTAAGTACTAGTACGACTATGAGTACCCGAAGACAATCAACGTTTAATTCTACCACAAGAAAAGGACGAGGAGATACCCAGAGACGGTCTAAAGAGACCCAGAAGTCAGCAGAAATGGATCGAGGGAGACTGGATGGGTACGAAAAAAAAAAAAATTAATTAACTTCATATCAACTAAACGTTACGACACAAATAAATAAAATTTTTTTAGACCGGTATAGAACGTCGTACACCCTGGAATCAAGGAGTTCGTTCTCAACTTAGGAGTGGGGAACGTAACCTTTCACTTCAGAATTGATGATCTGGTAGTCCATTCAGGGACTGAATGGGTAAGAACTAGTGGTCGAGGAAATAAGAAAACAAATACTAGAAAGACACGGACCTCAGGGGTGAAAAGGGATTAGGTGACAGAAGGAACTGAAAACAATAAACTTCTGGGAAGTGAAATAATTAAAATTAATAAAAAAGGTGGAGAGACAATTTTGTATGGATGTTTTATGTGTGTGTGTGTGTGTGTGTGTATGTGTGTTAAGTCCTATAGGGAACCGGATCTCCTCTCTAAATTATACACAACTTAGTTTCTATTAACGTTCCATTTTACACTATTTGTAACACCCATTCTAGTTTCGGGTCACGTACATTTTCACCTCTCTAGGTAAATTACCTCATTCCACAGAAAATTTTTATATCAAATAAAAAGGATATTTTTATTGTACAAATCTTACTACAGTCGTTCGACTGAGTATACCTTCGCAGTCCGGGAAAAGAGGGGGTCTCTGTGTCTTAATTGTTGTCATATGTCCGATGTTATGGAAACGTCCTTGAGACCTCTAATCAACTCTTCGAAGTCGTGGAGCTGGTGGTACTCTGGTTCTCATCTAGGGTCGTTTTCTCAATCCTTTCAAGTAACGTAAAACGTTTGAGTAAGGACGAAGAGGAAGAATAGATCGGACGAGAACGTGACCCCTAGTAATGAATACTGTCTTTGTTTACTCCCCTTGCACGTCGGTTGTAAAACCGGTCAGACCCCCGACAGACTCCCTGACCACAGACAAAGAGGACTCAGTCTCATAACTACCCTGGTCGTAGGAGAAAACCTTCGACTCCTTTCGCCAATTGATAGTGTCACTGTGTAATCTCATCGTCAAGACGTCCGTCGTCGGTCCCCCTCGTGCTCTAATGTCGGAAGACTCTTCTTGGTCCTTGTACGACAGATCCCTCAGACTCTCCTGCGACGTTTAAGAGTCTCTTCTATGTCGGAGTTTTCTCCAAACTCTCTAGGACCTTAGAGATCTAGACCCAACTAACCACTCTCTGAATAGGACACACTTCGGCTTCGTCACCAACAAAGAAGTTTACGAACTCAGAGTTGTCGTTGTTTTTATACCGTGTGTTTCTATTTTCCTTTGTACCGGTTTAGTTTTTTTGTTTCGCTTTGAGGTTTTCGACTGGGATTTATTTGTCTAGAGACTCGACGGACTGTTTCCTAAATTTTATAGACACGACTTCTACGAGTTACTTGGGTTTCTTTTGTGTCTGTTAATTTGTTTTCGTTCATTTATTATGTACTTGTTTCACTCTTATGGTTATTTATATCTCTGTGAAACTTTTTCTTGGTTTGTCTTTGAGTGAAAGGACCACCAGGTTACCCACTTTGAAGTGGAAAGTTACGTCCCCCATGTCCAAGTTAGGGACTAGGTCCTCGATCCTAGGGAATACGAAACTCCGGTTGACGGGTTTGGTATTTAGTCTTCGTTATAACATCGTTTAAGTTATTTCTGAAATTTTTACCAGGCGTATTTTTTTAGAATTTTTATATATTTTCTTGGTTTTTCTACCGACTAAGTACCACTACATACCCTCTTTGGTTGTGTTATAGCATTTCGTTAGTAGGACGTTAAATTTTTTTTTAGATTTTTCCTTGGTTTGTCTAAGACCTCGACTTTTTATTTACTCGTTGGCTTTCTTAAAATGATCTACCTAAGTTTTTGACTGAACTACTCCGTCTTCTTTCTTTAGCTTCTGTTCAGTCAACTCAGTCTCCTCGTTTTTCCTTTTCTCTTACTTCTTTTCACTTCTCATGGATTCTTCGAATACCCTGTGATGGTTCGCCATACTATTTGTGTAATACCCTCTTCGAGTTGCATAGGTTGATCCTATCTAGGTTCCTCCGGGTGTGTTTCCGGGTGTGTTTTCCCATTTCTGTCGTGTCTATTGAAGCCGAGAAATATAGAACCATTTCTTCGCAAGGTAAGAATACTCAGAGTTATCCTTAACTTTCTGACGTGCGTACCGTGACGGAAAGGGTTATTATATACTTCTACATGAATCACTGTAGTTGTTATATTTCTTTTCCTGCCTCGAATGTCCTTATCTCAAAATCATACGATAACTTTAATTCAACACTAGTCTAATTTTATCTTATATTGAAATTCTACGAAATATTTTAACTTTACCATCGATGTTTCTTTTATAGATAGTTTATTTGTGTTTTCCTTTACTCTTCACACAATGGTGTGTGTGTGTTTTCTTTTAGTTATTTTGTGTTACCTTTGATCGTTCTCTCCTTTCACAATCATTTCCACAATCAACGAGTCAACACAAGTTGAGAAACGTTGGGGTACCTGACATCGGGTGGTCCGAGGAGACAGGTACCCTAAAAGGTCCGTTCTTATGACCTCACCCCACGGTAAAGGAGGGGGTCCCGTAGAAGGACTGGGTCCCTAGTTTAGACCTAGAAGTTTGGGCCAAGAGGACATAACGTACGCCTAAGATGATAGACTCGATGGTCCCTTTGGGACGTTCTCTCCTTTCCTTCCTGTTTTTTGATGTTCTGTATCTTTTGTTAATTGTTACCGTTATCAACGGTTCAGTGAAGTCAGCACAGGCTGAGACGCACTGGGCTATCTGCCGTCGGGTGGTCCGAGGACGCAGGGACCCTAAGAGGTCCGTTCTTATGACCTCACCCAGCGATAAAGGAAGAGGTTACGTACTTTCACTTTTCACTTTCCCTTCAGCGAGTCAGCACAGACTCAGGACGGTTTATTCTTCAGTAACAACAAATCAGTGATTCAGCACAGGTTGAGAAATGTTGGGGTACCTGATATCGGACGGTCTGAGGAGACAGGTATCCTAAAGGGTCCGTTCTATGACCTCACCCAGCGGTAAAGGAAGAGGTCCCCTTAGAAGGAGTGGGTCCTTAACTTGGGTGCAGAGGACGTAACCGTCCGTCAAGAAACGGAAACTCGGTGGTCCCGCCGGGGTTACATCGGAGATATTTTAGAGTTTTTCTGTCCAAAACCTCTTACAGGTCAAACCATTCGTGTACCCTTAAACCCGTGTAAGTCCTTGGAGACCAGGGAAGAGGACACAGAACGGGTCCCGTAAGGAAGGTAGACGGGTAAGGACTCAATGTAGGAAAATATTATTAGATCACTAGACCACTCAGTTGTCCAAAGGACTCAAGAAACTCTACGAGATCGTTTACTTAGTTTCGGTTCCTCCTCCAGTACCCTGGGAGACTAAATGTCGGTCAGTCAGTCTCCATGTCCATTGATTGATCTAAACGCTGACCACGGACTTCAAGTTCCTCTCACATCAGATATCGGTCGAACAGTCTTCGTGTCCCTACTGAACCCGAACGCTGACCGAAGACTACACATACTCCGTCAGGACATCCTGACTCCGGAACTAGATACCTTAGACTACGACAGAAGCCCACCTGTGACAGTCTCAACTCAACTTAAGACTGTGGGAGGTCCACAGAATTCTTAACAGTGTCCCTCCGCGAGAATGAGGGTGACCTTAAACTAGTCCTGTGGTTTTCTTTACCATAATTTTAAAGAAACAGAAAGACATGTGGTCGTAAGTGTCGTCGTAATAAGTGTTACCAGTTTTCCGTCTTTATTGGGTCTACCGGTAGTTGTCTCGTTACTTAGTTGTTTTACATCTAATATGTATGCTACACGATAATGAGTCTCTAGGACTATGGACGATGTTGTACCTATTTGGAACTTTAGCAGTACGGTACACTTTAATCAGCATTTACCTGTTTATAACACTAAGACGAAATACTCCGTCGTGACCTCTTCCTTTACCGTTGGGTGAGGTCACTAGAACGGACCTCTTAGGGTCCCTACCCCCTCGGACCACCCGGCGACAGATACCCCAACATGTCTCAGCCTGTGCTGACTTCGCTGAATCGTCGTCGTCGTCGTCGTCCTACCCATCTGAATAGCTTTGTCTTTTATCTTGTCTCCAAAGGTACCCGGTCTCTCTCTTCCCTCTCCCCTCAATAACAACTTATCCATATCTCAAGACAAACCCCAACACTTTTTCAAGACCTCTACCTACTACCACTACCAGTATGTTATAACACTAACAACAGTTATGGAGACCTTATCTGTGAATTTTTACCGATCCCTGAAGACACCGTTAAGTCACCAATTCTAGACGTGAGGGTTACGTCTCCCCGTACCTAAGTCAGACACCACCCCCTTGATTCATGGACATTCGACGTTCCGTGTCGGATTTATTTATTTTTAAAATTCTTTTACCTATTTTACCACTTAAAAATTTCACTTATAAAGTGGTGTTACTTTTTTTTTTACGGCAAGAAGTAGTGTTTGGTCGACTCCGAGGTCATTAACCTCCATACCCTCATACGTCATCTTACCCCTCGATCGGTCTCGACTTACAGTACAGTAAAGTGGTACACCGTTTCTTTACGTGACCCAAAAGAGAAAGATCGTGACAGATCTCTTCCAATGGGTCTTCTACTTTGTTCCTAGAGCACACACGACTCACGGATGACATCCGGACGACGTCCCCCACCTACTGTATCTCCCATCCACCCGTCTGACGCGTCGACGAACAGGTTCCAGTTTAGGAACTAGGTAGTGTCTGGTCGAATAAAATATATACACATATATATATATTGAAATACATAAATATATGGATAAATACATAAAAACCGACACGACCCAGAAACAACACCCGAAAAGAGATCAACGTCACTCGTCCCCGGTGAGAGATCAACCCCGCGTACCCGAAGAGTAACACCACCGAAGAGAACAAGAGAACAACACCTTGTGTCCGAGATCCCGTGCACCCGAAATCAGTAACGTCGTGCACCCGAGTCATCAACATCGAACGTCCGAGATGTCGTGTCCGAGTCCTCAATACCATGGGACCGAATCAACGAGGTCACGTACACCCTAGAAGGGTCTAAATCCCTAATTTGGTCGTAGGGGAAGAACCGTCAAGTGAAGTCAGTGAGTCAGCACAGACTGAGAAACACTGGGGTACTTAGCGTTGTGCGGTCCTGAGGGACAGGTAGTGGTTGAGGGCCTCAAGTGAGTCTGAGTGCAGGTAGCTCAGCCACTACGGTAGGTCGGTAGAGTAGGAGACAGTAGGGGAAGAAGAGGACGGGGGTTAGGGAGAGTCGTAGTCTCAGAAAAGGTTACTCAGTTGAGAAGAGTACTCCACTGGTTTCATGACCTCAAAGTCGAAATCGTAGTGACGAAGGTTTCTTGTGGGTCCCGACTAGAGGAAGTCTTACCTGACCAACCTAGAGGAACGTCAGGTTCCCTGAGAGTTCTCAGAAGAGGTTGTGGTGTCAAGTTTTCGTAGTTAAGAAGACACAAGTCGAAAGAAGTGTCAGGTTGAGAGTGTAGGTATGTACTGGTGACCTTTTTGGTATCGGAACTGATCTGTTTGGAAACAACCGTTTCATTACAGAGACGAAAAGTTGTATGATAGATCCAACTAGTATTGAAAGAAGGTTCCTCATTCGCAGAAANGAAGGTTTCTTGTGGGTCCCGACTAGAGGAAGTCTTACCTGACCAACCTAGAGGAACGTCAGGTTCCCTGAGAGTTCTCAGAAGAGGTTGTGGTGTCAAGTTTTCGTAGTTAAGAAGACACAAGTCGAAAGAAGTGTCAGGTTGAGAGTGTAGGTATGTACTGGTGACCTTTTTGGTATCGGAACTGATCTGTCTGGAAACAACCGTTTCATTACAGAGACGAAAAGTTGTATGATAGATCCAACTAGTATTGAAAAGAAGGTTCCTCATTCGCAGAAAATTAAAGTACCGACGTCAGTGGTAGAAGTCACTATAGGCCTCTGGGGTTTTATTTCAGACTGTGAAAGGTGACAAAGGGGTAGATAAAGGGTACTTCACTACCTTGGTCTACGGTACTAGAAGCAAAATACATACAACTCGAAATTCGGTTGAAAAAGTGAGAGGAGAAAGTGAAAGTAGTTCTCCCAAAAATCAAAGAGAAGTGAAAGACGGTATTCCCACCACAGTAGACGTATAGACTCCAATAACTATAAAGAGGGCCGTTAGAACTAAGGTCGAACACGAAGAAGGTCAGGTCACAAAGAGTACTACATGAGACGTATATTCAATTTATTCGTCCCACCGTGATATGTTGGAACTGTATGAGGAAAAGGATAAACCTTGGTCAGACAACAAGGTACAGGTCAAGATTGACAACGAAGGACTGGACGTATGTCCAAAGAGTTCTCCGTCCAGTCCACCAGACCATACGGGTAGAGAAAGTCTTAAAAGGTGTCAACTAACACTAGGTGTGTCAGTTTCCGAAACCGTATCAGTTATTTCGTTTTTATCTACAAAAAGACCTTGAGAATTGGTGACTCGGTGATCCCTTCTGGGGTGTCTGATCGAAAAGATGAGAATACACTCAACGAAGGAAAGAACACAAAGGAAAGGAAGTGACCGCGGTGGACCCTTCGGGAAATGAGATTTATGATGGGGAGTTAATGTCCCCCCTTCGAGAGATTTCGAGATAAGAGACTCTACAAAATCTCCTCGATCGATTGTCTTATTATTTTTAAGATAGTAACAAATAATTATCTTTCGCCCTACTCTATCCGAATATGAAAAGAAGAGACCCATTAGTCTGAGAAAGGAAAGAAAGGGGAACATACCCCTGTCGTCTTGGTTTATGAATTATAAAGAGACGAGGGTAGCAAAGGAAGTCTTGAATTCAAAAAATGATTGTAACAAAGGGTCGGAGACAAACCTTAGTTAGACTTTACTATCTTCGAGAAGGCACAAATAACACTTCGGAGTTGATAAATTATCGGGTCTCATCCACACTTTGTCACATGGTGACTTAACGAAAATTAGTTTATGTATTTCTCGACCCTGAAGGGGCCTTCAACTCTGTAACGGAAGGTTGTGTCCCCCGACTCCCAACCTAGGGACCAGTCCCTCGATTCCACCGTGTACGGAACACCGGTTTTTTGTTTTGTATTCGTCTTCGTGATAACATTGTCGAAGTCATTTCTGAGATTTTTACTAGGTGTAATTTTTTTTTAAGAATTTTTTATACATGTCTCGGATCTATGAAAAGTAGTAAAATATCAACCTCCTTGGTTCCGTTTCTTACCCTCTCATTAAATTGAGTTCACGTCCGATTTCCCGTCCATATGATCCTTACTCGAAGGGTCCACCGAGTCACCATTTCTTAGGTGGACAGTTACGTCCTCTACGTCCAAGTTGGGGATCCATCCCTTCTAGGAGACCTCTTACTTTACCGTTGGGTGAGGTCATAAGAACAGACCTCTTAAGGTACCTGTCTCCTCGGAGCGCCCGAGGTCAGGTACCCCTACTTTTCTCAACCTGTACTGAATCCCTGATTTGGTGGTAGTGGTGGTACGACCCTTATTTTCGGAAAGCGGAGTTTCGGGTGAGATGACTGGTGCAGTACCACTACTCTCGGGGTACGTCCCACACTCCGAGTCTAAAACGGTCCCGGTGGTCGATCCAAACCTCCAGTTCCTCTTCTCTGTGTAAAATGAGACGTGTACATTAGTCGTAAATGGTGGTGAGTGAATGTTATTCTTTGCAATTTGTTAAAGGGTGTAAAGGAGATTTACTTACCCTGAGACGTCCTTTTGGGATTTCCCTTCACAAACTCTTTATCCGCCGTCTCCTTAAGTTGATACTCCTCTTACTCGGTCAAACAACACAAACGAATAATTATCCAAGACACAGCGGTCGAGGTCGCCCTTGGTCGAGAACTTATCGACCGTCCCTTTGCGTAAGTACCCGAGGTGAACTACCTTTATGTCTTATTGTCCTTCCCTTTCCTCCCTTATTGAAGTCTTTTCTAACCTCTCGAACAGGAGCCTTTACTTTTGGCCGTCGGCCGACGATCAAACTGACATAAAGAAATAAAAAACCTAGTAATGAAAATAAAAATTTTTAATTAAATAAGAAATTAACTTCCTATTAACGAAATGTCTCAAAACAACAAAAGACGGTTTGTAGTTGTACTTATTGGGTATCCNAAACGGTCCCGGTGGTCGATCCAAACCTCCAGTTCCTCTTCTCTGTGTAAAATGAGACGTGTACATTAGTCGTAAATGGTGGTGAGTGAATGTTATTCTTTGCAATTTGTTAAAGGGTGTAAAGGAGATTTACTTACCCTGAGACGTCCTTTTGGGATTTCCCTTCACAAACTCTTTATCCGCCGTCTCCTTAAGTTGATACTCCTCTTACTCGGTCAAACAACACAAACGAATAATTATCCAAGACACAGCGGTCGAGGTCGCCCTTGGCCGAGAACTTATCGACCGTCCCTTTGCGTAAGTACCCGAGGTGAACTACCTTTATGTCTTATTGTCCTTCCCTTTCCCTCCCTTATTGAAGTCTTTTCTAACCTCTCGAACAGGAGCCTTTACTTTTGGCCGTCGGCCGACGATTAAACTGACATAAAGAAATAAAAAACCTAGTAATGAAAATAAAAATTTTTAATTAAATAAGAAATTAACTTCCTATTAACGAAATGTCTCAAAACAACAAAAGACGGTTTGTAGTTGTACTTATTCGGTATCCATATGTATATAGGGGAGGGAAAACTTGGAGGGAGGGTAGAGGGAGGGGTAGGGTGGGGAGATCTAACTATGTTTCGCGGACAAACTCAAAGGACTCGGTATGTCGTATAGGGGCAACCGAAAGATAAAATATATACCATTACATCCAAAGGTACAATGAGAAAGGGATGTAGAGTGGGAGAGAAAGGGAGAGGGGTACAAGTATTCAGATAAGAAATACAGACAAAGAGGTAACGACGGGACACTTATTTAAGAAGTCATGGTAAAAAGATCTAAGACATATATACACAATCTTATGCTATAATAGAAAGAGAAAGACTAAATGAGGTGAGACATATTAACCGAGATCCCAGTAGGTGGAGTAAACTTGACTGAGTTTCTGCCAGGAAAAATACCGACTCTCTTCCGTTACCGTGGGATGAGGTCATGAGAACGGACCTTTAGGGTACCTGTCTCCTCGGACCACCCGACATCAGGTACCCCAGCGATTCTCAACCTGTGCTGACTTCGCTGAATCGTCGTCGTCGTCGTCGTCATAAGGTAACACATATACATGGTGTTGAAGAAATAGGTAAGTAGACCGCTACCCGTAGATCCAACGAAGGTACAAGATCGATAACATTTATCACGACACTACTTGTGACCCTATGTACACAAAAAAGTTCAAATCAAAGGAGCCCCATATATGGATCCTCACCCCAACGACCCAGTATACCACCAAAATAAGGATCAAAAAAATTCCTCAGAGATATGGTAGAAGGTGTCACCGACATAGTCAAATGTAAGGGTGGTTGTCATGTTCTCCCAAGGGAAAAGAGGTGTGGGAGAGGTCGTAAATAACAAACATCTGAAAAACTACTACCGGTAAAACTGGTTACACTCCACTATAGAGTAATATCAAAACTAACCGTAAAGAGATTATTACTCACTACAACTCGTAGAAAAGTACACAAACAATCGGTAGACATACAGAAACCTTTTTACAGACAAATCCAGAAAAAGGGTAAAAACAAACCCAACAAACAAAAAGACCATAACTCAACATACTCGACGAACATATAAAACCTTTAATTAGGAAACAGTCAATAAAGTGAACGATAATAAAAGAGGGTAAGACTCCCGACAGAAAAGTGGAACGAATATCAAAGGAAACGACACGTTGTCGAAAATTCACATTAGTCCAGGGTGAACAAATGAAACAAAAATAAAGGTAATGAGATCCTCCACCAGAAACAGGGTGACATATAAGAACGGAGGAAACAGTTTTTATTCCGTGGATATCCGCGTACCCAAAAAAAGGACCTGAAGAATAGAATAAAGTAACCAGATATAAAGACAAAAACACGGTCACGGTATGACAGAACTACTGACATCGAAACATCATATTAGACTTCAGTCCTTCCAACTAAAGAGGTCGAGGTAAGAAGAAAGAGTTCTGACGAAAACGATAAGCCTCAGAAAACACAAAGGTATACTTAACACTTTAAAAAACAAGATCAAGACACTTTTTGCAGAAACCATTAAACTATTCCTAACGTGACTTAGACATTTAACCCAAACCATCATCAGTAAAAGTGTTATAACTAAGAAGGATGGGTCCTTGTACCATATATAGAGAGGTAGACAAATACAACAGAAACTAAAGAAAGTGGTCACAAAATATTAAAAGACACATGTCAAGAAAACAGAGGAATCAATTCAAATAAGGACCTATAAATTAAGAAAAACAACGTTATCACTTACCCTAACTAAGGAATTAAAGAGAAAGACTAAAAAGTAACAATCATATATCTTTACGTTCATTAAAGACACATAACTAAAATATAGGACGTTGAAACGATTTAAGTGAGTAATCGAGATCATTAAAAGACTAGAAATACCAAAAGATACATGTTGTAGTACAGTAGACGTTTGTCACTCTCGAAATGAAGAAGAAAAGGTTAGACCTAAGGAAAATAAAGAAAAAGAAGAGACTAACGACATCGATCCTGAAGGTCTTGATACAACTTATCATCACCACTTTCACCTGTGGGAAGAGAACAAGGACTAGAATCCCCCTTACGAAAGTTAAAAAGTGGTAACTCTTATTACAAACGAGATCCGAATAGTATATACCGGAAATGACACAACTCCATTCCAAGGAAGATACGGGTAAAAAACTTCTCAAAATTAGTATTTACCCACGACTTAAAACAGTTTCCGAAAAAGACGTAGACAATTCTAATAGTATACCAAAAATAGAAAGTTAAATTATACCACATAGTGTAACTAAGTAAACGTATATAACTTCTTAGTAAAGTAGGGACCTTATTTGGGTTGAATCAGTACCTCACACTCGAAAAACTACACGACGACAAACGATTTTAAAACAACTCCTAAAAACGTAGATATAAGTAGTGACCATAACCGGGTATCAAAAGAAAAAAAACACTACAGAAACAGACCAAAACCATAGTCCCACTACCACCGGAGTATCTTACTCAAACCCACAAGGAAGGAGACGTTAAAAAACTTTCTCAAAATCTTCCCATCGGTAATCGAGAAGGGATTTACAAACTATCGTAAGAGGACACTTTGGTAGACCAGGACCCGAAAACAAAAAATCCTCTATAAACTAATGTCAAAGTCAAAGTCACGAACGTTAACCCAACAAGTATTAAAGATAAAGAAGGACCAAGTCAGAACCTTCTAACTTGAAAAGATTCTTAGACAGGTAAAGAAGGTCCAATAGGTAAAACAACGGTATATCAACACGTATTACCAGAGTATTAGGAAACATAAAGACGTAACAGACAACATTGGAGAGGAAAAAGTAAAGATTAAAACAACTAGACTAAGAAGAGAGAACAAAAGAACTACTGAGACCGATTTCCGAACACTTAAAACAAATAGAAAGTCTCTTTGTCGAAAATCAAAATAATTAGAAATGATAACCAAGAAATTAAAGAAAAAGTAAATAAAGAAGAGTCTATAAATACTAAAGAAAGGAAGATGATTAAAACCACAAAAAAAACAACAACAACAACAAGAAGAAGAAGAAGAAAAAGGTCAACAAACTCCATATTTAAATCCAACAGATAAGCTACAAAAAGAACAAAGAACTCCATCCCAACATAACGATATTTGAAGGGAGAATCTTGACGAAAACGACGTAGGGTAACCAAAACTCAACAGGACAAAAATAACAGTAAACAAAGATCTTTAACAAACTAAAGGAAAAACTAAAGAAGTCATTGTACAACCAATAAATCTTTGCACAACAAATTAGAGGTACACAAATACAAAAAATGTCAAAAAAAGAACAT
Source organism: Capra ibex (assembly GCA_006410555.1). Lineage (NCBI taxonomy): Eukaryota > Metazoa > Chordata > Mammalia > Artiodactyla > Bovidae > Capra > Capra ibex. The sequence continues at coordinate 52,193,694 of SJYO01046538.1, forward strand.
TAACTATAGATCAGAGTATTACAACACCAACCTTTTCTACGAACTATACTAAAGTTAAAAGAATTTAAATGACTGTAAACTAAACACTGGGTTCTAAACACTGGACCTCTTATAACGTACACGTCAACTCCTCTTACACATAAGAAGAGGTAAATCTACCTTACAGGACTTCTATAGTTACTCTAGGTAGAGTAGATTACATAGTAAATTCTGAACACAAAGGAATAATTAAAAGACAAAACTACTAGACAGGTAACCACACTCACCCCACAATTTCAGAGGACGATAATAACACAATTACACTTAAAGAGGAAAATACAGACAATCACAAACAGAATCCATAACGACGACGACGACGACGACGACGACGACGATTCAACGAAGTCAGCGCAGGCTGAGACACACTGGGGTATCTACCGTCGGGTGGTCCGAGAAGACAGGGACTCTAAGAGGTACGTTCTTATGACCTCACCCAACGGTAAAGGAAGAGGTTACGTACTTTCATTTTTCACTTTGACTTCAGCGAGACAGTACAGACTGAGAATCGCGGGTGTACCTCACATCGGAGGGTCCGAGGAGGTAGGTACCCTAAAAGGTCCGTTCTCATGACCTCACCCAACGGTAAAGGAAGAGACGAATACATAACTCCACGAGGATAAAACCCACGTATTTATAAATGTTAACAATACAGAAGGAGAACCTAATTAGGGAACTAGTAATACATTACAGGAAGAAATAGAGAACATTAGAAGAAATAAAATTCCAGATAAAACAGACTATACTCTAACGATAAGGTCGAAAGAAAACAAAGGGTAAAAGTACCTTATATAAAAAGGTAGAAGAGTGAAAGTCAGATATACACAGAACTCCAGACTTTACCCAAAGAACATCTGTCGCACATATACCCAGAACAAAAACATAGGTAAGTCGGTCAGACACAGAAACCCAACCGTGTAAGTTAGGTAAATGTAAATTTCATTAATAACTATATATACAAGGATAACGGTAAAGAATTAACAAACACAACTAAAACATCTAGAAAAAGGAAGAGAACATAAAGAACTGACAAATTCAGACAAATTGCAAACAACATTCCGACCAAACCATCACGACTTAAGAGAATTGAAAACAAACAGACTTTTCGAAAAATAAAGAGGTAGTTAAAACTTACTCTAGGAACGGTCCATGTCATTAGAACCATATAAAAAGGGAAAGTCATGAACTTTATATAGGACGGTAAGGGAAGACCGGACGTCTTAAAGACGACTTTCTAGTCGACAATTTGCATACCCCAAAGGGGACATACAATGAACAACGAAAAGGGAACGATGAAAATTATAAGAAAAAAACACAAAACAGAAATAATCAAAATAATCATACACAGAACCGTACAAAGACAAACCCAAATAGGACATACACTGAGAAACACGGAAAACCTAAACTAACTGATAAAGGAAAAGGTACAACCCCATTAAAAGTAGATATTACAGAAGTTTTTAAAAGAGTACGGGAAAGAAAATGAGAAGAAGAAGACCCTGGGGATATTAAGTTTACAACCACTCAAACTATAACGGGTCTCCAAAGACTCTGATAGGAGTCAAGAAAAGTAAGAAAAATGAAATAAGCCGACAAGTCTTCACTAAAGGTGGTAAAATAGAAGGTCGAGTGACTAAGCAAGAAGACAAAGTCTATAAGACGATAATTAAGGAAGATCTCATAAAAATTAAAGTCATTAACACAACAGAGACATATAAATAGGAAATTAAGAAAATCCAGAAACAATTGACTAAGAACGTAAAAGAGGTAGGACAAAAGTTTCAAAAACTAGTAGAAATGACAGTAATAAAACTTAATAAAAAGTCCATCAAACGGACGAAGGAGAAGTAAGTAAACCTGAAGTGACAAAGACCAAACAAGGAAGTAAACATATCATAAAGAGACGGAAAAGTAATATATAAAAAAATTGAATAACACAAACTTCAAAGAAAAAGGGTCCGAAGTTCCAACTTAAGAAAGAAGAAATACCAAAGACGGGAGGATTCCATGTAGTACTCTTTACCACCTGACCTTCTTTGTGTTCGACCTTAGTTCTAACGGCTCTCTTTATAGTTATTGGAGTCTATACGTCTACTGTGGTGGGAATACCGTCTTTCACTTCTCCTTGATTTTTGGGAGAACTACTTTCACTTTCACCTCACACTTTTTCAACCGAATTTCGAGTTGTAAGTCTTTTGCTTCTGGTACCGTAGACCAAGGTAGAGAAGTACCCTTTATCTACCCCTTTGTCACCTTTGTCACAGTCTAAAATAAACCCCCCCCCCGAGGTTTTAGTGACGTCTACCACTGACGTCGGTACTTTAATTTTCTGTGAATGAGGAACCTTCTTTTCAATACTGGTTGGATCTATCGTATAAGTTTTCTTCTCTGTAATGAAACGGCTGATTCCAGGTAGATCAGTTCCGATACCAAAAAGGTCATCAGTACATACCTACACTCTCAACCTGACACTTCTTCCGACTCGTGGCTTCTTAACTACGAAAACTTGACACCACAACCTCTTCTGAGGACTCTCAGGGAACCTGACGTTCCTCTAGGTTGGTCAGGTAGGATTTCCTCTAGTCGGGACCCTAAAGAAACCTTCCTTACTACGATTTCGACTTTGAGGTCATGAACCGGTGGAGTACACTTCACAACTGAGTAACCTTTTCTGAGACTACGACCCTCCCTAACCCCCGTCCTCCTCTTCCCCTACTGTCTCCTACTCTACCGACCTACCGTAGTGACTGAGCTACCTGCACTCAGACCCGCTTGAGGTTCTCAACCACTACCTGTCCCTCCCGACCGCACGACGCTAAGTACCCCAGCGTTTCTCAGCCTGTGTTGACTCGTTCACTTGACTTGACTTGACTTGACTTCCAACCAGGTCACCAAACATATTCGAAGCATATCCCACTCTCAACACGACTCGAAAAAAAAGGGAGAGACTACCCGTTCCGACTCACTCCACCATCAGGACAGACGACTACTAACCCAAACATAAAAACAAAACAAACAACAAATCTACTCCACAGGACGTGTCCCACGATGACCAGCAACCCACTGCGGTCCAGAATATGAGTTCACCAAAGGAAATACAGTACGAGAGTGATAAACTATAAGGGATCCCAATCAAGAGACCATCAGATCCCAGAACCTCAGTCACGAGGAGGAGGTTTCCGAGTCCTGAACTACAGAAGTAGATCCTGACTACTCTACCTTTGTCGGAGAAACAAAAAGTCTGGAGGACAACATCAATAAAGGTTTTAGACCAACTGATATAGAAGTCGAAGAGACGTAGGTCACACGGAGTCCTCGGTGTCAGACAGACGCAAAAACGACTCCGACCACTCCCGGCTTGGGTCCCGATTCAGTGTAACCTACAGTCTTAGAACGAAGAGTTCACGGTATAAACGTTGAATGTACATCGTACAAAATACAGACTAAGAAACTCTATTCCGACGTAAAGTTTAGATCGTATAACGCTTTCTCTTAGACGATTCGGAACCCACAACCCACATATATGTCGGACTAGTCAACAAATGTGACTAACACCTAATTACTTATACTCTTCCTACAAAGAGAAACACTCCGTAATAGATCTATGTTGTACTTCGTTACAGTGAAAGGACGTCTTTACAAGTATGTCAATAGACCAGTTGTTTACAAATACGGACTTGGTCTTGAACGTGACACGATCCCTATACTTCGGTTGACTCACCATACGGGACAAGAGTTTCTACTAACACCCTTTCTCTCTTTTGTCTGTTAGTGGTATGTGTCACTATCGTAGTCCCATGTCTAAACATACCCTAAGGAGGTGCCGAGTCGTCATTTCTTGGGCGGACGGTCACATTCTCTACACCCAAAGTAAGGACCCAGTCCTTTTAGGGGACCTATTCCTTTACCGTTGGGGGAGGTCACAAGAACGGACCCTTTAGGGTACCTGCCTCCTCGGACCGCCGGATATCAGGTAACCCAGCGGTTTCTTAACCTGTACTGAACCGCTGATTTGTTGTTGTTGTACTGTCTAAGCATATCCCAGAATTTCTTCCCCACGGATAGGCTCAGACCCATCCTACCTCTCCAGTCCCGTGTCGTTTTCGTCGGACCTCCTTCTCCGAAAACCTCCTCTTAATCTCCTCAATCAACCGTCCAAAAAGAAGGGCTTATTTTGTAGACATAAAATTCAGGAAGTCCTGGGTGACCGTAACAGAGGTTTAAGAAAAGACATAATACACGGAGACGGAAAGAAGTTTCCCGAGTATTGAAAGTACGTCAAGAATCCCTGGATGCTGATAGAGAAAGGGGTCACTCAATAGATCTAATCGATGCGTCTCGAAACTTATAATACGAGTAGATCATCTGTAAGACGAAGTGGTACTTATAAAGATACAAATACACAGATATAAACGTGTGTATATATATTCCTTGATACCCGAAGGGTCGTCATTTCTTGGGTCGACTCCTCTACATTCTCTAGTCCCAAAATGGGGACCCAGTCCTTCTAGGGGACCTTCTCCCGCACCGTTGGGTGAGGTTATAAGAACAGACCTCTTAGGGGTACCTGTCTTCTCGGACTGTCCGATGACAGGTATCCCAACGTTTATCAGCCTGTGTTGACTTCACTGAATCGGGTATGTGTGTATGTTTTTCTTGATACCGTCTGTAGTCAAAATGAATTTAGAAACACACGTGTTTACTCGTAAAAGGATCTTCTCAATAACGAAGTGGTTTTTTACACGAACAAACTTTGAAAACGAGGTATCACAGTTTTAAGGGAGAGGTGTAAACATGTCTAAATGTGTAAATAGTCGTCCCCGCCTCGTGGTAAAAGGATTTGAGAGCGGTTGGGTGATAAAAATAACGGAAAATTAATTCTGTCTAAAAGTTCCATTTTACTATACTTTATATCTGTGAATTTTTGAATTAACACCCGAAGGGACTACCGAGTCACTATTTCTTTAGATGGACGGTTACGTCCTCTGTGTCCAAGTTAGGGATCAGGCCCATCTAGGGTGCACGGAACCTCGTTCATTCGGACACACGACGTTTATGACTCGGACACGAGATCTCGGGTACGAGACGTTGTTCTTTTCGGTGCGGTCACTCTTCGGACGGGTGGCGTTGATCTCTCATCGGAGACGAATCTTGTTGACCTCTTTTTGGGTTCGTCGTTGTCTGGGTTGTGTCGGTTTTGATGTATTTATTTACTCTGTTAAATTTTTAAGAATAAAAGAGTCTAAGTTATCTACCATTGTTAAACGGTATCGTAAAGACTAGTAAATTACTTCTTTATCACACTATTTATGTCGTCTCCGGGAGAGGGGGTAAGTCGAAGAAGGGTGGGGGTCATAAAAAATTCACACACAAAAATATTAAAATGAAGAGTGTCTATAACTCAACCGGTTTTTCAAACAAGTCCAAAAAGGTATTATAGAATACCCCTTTTTTTTTTTCTGAAAAACTGGTTGAGTCATAAAAGTTGTTGTATTTTATTATGAACACGGAACTTTTATGTATACGTACCATAGTATACCTTATATCAATAAGGTTAAAGAAAATTCTTACACAAATACGGGAGTTGCACAAAAGTGAAAAGGAAGTGAAGAAAGGGGAGGAAAGGGTCGTAGGGAACTGAACTTGTCAAAAAAAATCAGGGGTGAAATGAAAACGACCGAATCTTTAATATGTCTATTAGATAGAGAATCCCCAATGGGAATACACGTTTCTTATGACCTCACCCAACAGTACGGGAGGAGGTCCCCTAGAAGGGTTGTGTCCCTAGTTTGGGTGTAGAGTATAAAGGACGTAATTGTCCATCCAAGAAATGGTGATCTCGGTGAACCCCTCGGAGATGAAATGTTATAAAATTTGCCGCAATCACTCTACATTAAGTAGTCGACTTGTCAAGTAGGTAAATTACGTACCCTAGTTACCAAAGATTATATAAGTGTCTCGCCACGTTGGTAGTGGTGTCGGATTGAAATGTTGTAAAGACAGTTGGGTCCTTCTTATGGGTAGGAGATAGTCAGTGTCATGGTCAGGAGGAAGTAAGGGGAGACGGGAACAGTTGGAGATTAGAATACGTACCAGAGACACCTATACAGACAAGACCTATAGAGTGTATTTACCTCAACATGTTATACGTCAGAAAACATTGACTGAAGAAGGTGAATTTTATTAAAAAAGTTCTTTTCAGAAACGGAATCATAAAATTTCTTGTGTCTTTATTGTTAAAATTTTTATGAAGGTAAACTTGGTTTCGTCCATTATCGTAATATTGTTCACCATGTTAATTTTCTCCATAAAAAATTCAGGAAAAACGATATGTATATTTAAAAAACTCTCTTTTAACATCGAAAATTGAAATAAAAAAATAACCTCATATTAACAAAATGTTACAACATAATCAAAGACGATATGTTGTTTCACTTAGTCGATACTTTCACTTTCACTTCAGTGAGTCAACACAGACTGAGAAACACTGGAGTACCTGACATCGGAGGGTCCGAGGAGGTAGGTACCCTAAAAGGTCCGTTATCATAATCTCACCCAACGGTAAAGGAAGAGGTCCCCTAGAGGGGTTGGGTCCCTAGCATGGGCCCAGAAGGCGTAACGTCCGTCTACGAAATGGAAGACTCGGTGGTCCCTTAGTCGATATACATATATATGTACGGGAGCGAGAATCTGGAGGGAGGATGGGAGGGCTAGGGTGGGAAGATCTAGTAGTGTCTCTTGACTCGACTCAGCGGACACCTTACCCCCTTCCACTCCCACCCTACTTAACTCTCTCATCGTAATTGTAAATATGTTGTACATTTTATGTATCGATCACTCTTCGACGACATTTTGTTACAAAAATTCCAAGTAGGTCCAACATGATACATAGTCACGAAGTAAGGAAAAATACCGACTCATTATTAGGTAACATACGTAGTGGCCATGAATAGAAAGGTAGGTAGTCAACCCCTTGTAAACCTGACAAAGGTGAAAGACCACTAATATTTATTACCACGTCACTTGGAAAGTTCATGTTCAAAAATCCATCGGCATACAAAAGTTAACCGTGGTAAAATGTAGGGTGATTGTTACATACTCCCAAGGTTAAAGAGGTGAAGGAGTGATTGTAAACCCTACTGTAAATTTTTACATATATATATATATATTGGTAGAATTACCTACACTTCACCATGAAACAACACCAAAATTAAACGTAAAGGGACTACCGATTATTGCAACTCTTAAAAAGTGCACGAAAAGTCAGTAAAGATACAGAAAAACCCTCTTTACAGATAAGTCAGGAAACGGACAACAATAAATAAATAGAACAACAATAACTGAACATTCTTAAGAAATACATAAAACCTATGTTCAGAATATAGTGTACGTACAAACGTTTTAAAAGGGATAAGACACCTAACGGAAAATGCGAGAACTACCGTACTGAACATCGTGTTTTCGAAAATTAAAAGTACTTCAGGTTAAATAGATTAAAAGAAAAACAGAGACAAAAAAAAAATGAAAAAACATAAAATTTAATACTTTCATATTATTCTGTAAATATTTTTTTAACCTTTTATGTCTTACTCCAATGGATATCAAGGTGATATGTAACGTTCACAAAGAAATTCATCTATTTAATTCCAAAAATCAACCTCAAAGTTATAGTTTGAGAGTTTTCAATCATCTTACTTATATGTCTCTTCACTCTTCTATATCATCCGGACTTTTCGTGATACTTGGTTAAGTTAATTAATTCTAAATATGTCAAAAGTGTGTTGTTACCCTATGTTTAAGGTAAGTGCAAAGATATCTGATAGTTGGTCTTCTGTGACCTTATAAAGACCCCTGTATTTTGTTCCACGCTTTTAAAGTACCAGATCTTCATAAGTCAAGTCAAGTCCAGTCAGCGAGTCAACACAGACTGAGAAACCCTGGGGCACTTAGCGTCGTATGGTCCGGAGGGACAGGTAGTGGTAGAGGGTCTCAAATGAGTTTGAGTGCAGGTAGCTCAGTCACTACGGTAGGTCGGTAGAGTAGGAGACAGTAGGGGAAGAGGAGGACGGGGGTTAGGGAGGGTCGTAGTCTCAGAAAAGGTTACTCAGTTGAGAAGCGTACTCCACCGGTTTCATGACCTCAAAGTCGAAATCGTAGTAAGGAAGGTTTCTTGTGGGTCGCGACTAGAGGAAGTCTTACCTGACCAACCTAGAGGAACGTCAGGTTCCCTGAGAGTCCTCAGAAGAGGTTGTGGTGTCAAGTTTTGTAGTTAAGAAGCCGCGAGTCGAAAGAAGTGTCAGGTTGAGAGTGTAGGTATGTACTGATGACCTTTTTGGTATCGGAACTGATCTGTCTGGAAACAACCGCTTCATTACAGAGACGAAAACTTATATGATAGATCCAACCAGTATTAAAAAGAAAGTTCCTCATTCACAGAAAATTAAAGTACCGACGTCAGTGGTAGACGTCACTAAGACCTCGCGGGGGGGTTTTTATAACGACAGTATGTTTCAGATAAGAGAATAGTGACACCTTTAAACAATCTTTAGTTATAGTTGTCTGTAAACTTTTATTGGGTGGATAAAAGTCACGTCACACTGTAAATGGTTCTCTCTAGAAACTGAATCGGTAACTTTCAGAGTTATCTCAATTTTCTGACTTTTTTGTGTCTCCTACTAACGTCTCTTCTTTCGTAAATTTATTCTTTATCATAGTTTCTATGAATTTTTTTAGAGTACATAAACTTTTAATTTACAGGTGAAAATTTACTACCTACATAGATTCTTCGGTATTGTTCCTTTTAATCTTTTATAAACATTATCTTATTTTCACTTTTCTCTTAAATGGTCTTAAACAACGTACGTCGACTTCGATTTTTACTTCAACAAGTCAACACAGGATGAGAAACGTTGGGGTACCTGTCATCGGATGGTCGGATGGCAGGTACCCTAAGAGGTCCGTTCTTATGACCTCACCCGACGGTAAAGGAAGAGGTCCCCTAGAAGGGTTGGGTCCCTAGCTTGGGTCCAGAGGACGTAACGTCTGTCTGCGAAATGGTAGACTCGGTGTCCCTTCGGGACTTCGTCGACTTCGATGCGTAATGTTAATTTATGTTACACCTGAAAACTTTTTCCATACTTTTGTTTATTACCGATGATCGTAATTGAGAAAACAATGAACACAAAACCCCTAACACAGGTTCTTCTGAATTGGGTTCAAGTCGTACAAAAAAAGGAAGAAGACGTAAAGTCAAAAAGTCGGGAATGTACATATGGATAGTAGATAAAAACTCAATTGAAACACCATACCAGATTCCTTCCCTAGGTTTGAGGAGGTACATCCATGAGTCAACATGGTCGTGACTAGGAATTTAAACACTGTACGGATAAATTGAATCCTTTTGGAATCCAAACAATAATACGGAGGAGTGGAAGATTTTTATAGTGTGGAAAAGGGTGAAAGTAGGATTACCAAAGAGGGAGAAGGTACCATGACTCTGGATCATCAAAAGGAGGTGAAACAAAAGATTACGAGGTTCTTAAGAATGGTAAATACGAATAAATAACAGGAACGAGTCACAGTCAAAACGGAAGGTAAAGAAAGAGGGGCCAAGAAAAAGGAAAAATTGCCTTCCGTTGGCAACCACCGTTAATGTCGGATCCACTCAAAAATGGATTTCTACAGTCCTTCAACCGAGAATCTCACTTTCACTTCGTCTATAGAGTGAAATTCCTATGAAATAACAGTAGACTGAAGGTCGTAACGACGACTTTCAACCTGTTCTTCGGACAGAAAAATTTTTAATCGACACGACACGAGTCAGGATAGACTGAGAAACGCTGGGGTACCTGACATCGGGTGGTCCGAGGAGACAGGTTCCCTAAAGGATCCGTTCTTATGACCTCGCCCAACGGTAAAGGAACAGGTCCCATAGAAGGACTGGGTCCCTCTAGTTTGAGTGCAGAGGACACAGAGGTCGTATCCGTCCGTCTAAAAAAAATGGTGATCGTGACGCAGAAACAACGACGAGGACTTAAAAGAGATCAACGCCGCTCGTCCCCGATTAGAAGTGTCCCTACGCTCCCGAAGAGTAACGTCACCGAAGAGTAACACCGCGTGTCCGAAATCATCAACGTCGAGTACCCGAGATCTCACGTTCGAATCATCAACACCATATGGCCGAATCGACGAGACACCGTACACCCTATAAGGACCTACTCCCTCGCTTGAGTACAGGGAACGTGACCGTCCGCGTGTCCCTTCAGGACAGAAAAGAAAAGTATAACGAAAATTTTTTCTAAAAATTTTTAGGAGGAGATAAAAAAAAAAGAAACATAAAGAGACATTTCATAGACTCCATCTTAAGAAAAGTAAACAGGACAAATGTCTGAGTAACAAAGTACTTTTGCCCTTGACAATCTTCTTTGGAGGTTCAAGAGTCTTGGTGTAGAGAGACGAAGGGACGTAGAGACAGGTGTGTGTGGTGGAAGAGAAGACAACGAAACCTTCTTGACTAGTTTCGGTGGGGAGGTGACTGTGTGAACTATAGTAGAGACCAGATGAGTTTCATGGTAGGGTCCTTGAGATGGGAGCGAGAGGATACGTAGGTGAAGGTAGAGGACCTGAAAGGTAGTCTTGTGTTTATATTAAAATAAATAGAAAGACCACTAGGTCACCGTTTCTGAGACTCGAAGGTTACGTGACCCAGGCCAAGGGAGGGACCAGTCCCTTGATCTAGTGTGCACGGAGTAGATTTCTAACGCACACGACGTTGATTCTGGGTCACATCGGTTCATTTATTCATTTGTAATTTTTATTATTTTTAATTTATTAAATTGGGAAAGAACTGAAGTGAAGGGGAAGTCGACCGTCGGGTAATAAAAGGGGGAGAAGGGTTATTTTGAGGAACTTTCTGAACAGACACAAAAGACTGTGGTTAATGAGAAAAGGGGAAAGAGAAACATGTGCACGATTAATCCAGTACTTACTGCTCCGTACAACAATTTAGTCACCAGTCAAGGGTCAGGAGTCGACTGAACTTGGGAACTTGTCCACAACCACCATAAACTGTGTCGACTAGGATTGAGTTTCGGAGAGGAAGTGGTCCAAAAGTCCGGTGGTACGAGAGGATCGAGAGAAGGGCGAAGTGACGAGATGCGAAAAGTCGGATGCACAACCAAGGTGTGGTAGAGGAATTGAGATCGAAACCTCACAAGGGACGAGTCCTACACCTATAGTAGAGAAAGGACAAACATGAGTAAGGGAATCACTAGAGTAGGCATGAATACCCGAATTTTTAGGAAACATCGTTCCAGACGTTTGGACGTCAGGTCCCCGGTTTGGGGCGAACGATGGCAAATAGAATGTACTCTTGTACGTTCACTTTAGTGTACACCGAACGGTTCGGTTTCCATAAATGACAGACCGGAAAATATCTTTTCCAAACAGTAGGGAACTAGATACCACACCACTACTGAAGGTTTAAATATAGACACCCGACTTGGAGAGGGGACTTAAGGTCTACTCGAATAAGTGACCTATAGAGGTTCCCTTACAGAATTTACACGGAGTCATCACTCGAAAACACAAGACAGACAGAGAAGCACGATGTCAGAAGCAACAGTACCGACCATCGTTGAGTCAGGACGGTTGTCAGGTCCCCTTTGGGGGCTCGTAGTGCTAACTGAGGAAGTAAACTTGAAGTACACGTCAGTACAACTTTTACACACAAGTCTAAAGTCGGTGAAGATGACGGAAGGGAACTGGGGTAAGAGGGAGCAGACCCATAGTAGTATCAGAGGATTAACCAGGAGGAACGAGGGGTAATCGGGTAATAGACGTGAGACCAGTTCCAGCTTATCTTCGGTCTACTACTAAAACCGAGTCTTCGTAGGAACGAGTTTCGAAAGGTCACCGAAGGGTAGAGTAAGGTTCACTTTTGTTTCGGGACGGTACCGGAACCTCGGGATGTGGAAGACCGAGGACAATAGAAAAAATGGAAAAGGGGATTGTGACAGGAAATGAAAGTGAAGTACGGTCAGTGTCACCGGAGACTCTGTGAACGAGGAACATTCTTTTCGATACTGTTTGGATCTGTCATGTAATTTTTCGTCTCTGTAGTGAAACGGTCGTTTCCAGGTATATCAGTTTCGATACCAAAAAGACCATCAGTATATTCCTACACTCTCAACCTGGTATTTCTTCCGACTCACGGTTTCTTAACTACGAAAACTTGACACCTCAACCTCTTCTGAGAACTCTCAGGGAACCTGATGTCCCTCTAGTTTGGTCAGTTAGAATTTCCTTTAGTTGGATTTATAAGTAAACTTCCTGACTACGACTTCGACTTCACGGTTATGAAACCGGTAGACTACGTTTCTCGACTGAACAACCTTTCTACGACCCTCTCTAACTCCCGTTCTCTTCCCCCGCTGTCTCTAACTCTACCAACCTACCGTAGTGGCTGAAATACCTGGACTCAAATTCGTTTGAGGCCCTCTATTACTTCCTGTTCCTTCGAACCTCACGACGTCAGGTACCCCAACGTTTCTCAGTCTGTGTGGAATCGTCGACTTGTTGTTGTTTTATGTAGTCCGAACGAGGACTGAGTCTCAAAAACGTAGACGGTAAAGGGACGGACTTTGTAAGAAGGGTTCTGTAGACGTACCAGGTAGGAACTGTGTGAAATAAATAAATCGACGTAGTTCAGAATCAACGTAGTACACCCCAGAAAGTCACACCACGTACCTGAGGGATCAACAACGTACCCGAATCAACGAGGTTCCGTACACCCTAGAATCGAGAAACTGGTCCCTAGCTTAGGTGTAGGGGACGTAATGTTCCACTTAAGAATTAGTGACCCGGCAATACAACAAGTCAACGATTTAGTACAGGTTAACAAACGCTGGGGTACCTGTCATCGTGTGGTTCAAGGAGACAGGAGGTCACAGAGGACCTCACGTCTTTTAACGAGGCGGGGACGTTAGTAAGGACAAGAGTAAGGGACAAGATCAAAAGACGAAAGGTTGGGGGTAGTGACTTGGACATATTATCGAATATAAAAACTAGGATAATAAATAAAAGAGGGGACAGTCTCCTAATGTGCGTGAGAGACACCGGTACGGACAGAGATCACGTCGTGTGTAGGAGTAAGGTCCAAACTCATACACCGAACGAAAGCGGTCATCTTACACTCACTTTCACTGCGTACAGTGAACATTCGTCTTCAAAATGCATTTGTCGTACTACTCGAACCCCAAAATGTAAAAACAGGAGACGGAGATATTAGCTCACAAGGTCTATCCCCGAAGAGGAAGTCGCACACAGGACCTTACTTTCCTGTACAACTCAATCTGGATGTCAGTTGGGTATCGGACCTTGGTCCGGGGTCCGTTAGACGTCGGAAGGATTATAATCGATGTGTATGTACAATAACATTTGGTGACTCTAATACCCCAACAAACAACGGGGTCGTTTTCGAATCATTATGTGTCTTAGATATCACGTGAATTTTTACTAGGGAAAGGGCGAACTTTCGTATACGGTACTTTCGTTCTTGAACACACAAAGTAAGTGATGACAGAGGGATGATAGTTTTTCGGGGACCGTGTACCATTCTGAAATACTTAGATATACCTCACTTGATTATATACGACCCTTTAAGAATCGGTAAAAAGGAAATTTATAACGGAGAAGGGTAAAAGGGATCAAATAAAAGGACCTTGAGTATAATTTACATACAACCTGTAAGAGTAAAGTAGAAGGTGTAGAGAATTGTCGAGAATAAAAGGTAAAGAAATGTTGAGGTACCCATTAATGGAGTCTTGAAGAAGGTTGAGAAATTATGAGAAATAGACCCTAAGTGGACGACGAATTACATAAGAAACTGCAAAATCAAATTACTGATAAAAATAAAGAAATTCAAGATAAAATAATAAAAAAGTTTACATAGATAAGACAAAAACATTACAGAAAAAGAAAACTATACCATATTTTGTAAAAAAAAGAAACTTATACCGTATTTTCATATTTTGAAAAAACTTAGTAGAACCATTAAATTTTGTACCGACTCGACCTCGGGGTCCCCACTCACAATCAATGAGTCAGCACAGTCTGAGAAACCCTGGGGTACCGGACATCGGGAGGTCCGAGGAGACAGGTACCTTAATATGTCCGTTCTTATGACCTCACTCATAGGTAAGGGAAGAGGTCCCCTAGAAGGGCTGGGTCCTTAGCTTGGGCCCAGAGGACGTAACGTCCGGCTAAGAAATGGTAGACTCGGTAGTCTCTTCGGGTCTTAACTTTTGTATAAATGAAATATAAGAAGTCAACTTCTTGAAGATATTAGACTTCAAAATTTCCCACAATTTATCGGTGGAAAAAACTCGAACACTAAAACGAGCACTCTCTAATAAAGGAGAAGACCAAACATTATAAAAACCTTCGAGTATAGGTCACTCGTAATTTTTTTAAGAACGTTCTAGGTGTATACAAGAAATTTTTTTTAAGTGACTGAACCGAAAAGGAAATGGTTCTTTTATCATGATTAAACATGAGACATGGACGTATACTATATCTGATCCCAAAGTGGAAGCAAGTCCTCTAAAAAAAAGGGGTCTTTAAAACAGTCTACGAAAAAGAAGGGAGTCCATGACCTACCTTAAAAAATCGGGCGAGAAATCTCCCCGTCGGAAATTTCCCGGGTTGGGACCATACGACTCACACTTAAGGAGGAATTGAGAATCCAGACGTAGAAATTCGGGGAACTTCTGGGGTGGGAAATGGGGAGGGGTAGGGGTCGAGACTCCTTAGTTGAGAGTTCGAAGGACAAGATAGAAATTAAAAATACAAAAGGTCTTTTATGTATCTTTCAGAAAGAACGAGACTCGAGAGAATTTTATATGTAGACATAAAAAAGATAAAAAAAAATGAAGTAAATGACATGTATTTTTTAAAGTGACCGTACTTTAAATAAGATTACATACCATATTCCACATACCATAGATTGAAATGAAGAGAGAAGTTTACTAATTGGATAACGGATTTGTATTGAATAACTTATTAAACAAGAATGAGACAAAAATGGAAATAATATCTAAGAATACACTCGAAGTCCCGAAAGACGAAGTGAAATTACTAAACGGACAGTAAGGAACACGACAATAGTATAAGAAAGTTCATCACATAGAAAGATTATGTAAAAGTATAACCCATTAAGTTTGATTAAACATCAAGATAAAAAAGAACAGATGATTGTCCATAAATAAGAAAAGTTACTTACCCTCTTGACAAAATAAGTCGGCGTTTTGTATATAAACTCTAAACTAACCTTACTTAGTATAAATATTTAATTACTATTGCCGTAGGATTACTATAACTCGGTAGAACATTTCATTGTCAAGTAAACAAAGTAAGTCATTAAAAAAAGAGTATACATTAAGTTATTTCTAAAGTCAATAAGGAGTATCTTGTAAAGAGTATTTTAAATAATACTCATAAAAAACAAACAAAAAGAAAATTTACTGAATTTAAAAATCTTGACACCATTTTATATGTATTGTATTTTAAATGGTAGAATTGGTAAAGATTCACATGTCAAGTCATTAGAATCCACATAATTGTCACAACATTTTGGTTATAGGTCTTGACAAAAGTGGGACGTCTTACCCACGAGAAATGTGTAATTTTGTTTTAGAGAGGAGAGAGGGTAGGGGGTTGGTTGACAAGGTGAAAGATAGAGAGACTGAAAGACATGAGATCCTTGGAGTATATCCACCTTAGTATACCATAAACATAAAAACACTGACTAAATAAAGTGATTCGTATCACAGAAGTTCAAAGTAGGAACACCATCGTATAGAGTCTTAAAGGAAAATGAAATCCCGACCTATTAAATCCCGACTTATAAAATCCCGACGTCAGGTACCCCAACGTTTCTCAAGACAAGTAAACTGATCATTTAAATCCTTTTTATATACAACTGAATAGTCACGTACAACCTAAAAGAAGGGAAGGAAGGAGGAAGGAGGGAGAGAGGGGATGGAAGGAAGGAAGAAAGAAAGGAAGAGAAAGCTACAAATAGTACACTAAGTAGATTAACCGGGTTAACTATAAACCCTCGTATAATTACCAACGATTATAACCTCGGTACCCAATCACTATGAAACATCTCTACGACAGAGTAAAGGGTGATGAACCTAGGCACTGGGAGACTTAACTACGACTTATGTCGACGAGACGAGTATTTCTAAGTCGGTGGAAGAATGAAGAATGGAGGCGGGGATAGATGTCCCGGAACAAACGACCTTCAACGGGAAGATTCTATATTACACAACGATGGAAAGAGGCACAAAGGAAAGGTCTACAAAAGACCTACAACGATATAGACTTACTGACATTTTCTTTACAATCCACTCTCACACACTGTCCTCTTACCATGAGACGGTTCTGATTTTCCGTCGTGGGGGTCTATCTCCCGGTCGGGGGTCAAAAGACTCAGAATGCTGAAGACCCAGAGACTCAGTCGTCCGTTAACACTCCCTCCTTATTTTATAGAAGTGGGAGGGAGAGATAAAGGGAGAGAAGAAAGGTTTATTAGTGGGAAAATAATCCGTTTGTCACTATAAGTACTACGTTATTAACCCGTCCAATATGAGTTTTGAGTAAAGAAGTATCCAAGACTCCTAAGGAAGGTTAAAACTATAATAAAACAGACCGCCTAAAAGAAAGGTAGACCAACACTTAAAAGTAGTGAGGGGCGGTGGAGGTTCTTCTCTGACCCTTTGTTTCCAGGTAAAAGTCTATGATGAAATTTGGTCTTTAGATTATAGTAAAATAGAAGATACACCTAAAATTAGTCCTCTTATTACACATCTAAACCTAATTTTCCCTCTGTTCTCTCCTTCGGGTCTCTGAGTATTCCTTTAATGTAACCGTATAATTTGAGAACCTCCTGTGAAATCGCGTCCTATTTAATTTCATCGTTAGACTTACATAAGTTATTAACCTATATTCGTTGAGTACATCATTTTTCTAGTGATCCAGACTATAGTTGTCTAGACTCGAAATTGAGATCAACATTGATTGGGGTTGATGGACACGTTTGAACTTTCACTTTCGACGAGTCAACACAAGCTGAGAAACGCTGGTGCACCTGGCATGTCAGGTATCCTAAGAGGTCCGGTCTTATGACCTCAAGCATCGGAGAGGGAAGAGGTCCCCTAGAAGGGTTGGTCCCTAGCTGGGGTCCAGAGGTCGTAACGTCCACCTAAGAAATGGTCGACTCGGTGCACCCTTCGGGTACTTTTGAACTTCTTGTGAGAATTTAAAGTTAAAGGAATACACTGTTCTATTTTCATTCTAAGATCCGTGAGAGGGTCGTAAGATCCAAAACGATAAGATATACATTTTTTACTTACCCTCATCTAAGAATCACGATAGGTTCTGACGACCTTCGTCTACCCTGAACCCTACCCGACCCTCCATCCAGGTCAATCCTATCCTTCCCGACGGTTCGGGGACTCCCTAAGGATATCCCAGAGTAAAGTCAAGTCAAGTCAAGTCAGCGAGTCAGCACAGGTTGATAAACACTGGGGTACTTGGCGTCGTGCGGTCCGGAGGGACAGACAGTGGTTCAAGGTCTCAGATAGGTTTGAGTACAGGTAACTCAGTCACTACGGTAGATTGGTAGAGTAGGAGATAGTAGGGGAAGAGGAGGACGGAAGTTAGAAAGGGTTGTAGTCCCAGAAAAGTTTACTCAGTCGAGAAGAGTAGTTCACCGGTTTTATAACCTCAAAGTCGAAGTTGTAGTCAGGAAGGTTACTTGTGGGTCCTGACTAAAGGAAATCCTACCTGACAACCTAGAGGAACGTCAGGTACCCTTAGAGTTCTCAGAAGAGGTTGTGGTGTGAAGTTTTCGTAGGTAATAAACCACGAGTCGAAAGAAATATCAGGTTAAGAGTGTAGGTACGTACTGGTGACCTTTTTGGTATCGGAACTGATCTGTCTGGAAACAACTGTTTCATTACAGAGACGAAAAATTATACGATAGATCCAACCAGTATTGAAAGGAAGGTTCCTCATTCGCAGAAAATTAAAGTACCGACGTCAGTGGTAGACGTCACTAAAACCTCGGGGGTTTTTATTTCAGACTGTGACAAAGGTGACAAAGGGGTAGATAAACGGTACTTCACTACCCTGGCCTACGGTACCAGAAGTAAAAGACATACAACTCGAAATTCGGTTGAAAAAGTGAGAGGTGAAAGTGAAAGTAGTTCTCCGGGACATTAAGAACAAGTGAAAGAAGGTATTCCCACCACAGTAGACGTATAGACTCCAATAACTATAAAGAGGGACGTTAGAACTAAGGTCGGACACGAAGGAGGTCGGGTCGTAAAGAGTACTACATGAGACGTATCTTCAATTTATTCGTCCCACTGTGATATGTCGGAACTGCATGAGGAAAAGGATAAACCTTGGTCAGACAACAAGGTACAGGTCAAGATTGACAACGAAGGACTGGATGCATATCCAAAGAGTTCTCCGTCTAGTCCACCAGACCATAAGGATAGAGAAAGTCTTAAAAGGTGTCAAATAACACTAGGTGTGTCAGTTTCCCAGAGTCACACACGGTAAAGACCAAGTGTACAGTTCCAACTCTTTTGTCAAGTAAAAGTCTCCTTCCTTTGTCCCTCCTCTGTCTTATCTAAAATTTAAACCTAGACCATATAATAATAGACCCGAAGGGACCACTGAGTCACAATTTCCTGGGTGGACGGTTAGAAACTAGGGACTAGACCTTTCTAGGGGACGTTTTCCTTTACCGTTGGGTGAGACCATAAGAACGGACCCTTTAGGGTACTTGTCTCCTCAGACTACCCGATGTCAGATACCCCAGTCTTTCTCAACCTGCACTGACTTTCTCATTGTGAAAGTGAAGTAAAAAAAGTATAATAATAGATGCACCTGAGAGACGCGTTGTTAAAAGTAACCCCTTAAAAGATACATTTCGTACTAGAAGAGTCATCCCCACCCCGGTTGTGAATTGTAGGTAATTGAGTTAGGCAAACGTGTCAATTGAGTCGACTCAGTTATGGTACTACGGAGTGACTCCAATACATTACACCTGTTTGGACGGGCCTACTACTTGTCTGTCTAAAGTCTAAGACAGATCTAGATGTACTGAGGTCTCAGACATCAAAGAGGTGACTCGACTCGACGGGATTGGGAGTCTAGGACATCTACGTCACCACAGGAACTAGCGTCTTACTTCCTTTACACTAGACAAGACGGATTTTGCGGTACGTGAGGAACTCCAGTCACCGACGCAACATAGTTGAGAGACTTGGGTCACTGATCGTGTTAATGGTCTGTGATGTGATCTGAGCGTCATTTATATGAATTCACCTTAACTTAATTTATGTTATGGTTCACCGCTAGACTACCGGTGAGACAGAAAAAGCCTGCGAGACGGACTTAGACAGACCCCCTTCAGCCGGTCTTAAGGAGCCGGGTCCACAAACAGGCCCTTCCTTCCCGTACCTGGACTTCTTAAACGAATGTTCAATTAAACCTATAGTCGTTCTGACTACGAGTCGTGGCTCCCCTTCCTCTCCCTACGGAAGTCCGACCGTAAAACTTTGGTTTGTTAATTCAAGTAATTGTCATTACCTAGCGCCTTCCCCTCGCCCGTCCTTTTTCGTGTTCACATTATACTTACTACCGTGGGGGAGTGGGAAGAGGGGGGAGGAGAGAAAGGGAGAGGAGGCGAGTTTCACTTTCAACGACTGGGAGACCCGAAACAAATGGGGACACTTGACACTCTGACGACGCACGGACTTATTATCGTTGATTAGTACCCCTTTTCTTGGAAATTTTTTCCGGATTAAATTTCGTCGAACCATACTTTCCGGTCTAGAACGAAAAACTTTTATATTGACCTACCTACGTCTGAGAATTCCAGAGACTTCTGGTCCTCGTTTAGTATAAACACACACACACACATAAAGATCACGATACGGTATGAACCGTGTCTTGTCCACGGGTCTACTACAAGTAGTTTAGTGTAACCTCTTTGTTCAGAACTCGACGTCACACTTAACTGGAGACACAATTTCGAGGGTACGTCCAGTGTCAGCAGTCGACCCCCCGACCGAACCGTCTCACCTCCTGGGTCTGTTTTTTCGTCGGGTGTAGAAAAAGTTTCTAAGTGGTCATTTCGACTACACCTTGTCCCCTGACCTGGTCTCTCACCCTCCCTCCCCCCTATTCTTCTTCCATTTGACCAGGGCGTACTAACGACACGAAGATTACCCACTTTATTTTAACATCAGTGGGGACATTTTCTAAAGACGACGTTAAATAATTAGTCCCAGACCCCTCTACCTACTGTGACTTACTAATACATCGTAATCCGATTGGGGGACCAGGAAACCGTCTCGGAGAGAAACCTACCCCATGTCTACGAGTGTAGACGAAAACAAGCGCTGGGTTTGAGGACGAAGGACCACCCTTCAATTACTTCAGGGAACGTAATAAGCGGTGTAAGGAAGTCGTTTCCTTTGGGAGAGACCGGTAGGTCCTTTAGGTTACTCAATTAATTCCCTCTTAACAGATACTAAAGGAACATGTAATATTGACGGGGGGAGTTGGGAATGGATGGGGGTGCACCTGGACCAGGGGGGGAGGAGGGACGTTTGGATTCGTCACTTTGACGGAGAACGGGGTACACGGTCTTACTAATTACCACCCTGATGTTACTCCAGTTAATCGGTCCCAGCCGAACTTCGACTTTCCACCTCACACAAAGAAATAACTTGTGACGTAAGTGTGAGATTTGTCACTGGGCGCGGCGTCACTAAATAATGCTCCCGTCAGGAGACTAGTGAATGGAAGTCACGAATATGGAACCGAAACTTTTGGCCCGAAAGTGACAGTTAATTGCGGTCTGTTCCTCTAGGTAAGTTTTAGACTTTACGTATGGATTATTGTCTCACCCCCTCCCCCACCGTGTCCCTTCGCGTCCTCCCCCCGCCGGGGATGTCACCGAGACGCCAAGCGCCCTGTGGGTCCGACGACTCCCCGACCCTTTCAGACCAACCCGAAAGGCTCCCCTTGTCTTTACGAACCCAAACTTTCGTCCAATGGGACGGATCGTTGTCTCAGAGGCTCCCATCGAACAGTCGGGGATTCCCGTACGAGAAGGTGAGTTAAAACATCTGTAGTCTCGCGACGTCCTTTTTGAACCGTCAAGGACTCATAAGAATTTCGTTACAAACAAAGAACATCCTCGGAAACTTTACCCTAAGACCTCCCCTCAGTAAACGTAAACCCCCGAAAAGTCTGTCCCTGACAATCGGAGAGACGCATTCTACTACCCAACTAAGACATAATTCTTACGATCCCGTTCCCGGAAGGGACCACCAGGTCACCAACCCATAGACGGATGGTTACGTCTCCTGCACCCAAACTAGGGACCAACCCTTGGTTCTAGGGTCCACGGTTCCCCGTCGATTCGGGTGGTTGGTGTTCTCTCGGACGTACGACGTTGATTCTGGGGTGTGTCGGTTTTTATTTATTAATAATTTTTTCTTTTTCTTATGATCCCGTTCCCTTTTTTTTCGAAAGGGCCACATCAACCCGTAAAATCACCTACTTGACACAAAGAAGGATACTGGTGCATGGCGTAGGAGTCTTGTTCGGTCACCACACCTGAGCAGGAGGTCTGACAGGGTCCTGTCATTCACTTACCCCTTCTCGTCCCCGGAGTAGGAAACTAGAGTTGGTACGGGTCTTCCGAGAGGGTGTTTCAGTCGTAAGTAGTGTGGAACAGTGGAGGTTCCACTGTCACACCGCGGAAGAATCGTTCTTGAAGGGACTGTCACATAAGTCAAACGTCAGGGGGTAGGGGAAAGGGTGACACGAAAAGAGGAATCAAAAGTAGTAGTAGGCTGTATGAGACAAAAGATTATTACATACACAAGTAGAGGCACAGGTGGGTCCTTACCTTCGAGGTAGTCCCGTCTCTCAAACTCTTGGACAAAACAAGTAATAACACAGGATCACGGTTCTTACTTTCTTGCTTGTGTCCTTTGGAGGGAATTGAGACGTCGTAAAGGGGTTTCTGACACAAAACAACCAAGGGGTCCGACCAAACTAAATACAAAATTTCGATACAAAATAAGTTATAAATTAAGAGTAAAAAATCTGGGTAGAGCTCAACTGTCTCGATTACTATTATTATTATTATCATTATGGAAAATAAACTCATATCGAGGAATTTGGACAGTTGCGTGAAACCGTACGGAGAAGGGGAGAGGTTCGGAGCCAAAGGAAGACATCCTACCCCTATTATTGAGGAAAGACTCCTCGTCACCGACGTGCCCACGTCCTCCCGGATCTCCTCGGTAGGGTGCAACTTCCAGTCCTTCCCGCCGCCATTCCTCTATGGGGAACAGGTTCCATTCCTCGTCGCCGACGCGAAACGATCTCGTCGGTACTTCTCTATGGGGTACGTGTTCCATTCTCTCTGGGTCCATTCTACCAGCCACAACGTTCTCCCGTAGTCTCCCGTCTGTGTGACTTTGGTATGAGTGTCTTTTGATCAGTTAGATTAGTGTGATCCTGGTGTCGGAACAGAGTGAGTTACTTTGGTTCGGTACGGGTACCCCGTTGGGTTCTGCCCGCACAGTACCACCTCTCCGGACTCTCTTACACCAGGTGACCTCTTCCCTTACCGTTCGGTGAAGTCATAAGAACGGAATTCTTGGGGTACTTGTCATACTTTTCCGTTTTACTATCCTATGGTTTTCTCCTTGAGGGGTCCAGTAATCCACGGGTTATACGATGACCTATAGTCACCTCTTTATCGAGGTCTTTCTTACTTCCCTACCTCGGTTTCGTTTTTGTTATGAGTCGACGCCTATGCTGACCACTGTCTTCGTTCCAGACTACGACATTTCTCGTTATAACGTATCCTTGGACCTTACAGTCCAGGTACTTAGTTCCGTTTAACCTTCACCAGTTTGTTCTCTACCGTTCTCACTTGTAGCTGTAAGATCCTTAGTCGCTTGATTTCACCCGACCTTACCCACTTAAATTGAGTCTACTAGCAATATAGATGATGACACCCGTCCTTAGGGAGTCTTCTTTACCTCATCGGTAGTACCAGTTGTTTTCTCAGGTTTTACGTCATGAACCTACGTTAGAGTTTTCACTGTCTTACTAGAGACAAGCAGAGGTTCCTTTTGGTAAGTCATAGTGTCAATAGGTTCAGATACGGGGTTGGTCATTACGACTTCTTCGACTTCAACTTACCAAGATACTTCTGGATGTTCTGGAAAATCTTGATTGTGGGGTTTTTCTGCAGGAAAAGTAATATCCCCTGACCTTACGTTTTCATCCTTCAGTTCTTTCTGGACCTCATTGTCCGTTTAAACCGGAACCTTACACCTTACTTCGTCCCGTTTCTGATTATCTCAAAACGGTTCTTTTACGTGACCAGTATCGTTTGTGACAGAAGGTTGCTGTGTACAGATGTGTACATGTAGTGGTCTACCAGTTGTGACTTTAGTCTAACTAATATAAGAAACGTCGGTTTCTACCTCTTCGAGATATGTCAGTTGTTTTTGTTCTGGTCCTCGACTGACACCGAGTCTAGTACTTGAGGAATAATGGTTTAAGTCTGACTTTAACTTCTTTCATCCCTTTTGGCGATCTGGTAAGTCCATACTGGAGTCAGTTTAGGGAATACTAATATGTCACCTTCACTCTTTATCTAAATTCCCGGATCTAGACTATCTATCTCACGGACTACTTGATACCTTACTCCAAGCACTGTAACGTGTCCTCTGTTCCTAGTTCTGGTAGGGGTACCTTTTCTTTACGTTTTTTCGTTTTACCGACGGACCCCTCCGGAATGTTTATCGACACTTTTCTTCTCTTCACTTTTCGTTTCCTTTTTTCCTTTCTATGTTCGTGAACTTACGTCTCCAGGTCTCTTCTCGTTCTTCTTTATTCTTTCGGAAGAAGTCGTTAGTTACGTTTCTTTATCTCCTTTTGTTGTCTTACCCTTTCTGATCTCTAGAGAAGTTCTTTTAATCTCTATGGTTCCCTTGTAAAGTACGTTTCTACCCGAGCTATTTCCTGTCTTTACCATACCTGGATTGTCTTCGTCTTCTATAATTCTTCTCCACCGTTCTTATGTGTCTTCTTGACATGTTTTTTCTAGAAGTACTGGGTCTATTAGTACTACCACACTAGTGACTAGATCTCGGTCTGTAGGACCTTACCCTTCAGTTCACCCGGAACCTTTCGTAGTGATGCTTGTTTCGATCACCTCCACTACCTTAAGGTCAACTCGA